>JAQSUU010000578.1:4453035-5067142 GCA_038087645.1 Saccharum hybrid cultivar R570
TCAAGCCGTTCCGGGGGACGCCACCAGCAACCTTGCCGGCCCTCCCCCCACTTCGCCATGGTCGTCTTCTACTCTTCTTCTCCAGCCGGAACGTGCGATCAAGGCTCAGCTGCGTCGTGGCACTTGGTGGGTCCTCATCAAGTGGACATGCCTCGATGAGTTGGAAGCTACATGGGAACCGGTTGAAGCCTTCAAGATCTGCTTCCCTGACTTTCAGCTCGAGGACGAGCTGTTTGTCGGGGAGGGGAGAGATGTTATGGTGGGAAAGGTGTATCGCCGCCATGACAAAACCAGTGGCTGAAGATGGAACGCAGAGAGCAGAGTAGGCGTGATCACCAGCCACGCGGACTCAGCGTGCGGCATGAAGAAGTTTGAGTCATATTCGTAGAAGTCTGCTATGAATCTAATAGACATATTTTATAATTCAAAGTTTGTTAGCTGGATAGTTCAATTAGTCCATAAAAGTAGGAGTCAGTTATCGAGTCGTGTATAAATGCAAACAGTTTGGCATGAATATGATTAGCCTGGGATTGAGATATAATCTCCCCTGGGCGCCTAGGCGCCTGTTCCTCGTCTCCCTATTGTCGCACAGCCCTAACGCCGATCACGGCTCCTCCTGTGTGACGACGGTCCTTCAAACCTCGACCTTCCATCCGCCATCAATACAACCTACGCAGCCTAGGCTCCAACAAACTAGACTCAAAAGATTTGTCTCATGATTTACAACCAAACTGTGCAATTAGTTATTTGTTGTACCTACATTTACTACTTCATGCATTGATCCAAAGATTGATGTGATGGAGAGAGAGTGAAAAAATTCTAACTTTTGGGGTGCATCTAAACAAGGTGATAGAAGATAAAGTTCCAGCTTCTGTCAAGTTGACTGTTCTGAAGCCCTGCAGCCAGTGCCATGGTGGAGTTCACTGTAAATTGTGCAATGTACAATCTTTTCTATTTAAGTTTGGATGAAACATCCTCTGTTTCTTGAACTATCAAAACATACACTGAGGATAAACATACATATTCAGTCATAATTTCATCGTAGTCGTGCAATATACATCCATATAAGCTTGATTTTGCAATTTTGAGATAGTGCAAGTACCTTGAATCATATAGCCTTTTGTTGAAATCTATTGAGGATATGTGGGGAAACGCAGTACTCTAGGACTTGTTCTGTTTCAATCGTTACACTCTGTTGTCACATTTAGAAGTATTGTGCTTACTTGCAATTTTGAGATAGTGCCAGTACCTTGAATCATATAGCCTTTTGTTGAAATCTATTGATGATATGTGGGGAAACGGGACTCGTTCTGTTTCAATCGTTACACTCTGTTGTCACATTTAGAAGTATTGTGCTTACATCCTCTCCAGGGTTCTGTTTCAATCGTTTTTTTTTTTGGTCATACTTAGGAGTATTGCGCTTACACCCACTCTAGGGGTAATCCATCCCAACTCTGCTGATCAAATATTTATGCTTAATGAACTCTTAACAAAGATAACCTATTTGAGAACAAAAAACTTTTGCTGACCAAATATATCTACTTATGAATAATTCCTTATCTGATTATTGTGTTGCAATTCATGTTTCTCAAGCAAGTATTGGTTGGAATTCTCAAATCCATAGGCCATTGGTGGATCACTGGCTAGCCAAAAGAAAATAACTCGTTGTTTTTAATATGCATACTGCCAAGGAAACAAATTAAGGTTTCTGCCAAATGATCTTGCTTTTGGCTTTCTGCTTTTCCAAATGAGTGCAAATAGAGAGACATTTTACAGCTATTTCAAAGGAGATAAAGAGAGGTGATAGGTTTTATATAATTATTATAACCAAACAGCTTACAGTTTTTCACAAGAGATAAACCAAATAGACCCTAATGCTAGATTGCTAGCATTTGTTTGTGAACAAAACATTGTGCAAGGGATACTTTTGAAATGCCGCAGATTATGCGTGTTGGGTGGAAAAGATGCAGGATTGCGTAGACTGAGGATCGAAGAAATCCTCAAAAAAAATATGAACGAGGATGGCATTTCGACAAATAAGGAGACAATGAAAATACATAACTGAGCAATAATACACACTCGTCACAACTAGACAAGATCAGAGGATAGCAATGGCCTGTAATTCTGATTTGTATTTCCCTTGTCATATGCCAAAACAGGTGTATGGATTAATTTTCAGGGAGAGTACTCTGAGATATACAATTGACGACTATGGATAACCAACAAATCTTCAGAAAATATTTCAGACAGCCTATGCTAAACTCTGGGGCAGTAATCTCTACAGGAACAGGTTTTCTTTTGGCAGTTGCCTCCTGGGTACCAAACCGCTTCAGGAGTGGAGTTTCTGGCAAAACAAAAACCTCTCCGCTTGCGGGGGAGATGGAAAAATAGAGGGGATTCAATTCTATTTTCTATGCTTTTGATGACAGCTCAAATCGGGGTGGATACCAAACTGAACTTTTTAGCGATCAGCCCTGATATTCCCAGTAGTATACAGCAGTGCCTCTGACTGGTCTCTCTCACCGTTGTGCTTTCCTTTCCCTTGTCAAGGCGGGCTCTTCGTACCGCTTGTTGGATCTGTCGCTCATGCTCTCTAAGAATCTCATCCATGTTCACTCCAGGAGGCATTAATGGTCCCGAATAGTGGATTCTGTTCTTCTTTGTGCCATTCACCTGAACAAGGAGAAAATTTCTCATCATATGGCACCAATGACCTGATTCCTATACTTTGGCAGCATGTGATGAACACACTCATGTTCAACCATTCTCAATTGCATTCTATAGAATGACACGGAAGCATCTATATTGACCTCTATAAGAGTCAACAGCATATAGGAATGGAGGAATAAAACTGTGTACTATATGCAATGGCCAAAGACTATTTATGAAGACATTTAGACAAACAAAAACTATTTAAACAGCTGTGGATGTTCAAAACTCACCGCTGTAGGCTCTTTGTTTGCCGCAGCATCATCCTTCTGATGGGAAGACGATGGTCTTTCTTGGATTTGATGATTCCATTCAGGTCTGTCAGAAGGGTCAGCAGCAGTGAGCTGACTGTATCTTGAACTGGACCGATGCTCTCTCAAATATTGTCTCCTGGCACTTTCCCCAAGGTTAGACATCTTAGGAGCATTGCCTCGCTGCCCAGAAGCAGTAGATTGGTTGGACATCTCAGCAGTAATAATTTGGGAGGTGTGAAATCTTTGGGCCTTTGGATCCATTCCACTTGATCTGCCCAGAGTGGAGGAAGAACGGCCAGCTTGCATCAAAGGAACACGCTGAGGGTAACCATTGTCTGCAGCTCTTGCTGGCGGATCAATTGGAAATCCAGAAACAGCATCCTCCTTTGGAGTGAACTTGTAACTGCTACTTTTGGGATTCACCTGAACTCGGCGGTGCTGCGAAGTCATGGAACACAAAATATTCAGTAACAAGAAACCGCAGAATATGACAGCATTAGTTGATATACATGGTATATTTCGTTCTGGAATTGAATATGTAGAATCTATGCATTGCAGATCCATACCAACTTCCAAACGAATACTTGGATGGTTATGTAGACTGCTAGTTACAGTAATAAATCATGTGTTCAGTAAGATTCACGGATGTTGTGACGTTTGTCCGAACATGTGATGGCGACACTAGTGACTTTCCAATTCAAATAGGACTGCATCAGGGGTCAGCTTTGAGTCCTTATTTATTTGCTTTGGTGATGGATGAGGTCACAAGAGACATACAAGGTGATATCCCTTGGTGTATGCTCTTTGCTGATGATGTGGTGCTAGTTGACGACAGTAGGGCGGGGGTTAATAGGAAGTTAGAACTATGGAGGCACACGTTAGAGTCGAAAGGGTTCAGACTTAGTAGGACTAAGACCGAGTACATGAGATGCGATTTCAGCGCGACTAGGCACGAGGAGGGAGACGTTAGCCTCGATGGGCAAGTGGTGGCCAAGAAGGATACTTTTCGGTATTTAGGGTCGATGCTACAAAAGGATGGAGACATTGATGAAGATGTTAGGCATAGAATTTCAGTCGGCTGGTTGAAATGGCGTCAAGCTTCTGGCGTTCTCTGTGACAAAAGGGTGCCTCAGAAGCTGAAAGGTAAGTTCTATAGGACGGCGATTCGTCCGGCGATGTTATACGGTGCTGAGTGTTAGCCTACAAAAAGGCGACATGTCCAGCAATTGAGTGTAGCAGAGATGCGTATGTTGCGTTGGTGTTGTGGGCACACAAGGAGGGATAGAGTTCGGAACGACGATATTCGGGATAGGGTTGGGGTGGCACCAATTGAGGAGAAATTGATTCAACATCGGTTGAGATGGTTTGGACATGTCCAACGGAGGCCTCCTGAGGCGCCGGTGCGTAGTGGAGTTCTAAAGCGGGCCGATAATGTAAAGAGCGGTAGAGGTCGACCTAAACTAACTTGGGACGAGTCCGTTAAGAGAGATCTTAAGGAGTGGAATATCTCCAAGGATTTAGCTATAGAAAGGAGCGCTTGGAGATTGGCAATCAACGTGCCTGAACCGTGACATCTTTTTGTCTTGTGCCATTTATGTCCCTTTATGTGTCTCCCTGTTTCTCGTCTCTTTTGGGTTTCATCTCTAGCCTACCCCAACTTGCTTGGGACAAAAAGCTATGTTGTTGTTGTTGTTGTTGTAGTAAGATTCACGGAACTCCTAACATGTGGTACTTCGATAATTCAATAATCTCCCAGCAATATTTCGAAAGCCCAATACTGTTACCATTTTGGCACCAGCAAAAAAAGAACAAGAACGTAAAAGACCTTGATATTTCAAGTGAATCCCAGTACCTGCAATCCATTATTGCCATCAGGTGCAGGAAGTTGCTTCCTCCGTCCAGCTTCAGCTTCCTGTCCTTTAGCAGCTGCTCTTTGCCTATAAACAATCCATGCACTTGGATTGAATACGAAATGTCGAGAACAGAAGATTGGTAATGTAGATTCTTAGCATGTCATGGTTTCTGAGAGGGAATCACCTCCTAGCTTCTTCATCTCGAAGTTTAGCATCGTACTCCTTGCTTGGGGGATATTTGGGTAGACTTGATGGGTCGCAGGCATAAGGCTTTGTTGTAAAGAACTATAAAAAGAAAACAACAAATTAGCAGCAATATCACTAAACTTGTATTTCTGGATTGAACAACCAGATCCATACCAATGTTTGGATGTAAGAAACACATAAACCTAGGAGTCTAGGAGCAGTTTAAGCATCTCATATGCATGTCCAATTGTTTAAGAGTAAAAGTCATTTCTGGCAACGGAAACAAGAGAAAGAACCCCTAGGGCCCAAGGCTGAAATTTAGAGAAAAACAAGAAAGGAAAATCACAGAAAAAAGTTGAAAGAAATTATGACAATGGCAAAGTCCACGTTTAGCCATAAATACACGGCGCGGGGGGGGGGGGGGGGGGGGGGGGGGGGGGGGGAGGGGGGTGTGCGGCGCGGAGTTAGACCAATAGGGTAAACACTGCAGAAGTACGCTATGCATCACAGTTCGATAACTTAGTGCAGGCAATACAGCAAACATGCAGATCAAGAAATGGAAGGGCCAATTTAGCACGCACGACAAAGACATGCAGATCAACAAATGTAAGGGCCAGTACTTACTTCACTGTCAAGGGCAGATGCAGCGGTACCCCTATTCCCAGGTTCTACCGCAAGTAGATGGTCCAGAAGTGTTAAAGCAGTAGTAGGGAAGTCCTTATATACATCATTCACACATCGGCGGTACGGATGCTGAGGCTTGAATATGGTAGCTCGGGATAACTTCAAATTAGCCCAAAACTCCTCTGATGGTGAACCACAAAGCTTAAAAATCTTGTGCAACTGTTCCACCTGCATGAGTGAACACAAAAGAACAGACCATTGTACATTCATATTGATGTTCAAAAATCTAAAACTACAAGGATGTATGACAAATAAATTAACCATTTATCATGAAGCTAAAAAGGTACAGATAATATTATTTACTTCAAACTGGTATTGGTCCATGCGAAGTAAAAATAGGCCTATTGTCACTCAACCTTTATGCATGTTAATAATAAGAATATGTTGTCAGATACACATAGTAAAACACTAATGATGTCTTAGTATAAACTACAGGCATCTTGAGCTAAAGATTATATCATTTACCTTGACATTTTTAGATTCTTAACTGAAAATACCCTAGTACTCAAAAGAACTCACTCGCATTCATCTCCTGGACCTGTTATGCACCAAATTTGTTCTAACAAATAGTGTAACAAAAGAAATGACAGATTTGCAGAAATGTTATAGCATTGTTTGGGTGCAGGTTGAGAATACTGCATTATTCCTATAATGCAACCATCTGCAAGTTTGATCACAGCAAGAATAGCCAAACAGTACCTCAGTTCGTCCTGGCATGATAGGCTTCCCTGATAGCAACTCAGCAAGAATGCAACCGGCACTCCATAGATCGACAGCAGCACCGTAGTTAGTAGCACCCAACAAAAGCTCAGGGGGCCGGTACCACAATGTTACTACACGACTTGTCAAATGTTGTTTTTGGTTGGGATTAAAGAATGTAGCTAGACCAAAATCTGCTATTTTAAGAATGCCATTATTGTCAAGTAGGAGATTTGCACCCTTTATATCCCGATGCAAAACACCACGGTTATGACAATGGTCAAGTCCAGAAAGTAGCTGTTGCATGTAACACTTGACCTGAAATGACCATTTTTCGAAGTGAGAACTTAATTCCTCGATACAAATGGAAAGCCAAAGGACAAATCTAGAGGGTAAACCTGAGGTTCTGAGAATTTTAAGCCAGGTGTAGCTGCAAGTCCTGCAAGGTCGTGCTCCATGTATTCAAATACAAGATACAAGCTGCTTGACATGCGTGACGTCACCAAACCTTCAAGTTTGATAACATTTGGATGATCAAGCCTTCTTAAGATGTGGATTTCCCTTGCCATAAATCGGACACTCTCAGGGTCCATATTGGCAAACCGAACTTTCTTCAGAGCCACAATTTTTCCGTTCTCAAGATCACGTGCTTTATAAACGCTGCTATATGTACCTTGTCCTATCTGAAATATTTAAAGATGAAATGAGAACAGTAAGGTCACACAGGAGCAGTGGCTTGATACTAGTTCAAATTAAAGAACTTATTCTGTAATGTTGCATTCTGTTACAAAAAGTATAATACGGTTGTATTAAATGTGGTAATTTAGTTGTTGTGTAGTAGGAGCAGCATTGATCAAGATGGCAGATGCTTTGTTTGTCTACTTTGTATACTGTGTTTCTGCCTAGACTTTGGAGCTAGTAATAGTTATGCATTTTATGCCAGAAATGGAATAGCTTGACCAGGTGGTACAAGATAAACATACAAATAGAACCAGGGGTGAGCACTATAATTCTAGTGTTGCGATTTGTTTTCTTTCTAACTAATCCAAACCCTCAAGAATGAAATTCCAAAAGTTCTATAAACCTATCGAAATATCATAACCATTCAAATAATCAACAACATAAAAACAGTGACACCCAATAGGCAATAACTCAAAATTGTGATCCAGGAGATAGCCAATGGAAAAAAAGGTGGCAGGATGATAAATTTGTCGCAAAAATAATGGTCATCATAATGACAAACCTTGTCCAACTTCTCGAAAGACTCGGCCCTCCGAGGTTGCCACCCATGAACCGCCTCTGCCGCCACCTCTGTGAGCCATCGTGGCCACCCTGCCGCCACGTGCTCCCCCTGGACGCCATTGGGGACATCCCTGATCCTTGGTTTGGCCTCCCCCTCCGGCCTAAGACCACCGCTCCTCGGCTCTGGCTCCGCTGCACCATTGACTTGTACATCCGCCGGAGGCCGCTTCCGATTCCCAGTCGCTGCAGCAACTGCCCTCTCTGCATCAGCTGCACCAACTGCCAAAGTGGCAGCCTCCTCCGGCAATGCCGGCACAGCCTCAACCACCGGTGCTGGAGGCTTCCAGATCAGCCTCGCCGTGCTGGCATCGTTCCCAGTGCGGCGTGCGGCGCTTGAGGACGACATGGCTGGCACAGGCACCCCTTCCTCATCCTCCTCTTCCAAGTCCTCATGCCTCTTGCTGGAACTGTAACTAACCAGGCGCTTCAGCGAGTTGCTCGAGGGCCGCCGGCGCGGCTTGCCGTCCCCATGGTCATCCCCGCCGTGGAATTGCTTGGAACTGACACAGCCCATAGGACGACGGGGCGATCCCGGCGCGGGACCTCACTCCACGAAGCCCAGACGAAGATTTCAAGAAACCTTCTCCCAGTACGCCTCCCGCATCTGGCCGCGCGCATCAACAAGATTCAAGGACCCTCATTGCTGGCCGATCGAATTGGAGCAGGAAAGCAGCCTCCCCTCCGCAGATCCGAACGGGAATCCCACCACACGCGCTCCCCCCTCACCCCAGCAGCTGCCGAATCGGAACCGCGCAACACGGAGGCGACGGCGGCGGGCGGCGCCCACCACGAACTGCAACTGGAGAAAAAGAAAATCGGGATCTTTTCCTCCGGTTGCTCCGCTCCACCGGAAGCGGCGGGCGACTGGGACTGGGATGGGGGGCGAATCGGGGGTGGGGAGCCTGGGGTTGGGATCAAAACCGAACCTTGCCGCCGGAAATCGCGAGACGTCGGCCCTCGGGAGATCTCCCTCGTCTCTCTCTCTCTCTCTCTCTCTCTTGGCGTCAGTGATGGCCTTATGCTTTGGTCCTTGTTTTGTTTGGTTTTTGGCAAGCACTCGGTCAGTTGGTCGATTTCCTTTTTGTTCGGGTGTTTTTATTTTTTTTCTCCTCCTCTCTCTGTCCCCTCTTTTCTATATTTATGCAGAAAATTACGTTCGTTGGTGAAAAAAAAAGATGAGAGAGAAACAGATATTTTCTAGAGTAAGGGGAATAGATAGAGTAGATAAACTCTAGTCAGCAGCATCAAAAATTTTGAATTCAAATGCAAGGTTTGGAACTTTTAGTTGATTTGTGATAAATATTCATTTTTAGGAGTGGAAAAATAAAAAAATGTGGCATTCAATTCAGTTGCTTAGATGTGTCAACTTTGATGGCTTATGGGGTTTGTTTGTCAAACCCTTAGCACCTAAGATTTTTCTACTAGGAGAGAAGAAAAAAAAAGGTCAAAGGTCTACTACTCCTATGCAAATGCAAAAAAGAGTACGCGTCTTGAACTATGGATGATGGATAGCGTTTGACAAGGAATGGTGGTGGAGAGTTGGATGGAGGGGACATATTTGCAACTTGCAAGGCATTCATGACATGACCAAGAAAACACAGGAAGTTGACGTCATGCAACAAAAAAATATAAAATCTTTTTGCGCAAGAAATAAAATCAGTGATTATTGTTGCAATTTAATCTATCATTGATTATAAGTTTGAATTGACGATCTTTTTAGTAACTCCATAATCTTTTTTTCATTAGTGACAACTCATATCTATATAGATGATGAGGTGGGGCCAGCAGCTGAGGTGGTCAATAATCTCAAGCAGCACACGTTTTCCCATGAGCATATATGCAGCGCACGAATAATAGTGCATTATTCCTCTCAATTAAAATAACAATAATAATAACAGTCCATTATTCCTCTCAATTTTTTTGAAAAAAAAAGAATAATGAGGGTGCATGTGGCCAGATAGGCACTGCACTCGTTCCTCGTTTGTTCTTGAGGTGCTGTCATTAGGTTGATACCGATAGCAACGTCAAGGTGTCGGCCTCTTGTAGATTTCCATTGGAAAAAGATTGGAGAGGCCGTGCAACCACTGGTAAAAAGAAAGACAGAGGAATCAGTCAAAAGGAAGCTCTATATATGCACGGCACAGTGAAGATAGATATATACTACTATATATGTACTATTCGTTGGATTGAAATTTTGTAGTAGAGTTAAATTGATTTATATCTTAATTCGTACCATAATAATGGATGATTGACTGCATACTTTATATGGCCTAATAAAAAAATTAATTAGCTACTATTTTCCATATCCATATCACCGTTACGCGTTTTGCGTACCACAGTACGGTCTTTCAAGTTTCATGACCAAATCTTGGGAACTGATTATACCTTGCAAGCAAGCATATATATCAAATAATGCATGCATGCATGGACGAACAAAAGTGACGTTTTTGCCCCTTTTTTTTTTTGCTGTTGCAATGATTTTTTTTTTCTTTTGAAAGACCAGTTGCAGTGATCTTTATTTGTGTCTTTGCTTGTGCTTGGAAACAACTCCTTGTGATTGCCGGAAAGGAACCACTACACGTACGTTAGACACAGCGCCATGAGAATGGATGGTGGATTAAGAAAAGCTAGCTAGCAACGATTGCATTTTGCATGCTATGAAATGATGCCTAATTTTTCTCACCAACATGGGTGGTCAGGTCAGTTAAGTCGTTGCTTTCGGAATTCGGAGGGAGAGACGTCAGGCCAGTTACACTGCAGCTATCTTAGCTTTGTTATTAGGGAGACTGCAGGGAGAGAGATAGAGAGAGAGAGACTGATTCCAAGCAGACAGACAGACCATGGTGACAAGGAAGCAACGCCAAGACAGCCGCTCCTGCAGGCCTGCAACTTACTCCACCGATGTGCATGCTTCAAATAATAAATAAAAATTTGGTCATATGACAAGTTTTTGTGGAATATTGCTTGCACAACAATGGATAGCTAGCACTCATGTGTTTGCATCCATGTATATAGACTGTTCCCTAAAACTAAAAGATGGTGGATATTACAAGGCTCGAGTGTACCTCGGTTGGTAAGATAGATACTACTCAGATAGATTCCTCACTGGCTCACTGTGAGATCTGTCCAATTGAGGTAACTCCTAGGCTTGGCACGTTAACTTGTAATTTCCTTTTCAATGGTGTTTCGCCGATGCTCAAAAACCAAATTTTATTAGGTGTTGCAGCCCTATGTTGAACAATTTGGTTGAATAGAAACGGTATGGCATTCATGAATGTTAAATCAAACTCCTTTTGCAAGTAATTTTCAGGGCAACTTTATTGGAACAGGTGTTGCTTCTTGCTACATACGGAAGAAGAAAGAGTGAGTTTAAAAGTTTGGTTGTAGACTTTTAGAGACTGTACTCATGTAGGTGTTTGCTAAGTTTGGATGGAGGTTTAGGAATATATTTTTTTTGAAGAGCCATCGACATGAGTATGCCGGGCATATATTAATAGAGAAGAAGCAATTACAAAACCAAAAAATAAAATAAAAAACTACAACCTCACGAAGGCAACAACAGAACCACCACCGCAAGAAATACAAATACCACGATCCTCATAAGCAACAACTATCAAATGACACTCTGAACGCCGTTGGGCACAGGCGACATAAACTAGTCTTGGTTTAGGAATAGAATTGTAGACTAGTTTCGGTTCTTTCATGTTTATATTGTTGTCTCTGTCTCTTTGCGTCTAGATTTTTTTTCGATGTTCTATGAGCTTAAGTGCTCAATGGTGTATTGTATGGCTTCGTATATCTTGCAGGAGGTGTAGCGGCGGGAACATGGTTCCATAATCTAAAAAACTTATAATTTATCGAAATTATTGCAAGGAGAAGTGAGACTACCTATTTAGTGATGGTAGAAGATATGCACATGACAATTTTGCGAATTTCAAGATATGTGTGGTTAGTCTCTCAGGGGTGCTCATAAAGATAGAATATGTATGGTACAGTATTTTTTTATCCAGAACACATCATGGCTCCTATTCATGGTACCCTAATTTAAAGAGGTAAGTGTGTGTGACACCCACACCTATACTGTTTTTCAAAAATAAAAGCGGCGTTTCAAAAACTTCTAAACCTAGAAGGATTAGGTCCTGTTTGGATGTGTAGCATTTAGAAAACGTCGTATCAAGAAACTACATTTTAGAACATATAGTTTTAGCAATATCGTAGCTTTTAAAACCATAAAATTTATTACATCCAAACACTTCAGGCACTTTAAAACCAAAGTATTTCAGGTAATTCCCCTCTGGACTGGAACTACGGTTTGTTCAATTCCTTTCTCCAAGCGGCCGTCGTATTTTCCTTGTTGTCTCATTGGTCGTAGCAAATAAATGCCGCGTGGTGACCTAACAAAATTGCTATCATCATCGTCACCAACAACTAACCATACATCATTTCCTCAACCTACCACGTCCCGTGCACATGCGTTCGTTGACCCAGAGTCTCACCTTCGTAAATGGAAGGAACAAACCAGCACCTCTAGAGCAGTCTAGGCTGCTAATCACAAACAAGATACTAGACATTTTCATTAAGAGTCTGTTCGGCTCTATTAGGACTAATAGCTATTAGTAGGTGCTAGCAGAAAAAAGCTAACTGATAACTTTTTATTAGCTAGGTAGTTCATTTTGAACTATTGGTTGGACTATTAGCGGGTGTTTGATTTACTAGTGCTAATTTTAGCCACTGACAATTAGGAGTAGCGCAAATGGATCCAAACATGCCCGGAGAGAAACCTTTCACCATCAATTAGTCCACCAATGCATAACTTTTGTTGCACGAAATTGATATTTATTTTTGTTGCAAATTACTTGCCTACAACTACAATTTTCTACCGCATCAATAAAATATCAATAGAGTAATGTTTTGGTCAAAACGTCATTCCAACGAAATGAAATATACCTTGCGAAATGAAATATGCCTTGTAAAGAAAAATGAAGGCAGTACTATGGCTACAAAAGTCCAGAGAAACAGAGGAGGAATATTTTGCACTACAAAAGTCCGGGGGGTGGGTGGGGTTGGGTGGGTGGGGTTGGGGGTGGACAGAAGACAAAGAAATGATTTTATTTTTCGAACACGACGTCGACGAATACGATGCAATGATATTTATAAGACAGTATAATTTACGCACAAGATCAAAGGGCAGAGAAAGAAAAGAGTGGTCCGTCAAAACCAAAGCAGCGGCCCACCAAAGGCGATAAGGACATTCTGGGTCGCAATTCAATCGGGACCAACCTCATCACGGACCATCAAGCCCATAAAAGCCCACATGCTCTCTGCTTGATCCTTCCCAAACTCCCATTGTGCCATGTGTACACGTGCTGGTGCAAAATTGCAAGAGGATCCTATCGTATCCTCAGTTCCTGACATGTCAGTGACTCAGCATAACGTTACATCATAGGCCCTACTTGTCAGTGACTCAACGTCACCGCAATGCCCCTGAAAATTTGCTTTGAGCCTCAGCAGAGTTTTGACCTGCAAAATTGCTTTGAACCTCAGCAGAGTTTTGACAACAGACTCAAGAGAGTCGGCAGAAACAATTCAGACATTCGATTCAGACGGTGAGAAATATCGACAATGTAGCAGTCAGACAACACGGTGACGAGAGAACCTATTTACGAACATTACAAAAACGAGAAGCACACACAGCAGCATTGTCTCAACTTGCGTGCATCCAAAAGTTCCAGCAAAGCACCGGACCCAAAACGTGCATCCCGGCACAGCGCCAAGCTGCCAACTATGAACAGAACAAATTGCTTCAGAAAAAATTGGCCGCAAAACCATTACTGCGTTCTGAATTCACGACCATAGGCAGGGGTTCGTTCATGCTTCACAGAGGCGGTTACTCACCGGTCATACTCAGCTTGAGATCTAAATTTTCATCAGCTCCTGAAAAGATTCAGATAGTTCTGATTAACTTTCTGAGACTCTTTAACGGTTAACTCAAGAACGCTGCAAGTTCTTGTTCCAGCATCATGTGTACTTATTTTATTCAGAAGTTTAATTCGATATATGCCGATTATCTTCCTTCAGATTAGAGCATAGAACCAGCAAACAGTACGTCTTGTTAGACAAAAGGTCAACAGATAGATCGAAAAGTACCTGTTCCTTCTGCTTCTGGATGGAATCGATCTTTTTCATGTACTCATCTGTGACTTTCTGCAGAATTTGTACAAGAAAGTTAACTCCCGCTGGACCTAACAGTAAATCTTTCCAAAGGGACATGAACATATCCTTGGGAATCTATGTGCAACTACAGGAAGAACAGTCAAAAAAAGCATCCTCACTTGTAGATCAGCTGATAAATCTTTCACATTATCTTCAGAAAGCTTCTTTTCCTACATAAGCAAGTGCAGTATATGAGATTATGAGTTTTATTACAAAGCTACAACAGCCCACATAGACAAGTGACAAATGAGAAGAGCAACCTTCTGTAGTTTATCATAAGCTTTGATTGCATCTCTTCTTATGTTCCTTATAGCAACCTGCAAAAGATAATTCATTGATACCATATTCATCATAGTCCAAACAGAATACGATAACAAAGTGATATTTTATGGGTAGAAACTAGGAACAGTTAGAAAAAAGAATGTCCAATTAAGAAGATAGAAAGGTAATATTGGAAGCGAAAACATAGTGAGAAAGGTGAACAAAAAAATTTGGGGTAATACCTTGCCATCTTCAGCTAATTTAGCTACTGTCTTTGCTAATTCCTGCAGAAACATCAATAATTTCAGAAGGGTACCAAAGTGCTAATGATTTAAGAATCAGCGAAGACATAAAATGTTTACAACTTATTTGACGAAGAAAAAGACGTTAACCATTTGAATACTAATCTAGCATGAACAAAACACCAAAATCCATGCCGGACCATGGACAGTAGGCCATTTATGTGGGCTACTGTGTTGTATGCCAGGCCTAGTTGGTCACCGAGTCTTTCTTTTCCTTTCTTTTCCAAACCTAGCCAGGCCTGAAGGCCAGGGCCAGGACACCAGACTAATTCTACATTGGACTGGTCAAATCTATCAGTAATGCTGGTGTGACCCCACAAGATTTAGAAACCATTCAATACAAACAAAATAGGTTTTAGCTGTAGATTTTGTAGATAAGCATCTAGTGGTTTCAGATACAAGTTACTAGACAGTTCGAGAAAAGATACAAGTTACTAAATGACTCCTACTAGAATGATCATAATGACTTTACTTCTATTATCGAAAGCAAAATATATTGTTAACCAGTTTTACATATATAAGTGATGGCTTCAGTTATTTCAACACACTATAGTCTTGAGAAATATGGAACATATGGTAGCACTTGTAAATTCTGCAGTTTTAATGAATCCGCAATTTGCATGGTCACCTGCATATATTTTGGTTTCCACAGCATTACCATTCTAAAGGCTGATGAAAAGATTTCCTGACAACATGACAAGTGACAAAATGTAATGCACATATGAATTTATTACAAACACAAACCTTTCTGCGATCAGATGTCAATGGTGGGACAGTCACTCGTATCACTTCTCCGTCATTGCTTGGTGTCACACCAAGATTTGCAGCAACTATTGTTTTCTCAATAAGCTTGAGGCTGCACAGTACATGGGTGTGATTAATTACATAGGATGAAAAACTCAACAGTGGCTCTGCACTGGGAAGGTTAATTGGTATAAGCTTACCTTGACTTATCATATGGTTGAATAAGAAGAAAAGTTGCATCTGGAGTGCTTATCTGTGCAATGCTCTTCAAGTTCACTGGAGTTCCATAGTACTCAACCTGTAAGAAACATTTACTGAATCTTAGTTGAATAGAACAGTACAATCATTTCCAGTAGTCTCTGCGTGCTATAGTTGTATCAGTCACAAAACTTTGCTTTGCTAATCAGATCAGGATTTTATGTTTACAGTTACTGAGCTACGAGAACCTCTATATTGTATATGGTTTCAGCTAAGCAGGAAATTAAACAAAACAGCTACATAGATGCAAAAAAGGATAAGTTATGAAGATGTGTCCAACACAGGGGAACATATTTGATCATGCAACAGTTAGAACATCATCATAAGAGCAAAAAGAACAAGGACGAGTCATGAGACCTCAATCCGGTCAAGCATGGCCGGGTTTGCACGCCCTGTCCTCACAGTGTTGAAGTTAGTTTGGACTGTTTCGATTGCCTTCTCCATCTTTTCTTTCTGAAGATTTAGCACATTTCGGGAACTACTGTCTACAGCAAATTTGATGGGCGCCATGTTTCACAAGAAACACCTTAACAAGTGTACGGCATCATTATCCCAGAAACACCTTAACAAGTGCCAACTACTCGACGGCATCATCCCCAAAGCAGACGGCACTGCATATATTATCAAACGCGAGTAGGAATTCTGTTCGTGCAGCGCGAATGGCAGGCAAGCAAATAACCTAACTGGAGGATTTAGTGTCTAATAACGTTCCAGTGTTCGGCTCATTGCCGAAACTACTCGGCGCAATCCGGGAGGCGGAGCGGGGTAGGAGGAGGAGGGGCGGACCTGGGCGCTGGGGGAGGCCGCGCGAGAGGGCGCGCAGCGGGGAGGAGACCGCCGCGGGGGAGACGGCGTGGAGCGCCATGCGAGCTGGTGGACGGTGGCGCGGGCGGGTGGGGGGGGGGGGGGGGGGGGGGGGGAGGAGGAGACTGGGGGTGGTGATGGCTGGCCAAAAGGGAAGGAACGAGACGGGCGCATGTGGATAAGACGAGGCCGTATCAGGAGAAGTGGGCCGAACTGGGCCGTTTGGACCAGGTCACATCTCGGACGACCCAGCCCATTGAAGCCCACGTCCGCCCCGGCCCACCAGCCGCCAACCTCATCGTCTCATCTCATCTTCTTCCACCTCCCGTCCTCCCGAAGGCAGGCGAAAGCCAAGGCAGACCAATCGCGAAGCCAGGCCAGGCCACGAGGGGAGAGGACTGAGAGAGGCGGCGAGGGAGGATGGGGCGGAAGCGGAAGGAGCTGCTGTCGTCGGCGCCGTGGCGGACGGGGGAGGCGGCGGAGGACGAGGACGCGGCAAGGATGAGCCGCGAGGGGAAGGTCAGCGTCACCAGCAACCCCGGGGAGACGCCCACCATGAGCGTGCCCCGGAGCAGGCGCCCGGACCTCGACCTCACCGTTGACGACTTCGAGGAGGACGAGATGGACCCCGAGCTGCGCTACTCCTTCCAGCGGAACAGCAGGGTACCGTATACGCCCACCCGACCATCGTTTTTTTTTTGGGTTCTCAATGATTTCCCCTGCTCCTGCTCGGTGTTTTGCTCATGCGCACGCGCGGAGGTGGTGCTCCACGGATTGTTTAGCTTCCTTATTAGGCCCCTCGCCGCTGTTGGGGGATACTGTTACCCTGTCCCTGGAACAGCTGCCAAGTTCAGAATGCCCGGGTGTAGGAAATGCACCGGTGTTCTGTGTGTTCTTGGATATTGGATTACATTGGCTCAAAAAACGAATCAAAAAATGGACCGGGTCACCGAGAACAGCATTGGCAGTTTGTAAATTGCAGTTGCTGTAGGATAGGATTATGCTGATTTTACCGCCATGGTGCCAACCGTAACAAAAGAATGGGGAAAGCGCACTAGATTCTTGAGAATAGCATTTACAGCGGTTGAAGTAACCATACATGTTAATGAAAAAGCAGTGTCCCGTAATGCGCCAGGGCACACCACTACTGCTGGGTATGGGTTGCAGTTGAACTCACACGTTTATACTGATTTGTTCATTACAGCAGCTTCCAATCACCTTTGCTACTTCCACCATCCCACCATCAGAGCCTCAAATCATGAATGCTGTTTTCGCAAGCGGCAAGCCCAACAATTTCAATTTCTTCCAGTCCATATGTGCTCTTACACACGTGGATTGAGCAAAAGCCCTGAACAGAATAAGGACCTGAAAGTCATTCAACACAGTTTATGCACTAGAAACCAAACTAGGTTGATAGCACAAGGTCGCCACTTGTCCGGTACATCATGCCACTGCTTTCTATGACTTCTTTTAATGGATCTATTCTATAGCAAATTTAGTTCTTGATTAGCACACTTTTTGCTCAATTATTTGACATTAAACTGGATATTTTGCAGTTTCTGAAGAGAGTTTTTAGTGTGGACACACTTGTCAAACCTCTTCCTCCTGTAATGGCATACAGTGTATCCCGTAATATAAACTTTTTCTTCCGGATCTTCACACAGTTCTGGGGTAAGTTATGATGATAGAAGATCATAATTCATATCGTGTGTTGGCAACTAGGCTGCATCTGTTTCAGTCTTCTCATCTTATTCACCCTTGTTCTTATATATTTGTCATTTCAGTTACTTATTAGTTGCCTGAAAATGTTTTAATCTTTGCAAATGAAGAGTAGGGTGCTGATGTCTTGCTCTGCAGACAGATAATAGCCCTCGTATCCTCTTAAGCTGAGAGCGCCTCTTAAGCTGAGAGCACCTTATAATATCTGCTCTTTGTAGAATCATCCACCCGTAGTAGTACCTGCATGATGTCTATTTTAGTATTTTTCCTAGTAAACAATGGCAATAGAGTAGGGCTAGTCTCAAACTAGTAGTCCATGTATCCCTCCTCTCATGGGTGATAATGGTATAATTTGGCTGGATCATTGTTCTTAGATCAATGAATCTAGTTCATTTATGTGATGCTCCTCCAACTTGTGTCATAGTTTGAATTTGGCACCATCAGTTTATTTCTCACTCGCTAAATCTCGTGCTGCATATCTTGCAGATGAAGAAGGAATTGCCAATGCACAGAAGTCCCTTGGACTGGGGAATGATGATGGCTCCCGTCGAATGCGCTGATTGTGGTCAAACCAAGTTTCTGTACTCAGTTCAGAACTCTTTGTCCTTAGACACTGGAGATCTATTATATACTTCAAAAGACAGTGCGTGGCGTTTGTTGAGTTTGGGTTGTAATTTTGTTTATTCTAGTGTTTGTTTCATGCATTTTCTGCTAGTAAAACTGGTTGTACCATATATTTAAATTACAGATCTTGTATGTGCAAAGTCTGCTCCCGTTTCAGTTCAGAACTTGAACAGCATTGAGTGGATATCTTGAATCGGATCATCTACCAATGCCATCACAGCTACCAATTCTTGTCAATATATCCATTATGCTACAGGTCTGATGTCTGCAGTCATTAACCTGTCGAGCACGAGAATGGTACATTTGAAAAGGGAGTTTCGTTCCTCTCAACCGAAAAATAGAGACACATGAAAACTAAGGCAATGGAACGAAATACCGTTCAGGCTCATAAATAAACTACATACACTTCAACAGTTCCATGGCATACTAGTCAAAAACAAACTTGAGCATATATTTTCCTGTTTCCTTGTCCTTTTGCTTTTGCTTTTCCTTTATTCCTTTTCTATTCCTCAAAATATACTGAGGAAAAGCAAATCTTGGTGTGCACATTTGTTGGACGGGGAAGATTTCTTGTTTGGAACCCATAAAATATATACATCTATACATATATACATCCATGGCTATGGGCTAGGGATCATATAGAGCAATCATCTTCAGTTGTGCATACTGCATAAATATACAAGAAGGCATTTTACTTGATTTGCCACACCTTTGCATTGTACTAACTGACCCTGCAACATGACAGGCTCTGCATTGGCTGCTTCCATGATTCGTAGTCAAAGGGAGCGATCCTACTGAAAGGCCGCCCATCTTTGTTTCTTTCCAGAGGCAGCAAATCTCTTCTTGCAGGATTATTTCTTGTCACTTCTTGTACCTCTTAACACAGAGAATCGAAGTTTAGTGCAACATGATAGACATGAGCTGGCTCTCGGTCACATTGCTAATATGATTGGATCGTTGTTCTTAGATCAGCGAATCTAGCTAACTCATGTGATGCTCCTTCAACTTGGTGTCCTAGTTCAAATTAGCATCGATTTATTTTTCTCTCGCTGAACCCTGTGTCGCATATCTTTCTGATGAAGAATGAAATGCCAATCCACTGAAGTCCCTTGGACTGGGGAGTGATGTCCGCTCCCGCAGAATTTGCTTATTGTAGTAAAATCAGGTTTCTTTGAGTTCAAAACTCTGTCACACTGGAGATCTGTTATGTACTTCAAAAGAGTGTGTGTGAGGTGTCTTAAGTTTGGATTGCTTTTGTTTATTCTAGTGTTGCTTTCATGTATTTTCTGCTAGTTAAACTGGTTCCATATATTCAAATCTCAGATATTGTACTCGCAAAGTCTGCTCCTATATCTGTTAGAACTCGAACAAAAATTGAGTGAAATGTGGCTCAGTTACCTGAATCAGATCTACCAATGCTATCACAGCTACCAATTCATGTAAATACAGTGCAGTCATGAGCACGATGGTAAAAGTGAACAGGAACTGTCACGGTGCTTACTTATGGACATTTGTTAGGCAAGTTCCAGAGCTTCATTCCTCTCACACAAAAAATTGAGAAGAGACGCATGAAACTCCAAGCCAATGGAATGTTTAACCTGTTCATGCTCATAAAATATGTCCAGTCCAACAGTTCCTCATACTAGTCAAAAACGAAAAAAGCGCATCTTTTCCTTCTCAATTTCTCAAGATTATATTTAAGAAAAGCAAATAAGGTTGTGCACATTTGTTGGACCAGGACGGTTACCTAATTTGTACCCATCAGCTATATCCATATATAGATACATTGACATACACATGTATAGCTAAGCTAAGGGATCATATCTTCCAATCATCTCCTGTTGTGCAAGCATGCTGCACATATAGGAAGGCATTTTATTTGATTTGCCACACCTTTGCATTTTATCGTACTAACTGACCCTGCAACTTAACAGGCTCTGCGTTGGTTGCTTTCGGTGTTCCAAGATTCAGAGCCAAAGGGAGTGGTCCTGGACGCCTTGCCGCTCGCCTTCTTTGCATCCTGGAAAAGGCCGCCCGTCTTTGTTTCTTTGCAGCGGCTGGCGGCTGCAGTTCTTTTCTGACAGGAGTAACATGGCTTCTATTATAATCCTGGTGGCTTGGTCTCTCTGGAGGAATCGTTGCGTTTTTTATGGACGGCAGCATGATCTAAATGGGCTTCTCTCCTTCATTAGGGATGATCTGTTTTCGTGGGAGTTGGCTGGGGCTCGAGAAATTTCTCATCTTCTCGCCCAGCAGCCCTCCAATTAGACTGATAGGTCTCCCTGATCTTGGGTTGTTTTTTCTTGGTAACAGGCGATCCAGTGTGTGTGTTTGTGTGTGAGGGGGTTTAAAACCCTTTGTATTAGTGACTAGGTTCTTTCTTCTTAATATACTGATACGCAGCCCTCCTGCGTGTTCGAGAAAAAAACAGGAGTAACATGGCAGACACGAACAAGTGCTCAGTCACATTGCTACCATTCTGTTCTGCCACTAACATGTTGCCAAGCTTTCCGTTTGTTAAGTGATATATATAAGGATAGGCATAGGCTATAGGATAAGCTTACATTATTTTCAGCTTGCATTTTCAGTAGTTTCTGTACCCCATATGTCTATCAAATTTCAAGAGAAAAAGCAAGATATCTTAAGTCCATCTGTGGATATGGATTTATTACCGAACAATGACTTTTGGGAGCAAAGAGGATTTTTTTTTGTGTCCCAGCAAGCTCCAATGGTTGAGCTCATAGAGTGATAGTTACAAATTAATATAAGAAAAAAAAGGAGAGTAAAGTGTCCAAGTTCAGGTGTGATAGTGCTTCATAAGATGCTCCATTATATTAGAGCCTCCAAACTATAAGAATCTTGGAGGAATTCGTTAAATGGACTAATTTGTGCGGCTAGGCATCTTAGTTATGAATGAGCACTATTGCAGTTTTTATGATTGACACCGATTTATAGTATCTGATACAATTCCACCCTAAGGTAGAATATATAAATAACAGCATACTGTTGCCGTGAGACCATGAACTCTACTTTGAGGATATATGTAATAGATTTGAAAGCCTGCTTTAATCTGATGATGTTACCTAATATGATTGGCTGGAGTTCACTCTTGATTCTCTGTGGCAGTTTCGTGTATAATAAGACTGATTTTAGTAACCTGGCAGTGTTCTTTCTTTGGAGCAATGATTTTGTTTGAAGCAATAAAGTACCTGGCACTCAGTTTTAGTACCATGCTTGTGGAGAGCCGATGTTAGAGAGACCCTTATACTAAATATAAAGGCAAAATCTTTTATTTCAGGAGGTACTTCGACAGCTTTACAATCTTGGTCACCTCTCGCGTATTTGTGACAAAATGTGCTTTACTTCAAGTTTAATATCATCAAAATATATTCCTCCAAACAATCTTCTTCTTGGTGACTCTAGTTATATATGTGTTTCGAACCATATTAGTTAATCTATAGATTGGGTGTTTGGTGCTAAGTATTTTAACACAGAAATTAAAAAAATGTTAAATTAACTTACAATAGCCACTGAATAATGCCAAGGACTATGGAGAAGGACAAGCTAACACAATAACATATCCTTGGCTAGCTAGGGCCATTGTAAATGTTTCACTGCAAAAGGAACATGCTATTTGATGGATAGAGTGCATTGAAAATTAAACAGCTGCATCTAAAAGGTCTCAAGTGTCACAGGCCAAACATGCATGGAGATGACAACAATGTTTCTTTTAAGAGCGTCCAATGATCCCTCACTTGTTCTCCATGGGTTGCTTTGCCTTCCATTACTCAAAAGCCAATTAGAATCAGTCCATGCTTTATGCCCCAAAGCACTAGCTATATAGCATCTATTACTATGAAGAATCCCACAAGGAGATGTCTCCACTTCTCCAGTACCACCAGGTGGCACGCTCTCCAGGCTGCAGCATATTTCAGTGATGAATCTGGATGACATCTGGATTCATACTGGTTTCTTGTGATTTCTTTCTGCTTCTAGTTTGGTCAGTTTTGAGGGACCTTCCGGCCTCTACACATCAGATCAGTTTAATAGATATCAGTGCTGTAAATGAAGATGATGGTGTCTCGCCACCATGGCTGCTTCGCTTTGTAACGTTTCCCACGCTTCCTCTTAATGAAAAACGGGCACAATGCCCGATCGAGAAAAAAGAAGATGAGAAGAAAGTTTATTAAATTATTGTAAGCACCTGTAGAAACTGAAACCTGCAGCTAATTCAGTGATACCTTTTAGTGATTCATGCTGACTCATTTTAGAGAGTATAGGCTTCTACAGAGGTCATGAATCCCAACCAATGAATCCCCAGGGTCATCAATATCTCCTCATATATCCAGCAGCTAAATCCGAGGATACCCTTATTAAACACTAGTCGTTTAATTTTAGTGCCAGTTGTAGATCTATTTTTCTGAGAAGTGTAGATTAGTATAGAATATGAACTAGTTTATCTGTCTTTACTTTCAAAAATAAGAATACTTTATGTTCATGTCACAATATACGTTTTTGAAATCACTCTTTAGTGGGGAAAGGTTCTTAGAATCATAAGGATTGCCGGCTGTGAGTAATTAACCTAGTATTTTCCAAACCTCATGCAGCAGTCTGCTACGTGAGGTAGCGCTGCTCGCGCTTGTAAGTGGCAAACTCTAAATTCTTCTTATTAATGCAAGGCCGAGTAACCAGATCTTTCAAAAAAAAAAAAAGTCGTGCGGCCTAGGCGATGGAAGTCATGGAACAGAGCCTCCAGATTAATCAATAATTGTTTCATAAATTTCTCAGCAGTAGAAAGGTTAAGACTCCATATAGATGTAGTCACGCATCCAAGATTTATAAGACAGTTGCTCATTCAAATTTGGTCCAGTCTTCTTTTGTTTATTTCAAGGAGTATCTTATAAGCTAAAAATTTCCAAGATAGTTGATGCTTTTCAGTAAATCATGAGGTTAGTTCTACCTGTTTTTTTAGCATCAATATTTGATATATTACTAAACTTTGTATATTGAAATAACACATGTAAAAGTTAAAGTATTCTTTTGTTATATTAGACATGATTTCTTTTTTCAATTTTTCGGACCTCATTTTGCATTTCGTTTCATTCTGGGGGCCCAAATTCCTAGAGACGGTCTTGTCTATTAACTGTTAGAGTTGGTAGGGTAGGATTAATTTCCAGGATATAGTCTAACAGTAACTTGTGTACCTGAAGCTAAAAACTGCACCAAATTCAGAACCGACTTTCGTGATCTCTAATTCATCCTTGGGGGACTATATGCTTCCCAAGTTGGCTCACGAATACATAAAAAACTTGAGCCCCAGATTCATCCACATCTCCTTAAATCTGCTAAACACCAAACAAAGATGCCTTTCTAGAAACACTTGTCATTTATCTTACCTGACTGCAAATTGCAGATTAGCATAACATATGTATTCTTCTTTATGTTCATGTTAGGATGTATTTTAGACGAGGAAACATCGTTTTCACGAACAAGACACTCTCTTTCACACAATGATAGCTTCCAGTCCTAAAAAAAATGGCTGCCAATCTGCATTAATTCCATATATTCTTGAGCTCACTCTCTCTGGTTCTGGTTCTCCAATCCAATGAGTAGCATGAATGCAGTAGAGCCATTTTTTCAGTGGGCCAAGCAGAGAGAAATTTTGTGCAGAGGTGTTGGTGATGCAAATTCTGTGTGAGAGAGCACTAAGAAGAGGGCATGGTTTAAAAATGCAAATGGCAAGGGGATCCTCTGGGCTGGACACTGCAAATTGTTGGGAAAGAGATGCTCCATCCATCAAAAGAGAGTGAAACGAGGGGTTGTTGACGTGACACCAAATTGTTGGGCATCAGGTTTTCGATGAACCCTAGCAAAGCTAGCCATCTTTCTAACAAGACATATAGTCGTAAAGTGAAGCGAGGTGGAATTCGTAGCGGCATTAGCCACCAAAACCCTAGTGCCGCAAAAGGGCCAGCGGAATTGGGAGAAAGCCGGCCGGCCTCCTTGTGTTTTGTAGAGGTAGACCAAAATAAATGCAAAAGAGAAGTGGCTGGCTGAAGGATCTAGTATTTTTTTTTGTAACCAACTTCTTCACCTTCTAGCAAGCATCCTAAAATTCTATTCTTGTAAAAGAATTTTGCTTTAGAGGTTATAAAAGAATATAGTTCTTGTAAATATTCTTAAATATATATATATAATTCTTAGAGGTTGCTGCAAGAATATATAATTTTAATTGTAGCTAGCACACTTGTCATATACTCAAAGAAAAATGCATCACTGACTCTGGTTGCATGTATATGATCAATTGGCTTGGTTATCATCATGAGGAACCAGAAACCTCAGAGCAATCCAGAAGGACGTAGGGGACCAGTACTAGCTACTGCCAATCATCATCTGCAAGCGTTGCCACGCATCTTGACTTCAACTATGTGTGTGTGTATATATATTCCTCTGCTGCCTCGAGTTGACTGACTAACAAATTCAGCCATGCCCAATTGCCCTGCATCCATGCCACGCGTGCACAGAAACAGCAGCAGCAGCATGGCGGCTGTGAAACACAGCTAGCAAAGACATGAGAATTTTTCAGTCATTTTTTTGAAAAGGAAAATTTCAGACATGGGTGCCCTGATGTGAGCCAAACAAAACGCTAAATGGCAACAGGTGTAAAGCAAGAGATGCGTATGGGATTTGATTATTCTTCTTCCATCATTCCATGAGACTAGCTAGCTATACTGTTACTGTATATGATAGCTAGCTGCAGAGCTGCTGGCTGGCATGGCAGTATATATGCACCGGCTGGGCAGGTGACTGAGCAAGAAGACAGAGAGGAGCAACAAGGGAGAGGAGATAGCACAAGGGAGAGAGCCTCGCCAACCTCGAAGCTAGTCCAAACTAGTGGGAGGTTGTGTGCAGGGATCGAGGAAGACGACAACCTTTTGCTGCTGCTGCTAGGTGACGACCGACGGGCTAGCCAAGGCAAGGCAAAAGGGACCAGGCAATCCATCGGCACCCATGGCGCGGGGCAAGGTGCAGCTGCGGCGCATCGAGAACCCGGTGCACCGGCAGGTGACCTTCTGCAAGCGCCGCGCCGGGCTGCTCAAGAAGGCCCGGGAGCTCTCCGTCCTCTGCGACGCCCACATCGGCATCATCATCTTCTCCGCACACGGCAAGCTCTACGACCTCGCCACCACTGGGTACGTCATCGTCATCGTCTCATCGTCTTCGTACCATGCATGCTCTGCTGGCCGATGATGAACTGATGATCCGACTGCAGGACCATGGAAGAGCTGATCGAGAGGTACAAGACTGCCAGCGGAGAAGCTGCCGACAGCTCCGGCGACAACAGAATGGTCAGTAGCAGTAGCTAGTGCCCTCCCACCTTGCCGGCCGGCAGGCATCATGTGCTGGTTCTTGTGTCCTACCATCCTTTTGCTTGCCATTTACAACACTGGAACATTCATGCCTAACACCAGAATATATGCTCCCTGCCAATTCAGCAACATGTGCTCATTCATGCATTCTTTGCTACTTTAAATACATGTATTTATTTATTTGTTTTCACTTTCATAACAGACAGCTGTGCAAATTTCCACATCCATAGCACAAGGCATGAGCTTCTAGTAAATAGACCACAGTACTGTATGATTTGAGATGTTGTTAGACTGCTTCTGGTTGAATCTGCAATGCATAGTACAAGTAGAGAGACTAAACGTTTCCTATGCAAACACAGAGCCATCTTCTTGTATATAGACACCCTCTCTGCCTTTTCCTCTGCTCTCCATGTCTGCTAAAAACTTTGGCCATGTCTGCTACGCAGGACCCAAAACAAGAAACCATGGTGCTGCAACAGGAAATCAATCTGCTCCAGAAAGGACTCAGGTAAATTGTTCTCACAGCTCTGCCTTACAGTCTGTAAAAATTTCCTACAATTCAGTTTGCTTCAGAATCCCCACTGTCCATTTACCAGCAAATGTGAAACGAACTCGAAGAAACATTTATCTTTGCTTACAAGTTAGAGCTATAACATATATAGGTTCAGCAGGGTCCATGCTTTTGTCCATACTTAAGTACCGAACCAACCAAGCAACACAAAACATTTCTGTATAATAGACAGAAACTTCAAAACCCAAGAAAGTTTTGGTCTTACACAACACTGAGGCCTTGTTTGAATGTTGTAGTATTAAGAAACTATAGTTTTAGAACCATTGATGTACGAAAACATAGTTTTGAGAAAAAAAAGGGTCTACAGTGGAGTCTTTAAATAAATCTTCCAAAAGACTAAAATTTAGGCAATACCATGGTAGTCAAAATGCCACTCTAAAATCAAGTTATTTCACAAAACCATGTTTTTTTCTATAACTCCAAAAACACTTTACATCGAAACATGGCCTGAACTGTTCACTATAGAAAACCTGATCTGACCTCTCAAAATAAGATTTATTTTTTATTAAAAAGAAAAGAAAAGCGGAAACCGTTTGAAGTCTACCATGAATTCTGACAAAAAGGAAGCCTTTTGGTAGGTACATCTACGGGAACAGGGCAAATGAACACATGAATGTTGAAGAACTGAATGCCCTAGAGAGGTACTTGGAGATATGGATGTACAACATCCGCTCTGCAAAGGTAATTCACCAAACAATTCATTTTTTTTAAATGATTCCAGACATTGCTAAAATTGTATCCTGCCTAACAGATGCAGATAATGATTCAAGAGATAAAAGCACTGAAAAGCAAGGCATGTCAAAAAACTTGTACTTATAACTCTATAAAGACCCAACGGTTTCAGCATTCATAACTTACTAAAAGTATTTCCGTGTATGCAGGAAGGCATGTTGAAAGCTGCTAACGAAGTTCTCCAGGAAAAGGTACCGATTGTCAGTTCACTTTGAGCTATAAACTTCAGGTTTTATTCCATATATCATGATAAGCAACTGACAGATTGTCAGTTCACTCTGAGCTATAAACTTCAGTTTTGTTCCATATCATGATAAGCAACTGACGGTATGAATTTGATGTTGTATGCAGATAGTTGAACAGAGTAGTTTGCTTGACGTAGCGGATCAACAGAATGGGCATTTTAGTACAATCCCACTGATAGAGGAAATCACTAACCCACTGACTATACTGAGTGGCTATTCTAACTGTAGGGGCTCAGAGATGGGCTATTCCTTCTGACTGTAATAACACCCTGGGGGGCTCATTCTGTTGATTACTAGTGTGTAATACGATTAAATAATGTTTGTGTAATGGTTTGTTCTGCTACTTTGGTGTCTCTTGTCATATAAACCATAGCCCTTCGGGAGTGCCCTGGTATTGTATTGTGTGCTTTTACTTTCCATAATAAGGAACTGTTGAGGAGTTCTGATGTTGTGTTATTTCTTCCTTATCAATTGAAATATGTTTGTGTTCATTTCTAATCATTGTATCTACTAGTACTATCGGGGCAATCGGTTAAAAACTATGGATACATAATTTCAGTTTACACAGAAACTGATACATATAAAGAAAAACCATAGGCATTAGAAACCATGTTTGCATTATCAGGTATTGTGAGTCATCAGAATCTATGTTCCATCCACTCCATTTCAATTTTATGTTCTTTTTACTTTTAGCATCTAACTTGATACAACAATAGCTACAATTGTAGTAGGGGTGGAATGAACACTATAAACTTGGGTCAGTAAACAGGACAACATCCGCGTAGTTAAGTACACATGGAACGATGACTGACAATACATACATAAGCCTTATATGCGAAACAGATACAGCAATCCTTGCAACATAAACATGATATTCTTATCATCAGGCAAGAATATAGCATTCAATTTTGCCTCCTAAAATGAGAATAATGATATGAATCAAGATCACGTATTGGGCTAGAAGAAACTGCAATTTTTGAAATGGACATAGAGCTTCAGACCAAAAGATCAAAAAACACTTTGTATGCATACATGAAGGCCAAGTGTTTCGAATGCAGTGTGCAGCCTTTTTATTTCTGAGGTTGCAACTACTAACAGAAAAATAGCAGTCTGAGAAAACATATCTTGGAAACGGATAGGATTTGCTGTTTACACCAGAGTGACCCTGAACATTGTAAAGTACTAAGGATAAACATCACTCATGACAGATGAAAATACATTGTCCAGTTGGTTTCCACAACCAATATGCACCTTATTAGAGAAAACTAGGAAACAAAAACTAAGGATTCCACATAAGAGACATCAATGTTTTGTCAAACTGGTATGCTCAAAATAGGTATCATTCAACATGGTTCAGCTCTTCTGGCCTGTTCACGGAAGGGAAAAAAAAAGAATTAGAACAAATAAGGAATCTCCAATCTTGTAAAACCAAAAAGGAAAAAACTACTATGGAGACAGCCTACTGCAACATTTGTGTTAATAAGTACAAACATGCTGAAGCTAACACTGCTCCATCCTGTACTTTGAAGAGTTTTAGCAGTTGTAATCCACTATCGTGTCATTACATGGGAACAACCAGAATCATTATGTAGGGTGACCTAAAAAAGCTAACACAAACCATGCAGTTGCTCGACTTCAATCATTTGCTTACTGGCAAGTAATCTCATGCTGAAACTGACACAACTGCACCCTATACTTTAATACTATAAATTCACTAGAAAGGGAATCAAAAGCATAATCAGTCGCAACTCACAAGTCAACTTTTAGTACAAAGAGAATTGTGTACGTACTGAACACAAACTTGTTAGTACTATATGTATATCCAACAATTGGCGCTGCAAGAAGCATTCTTTGGCATTTGATAGTCCTGCTTAGTGTCTGACATATTTTGCGTACCCATTCCCCTATGGCCCTACACAAATTTTTCTCTCCACCAGAAGACTGACTCAGGTACCAAAGAAAAACATGGAAGCCACAACTAAGACTGGAAGTCAGTGCCTTGCTCAAAAAAGAAATGCTTAGTCTGAAGATACATCCTGACATAAACAAAAAGTGATAAAGTCAAACATAAAATAGCACTACATTTGTTGTACTAATCTACAGTTTGCACACAAATTTAAGGCAGAATAGCCGTCCCTAAATTATTACTCGAGGTTCAATTTCATCCCTTGATTTTCAAAACGGCCGTTTTAGTCCTCAAACTCGACTTTTAGGCTCAATTTCATCCTAGAATTACGAAGATGATCGTTTTAGTCCTCAAACTTTGCATTTTGGCCTCAATTTCATCCAAAGTGTATTTTGGTCTTTAAACTTGATTTTTGTGGGAGCAATTACAGTTGCTTCGAACGCTATTTATTCCTTGAAAATAAATAGATATATTGAAATAATAGCAGATCCATAATTTTTTCCTTGGCTACTTTTAGAGTTAGGCTCAACTAATAACCATTTGTGTATAAAATAATATTTTTATCCATACGCTAAAAATAATTCATATTTAAGAATATTTAGATCTATGTTTATATTCATCTTTAAATATAGTTATAAATATTGAAAGTGCCACCCGATTTGATAGCTGGGGCGACGCTAGGGACAATAGTACCTAATAATGACTGTCCATCTCAAATCGCATGTGGTGCTGGACAATGCACGAATTAGTTGAGCCAAAATGTATTTTGATAATTCATGGATGAAATTGTGCCTAAAATTGTTTTCTTTTTGGATAGACAAAGTTGAGTTGAAAATAAAAGTTTGAAGACCGAAATGCACTCTGATTGTTTATGGATGAACAACAACAACAACAAAGCCTTTTAGTCCCAAGCAAGTTTGAGGACTAAAAAGGCCATCTTCTTAGTTGTCGGATGAAATTGAGCCTAAAAGTACAATTTGAGGACTAAAGCGGCCGTTTTGAAAGTTCATGGATGAAACTGAGCCTCGAGCAATAATTCAGGGACCAAAACGGCTGTTCTGCCCAAATTTAAATGGCAAGTGTTTCTAGAAGGGCATCTGTTAGACATAATCTGCTGATCCTCCTCTCCTTCATCTTCTTGCAGTCAAGGGCAGAAAGATGGTCAGCTCTGCTGTCCAGTCCTGAAAACTGCAGGAAGTATGGCAATAGGCCATCTCTAGTACTGTAGTTGGTAGTATTGCATCATCCATAGTTGGTAGAAGGTGATGTATACCATGTACTAGAGTAGGTAGACTAGTACCATAGTTGGTACATGTAGGATGTATATAAACCAATGAAATGCAATGCAAGAAATCAGCTCTTGCCACCATCTCTTGTGTCTTCAGGTTTCAGGAACTGAAACCGTGTAGAGTAAGTGTGTGTGCTGAAGAAGAGCTTCTTCTTCCTTAGTCCAGGGGAGGAGGAGAGGGAAGGGGAGCAGGTGCTGCTCACCTGGGCATTGGTTTAAGTGCCATCAGCATCTTGGCTAGTATTTAGCTGGCTTAATAAAAGGTAGATGGATCTTCAGTCTCAGATATACTGATATACACAGAAAATGGGTTACGGTGGTTGTGAATCTGAGGTTTGAAGACTAAAGAGTACTTTCAGACGTATATATTCTGAAATGAACATGATGCAGTTCTAAATATTACTAACCTACCGGATACCATTTGTGGGTATCAGAAAAAAATCAAGAAATTTATCTAAAATTCGTGGCAAGTATTTCCAGGGAGTAATAATTACATTTAGCTGGGTTAAAAAGGTGTTTCTAGAAAGTCAGTTCCAAGAAATTTATCTAAAACTGTTTCCTCCTAGTCTAAAACTCAACCTGACATATACAGAAAACCCACAAAAAGCAGCACTATATGTTATATTAATGTACAGTTTGCACAAAAGGTTAAATGGCAACTTGGCAAGTCTTTCTCGAAAGGCATCTGTTAGCAGTAGCTGGGTTAATCAGACGTATATGAATCTGTGCCTTAATCGTTTGAGTTTAATGAGCTAGCTCAAGAATCTCTCTAAGATTGATCAGTCATCACCAGGGGTACTTCTGAATTAGGTGCAGCTTTCGGTCTCAGACACAGAAAACGGGTTCTGTTCCAACCACTTACAACAGTGGTAGTAGATATGTGAGCTGTAAAGACTAAAGAGTGTTTTCAGATGCATAAATTCTGACTGAACATAAAGCAGTTTTAAATATTATACTAATCTACAATTTGTAGGTCTCAGAAAAAAAAACATTCTGTAAAATGAGTGGCAAGTGTTTCCAGAAAGTAATCATTGACTTGGTCGGGAAAAGGGTATATGGATGAAACTGGGCATTACCACAAAGTTTATTCTAAAAACTTAGCAGACTTATAATTCACTTAAATAGACAACTAGAATTACCACGTACAATCTGTAACTTGCACAAAAGCCTACAGAAGATTGCAAAGTAGCTTAACACATAGTATATCACACAGTTGGTCAGGTAAGATTAGCTGTGTGTTACTCGCGCTGAAACTGACTCAAGCACATCCACTATTTCGACATTGTAATCGACTCTGGCAACATGCAGGCCACAATTGCAACTAGGACATTGCATCCTCTAGAGAATTAATCACGTATACTAAACATCCTCTAGAGAATTAACCACGTATACTAAACAGGAACTGGATCATCATATGAGGAAAGAGAGGACAAGATGGCACAAGGAACAGAACAGACCTGAGACCTTGTCCTCCCACCAGTAGATGAACCTAAGGTTGGCCCCCTGCTTGTCCATCTTGTAGAGCTGGTACCAGTGCTCCGCCACCTCGGATCCCAGCACGGCGCCGGTGATCGCCCCGAACCCGGTCGCCAGCAGGACGCCTGCAGTCAATCACAGCCACCCACCCACAAATGCCGCCGATCAGCAACAGCAGCAAAACCAAACCGATGTCACAACCGATCTGGAAAACCTGGCAGCCACACATGGCCGCAAAGGAACCCCGTCGGTCATACCGTGCGGCGCCTTGGAGAACTTGAGCGCGACGCCGCCGAGGTGGGCGGCACCGACGAGGCCGCCGGCGAGCGCGAACTTCCTCGACTCCCGCAGGGCCTTGAGCTGCGGAAACCGCATCTGTGGTCAGAGGAGAGGCGAGGCGAGGCGAGGAGGAAGGGGAAGGGGAGCGGATGGGATCGCCGACCTGGGGCCCGTAGACCGGGTCGGAGGCGATGAACTCGTTGACGTCGGCGTCGGACCACTTGGGGAGGGGCTCGGCGCGGCCGTAGACCTTCTTGAAGTAGTCGAGGAAGGCGAAGTTGCTCGCCCAGTGCTGCTTCACGCCCTCGAAGTGCTCACCGATCCCCATCGCCGCCGCCGGTTCGCTGGTCACCTGGATTCGTTTCGACGGCGAGGAGGTGGTGTGGTGTTGTTGCCCTTGCTGCGGTTGGTCTGGGGGAAGAAGGGAGGAGCAAGACGCCACTCAGTCAGATGACAAGTGGGCCTGGATGGACCGGGCTGGAATGGTCCCTCCTACACGGGCTGAGCCCAACTTGAAAATGAACGGGCCTCCATGTACAACCACATCTTTGTGACGATTTCAATTTTTCTTTTGTCATTTTATTATAAAACCGTTTTTTAATTCGCTGCCTCTTTGTGACGATTTCAATTTTTCTTTTGTCATTTTAATAAAACCCTTTTTTAATTAATATTTTGAGATTGAACAAGTTACAAGTTACAACTTTGTGCTTCACAACCTTATTCCAAGATTGCACCTCGCTTAACTCCTTGTTGAGTTGTTGTCCAGAAACTCACTCATGATGAAACCATGATGGTACGCAGCAATCTGCAACACTATTGCAACATCATCCATCGCATGCACAATCAATCAGGCACACGATGGCAGCAGCCATCACCATCTTCGAAGTCTATCATCATCCTCTCCTACGGCATGGCACCGGCTGCACGGCTCCACAACAGTGAACTCAACTGTAGCGGGAACACTCTTGCTCTTGGTGTAACATTCTCTAGAATTTTTAGAACACCTAAAACCATCAAGGGTGTACAATGCGAGACAGTCGAGCGACACTGCGTTCTTGAGAATGTAGCATGTTAGCTCAACCAAGCTCTTCGTAGAGCTGAAGCCTGCCATCTTCACGCTCTTGAGGTAGCAATGACAATGTTCCGACATCTACCTCAAACCTGAGGAATATCCAAAAAAACGAATTTACGCGTCATATATCCCTGGGATACCTAATGATTAAAAAAAATAAATCGAGTCAGTGTATCAAAGAGAGTGATAGAATGAAGGAACGGTGCCTTACATCCAACATCAATGTCTCTACGGTAATGCTCAGGGTCGTGCGTCCGTCCGATCAAACGCCGCTTCCCAAGCATGAGCACGCGCTACCGGCCCAACAAGCCTGCCTCCTCCTCTGTATGTTTCCCCTATCTCTCTCAAAATATCTTCCTACTCGTTCGCCCATTACACGCTTCACAGCGTCGTGCGGTCGTCAGCCCGCCCACTCCGCATTCGCCGCAGTGGGCAATCTCCCCCTGCACGCCCTCAACTACGCTACTCGCCCCTTGCTCTTGCCCATCGCGCGCCCTACCCGCGCCTCTCGCTCCTTGCTCCCGCAGTCCCACCCGTCGTGCGCCCACCCACGCCGTTGGGCGTGCCGCCCGCCTCTGCTATGCTATTGGTGCCGTCGCGCGTGACCCATGTTGGTGGTACTCACGCGCTGCCACTCCGAGGCCGAAATCAATCGGCCCTGGCCTCTCTCTCCCTCTATGTTGCAAATATATGTTTCAAGTATTTTAGATGTTATCAGAGGTATATTGCAATTGTTTCATATGGATGTTACAAAAGTAGATCGGGATGTTGCATTTGTTGCAAATTGTTTCAGAGGCATGTTGCAAGTGTTTCAGAGGCACGTTTGCAAGCGTTTGTTTAAAATATTTCATCTGTTTCAGACGTATGTTGCAAGCCCTTTTTATCTGAATGTTGCACATGTTTCATACATATGTTGCAAGAGTATGTTCGAAATATTTTAGCTGTTTCAATATTATGTTGCAAGAAGTGTTTTCATGTTGCAAGTTGTAAATGTTTTATCTGGATGTTGCATATATTTCTCACACATGTTGCAAGTGTATGCTCCAAATATTTCATATGCTTCAGACATATGTTGCATTCAAGTGTTTCATGTTGCAAGTGTTTCCGTATTTCAGAGGTATGTTGCAAGAAGAGGGGTCTGGGGTCTGAGGTGACGCCACCAGTAGCTAGGGCGGCCGCCCCACCCCACCACTAGCTAGGGTGCCTTCGTCCATATGGACCTAGAGCTCCACCACCACGCGACTACCATGGTCCACCGACGAAAGCACCGACAATCCGTGTCACCTCCTTGAGGTAGGTCACAAAAGTCGTCCTTGAGGCTGCCGGAGATCCCCGCAACATCATCATCATGTCCGTCCATGTATGCCACTCTGAGGCGCTACAGGAGGTCCTCCTCTACTAGGCTTTAATACGCGGTTGGTTGTTGGTGAACGATATCCGAGTGAAGCTGTTCACAATTACCGACCAGCTTCTAGTACTATTACTGTTGCCATCATACTCCCAGACCTCTATGCGAACCCTAGACCTCTGTGCGAACCCTGCCGATGTAGTATCCTACAACAACCTTTACCTCCACTACGACAAGACCAAGGCGAACTCAAAGGGTGTCGAGGGCTCATTCAACATCGAAGTGACTGGCCTGGCAGATCGCCTTTTGAGCCACGTTTATGACATTAGCCTTCACTGGCTGGTTACCTAAGCTTGGTTAGCAACCTATCATATGAATCGCATCACGCTTCAACATGCTCAAGTATAGATTACGCTCCAAGTATAGATGCTGAATTCTTAGGTGTAGTATACCTTGTACTTAGCTGAGTAGTCTACAACTAATCCATTTTACTTTTATATCTAAACTCTCAATCAAGTGATTGGTAGATAGTGATTGGACTATAATCTAAGTGCAGTTGGTTAATTGACAGCACAACATTAAGTTACTTTTCTAAATTTACTGTTCTAGCAGTAAGTTTCTTGAGTACTGTTCTAGCAGCAAGGTTTAGTTAATGCTACTCTGCACTTGGCTGTTTGTATATGCACCCGTGTCCTTAAATTAAATCCTCCCTGAGTCACTCATTTTGACCTAACTGTCGATTTTGTACACACATAACCGGGCACCTGTTTGCTTCAGTGGAATAGATATTGGTGAGTAAGGCTGAATAAGTATTTACATGTCTGAATTTTTAACAAATAATGGTTTACTCTTACGGTAGTGAAAGGATCAAGATGCCCAAGAGGGGGGTGAATTGGGCTTCTCTAAAAATTAAATGCAAGAATTAAATCCTACAAGCCGGAATTCACCCCTAGTGTCTACTTGTGTTCCTAGAGAGTCTACCGATACAAAGTTTTGCACCCTAGTTTCCAATCCTAGTCTAGCATGGCAAGTCTAGGAATGTAAAACAAGCAATGAAAGTAAATACGAGAAAGTAAATGCTTGAATGTAAAGGGGCAAGGAACACGGCGATGTTTTTCCGAGGTATCGGAGAGTCGCCACTCCCCACTAGTCCTCGTTGGAGCACCCGCGCAAGGGTGTAGCTCCCCCTTGATCCGCGCAAGGATCAAGTGCTCTCTACGGGTTGATTCTTTGACACTCCGTCGCGGTGAATCACCCACAACCGCTCACAAGATGAGTTGGGTCATCCACAAGCTCCGCCGGATGATCACCGAACTCCCAATCACCACCAAGCCGTCTAGGTGATGGCGATCACCAAGAGTAACAAGCTAGAACTCTCACTTGACCACTACAAGCCCAAATGAGAAGGTGGATGCACACTTGCTACTCTCTAATCGCTAGTGAGGAACTCTCAAGCTTTGATTCTCAAATCTCTATCCTCACTAGTGCTCTTGCACTCCCTTGCACTCCAAAGGTGTTTATCAGCTGATCAAAATGAGCAAGAGACCTCTAAAAGAGGTGGTGGGGATGTATTTATACACCCCACAGACAAAACGAACCGTTACCCGCTGACTCAGCAAAACACGAGCTGACCGGACGCGCCGGTTGAACTGACTGGACGCGCCGGTCGCTCGTAACGGTCGAAATCCGAAAAACAACTGAGTGACCGGACGCACCGGTCAGGGGTGACCGGACGCGTCCGATCGTGCAGGGAGCATACTGTACTCGCACCGGACGCGCGACCGCGTCCGATCGGTGATGACCGGACGCGTCCGGTCGTCTCTGGACCTTACTGGACTGTGACCGGACGCGCCGATCACACCCAGGTCGCGTCCGATCGGGTGTTTCCCTCAAGTGACACGTGTCGCCTTCTGACCACCGCGTCCGGTCCTCGCGAGGACCGCGTCCGGTCGTCAGAGCTGAAACCCTAGCCGTGGAACTGTACTGACCGGACGCGTCCGGACATGCCGAGGACCGCGTCCGGTCATGGGAAAACGACCCGAAACTCTCCGAAACGCGTCACAACTTGAACCAAGTTGCTTCCAACTGAACTTTGAGCTATTCTAGAGCTGCCTAGCGCCAAGTTTAACAAGTGTGCACCACACCTAAACATAGGACTCGCCTAGGTCAAGCTACCCGCTCATGCCCCCTTTATAGTACGGCCAAAAGAGAAAAACGAAGATCCTAACGACTATTCCAAATGTCTCTCAACACCTCGACATCCGGAACTAACCGTCCTTAATCTTGACGTCACTCTTTTGAAAACCGAAACGATTTCCATCAAGGGGCATGAATACCATGGTGCCCAAAGCAGTTAAAACCTCCATGACCTAACTTACCAAAGTTTCTGCAAAACACACGTTAGTCATGGTAATAAAGTGTTGTCATCAATTGCCGAAACCAAACCTCGGGGCCTAGATGCTTTCAATCTCCCCCTTTTTGGTGATTGATGACAACACTAAGATATAAAAGATTTGAGTTGAGGTTTTCGAGCATGCATGGTTCACATAAGCAAAAAGCAATAAGCACAAGGGGTTAGGAATTGCTTATGTGCCCCAAGCCAAAAGAGTGTACTCATAAGATAAGACAAAGAACGTTAGTACACATACAGATATAGCTCATAAGAAATCGGAGTAAGGCACGGAAGCACAACCTTAGAGCTATAATTAAAAACGGTGACAAGCGTTAACACTGCGACTGGATAAAACATTAAGACTCAAGGTTTATCACACGACGACATGTCACACGAATGCAATGACTGAAAAGTAAACATGATGCATGAATGTAGCACATAAGAAAAAACGAAAACCCTCTCTCAAAAACTCCCCCTGAAACTACTCTCTCTCCCCCTTTGGCATCAAGCGCCAAAAAAAAACTAATCTAAGAATCTGACGGGGGGACAGACGGAGTCGTGTCGGGTGCCGAGGTGCGCGGAGTAATCATGAAGTGTAGAGAATCTCCCTCGGAATCTGAGCTATCTGGCTGACCCTCTGAAGAAGCATGTGGCTGTGTAACTGTCTGGGTCTGAACGGCAGGAACAGGTACTATCGTAGTAGCAATAAGAGGATCCGTCTGAGTGACCTGAGCCTGTAGCGAGCCAATAGCAGGAGGATCTGTCGAGGCAACTGACGAAGGTAGAGTCTCTGTAGTACCAGTCCCTGTCACTGGAGGAATAACTGCCTCTGAAGCTGACAACCCTGAAGAAGTAGCAAAGGTAGTGTGCGAGGGCGTCGGCTGACCAGTCAACTCGCTGTAGGTAGCACTGTAATCACCGAAGGGTGTGCCTATCAGGAGGTGAGGGCGAGGCTGGTCTGAAGGTGTAAACCCCGTGTGAATAGGCGTGAAGCTCGGGGACTGGAATGACTGAGGAACCTGCTGCTGTGGAGATGTGAACTGGAAACCCGGCTATCCCTGACTCGATGGATCACTGGATTGTAAAGCAGAAGTCAGGACAGAAGCAGGCGGAGGAACCCCAACAGTGACTAGGTGGCGCAGGAGATCCAAGTACTGCTGCTGACTAGCTGCACTCTGTCGCTGAATCTCGTACTGTTGTCGCTGTATTTCAACCTGCTGCCTCTGGATCTCAAGCTGCTGACGCTGAAACTCGTCCTGACGAGCCTGAATCTGTGCAAGTGCTGCAGCTGTGTCCTGAGCCTGTCGCTGTATCTGTTGTTGCTGCTGCTCCTGTGCCTGGGTCAACCTCTCAAGTATCGCCACCATGGATGGGTCTGTGCGGGAGGCTGAACCAGAGCCACCGGCCTCGTGGTCGTGAGACCGAGGAGACCGGTACCTGGGGATGGGCTGGTAGTCCTCATCAGTGCTGTCAGATGTCACATCCTCAGGAAGATCAGCAGGCTGAGCGTCAAGATCGGCAAGCTCTGCCTCTGCAAGCTCATCAACTGTGGCGTCCTGCTCAGCTGCTGTCTCAGGAACCTCAGGTCGCACACGCTGTCCTGGCACTGGGGCCTGATCTCTAGTGACTGAAGCCCAAAGCTGACGGATATCATACTCAGGGAAAGCAGTAGTCGTATCTGATATCTCAGCTCGGATCTCTGCTGGTAACTGGATGGATGATCTAATGATGAAGCAGATCCAGTGTGCATAGGGCAGCTGACGATTACCCTTAAAGCCCTCAGCTATGGTGTCCTCCATCTCACTAAGTATGAGATCCCAAATGTCAAACTGTGTCTGTGAGAGGAGGTGATGAACAACCCATAGCTGCATCCGAGTCAGTCCCTCTCTGTAGCCAAGTCGGGGAAGTAGAGTGCGTCTGACTATGGCATCCAGAACTCTGGCAAGAGGTGTCAAACTGGCAGGCGTGCGACGAGACCCTTCGCCAAAAGGCTCACGGAAGCAGGGTCGAACCAAGTCTGTAGGTGGCACTGCCCCGCCGTGAGGGCGTCTCGGTGGAGGAGTCTGACCAAAACACAGCTGATGTATCTTCGTGTTGGAAGCTAGGAGTCTGAGAATCTCCCGCACTCTGGTGCTGTATAGACGGTGATCGCGGCCTCGTAATGCAAAGTGAATGAAATCATGGGCAGGATCAATCCATAGTGAAGCATAAAACTCTCTGACCCATGTGCCGCAGTATGCACCTGTCCGTCCAAGAAGATCTGACAAGCCTGGCAGAAAGGACAGGTGTGGACATAGCTGTTCTCCCACAACCTCAACCAGTGACTCAAGGCAACAGACCCTCTGTGGTCGGAAAGCAATACCGCTGTCAACTAGAGCCCTGTAGAAATCCTCCTGAAGTGGGGTATAGAAGCCTTCTGAAGCTCTAGGATCCCTCACAGGTGGAAACCACCGACTGACCTCCACGAACCTCAACCCCTGCACCTGACGTGCTGTAGCACCCCTCAAGTCAAAGTGCTCGACCGGGGGTGAACCTCTAGCTCTGGGTGGAGGACGTGCTCCACGACGCTGGCCCTCTGGCCTAGGAGTCACCTGAGTACGTGCACGTGTGGAGCGGCGACGTGGTGGAGACTGAGCTGGCTGCTCCTCTGTGTCCTCTGTAACCTCTGGAGCCTCTGGAGCCTCTGTGGCCTCTGGAGGTGGATCAACTGACATACCCTCTGTAGCTCCAGTATCCTCAGTACCCTCAGTGGCCTCTGTGCCGAGCTGTCGACCTTCTAGATGAAAGCGACGCTCACCTATATGTATGCCACTGCTCCTGCCACCTCTCTCTGCCTGCTCTGCTGCATCTGCCATGGCCTGAGCAATCTCTGCCTCTGTAAGTGTCTTCTTCTTCTTTCTGGCCAAGATCTTGATACGCTTTCCACGTGCAATCTCAGACCGACGAGGAGGACTGTCGTCCCCGTCACCAGGAGCACCACCGGCGTTCTTGCAACGCACCATGCTGACAAACTGACCGAAAACCTCTGAAAGATGGTGAACTGTCACTCGAGAGGCTTGGCCTCAGTCCTTATCCGCAGGCTTGGCCTCGGATTCAGCAAACTGATCTCACCCTGACACACGGACAGACTCGCTGCAGTGACGGAATAGAGAGATCTACTATAAGCACATATATAACTAAAAGGTACGACACCCTAGAGATAGCAAGCATATGAGATACGATGTGAATCGAAAAGGTGAAGCTACCTCGGATCGACGAGACAACGGTGACAAGAAGAGATGACCTAGATCGCGAGATTCCTCGAAATCGCCGGACGAGCTCTGATTTGCCGAAACAAGATGCAATTGGGATTAAAAGAAAGAATTATGGCAAACCCTAGCGAGGAGGTCAAGGTGACGCGAAACAACCTTGCGAAGAAGACGACGCGCGACAAAACCTCGACGACGAACGATCGAACGACGTTACGTGAACCCTAGGGTTAGGGTTAGGGCAACTCGACGAAGATCGATCGGAGGCGAGTGTGAGGCAGTCCACTGCCGGAGATGATGCTGGCAAGCAAGGAGCGCGGCTCACCGGCAGCAAGGGCGCGGCTCACCGGCGGCGGAGGTGCGAGCGGGCGGCGGTGGCGCGGTGGCGCGCGGGCGGCGGTGGCGCGTGCGGGCGGCTGGCGTGGGCAGGCACGGGCAGGGCTGGCGCGCGCGCGAGCGAGGGCCGACGCGGGGCAGGAGACTCGGCTTGCCGGAGGCAAGGAAGACGGCGATGGCGCGGCGGCTCCGGCGGATTTGCGAGATTTGCAGGCGGCGACGGAAGAGTCTCGGGCGGATTAGAAGAAATAGCCGAGGACGAACCGTTATATGAAGGGGTTAGATCCGCTCGACGCGTGATGACCGGACGCGGTGGTCGTTATGACCGGACGTGGTGGTGCAGCGTCCGGTCACACTCCAGTAAGCTCCTGGAGTGACCGGACGCGTCCGGTGAGGACTCACCGGACGCGGTGAGAGTCCGGTCGAGGGGAGCTCGGGAAATCATCGCGAATGACCGGACGCGGTGGTGATAACCGGGACCGGACGCGGTGGTCAACAGAGGCGCGTCCGGTGCAGCGTCCGATCAGTAGATCTGGAGTTGGTCTTCTGGATGACCGGACGCGCTGGTGGACGCCGGGACCGGACGCGGTGGTGAAGCATCACTGCGTCCGGTGCAGCGTCCGGTCCAGCGTCCGGTCACTGTTCTTCGCCCTTCTTCGTTCCGAACTACGACGCGACTTCTCCCAATCAGGTTCCAATTCAAAAAGACACAAATAAACACCAATTGGAACACGATATGAGTGACCTCACTCAAACCCTCAATTTTTTTAAAATAGATTGCCTTAGGCTAGTATTATTTTTAAGAAAATAGGCAATAAACACCCAAGGAGCAGCGTATGGCCATGCAATAGAGTTTTTGAACCTTTAGGAGCATCAAAATGCTCTCTCTATCCATGGACGAACACAGAGGTTGCTCAAAGCTTAACCGAAAAGAAACGACAAGAACAACAACCATGCATATGCAATGCAATACAAGAAGGTAAAACTGGAATGCTTGTCAAGTTTGATCCACGGTTAGGCTTCTTCACTCCTCCAAAGAAGGGTTATCGTAACCGTGTTAGCCAAGCCCTAAAAACATTGCGATAAAATAAACATGGCATATTATACAATGCAATGCAAGGGACAACACACGCTCATTTTTTAAAGTTGCTAGAATCAAGCACATTGAGTTCACTTCTTAACCTACAAAAGGTTGCCTCATCTAAAGGTTTAGTGAAGATATCCGCTAATTGATTTTCACTTCTTACACCTTCTAGTGATATGTCATTTTTAGCAACGTGATCTCTTAAAAAGTGATGGCGGATATCAATGTGCTTGGTGCGAGAGTGTTGTACCGGATTGTTAGCAATTTTAACGGCACTTTCATTATCACATAAAAGTGGCACCTTTTCAAGAACAATTCCATAGTCTAGGAGGGTTTGCTTCATATATAAGATTTGTGCACAACAAGCCCCCGCGGCAATGTATTCCGCCTCGACGGTGGACAAAGCCACACTATTTTGCTTTTTAGATGACCAAGATACTAAAGATCTTCCAAGCAAATGGCACCCTCCGGATGTGCTTTTTCTATCAATTTTGCAACCGGCATAGTCCGAATCGAAATAGCCAACTAGTTGGAATCTAGCTCCTTTGGGATACCAAAGACCAATGCTTGGGGTGAGCTTAAGATATCTTAGGATTTTTTTTACGGCACTTAGGTGAGGTTCTTTAGGGCACGCTTGAAAGCGGGCACACATGCACACACTAAACATGATATCGGGCCTAGATGCAGTAAGGTACAACAAGCTACCAATCATAGAACGGTAGAGAGTTTGATCAATCGGTTTACCTCCCTCATCTAGGTCGAGATGTCCATTTGATGGCATTGGGGTCTTGATTGGTTTGCATTCTTCCATCTTGAATCTTTTAAGAAGATCCTTGGTATACTTTTCTTGAGAGATGAAAATCCCTTCTCTCATTTGCTTTACTTAAAATCCAAGGAAGAATGTGAGCTCACCAATCATTGACATCTCGAACTCCTTCGACATCAATTCACCAAATTCCTTGCAATAATCTTCATTTGTTGATCCGAAGATGATATCATCAACATATACTTGACAAATAAAGATCTCCCCATTAAACTTCTTGGTGAATAGTGTGGTGTCGACCTTCCCAATGGTGAAGCCCTTCTCAATGAGGAAGTCCCAGAGGCGCTCATACCACGCTCTAGGGGCTTGCTTGAGCCCATATAACGCCTTGGACAACCTATAAACATGATTAGGATATCTAGGGTCTTCAAACCTGGGAGGTTGATTAACATAGACTAGTTCATTTATAAAGCCATTTAAGAATGCACTTTTCACATCCATTTGATATAGTTTCATATCATGATGTGATGCATATGCAAGGAGGATACGAATGGCTTCAAGTCTTGCAACGGGTGCAAAGGTCTCTCCAAAATCAAGACCTTCAACTTGAGAGAACCCCTTTGCAACTAGTCTTACCTTGTTCCTCACCACTATGCCTTGGTCATCTTGCTTGTTTCGGAACACCCACTTGGTTCCAATGACTCTTGCACCTTTAGGATGCTCTTCAAGTGTCCATACTTGATTGCGGGTGAAGTTGTTCAATTCTTCATGCATTGCATTCACCCAATCCGGATCTTGAAGAGCTTCTTCTACATTCTTAGGTTCAACGCAAGAGACAAAAGAGTGATGTTCAACAAAAGAAGCTAGCTTTTGGGATCGAGTCATTACTCCCTTTGTAGGACTTCCTATGATGAGATCTTGTGGATGTGCTTGAAGTAGTGGTGAGTTTCTTCTATCAACCACTTGAGGAGGTGGATGGGGAGCATCAACATTTTGAGCTTGTGCCTCGGCTTGATCATGAGAGACATAAGTGTCTTTATTTTCAACTCTCTCATTCTTGTCATCATCTTGAGGCACACGTGATGAAGATGGTGGATCAACAATTTGTACATCGTCATCATCATCTTTTGGCTTGATGTCTCCCACCGGCATGTTCTTCGTGGCCTCCCTCAAGGGTTCATCACCTACATCATCACAATTCTCAATTGCTCCTTGGGAGCCGTTAGATTCATCAAATTCCACATCATATGTTTCTTCAACCAAACCGGTGGCATGGTTAAATACTCTATATGCTTTGGACTTTGATGAGTAACCAACAAGAAAACCAATATCACAACGTCTTTGAAACTTCCCTAGGTGTTGACGCTTCTTGTAGATGTAACATTTGCAACCAAACACCCGGAAGAAAGAGACGTCCGGCTTCTTCCCATTAAGCAACTCATAGGGGGTCTTGCCAAGAAACTTTTGTAGGAAGAGGCGATTTGAAGCATAGCATGCGGTGTTGATTGCCTCGGCCCACAACTTCTCCGGAGTGTTTTACTCATCTAGCATTGTTCTTGCAAGGGTGATCAAAGTTCGGTTCTTTCTCTCAATTACACTATTTTGTTGAGGAGTGTAGGTTGAAGAGACCTCATGCTTGATTCCAATTTCATCACAATAAGCTTCAATGTTGGTGTTGTCAAACTCTTTCCCATTGTCACTTCTAATCTTCTTTATCTTGACTTCAAATTCATTTTGAGCTCTCTTTGCAAACTTCTTGAAGCAATTTGCCACTTCGGATTTGTCATGAAGGAAGAAAGTCCATGTATACCTTGAGTAGTCATCCACTATCACAAGACAATAGAGATTACCACCCAAGCTCTTGTATGTTGTAGGCCCAAACAAATCCATGTGTAGAAGTTCTAGTACTCTTGAAGTTGACATGAAAGCTTTGGTTGGATGAGTGTTTGCAACTTGTTTGCCCGCTTGACATGCACTACAAGGTTTGTCCTTTTCAAACTTTACATCCTTCAATTCTCTCACTAGTTCTTTCTTCAATAGCTTGTTGAGAGTGTTCATTCCAACATGAGCAAGCCTCCTATGCCAAAGCCAACCAAGTGAGGTCTTGGTGAACAAACATGTCATCAAATTTGTATCTTCGGAGGTGAAGTCAACAAGATAAAGATTGTTGTATCTAAAGCCTTTGAATATCACTTGCTTGTCATCTATCTTTGAAACTTCCACTTCATTTAGTGTGAACAAGCATTGGAAGCCAAGGTCACAAAGTTGCCCAACGGATAACAAGTTGAAACTCAATGAAGCAACATAGAGCACATTTGAGAGTGAGTGATCATGTGATATTGCAATCTTGCCTATACCCTTGACTTTGCTCTTTGAATTATCCCCAAATGTGATCTTCTCTTGACATATTCCATTCTCTTCAATGGTGGTGAACATACGAGGATCACCGGTCATATGTTGAGTGCAACCACTATCAATAACCCAATGAGATCCACCGGTCTTGTAGTTCACCTACACACAAGAGATCAAGCTTTTTGTTTAGGGACCCAAACTTGAGAGGGGCCCTTGACTTTCTCAACTAGTGACTTGGCAACCCATATTTTCTTTGGCCTATTCTTGTTTGGGGGACCCAAAAACATGACTTTCATCTTTCCATTTGAATCTTTTCTTAGCATATAATGAGCATTGAAGGCGAAAGGTCTAGCATGCTTGGGCAAGGGTTGTGGTGGTGGAGTTTTGCATTCATGAGCAAAGTGACCTTCTTGACCACACTCAACACATCTCTTTGGCTTGGGCTTTGACTTGCTTTGTTGTTGTTGAGCTTTTGCTTTCTTCTCTTGATTTGCCAAGTACCCTATACCACTTCTATCCATCTTCATTACGGTGTTCATGAGGAGCTCACTTTGCAAATGTTGGCCTCTTGTGAACTTGCTTAGACCGGTCTTGAGATGCTCTTTTTCTTGCTTGAGCTTTTTGTTTTCTTCAATGAGTGACTCATTTGTTGGTTGCTTCTCAAGAGCCATCAATCCTTTTAGCTTCTTGTTCTCATTTGCAAGCTTCTCATTCTCACACTTGATCTTGGCATAATCATCATAGTTGCTTGACTCAACCACACTCTTGCCTTTGCTACTAGAACCTTGCTCAATGCTTTCAATGATCAAATCATCACATGATGTGGCTATATCACACTTAACAACATAGTTAGTAGCATCATGTGTCTCAAGAGCAAGTTCATTAGCAACCACAAGACTATCATAGTCAATTTTTAATGTGGTGTATTTGTCCTTTAGAGAATTATGTCTAGTGATGAGCTCATCATGCTTCTTCTCAAGTTTATCATGTTGATCTTTAAGCTCTTTATAAGAGGTTTTGAGCTCCTCGAGAGTGGAAGACATCACTTCATTTTGAACTCTAAGCTCACCACTAGTCTTTTGAATATTTTCAAGCTTGGATGAGAGTGATTCATTTTCATTTTGAAGATCATCATTTTCATTTCTAGTCCTTCTTATGATTTTAGTGTATTTGTTTAGCAATTTTACAAGTTCATCATAAGAAGGTGAGTCATATTCATTATCACTATCACTATCATCATTATCATCACTATCATGGTTTTGTACCTTTCGTTCACCCTTGGCCATAAGGCATAGGTGAGTAGTGGACGATAATGGTGAAGGAGGCGGTGAAGGTGGTGATGAAGATGTCGGTGAAGATGATGGCCCCATCACAAATGCGACAACCTTCTCTTTCTCATCATCGCTCTCATCTTCGGAGGACTCACAAGATGATTCAATGTCGGTGAGCCAATCACCAACAATGTATGCCTTTCCTCCCTTCTTCTTCTTGTGGAACTCTTTCCTCTTGCCATCCTTCTTCTTGTATGGCTTGTTCTTCTTCTTCATCACTTGAATCATTTTTCTTGCCCTTGTTCTTGTTCTTGTACTTGTCTTTTGGTGGTCTAGGGCATTGATGAGCTAGGTGGCCAAGTTCACCACAATTGTAGCAATCCATCTCCGAGATTGGCTTTCTCTTGCTACTTGTGAAGAATTTCTTCTTCTTGCCATCAAACTTGATGCCACTCTTGTTGAGCTTCTTTAGCATCTTGGTGGTCTTTCTCACCATGAGTGCAAGTGATTCATCATCAACATCACTTTCACTTGAGCTTTCTTGCACCATCATGGCTTGGCCCTTCTTCTTCTTCTTGTCATGACTAGCTTTGAAGGCCAAGTCTTTCTTCTTGGAAGATGATGAGCCCTCTTCCGGAGTGATATGCATGTACATCTCAGGAGCATTGATTTTCCCTAATACTTGAGTCGGTGTTGCGGTGGAAAGATCACTTTGGTGAAGCACGGTGACAATGTGACCATACTTCTCAACGGGAAGCACACTCAAGATCTTCCTTGCAACATCCGATTGGCTCATTTTGGTGAGCCCAAGAGCATTGAGGTCCTCTACAAGAACATTCAAGCGAGTGTACATGTCATTAGCACTTTCTTTGGGAAGCATCTCAAAAGAATTAATTTTCTTTAAAGCTATGTGATAGCGTTCCTCACGCTCACTCTTAGTTCCCTCATGGAGAGCACAAAGATTTTCCCACAATTCATGAGCGTTCTTTGCATTACGCACGCGATTGAAGATATCTTTGCCTAAGCCCCGGTAGAGTGCATTTTTGGCCTTTGCATTCCACCGGTCGTACTTCTCCTCGTCACCACTTGGGTTAGCGGGATCCCTTATGGGGGGAAGCCCTTTGGTTGCGGCTCTAAGGCACCCAACATCTATGGCTTCAAGGTACGCCTCCATACGAATTTTCCAATATGGAAAATCGTCTCCCTCAAAAGTGGGAGGTGGTCCTTCCCCATTAGACATCTTGCTCTAGGCGGTAAAGCCTAAAAATAGAGCAACACGGCTCCGATACCAATTGAAAGGATCAAGATGCCCAAGAGGGGGGTGAATTGGGCTTCTCTAAAAATTAAATGCAAGAATTAAATCCTACAAGCCGGAATTCACCCCTAGTGTCTACTTGTGTTCCTAGAGAGTCTACCGATACAAAGTTTTGCACCCTAGTTTCCAATCCTAGTCTAGCATGGCAAGTCTAGGAATGTAAAACAAGCAATGAAAGTAAATACGAGAAAGTAAATGCTTGAATGTAAAGGGGCAAGGAACACGGCGATGTTTTTCCGAGGTATCGGAGAGTCGCCACTCCCCACTAGTCCTCGTTGGAGCACCCGCGCAAGGGTGTAGCTCCCCCTTGATCCGCGCAAGGATCAAGTGCTCTCTACGGGTTGATTCTTTGACACTCCGTCGCGGTGAATCACCCACAACCGCTCACAAGATGAGTTGGGTCATCCACAAGCTCCGCCGGATGATCACCGAACTCCCAATCACCACCAAGCCGTCTAGGTGATGGCGATCACCAAGAGTAACAAGCTAGAACTCTCACTTGACCACTACAAGCCCAAATGAGAAGGTGGATGCACACTTGCTACTCTCTAATCGCTAGTGAGGAACTCTCAAGCTTTGATTCTCAAATCTCTATCCTCACTAGTGCTCTTGCACTCCCTTGCACTCCAAAGGTGTTTATCAGCTGATCAAAATGAGCAAGAGACCTCTAAAAGAGGTGGTGGGGATGTATTTATACACCCCACAGACAAAATGAACCGTTACCCGCTGACTCAGCAAAACACGAGCTGACCGGACGCGCCGGTTGAACTGACCGGACGCGCCGGTCGCTCGTAACGGTCGAATCCGAAAAACAACTGAGTGACCGGACGCACCGGTCAGGGGTGACCGGACGCGTCCGATCGTGCAGGGAGCATACTGTACTCGCACCGGACGCGCGACCGCGTCCGATCGGTGATGACTGGACGCGTCCGGTCGTCTCTGGACCTTACTGGACTGTGACCGGACGCGCCGATCACACCCAGGTCGCGTCCGATCGGGTGTTTCCCTCAAGTGACACGTGTCGCCTTCTGACCACCGCGTCCGGTCCTCGCGAGGACCGCGTCCGGTCGTCAGAGCTGAAACCCTAGCCGCGGAACTGTACTGACCGGACGCGTCCGGACATGCCGAGGGACCGCGTCCGGTCATGGGAAAACGACCCGAAACTCTCTGAAACGCGTCACAACTTGAACCAAGTTGCTTCCAACTGAACTTTGAGCTATTCTAGAGCTGCCTAGCGCCAAGTTTAACAAGTGTGCACCACACCTAAATATAGGACTCGCCTAGGTCAAGCTACCCGCTCATGCCCCCCTTTATAGTACGGCCAAAAGAGAAAAACGAAGATCCTAACGACTATTCCAAATGTCTCTCAACACCTCGAGATCCGGAAGTAACCGTCCTTAATCTTGACGTCACTCTTTTGAAAACCGAAACGATTTCCATCAAGGGGCATGAATACCATGGTGCCCAAAGCAGTTAAAACCTCCATGACCTAACTTACCAAAGTTTCTGCAAAACACACGTTAGTCATGGTAATAAAGCGTTGTCATCAATTGCCGAAACCAAACCTCGGGGCCTAGATGCTTTCAGGTAGAAAGAGAGATAACAGAACACATCACACCCATTAGGGAGAGGTGACTTTCATATATATATATATAGCGATGAAGACTTTAGTACATTTGCAATTAGACCTGTAGATATTACATATCTATGAGAACAAGGAAGAAAAGTTTGAGTTAATTGGTGTTTTATGCGTCGGGGATGCTGGTGTTCAAAATGAACAGAGAGACCTGTTAAATGCATCCATCATAATAGACTTAAAAGTGGAGTCTCTTAAGACTTTCTCAGTAAAGTTTGGAGCACTCCGTTTGAAAATGCAATCTATATAGAGTTTTAGAACTGGGATGATCTTGAGAGAAGTTAGGTTGAATTACTATGAAGTGGTACCCTAATGATCACACTGACTAGGTTTTTGGCTTAAACACTATGGTTGTCAATTTCTGTAACATATGTCAGCTCTTTGTTGCGGTCATTCTCTGGTCCTAAACATTTTACCAGGTTAGGCAAAACCACAAGTTTGCAGCTGATTCAACATTTTGTCTGCAGAAATGGTATATATGGTTATTAATTTCATTACAAGCTTATAGTTTCTTACTTTTTTTGTTGGAAGGGGCTCAAATTTTAAAATATATGCATACTTGATGTTTACAAGCCCTTTTTATGGAAAGGAAGCATCAGAGGTAGTTACTACGTCAGCACAATTGTGCCTTTTGAGATTCTGATCAGTAAAGCTTAATAGAATTCTGAAATAAATCTTCCATTAGCAGGACATAGTGTGTTGGGGGTCTTTTGGTCGGCTGCTGATGGATGCAAATGCAGTTGTGGCAAGCTATCGAATGGGATTCAAGCATGAAGATGGATGCTAATCTCTATCTTTATATTATACTAGCAAATATGTCCATGCGTTGCAACGAGATCGTAATTCATTACAGGTGGCACGAACATGGTTGTACGATAGAGCTGCACGCGAAACACTACGGCCACAGCAAGGTGTCTTGAACCTACAGCCACGGCACCACGTGCGCACTGTGTCATTGACCATGGCAAGGCAGCCTAGCCCGTTAGCGTGACAGCCATAGTGTGGAAACTATGCCGGCACTACACCGCGGCACAATGCTTATGCGGGAGACCAGAAGTGGCCATGTCAATATGCACGTAGTGTCTTCAGGCAGCCTGGGCCAGAACAATCGCGAGCAATTCTAACTCATATGTAAATAAAGAAAGCGGAGCAAAATAAAGAACATAACACTTATCCTTTTCTATTTGATTATTAAGAGTTCTATTTAGAGTATTCATGATCTGAGGAATCTATTTAGATTAGGATTCATACTCCATATTGATCTATATTGGTCTAGAGTGCTATTTAGCTTAAGAGGAATCTATTTAGATTAGGATTCCTACTCCCATATTCGTCTAGACTCGAATGATTCTAACTCGTACGTAAATAAAGAAAGCGGAGCAAAATAAAGAATGTAACTCTTATCTTTTTCTATTTGATTATTAAGAGTTCTATTTAGAGTAATCAGGATCTGAGGAATCTATTTAGATTAGAATTCCTACTCCATATTAGTCCAGACGCGAGCTATTCTAACTCGTATAAGTACGGGTTATATATATAAGCCCGAACAAAAGAATCTCTTCATCGTCCAGTAGTTAAAGGGAGACGGACCAAACAAATAGATGGACGAAAAAAAGAACCTAAAATTTTACCTCTTTATTATTATTTTATATATATATATATATATATATATATATATATATATATATATATATATATATATATATATATAGATTATACACTAAAAAAGACTAGCCTGGAATCGTAACACCGCTGCCTCGGCGTGCCTCTCCGATTCTACCCACGCCCTCATCCTCACGTGGGAGGCAGGCATTTGATCTCGTCCCCACCACCGTTGCCGTGGGGGCTGAGGACAAGGCTAGGTTGCAGGAGGGGGTGGCAAGAGGACTGTGCGCCGGTCTAGTGCTTTGCGTCCACACAGCCAGATAGAATAGCCAAGATGAATAGTTTGAGTTTCAAAATTATTTGTATCCACTTAGCCCCCCTTCGGAATAGAGGAAAATTACCTATTCGCTGTGTTTTTTCTGTGAAATTTTCGTACAATTCTTGTGAAAATTTTGCATTCCAAAGATGCCTTTGTAGGTGGTTTCCACCTATTTTGTTTGATTTTGCCAAGTAGGTGATATTCTACTAGTTGGATGGGAAGTTCGCGTTAGTGTTCTCTTGTCACATCATAATTGTGCTTTCAACAACAAAAAAAAGTGTTAGTTCCTCTACAAGTATTGTCTCTGATGGGCTATTTTCAAAATATTAATTACAAATTAGAAAAGGATTAAAATTACAAAAAAAATCAAAAAAATCACACAGAATCAATTGCTGATTTTTAGCTTTTTTTAGAAAGGGTTGGATTTTATTAATATAGGAAAATGATTACATCCAGCCCCATAAAGGGCACTCCTTGACAAAAGAAAAATTACAGCAAGTCCTCAGAAGAAGCACCTCGTGGCCTTCGCCGCCGTTGATGTTACATGGAGACCATGTACATTCGAGTTAGGCTCAGCCCACATAGGACCTACTATCCATGTTTCATTGAGGCCCATTTGTCATCGTTCATATGCATGGCGGCTTTTTCCCTTCTTTCCTTCCCCAGATGTCGTTTGTCTGCAGCGCGCCTCTTCTCATCCCTTCCAGAGCTCCACAGTTGAGAGCGGCGGCCGGAGGGCGATTCCGCTTTTCCTCCGTCCATTCGCCGTCCTCCTTGCCTTTGGCGCCCTCGCCGACATCGAAGGTGGAGGGGGACCGGTTGGTTCAACGGCGGACCTCAGTCCCCTTGTATATAGCTAGCTATATAGTAGGGTTAGGGTTTCGGTGGCACCTGTCATGGTCGCCAGCGAATCTGCTGCTCCTAAGTGCGCTTGGAGGATGTGGGAGTTGTAGATCTGTCGATGTCGTTGGCGATTCTACAGCTCCTTCCTTCGGCGTTGCTACTCAGAGAATAAAGGTAAGGTTCGGTTTCCCCTTGCCGACGGTGAGGCATGGTTTTGTCTTCCTGGGTGGCGTCTCCAGCGGAAGATGGTGTGGATGTGTGGAGGGCGGCTCTGACTTCTACGGTGGCTTCCTCGACTACGCTGGTGGCGTCTGCATCAGGAAAGAGTACGAGCTCCCCATATCTGGAGTTCTCTGCCTCTTCTGGATCTGGTCGAGTTCATCTTTTGCTATGTAACGGATCAACGTAATTATACGAGATTAAGTAAGAAAATCTTCCACCGAGGCGGTTAATTTATCAAACTTAAACCCGTATAACCCGAGATTCCGTGAAATCACGAGGGATTTCAAACCAACCAACATACAACCAAGATCGTACTGATTTAGCAGCCATAGTTCACATGATACATATAGTTCACAATAAAAGTGGAGTACATCGGAGTTCGGAATAAAAGTTATTACAACATAGTTTAAAATAACATAGCGGAAGCAAGTAGTTTTACACACACACTTAGTTCAAATACAGTGCCAGTAGATAGTCATGGTCCACAAAAGCATTAGATAAGACGAACAGAGTGACCCTTGTCTAAGGTCCTAGTTGTCGCCCATCGCCGGATACAGATAGTTGGAGCAGTACCCATAGTACATCTGACCATCTGCAACAATAATGAGAACAATGCCCTGAGTACGAGAATATACTCAGCTAGACTTACCCGTCATAAACCAGAAATAAAGGACACCAAGGATCATGCAAGGCTTTATAGATTGGACTGGCTTGACTCATTTGCGAAAAGCATAAGTTGTTATGAAAAACTATACTAGTACTTTTTGCATCACTTTTAGTATAACCTATTCAAGCTAGGTAAGCACCTATTGCTAAAACAATCACTTGATTCATCATTAACAATCTAGATTACCATATCAGGTTTAGCATTTCCAATATCATTCACTTAACCATCAGTGTTCTATTAATGTTACTACGATGCCATAGCTCGAGTCAAGTGCTCACTAACCGGGAGCGACGGCGATTCGAATCGAATTCCTATACAGCTGGAGATTTATTCCTCACACAAACCCTGCTTCCCCCGTCAGGGTCGCGTAGATCACCAATGACACTTTCCAAGAAGCCGCGGATAACAATCATGGATCGCACTACCTAGGGACCGCCCGACTACCAGGACGCACCTTGGGCTCACTCTTCGCGTCCTCGTTACACCCCCTTCAACACCAGTCTGCCAACTCGAGTTTATCCCGGCTCGAAAAAGTGTCACTAGCTTCGCGGTCGAAAGGTACTTTATTCGGCCAGCTAAATGTGAGGCATGCGTTCAACATGACAAGAGGGACGAGCAACGATCGGTCCTTAATCGACACAGACAGAATCACTATAGTCCAAAACCCTATAAGACTCCGCCCGGTCTTCGTTTATCCATCAACACTTGGTTACTTTTTATGATCACAATTACAGCTAACCATAACCCGGTATCCACCTATAACTCGCAGGTGACAGGAAATCACCCGACTTCTACCGGTCTAAGCATGGCTAAGCAATTTACTCGATCCTGACCTAACAGGGTGAAAGATAATCCGATGGCCAAGGTAATAATGCAACAACGGTTTCACTCAACTCCTATAACTTAATGCAACTATATATATAACTATATTTCATGTAGTAAGGAACAACTTTTATAAAATAGGAGACTTAAAATGCTCCGGGGCTTGCCTCTTTCGAACGAGCTAGGATGGTGGTCGACGCACTCTGGCAGCTCCTCGTCTGACTCTTCCTCCTCGGGCACCTCCTGTGCTTGGGGTTCCTGCTGATCCGTCCAAGCCTGCTCCTCCTGTACTGCTACCTGCGACTCTTCCTGCGATCCTGTATGATGCAAGTGCATAAGTAATCATGCGAATGATGCATCGGATTGTGGTGGAGTGCTTTGATGACATGAGATGCAGATGAGCACATGGAATGAGCAGTTTGAATATAATTATTTCTTCTACAAGGTAGTCCACGTCATCTAAGAACATATACCCTAAAACATGCACCTTATTCTTCTATTAGTTAGCCTATCATCTACACATACAAGTGAACCTAAGCTACCAAAGCTTACCAACCTAACTCAACCACAACATCAGCAAGGCATAATGATGCTTCAAAGATACACCAAACATATTTTATTTCTCTTAATTTCTCATAAAGAATAATCTTTTATTCCCTATTTAACTAGGGTTACACAGCAACACCTATTTCTGGTGTAGATAAAAATCTACAAAAATTACAGTAGATTACTCTTACCCTAACTAACCTACTACTAAATTTTCATGAGAATTGCCTATGTAAAACTGCCTGTACAAAATAAACAAGTTATAGCCTAAATATGAGCATGAAATTATTTTGTACTAGAAAAAGTATCAAACAATAGATTTCACATTTTTCCTATGTTACTAACAGTAAACTAACATACTTCAAAAATTATCACATGTATGTTCTATACAAATTTGCCCCCTACTAAAAATAACAAAGATTATCAATTAAAAGCATTTGAACTACACTTCAAAAATTTCTCACAGAACATGCTTCACAAATATTTTTCCTAGAAAGTACATCACTAAGAAAGACTAATGCAACAAGAATCACATTTTTCCCACTATTATTTTATTTACTACATATTTTTCTAAGATATCAGCATTTATAGCAATTAAATAAACCTACACAGAAAAGTGTCACCAATTTATCATGAAATATTTTTAAACTGTAGATCTATTCAAGAGGAACATTACAAAATTTGTTTCACAATTTTTTGAGCTATAAATCTGGAGATATGATTTTTTGAAAGCCTTTTCAACATTTCTGAAAATCATTTTCTTTAAAACTAAAAGTCTATCCGGCCTTTAACACTACGTGCACCCCGCTGCTACACACCGAACCAAAACACCGAGACAGACAGGCGGGCCCAGGAGTCAAGCGGGACCCACAGGTCAGCCGGAGGGGAGGCCAGCAGGGGCATCGCCGGCCGGAGCTCACTGGCGGCGAGCCCACGTGCGGCGCTGGCGGCACCAGTGTGCTCAGCACAATGAGCCGCACCGACCGGTGCTCGGTCTTGGCCGGGTGGCCTACCAGAGCGAGCTCGCCGACGCGCATGGCGGCACGACGGTGTGGCTCGTCGGCGGGAGCTCGACTCCGGCCATGGCAAGGCGGGCAGGGAGGGCTACGGCTTCGTGGGAGGGAGGCGAAACTGCTGACCGCGAGAGGGAGGAAGAAGGAGGGGTGGAACGGGGAGATTGTCGTAGCCACGAACTCCGGCGAGCGGCGGTGAAGAGCGGCCGGCCAAAATTGGCCTCCTCACCTTGACAAAGCCGACCGCTGGAGGGAGCACGATGTAGAGCGAAGGGAGGCGGAGCAATGGCCGCAAGGAATCGGACGCGGGCGCGGCAGTAGCGGTCAACGACAGTGGCGGATCTCTGGGAGCCGGCAATGGCGCGGCTGCTGCTGGCGAGCTGCTGCAGAGCGAGATGAGGGAATGGAGGGAGCAGCCGAGGCGGCCGAGCGCGTGGAGGGGGTAAGCGGGCGTGGGGGACGCGGGGACCACCGGGGCGCGTGTCGCGCGGCGTCGCCGTCGCTCGGCCACGCGGCGGCCGAGTCCTGCCGCGGCGCCACGGCGTCGCGCGCGGGAGGAAGCCGGCGCGGGGCGCGGGCCGGGTTGCCAGCGCTGCTGGGCCGAAAGGGAGGCCGCGGGCCACTAAAGTGAAAAACCGATTTTTCTTTTATAAATAAAATTTTCAGATTTATTTCATTGTTTCAAAAGTGAATTTGAAGATGAAAAAGAGGTTTTCAGAATTCTGGCCCAAAATAAAAGTTGTTCAAAATTTTATTTTCTACAACTTTCATGTAGGGCATTTTTCAAAATTCTCAATAAATTTTGAATTTAGGATTTAAAGCTAAATTGTTAATCAAAAATTTATTTGTTTAGAATATTTTTAAAACAAAATTTGAGAAAACTTGAATTCAAGAATTGCTCCAAAAATCATGTTAATTTATTCTAGATTATTTAAAATTGCTAATACCCAAAAGTATACTACCTTTTTGGCACTTACATCAAAGTTAGGGTTCTAATTATTTGCTTTTCAAGTTTAAATTTAAAAGAGCTATATTTCATGCAATGCTAGTCATAAAATGATGCTGAATGCTTTATGCTTTGAAATGCTAATGCATGCTTAACACCCAGGGGTGTTACATGCTACTCCCTCATCTTCTCCAGCGATGGCGACTTCTCTAGTGAAGATCTCAGGAGGTATGTTCACCGACTCGCCGAAACTGGGTTGGTTCTTGCCTACCACCTTCTCTGGTGGGTTCATTCCCCTTCTGGATGTGCCGTCGTCTGGTGTGTGGGGATTGTTAGTTGCTTTTGGGGCGCCAGATTCCTTGTACTCCGGCGATGTGATGGTTGGCGGCCATCTTCTTCGGCCCGCGCGTTCAGCGGTCACAACGTATGTTGAAGATTTCGACATAGCGCTTTTGGTGCCAATTAAATCTTGTGTTCAATCGTCGAGAAGGAGGTCGGCTTCAAGCTCCACGGTGCTCCGACCGCCGGCGATGAGGACGACCGGGAGGATGACTGTGCAAGGACTATGCTGTAATTTCTTCTTTCTTTTAGAGTGTCTTTGCAAGTCTTGGAATGTAATATCTATGAAATATATATGAATACAAACCCGGTTTCTAAAAAAAGATGTCGTTTGTCTTTGATTCTTTCCATTCTCTTTGATAGGGAGGGTGAAGCAATGGTTACCCAAGTCTTAGATTCTGAACACTTGATATAGGAGAAGCGCTCTAGTGCCTTTCTGGCCATGTACTTCTCGTGCCTTCCTGGCCATGTACGTACGTCTCCAGCTTCTTTCCAACTGTTGCAGACGATTCTTCCTCAGAAGCTTGAGAAGATCACCAAAGAGCACATGGCATTACAACTTGTCCTCACCACGGGACGGCGGAGGATTTGGGGCTCAACCATAATCTTGATACCACCTTTGGAGGGGCATTAGTATACTCTTATAAAGTGTAAAAGAGGCGCATCACCTCATCTTCTATCTCAAATAACTCCAAATAACTAAGACGCAAATAAGATATCATGAACATGTACAAATAAGATCCAAATAACTCCAAATGGAGGACGACAGATAACAACATTTTTAGAATTGTTATTAGCTTTATATTTTTCCGATTTAAGATAAATTGGTTATAATTTTTTTTGCGAAATAATTGGTTATAAATTTTTAGAGTTCCAACTAGATTTTTTGTTATTTTTAGAAAATAAAAAATCACTTAAAACCATCTAGAGGACCATATTTGTCCGACTTGCTATTTTTTTTGAAACTATTGGAAATGCTGTTAGTTAGGGGCAATTAGAAAACGTAGCAGCGGTAGGCGTAAGGCAGAGAAATCTTAAGCAAACAGGTCGGTCACTCTTGGCTCTTGCTGACCCTCCTACTATACCAACCCAAAGAGCAGTACGGAATACGGATTGCTCACCGCTGCAAGGAACAACGTGGTCTCCGAGCTCCCCCAAGCCCGTGGTGCTACTCATATCCGCAGTTGGCTTTCGCTACGGGTACTAGTAATAGGTCCCTCTCCCGCACATCCGCCGCCTCATCACCGGTGCCAGCACCGGTGTCCTCCTCATCACCTCTTCCTGTGGCTAGAGACGGCAAGAGCATCGTGGCCATGCCATACTTCGCAACCACCTCGGTTTGATCCCCCATAGTTGACTAAAAAAAACTAGCCTGAAAATAGTTCTATTTTGCTGTAAGATAAGAAACGTCGAGTAATAACGGACAAAGGGAGAATATATATATATATATATATATATATATATATATATATATATATATATATATATATATATATATATATAGTAAAATGGATTTTGTTCTGCAATTTTTTTTTGTCTTGGCAGCAGGCTCCTGCCAAATTAGCAGCTCTGCTTTGTCGATCTAACTGTAACTGCACCCAGTGCAAAGCCTGGTAATATCACCATCACACATCTATTATCTACAATGTGTCACTCCGTTCTGCTATTTATGAAGTCATATGTCCTCTCAAATTACCTGAACTTAATTACTGAATGGAAAAACCCCATTCTTATCTTATAAGTAATAAGTAATATCACACTCCTACCATGTAGAGCCTGCATGTATGATCACCAATAACACAATGCATGTGACTATTATATTTATGCTATTTGATACAATTACCCCTTGTGTCCTGTAAAAATTTTGGCTCGTCTGTTTAATCTTTGCTAACTAATTCCCATGCTTGTATGCAGGACATCTGGCACCACAAACGTTCGCTAGTGCCAATCCGTGATGCTGCCCGTGCCGCTTGCACGTCTCATGCCTTTCTACGTTCTTGGAGATGCAGTCCCAATCTCATCTTGAATAGGCACACGTTAATCTCAAAAAAACATGGATATGAAGTGAACTTCAGCGACATAGTTGATCACATTCTAAGAAAACACTCAGGCATCGGTGTGAAGATATTGGATATCCAATTATCAGCTGGTTTTGGCACCTATTTCTTTGACCATTGGCTTAAGAATATTGTCAAGCCAACGACTGAAGAACTCACTATGATACCACGTGGCGCTGTTAACTGTTTGGACACTAGAGTACAGTTTCCTATGCTCAGTTTTATCCAATAATACTAGGGCTGGTAACTCAATTCGCTATCTTAAGCTTGGCTTCTGTGCCTTTCACCCGACGGCAGAGCTTGGCCCCTTGAGAAACCTAGCAATTCTGAGCCTGCATCATGTAAATGTTACCGACGATGAGTTGGAGTGCTTTCTTTCAAAGTGTCATGCTTTGGAGCAGCTGAACGTCAAAGATTGCATGAGGATAATTTGCCTGAAGATACCTCGCGCACTGCAAAAGCTCAGCTGCCTGACAGTTTCTGAATGCTGGAGCCTGCAAGTGATAGAGAGCAAAGCTGAAAATCTCTCTAGTTTACACTTCAACAGAAATGTAAAGCTCTCACTTGCAGGCCCCTTGCAAATGAAGAGATTAAGCATCCTACGCGGAATCCAATGGCTCTCGATTATGCTCATTCTGAGCTTCCGACCATTGTGCCAAATCTTGAGATCCTTCATATAATATCAAGTATGAGGTATTTACTTCTAAAACATACATAATGTGTTATTGATGCATGCATATGAAGGGCAGTCATATATGTATATTAGAGAATAGAAAGAAAGTAGTAGTCATACATACCTTGTTTACAATTAATCTGAGATTTATTTGACATATATATATGTTGTGCAGGTTGGCAACACACCAATGCTGCCTACAAAATTCCTCCGCCTCAAGCGCCTCGTCATTGATATTCCATCAGGAGATTCCTTGCCCCTGTCCTACGATTACCTTTCTCTAGTTTCTTTCCTTGACGCTTCTCCCTCCTTGGAGACACTGATCTTGAATGTAAGACGCTGTTCGTTCATTGCAGGCATCCTGCAAATTCATGCATCCATAAGTCTGATCACTCTTTGGATACACTAACTCGATTTATTTTTTTTACCATTAGGTGGCTCTGAAATTTATGCAGCAGAAATCGGTTTTTGAATATTCCTGTGGTCTGAGGCAGATCCCGAAACGCCGCCATTGCTGCCTCAAGAATGTGAAGATGACAGGCTTCAACTCTGCAAAGAGCTTAGTTGAACTAACATGCTACATTCTCGAGAACGTGGTGTCACTCGAATGTCTTACATTGGACACCCTTGAGGGTTTTAGGTGTCCTGAAAGTTCAAGGGAATGCCACGCCATGATGATGATCAAGAGTAGTGTTCTCTTCAGGGAAGGCCATAGGGCGCTCAAGGCAATTACTTGTTACATCAAGGATAAAGTTCATGCTACAGTTAAGTTCACTGTTGTGGAGCTGTGCAGCCGGTGCCATACCCTAGGAGAGGACGATGGGCGTCATACATAAGTCACTGTGACCTCACAAAGTATGATCTTTTTATTACTTTTTTTAGTTTTAGATAGATGAACCGTGCTTGGATAAGCTATTATTAGATAAACATGCTTTGTTTCATGAATTTTTAGTTACCCTGATGAATCAATGTACTTATGCGGATTTTCTTTGTAGGGATTAGTGGCCAGCAATGAGGATTAATCAGTCAGTTACGGTACCACGTGTCTTCAGGTATATGTTGGACGAGGAGCGACAGGCGATAGACACGACGGCGACTCTCCGGCCAGGATTCCGACGAGGTAGGCCTATCTCGCACGCTCAAAAGTAGGAGAAAGGACTCGGGCGACTGTAAGGTCAAATGGCCAGAGGGGGTGAATAGCCTATTAAAAAGCTACGAGCTTCACTAATCAACAATGGTTAGTATAAAAGATGGCAATGCTAATTCTAGCACTTGCTCAACTATACTAAGCAAATCACCTATACAATTCTAGTGAGCAAGACTATGATCTCTAATTCACACCAACAAAGCTAAGTCTCTAAACTAATTACTCATAAGTGATAAGCTATTTTACTCAAGCTAAACAAGGTAACGAACAATAAGTAAAGGAGTGAGCTTGAATAGATATACCAACGTTGATGAGAAGAGAAATGTCCAATGTACCAATCAATCAACGTGATCAAATATACAAATGAAATCCTCGACAAAAAGATGACACAAGATTTTTTACCGAGGTTCACTTGCTTCCCGGCAAGCTACTCCTCGTTGTGGCGATGCACCACTTGATGGATCGCAAGCTAATCAACTATGAAGAGTTGAACCCTCAGCGGGTGCCGCATATCCACTCACAAGATAGGGATCCTCCAAGCCATGAGCTCCACTAGAGTAGCCAATTCGTGAACTCTCGCGGGGAAGACTCAAGAACCCCTCATAATCACTTGGTGAGGCTCGAAACAATCTCTAATCACGAGCTCAACACCACCGCTGCTCCAAGCCGTCTAGGGTGTCGGGAAACACCCAAGTGTAACAAGCAATCCGCAGCAAACTCAAGAATCAAGTGTCACTAGATGTAACTCTCAATGCAATGTACTTGAATCTCACTCAATCTCTCTAGAGTATGCAAGCAAGGAAGTAGATGAGTGGAGGGGAAGTTCTCTAGATCAAAGTATGTCTCAAGTGTTCAAAGAGTCAAGAGTTAGCCCCCCAAACCCGGCCACCATCTATATATAGCGAAGGGATAAGCAACTAGCCGTTACAAGACAGCGTAGTGAAAATCGTGATGACCGGATGCACTGGTCAGGCTGACCGAAGGCGTCCGGTCATTACAAGACAAACAACAGCAGTGCATGTCACAGAGAGTTGTTGACGTGACCGGACGCGCTACACTGTTTGACCGGACGCGCTGCCCCCGGTGTCCGATCGGAGTCCAGAGAGCTCCTCGCGCGATCGGACACGTCCGGTCGCACGTGACTGGACGCGCTGCACCCGACGTCCGATGAGAGTCCAGTAAGGGTCCACTCGTGACCGGACGCGTCCGGTTGATCGATCGACCACCCGAACTATAGACCCTTTGAGCGCCTGACCGGACGCGCCGGTCCCGCGAGTGATCGGACGCGCCGGTGCAAAACCCTAGCCCGCGCGTCTCTGCAACAGCTGCTACTGACCGGACGCGTCCGGTCAAACCGAGATCGCGTCCGGTTCAGCGTCCGGTTGGAGTTTTTTAGAGAAAAACACTCCGGACTTTTGCCACCTTTTGTCGCCTCCGGCGCAATAGAAAATAGGCATTTCATTTTCTCAAAAACACCTGAATTCCATGCTCACAAGCTCGGCGGGAGGGAGAGAGGACCCCAAACCCCTCTCTACCGCTCAAACTCCACCGCCTTCGCAAATGTGCTAACACCACCAAGTGTACACCATCATGTGCATATGTGTTAGCATTTTCACAATGATTTTTCAAGGCGTTACGTTAGCTCTCTACTAGATCCTAATGCATATGCTCAAGATGATGACCTAATAGCACTTGATTCACGAGCCAACCATGATTGCCCCTCTTGATAGTCGGCTATCAATCCTAAACCCGGTCAATCACTTCTCTACTCATCTTAGACCGGCAAAAGCAAACCCTATGATTATACCTTTGCCTTGATCACTTTGTTCCATGTCCATCTCCACATGCTTGATCACCTTGATCATCATTTTATGTGCATCTCCACCTCTTGTGATCTTGTGGCCATCACTTCATGCCACATGCTCCTTCATCACGTGTGTTGCTTATGCCTAACTCAATTCACTTGACATGATGGCATTAGCAACTTGGTGTCATTGATTACCAAAACCAAACTTGGGCTTTCAGCGACGCCGCTGCATTGTTTGACCGGTGAGTTGTCGCTCGTCCTTCTGCTTTTGGACCTCTCGCGCTGGTGTTTTTTGCTCTGTTCTGCCATGGCGTTGGGGGGTAGGTGCTTGTGTGATCTACGGGAAGGAGGCGGCGGTCTTCTGCCCGATCGATGATGCTCTCCTTTGCTAGGTTTGCGATGCATAGGTTCATAGGGCGAATGTTGTGGCTCGATGCCATTCTCACAGTCCTGTTCTAATACAGATTGATTCATCTCCATCGGGTTCGGGAAAAACCCAAGGAGCTGAAGGGTGCCAGGGACAATTGGAGGCAATTAGGATTGGTTGGGGGCGTTAGCAATCAGGGATGATTCATCGTCTCCACCAAATCTCAGTCTGTCAGATGAGGGGTGGCCTAGGATTGGGGACACTAGGAGTAACATTGCGAGCCAATCACCCATGCACGAACATTGTAGAATGAAGAATCTCAACAGACCAATTTCCTCATGGGAGATATGCCAGGCTCAGAGGCAGCATGAAAAAAGGGAGATTGAGCTTAAACATAATTTGTTCACATCCCCAGAAAGGCAAATTGAGTTGGATATCAGTGAACTAGATGAATCAAGTAAGAGATTGGAGGCAGCGATGGCTAAGGTGAGCCAAGTTCGCTAGGGCAGTGCCAAGGAGGCGCCCACGAACAGCAAGCGGGAGCTAGGGGAAGAGTTTGAGAAGGGGGTGTCTGGGCCAAAATTGGATATGGGCCTTTCCCATACCAGCATTCATGACCACTCTTGGAGACCAATTAGGCCAGAATGGGTATGGATCGCTAAGGCAACTAAGCTACAAGGGGAAAAATTCCCAGCGTCAAGGGCAGACGTACAAAGATACGATCATCTTGCTCGCTGCATCCGCCGCATTGGTCCTCTACCTCCACTTCTCAAATCTTTTGTTGAAGCTATTAGGGTGGAAGAGATGGCTAGGAGGGAGGATAAGCGGTCCTAGAAGCGATGCCAGGAGGATTGGATGGAGGAGGACGATCTGCTAGGAGCTAATGCTCGCCACGAACAAGATCTGCGTCAGAAACTCCAGCGTGGGCATGATGGAGAAGGTAATTCTCATGCATACAGAGGGGCAACAACTTTGATAGAGGGGGTTATGGAGAGCGAGACTATAGGCGTGGAGGCCAGCGATTTCGGGGGGATGATTCAGGCCAGCAAGTTATTAGGGGGTATGGTAGAGGTCAGTATGGTGGCAAGGATTTTGATAAAGGAAACATGGCCTTTTGAGATGTTCGGGGCCGAGGTCCTCCAGCGCCTAGGGGGTGCTAGAGCAGAGAGGGCAGGGAGCCCAGGGAGGATGGAGACCAAAAGAGAATCCGCGAGATCGAAACCAGCTACAGATAGAGGCTAAGCCTTCTGATATCAAATGCTATCACTGTTTTGAGGTGGGGCATCACTAATCTAAGTGTACAAAAGAGCCGGTGTGCTACAAGTGCAAAGAAATAGGGCATCTGGCAGCTGAATGTGGTGAAAATCATAAAGTCAAGCTATTTGGTTTTGGGATTCCAAACCATGGCTTTTACTCAATGGAAATTCCAGAACAGCAAGTTAAGCAGTGCCAAGCTGTGGGACTAGTCCTGATACAGGAAGGGGAAGCTAATGAGGCAAAACTAAATGAGGAACTGAAGCTGGTTGTCAATGATAAGTGGGATTTTTAGGCTAGGAAGATGGCTCACAATGAATATATGGTGGTGTTTCTAGATAAGGGTACTTTGGAGACCTTCTCTAGGATCTCTAATCTGGAATTGTCAATCTACAAATTGAGAGTGAAAATCTCCAAGTCTTCTTTGGATCCAGCCACCTCTTCTGTCCTAAAGACATGTTGGGTCAAGATAAGTAATGTGCCAAGTGTTGTCAGGGAGGTGACAGTGGCCAAGGCGTTAGCATCTCTGGTTGGGCAGCCTTTAGTAGTTGATGAGCTCAGTTTGGTCTGGGATGAACCAATCAGGGTAAAGGTTAACTGCAGGAATCCAGGGGCTATATATTGCATTATTGAGGTCTTTTTTAACCAAGTTGGCCATGATATCAAATTTATGGCTGAAGGCAACTTTGGAAAAAATTAGGAATTCAAGGGAGGACCTCCTAGTGGAGGCCGGAAAGATGATAAGCCAGAGAGAAAAGACCCTAAGGATCAGGATGATTCTAAGGGAAAGAAAAAGCTCAACAAGTTTGACAGAATGGGTGGGTTCGATAGGGAGCAAGAATCAAGCCATGGGGATAGCCAAGATGCTATGGAGGAAGACATGGAGTCTGGGGATCAGCAAGAGGAATATGTTCAGAAGAAAGACTTGCCAATTGCTGTCTTCCATCCTACCACTGGAATTATACAGATTGCTACGAATTCTAAGAAGGCTTTGGTGTGTAATTACTAGACTAGGGATCCCACTACATCACTGATACAAGCGAAGAAGCCTTTAATGAGGAATCAACATAGACTTCTCAAGCCGATAGAGAGCAGGAGGTGCTTTTATGAGGATGGTATTCTTGATGATAGAAAAGAAGAGGATGAGGTTGTGGAAGATCAGGTTCTTGCAGATAAGCTTGTGGTTCATGGAAGGGAGGGTGCATACTTGATGGATAAGGACAAGTGGCCCAATTTACTTTTGCCACATGAATTGGAAAAATAGATGGTAGATAGTGAACCTGAGTTGGAATGTGTGACCCAGATTAGTCAATCTCAGGGAGAGATTCAGGCTAATCAAACAAAGGTAGATTATTTGGTCAGTCAGTCTCAGGGCGAGACTCAACCTACTCTTACTAATACAGGGGGTTTAGTTCTGATGGGATGGATATAGGTAGACAGGAGAATCTAATCAGCGACAATGATGTTATGCAATCAGACTTAGATCTTCTTGATAACACCTCCATTCAGAGTTTGGATGAGATCTTTGAGGATCCTACTCAACAGGCATGGGTTAGTTCAGCAAAAAAGAAGAAAGGAAAAAGGAAGGGGGAAGGGAAGGTGGTCATAGCCACTAGAGCCAGCAGCAGAATCCCAAAAGACGGTAGATCGATTCTGGAGAAGGCTACCCAACATGCTGCTTATAAGGATGATACTTCTACAGGTACTACTTCATCTAACCCATTCCTTGTTCTAAGTAATCTAGATAATGAATATATTCATGATGTTACTGCTCAACTTGATTTGGATGTGGAGAATATTGATACTCAGATTGAGGTTTTTAGAGCTGAAGAAAAAGTTAGGGCTACATTGGCTGAAGCCAATTACAGAAAATATTTGGATTCAGTCAATAAGAAAACAACTCCTTAGGGGGAGGAGGAACTACAGGAGTATAACTTGAAAGTAATTGACAACTCAGCAAGGCGAGCTAAGGATGTGATTACTCAAATGAGCCCAAAAGTTCCCCCAAAAAGGGGCAGGGGGAGACCCAAGAAGAAGTCTAAATGAGATTTCTCTTTTGGAATGTTAGGGGTCTGGGTAAGGATAGCAGAAGGCGACAAGTTAAGGAGTTCATTGAGGAACATAAATTGGAAGTGGTTGGTCTTTAAGAAACTATCAAAGAGGACTTTACAGCCAGTGAGTTGAGGGAGCTATCTGGTGATAAGACTTTTTCTTGGAAATGGTCACCTGCAAAGGGAAGATCTGGGGGTATCTTGATGGGTTTGAATCAAACGGGCTTGGAAATGAAAAATTTCTGTATTCGGGAGTTTTGTGTACATATGACCATAAGGGACAAAAGAACAAACTTCAAGTGGGTCATGATTACTGTGTATGGTCCAGTTAATCATGAACTATCTAGAGTTTTTTTTGGAAGAAATAGGTGCTGTTCAGAACCAGTCAGCTTTGCCTGTCTTGATTGGTGGAGATTTCAACTTGATAAGGGAGGCCTCTAATAAAAATTCAGATAACATAGATTTTCAGTTGATGGATCTGTTTAATAACTTCATTGGGGAACATCATTTGAGGGAGTTGAAAAGGTCAGGACAGAAGTACACGTGGACTAATAAACAGGAGAGGCCCATAATGGTGAATTTGGATAGAGTCTTCTTTTCCATGGGGTGGGAAGAGAGATATCCTTTGTCCATCTCCTGGTGTTTGACTAGGGTGGGCTCTGACCATTTCCCAATTGTGGTGGACAATGGGGAGAGCTTACCAACAAGACCCCAGATACTTCTACTTTGACCAACAATGGCTTATGAGGGATGATTTTGGACAGGTGGTTTTGGACTACTGGGAAGCTGCTATGGCAAGGTGTTCCTGTTAATCTCTGGACTGTTGGCATGGGTGTACAGTCTTTCTTAGGACTAAATTGAAGGGGTGGAATATTAAAAGAATGGGGGAACAAAAAAGAGAGAAGCGTGATCTTCTCTTGGAGCTGTCTAACATTGACAATCAAGCTGAGAACAGGGAACTACTCCCTGAGGAGTGGGCATACAGATATCAGGTGGAAAGAAAGCTAAAAAATCTGTATCTTGAGGAAGAAATTTATTGGAGATAGAGAATAGGGAAACATTGGTTGCAGGCTGGAGATTCTAACACCAGATTCTTCCACCAGTTTGCAAACGGGAGGAGGAGAAAAGGGACAATAGTGCAGTTGGATACTGATCTGAGTATTATAACTGAACAGCAGGACATTATGGATCATGTTACATAGTATTATAAAGGGTTGTTTGGGCCTGTGGAACCTAGACAGATTTTCTTAGGAAATCGATTTTGGGAAGAGGGCAGAAAGGTTAAAGAAGAGGATAAGGATGATCTGGTTAAAATGTTTGCACAAGAGGAAGTCATGTCAGCTATGATGGGCATGAAGAAGGATGTTGCTCCTGGCCCAAATGGGTTTGGGGCTAGTTTTTCCATACATTTTGGAATCTCATTAAGGATATATATTATGCTATGTTCCAAGACTTTCACAGAGAGGATCTATACATAAGGAGACTCAATTATGGGGTCATTGCTGTAACAGAACCGTCCAAATTATAAGAGCACAAGTACAAAAACAATCACCGAAGTGATCAAATTCTCGCACTTGAGCCCATATAACTCCGATAGTCCAATAAAATCACGAGGGATTTCAAACCAACCAACATACAAGTCAAGATCGTAGTGATTCAACATAACAAGTCACATGTTACAACCATTTTACAAGTAAATCAATTTACATCGGAGTTCAATATAGTTATTACAAATTAACTTGAAAAGTAGCGGAAGCAAAGTAATTTGAAACTAACATTTCTCTGATTTCAAATACATGCCAGTACTAAGGTCGACTTCCAACAAAAGCATTAGAGACAAGATAAATAAGAAGGATCATGCCCGTGATCACGCTCCGCCTCTACGGCAGGAGCCAACCTACTCTTGCAGTCGCCATGATACATCACAACCTGCAACAAGTGGGGATAAAACCCTGAGTACGACAAAGTACTCAGCTGGACTTACCCGTCAGAAACCAGAAATAAGGTGACACCAAGGATCATGCAAGGCTGATATAAAGTGGGGCTAGCTTGACAACATTTTGCATAAAAGCTTAATATATATGATCAATCATTAATGCTTAAGCATCAAGTTCATTATCATTAACCTATCATCTATATTAGAACCTGTACTAGAGCACTCACTTTATTAGGAGCAAACAATATTAACCATAGCAGGTATAAATTGAGGCAACCTTTCCATCGTGATCCAATTAACCATCAGTTCAATTTAATTGAATCTACGTTGCCGCTGCTCAAGTCAAGTGCTCACTAACCGGGAGCGACGGCGATTCGAATCGAATTCCTATCCAGCTGGAGGGGTATTTCTAACACTCACCGAGTCACGCCTGGCGAGGGCTGCTCAGGTCACCTTTGGTACAGTTCAGGAGCCACAGGTCCGAATGATGTCACGACCCCAAGGGCGACACTCTGCCAGGTGATAGGGACTCTAACCCCCCCTTGGTCTCACGCCAATGTCCCCAAGCACATCCTTTCTCTCCTCCAAGAAGCAACCTACCATTCGATTCCCGGCCTGAACTGTATTACTCGGATTCGCGGTCGGAATGACTTATCCGGCCAACTAAGTGTTAGACTGCGTTCAACATGACTCAAGGACGTACAGCGAATCGATCCTTAAACGACTCAGACGGGGATAGATCCACACCCAAGACCTCCATGCCTTGCTTCACTATCGTCATCCCGCCTGGTCTCATTTCATTTTATTAACACATGGTTCCATTTCATGATAGCACATATAGCCAACCGTGCCATATATGAATATCCCTATATCTCGCAGGTGACAGAAAATCACCGGACTTCTACCGCTTAAAGCAGGGCTAAGCATCTACTCGATCCTAGTCTATGTAGGATTCAAGGATTAATATATCTGGACAAGGAATGATATAATGCAGCAAGGTTTTCAACCAACTCCTACCACTTAATGCAACAATACTTATAACATATATATAATTAATTGCTTTGAAGGTAGGAGCCTTATAATGCTCCGGGGCTTGCCTGGGATCCGACTCAAGTTAGAGTATGTCAGATGAATTTACTTGGCGAGCATCTCCCAATCTATCACTTGTCCGGTCCTTCTATCTTCGGGATAGACCCACCAACTCCATCTTCGGGTTTGGCTCCACACCACATCTTTCACGCGTTTCTGCTAGCATACCTATATGAGATGCAACCATGCACATGTGTGAATGCATAGAAGTGCAATAAACAGAGTAATCAAACAAGCATACCAAAGTTCTCATAAACAGCTAGAGCTAATTAACTTAATCCACATTAGGGCATAACATAGAAGATGGCAAGCACATCAAGCAAGACACAAGCCTCAAGATCACAGGGTACTAACCCAAGTACTTTCAAAGGTATGAGTCACACTTCAACACATTAGCATGGCAAAGTTAATTAAAGCACTACAACTAAAATCTGTCACTTTCTGGACATACACACAGTAGCTCAGTAAATTAATCATAACTGGAGATCCCTAAATCCAAATGACTTGCAAGAAGACATTCTGGAAAGCTTATGAAATTCTATACATTTCATTTAATATCGTCTAAACCTGATTCTAACATTTACCAGGTCGAAATACATAAGGTACAGAATCTGTCCTGGAAGGACAGAGAGCAACATAAATCTGAACTCAACTTAGAACAGCTGTAGTTTCTAAACCATATGGCCAAATGCCACCAAAATTTAACAGCAGCTAGATCATGAAATTCACAACAACTTTGTTATAGCACACAAGACATGAAAACATCATTTGCATAGGGTAATTAACAATATTCTCAAATCTGTTCAGAAACCTCATTTGCAAGAAAAAAATATTAACTTATATTGCAAACATATAATTGGGCAAAACCAACTTTACCAATATTTCATACATTACTAAAGAACATCAGAAAACATAGTGTCCATTCCTAAATAATTTCTTTTAATGCATTTTCTTAATTTATTTAGATAATTTGGTGGAATTATGAACAAATGTCAAAAGTGCATAATAAATTCTACCAAAATTGTAGAGGCCTACACATGCTCCCAAAAGTCTACTATCCAAATTTGAAACCATTTGGACATGTATATCAACCTCTATGAAAAAGACAAATGTATATTGCAATAAATCATGTGAGAGCAAGATGAATCAATAACTCAACATTTTCTATGAACACATGACCATAAATAAACCAACATCAAAGAGCAACATCATAATAAGGTCATGGGACAACATTTTCTATTTTATCATTTATATATTATTTATAAGCTATTTATCAAGCCCTAAACAAGTTAAATCAATAACTAGATCATCCAATAAGTAGTGACCAAGAAATTTATACCACAGTACATACATATCATGACAAGACTACCATAAACATTTTACATCATTTGGAGCACCACAACTCAAGATATAAAATGACAAGTAATAAGAATGTGATTTTCCTTATTTAACAAGGTCAAATCAAAACCCTAAGAAAACAGTGAACAAATAGTGTATTTAATATTTTTCCTAGCAAGTACATGTCATCACAAAATTAACAAAACAAGAATCACTATTTTTAGGGTTCTAAAACTCTAGATATGGCTCTGCTCAAGTTGGTAAGCATTTTTGGAGCAATTTTAAGGCTTAAATAAAGACATCAGAAAATATCTACAACATGTAACATATTATGACTCCACTGCATAGATCTTTTCTCAAGGTTTTCAAAAAGTCCACATTTACTATTTTTGGATTTACCTAGCAAGAGATATGCATTTTAGAAGATTTACCAAAAATCTGCATAAAAGAAAAAGGAAAAAGGAAAAAGGAAAAAGGAAAACACTTTTGCCTCGAGACCCTTGGGTTTTCGCTAAACCAACCTGAGCTCTGCTCGAACTGTTCATATGAGTCACATACTTCACAGTTAGGCCCCTGAAAGAATCTTTAAATAAACTAAGCAAATAGGTCCTACCCGCACTATTCAAATGAGTCACTAGTTCTGCAGAAACCCCCCTAACTTTTCTCAAATTCGAGCCCGAGGCCCCTGCCGTGATTAGCAGAGGGGAAGGTCGCCGGAGGTCGTCGGTTACGGTCGTAGGGGGCTCGTCGGCGATGATGTGGTGGCGGCGGAGCAACAGGGGACCTGCGCGCTCCCGTGGGTAGCCGTGGATCGCACTGTGGTGGCCCGAGGAGCTGGGGCCACGCGGAGCAGCGGCTCACCGGCGGCGGAGAGGCGGCAGCCCGGCGGTGACGGCCTTCCCGTGGCGGTGGAGTGGAGGTGGAGCACAAGCAGGCCCGTGCGCGCCCGCGGAGCTGCTCGGCTCAGCCCGAGGCAGCCCAAAGTGCCGTGGCCACAGGAGCCGGCGGCCCGACGTGGCTGTTCCGGTGGCTACGCTGTTCCGGCGGCGGAGCCCGCTAAGGAAGCGGTGTGTCGGCTACAGTGAGGGGCGAGGAAACTTCTTGAGACGGTGGTTGGGCCGGAGGAGGTCCAGAGGACGAGCGAGGGCGGCAGACGCGGTGCTCAGCTCGGTCGGCAATGGCTGCGGCGTCCGCGCCCGATGCGTTCAAGCGCCAGAGAGCGAGTGAGAGGGGCTCAGAGTGGGAAGCGAGGGAGGGGGCTCAGGCGTCCGCCCTTGAGGGCGTAGGAGCGCGGGGCACACGTCCAGGGAGGTGGAGCGCGTGGCAGCTGCGCTTGGCCATGGTGGGGGCACGGCCAGCGCATGGAAGCCACGTCCGGACGCGCGTCGTCCATTGAGGCCTTCAACCGAACACGTGGCGTGCGTGAAACCGCCTGACTTGGAGACCGTTTCTAGGCCTGCTCGGCTCCGAATTTGGATATGGGCCAATTATGAAAGTTGTTCATTTCGTGATGCCCTACATTTCCTATTTAGGGGTCATAGTCATTAGAGCTATAGATTAGGAGATAATCAGTCCCCAAGTTGATAATGTCAGCGATTTAAAAGCAACGAGCAACAATCCAAAATGGGGGTCAAAATGAATTGCATCTGGTGCCATCTTCTTATATGTTCTTCCCCAACAGGTAAGCTCTAACTTTTATTTTTGGGTCAACTTGAGTTACTCAACAAAATTCGGAGAACGTGAGATGCCAATGTCGACGACGATGAATTTCTAGGCTTAGAAAATGCTAAGTGTTGGAAACAACCCAAATTCTAACTGGTGAGCCCTTTTTGAGTATGTTCCACACATTTTCATGACTTGACTCTTAAACAAAGTTTGTTCCTTATAAAATTCTCTAGAACTTTGTAAAAGGGTGCACAGTCATGCAAAGCTTCTAGGTCAGACTTTTGAAATGGTCAAACAAAAGTGCTCTAGGGTCCATACATGGTCAACCATCACTTAGAAGCACATTTAGGCAAAATGATCAACATGAACATTGTTCCATTAAATGTCCTAAGTGTAGTTAAGGTGTTGTAGAGGCCAAACATACACACCATGCATAGGTTGCACAAAAGTGCAGGCCTCACATGCCTTGAAACATAGAATTCAATTGTTTCATGTGTTTGTTTCAAGATACCTGCTACACATGTTCCACTAGGGTGTTCCACATGTGTCCAAGATGTGTTGCACATATTGCATTTGTATGTTGCTCAACACTAGTTCCCATAGGATGTAAGGCATGTTTTAGCTATAATCCAAACAAGCATCTAACTTATCATTTCTTGTGACTTTTTGATTCCAAACTTTATAAAACTTTTCCAGGGATCAATATAGATAGGTACCAAGGTGAGACACATGAAGATATGGCAATAACACTATCCAAACATATATCTTTGAAAATGGCCTATATGTAAAGCAATGATGTAGCATCCCACTTTAAGGTAGGCTCATCTCCATAGGTTGACATTGACATTGTCATTTCCACTTAATCTATCATGTTTGAGCTCAAACTCACTGCCTAATTGGTGATAAACAACTGGGGTGTTACAACCCTCCCCCCTTAAAAGAATTGCGTCCCGAGATTCAGAATGGAAGACCTTTTAAGGAAGAGAGACACGTTATCTAGTTCACAACATCTGCTATAGCATTCAGCTACAAAGCTTTGACATTGGTGGAACTAATTTGGTCAAGGCCTTTTCTGATACTTGCTCTTCATGATAAAATTTGTCTGAAGAATTTCCTTCATTGACTTCCATGAAGCATTGTTACTTTGGGAGGCATCCAAGACAACGCAGTACTTCGTTCTCAATGTAGTCCGTGAGCTAACCACTAACAAGTATATGATTCTTTAGTGAACACAACATAGTCCGTATGAACTTGACACTAGACCAAAATCTTCAGAAATATACTCGTCAAAATGACTCTATGTTGACAAAGTTTGAAAAGTAGCCCTCTACCAGAATGGCTTGAGCGCAACCTTCCAAATGGGGTGAGATCATAGATGACAAACATCCTCTGAGGTTATAGGATACTGACTAACCAATAGACAGGGTCTATGTTGGTCGTAAATGTCCAATGCTTCTGATATCAATTAATGGAAAACTACTTAAGGTTCCATGTGTGCAGTTCTCTTTCTCTGATGACAACACTGTATTATCTGAGTCTGTCGAGGGGTTAGTGAATGCGATAGCTGACTCTGTCGACTTCGTATTTCTACCAACAGCTATCTAAAAGATTCTTTTATCCAAAGACAACAGTTATCTGGATTGAAGCAGATGCAACCTCTTGGGTAAAAACATTTATAAGGTACTAAGGTATGTCATCATTAGATAATCATTACTAAAGAAAGATGTAGTGAGGCCTTAAGGACAACAAAAGTTGCAAATATTCACTAAACCGTGGGGAGTAGTCTACCACCAAGCGGTCAAGTAAAATTTTCCTTTGTGACTTAGTTGCACTGTAAGTTGAGTTGACTTGCAGTGTAGCAACTTTGTTAGGCCAACATTCACCTTGAGGCTTCCTTTTTAGGATCAAATAGCAGCCGTAAGATGAGAAATCTGTTGTTTGACACTTTCCCAAATTGCTTTTGATTTACGATGGTATAAATTGATTTGCAGAAACCAAGGCTGCTCGTACCTTGGGGATACGAGAAAGCAAAAGCAATAAAAGAGTGTAAACTAGTATCTGTGAGACCTCAAAAGGGTCATCCAATAGCAGATCTCGACTATTAATTTACATACCAATCCGATGATGTACACGCTTTGAACTTGCAGGTTACTTTTGCAAGGCAAAACACATACTCTACTTGGAGAACATTCCTACAAGGATAAGGAACCCCCTTCCGAATATTTCTCAACACTTCATCCAATAGAGTCTTGAGTAAAAAGTTTGTGGCACCTAAGATCACAAGGATGCTAATTGAAACTAGGGCATGCTTTCCCTAATTCTTCACTTTAGCTGATAGAACACCTTGCACTATCTGTGTGAATGTCCAAGATGGAATTGACTTGATCACAATGGCTCTAGAAGATAGAGTATCACTCCAATTGTTGGCTAGTCGATCACTTCTTGTTGGTTATTGTTCTGTAAGACATGGCCCTCGCAGCTACTAAAGAGTCATTACCTAGCTAGAGATTAACCTTCCTATTGGTAACTAATTAGTTGTCTCTCAACACTAAAAAATTCCAAATCTTCATTCTTGTTCACAATAATTGTGGTTGATACAAAGCAGATGGTTGCCATCGAAGTCAGCAGATACGGAGTCTCACCAGAGATGGTTGATCTCAACGGTATGGTCATTATGCATACAAAGGTTAAAACTTGCTTATTGTAAGGATCGAGTCTTATCCAACGGATGACTTGTCCAACATCAAGTGTTGTGTGTCCTTTATCCAACAGGAATGAGATACTTCGCTCACTAGACGACGTTCGTCAATACTGGAACAACTAAGTAGAGTCACTTGTCTACCACTTCATGTGGTCTGTTAATGTTTATGTCGGTGACCTATTCTTCAAAAGTTATCCTCTTAGCAACTTTAGGAGGAAGCTCTACTACTTTTGGTTCGATATAAGGGTCTTTTGATAAGATATGGGAAAACAACCAAGGAAGAAGGTCACGTGAAAATCACATCAGTGTTGTTCTGCAATGGATTACGATTAGAAACCATGATACCAGCGCGTGCCGAGCAGCACAACCTTGTGTGTGCACCCACAGGATGCTCTCGGTTTCGTCACAGCACCATTAGTTGCTACTCATAACACCATTACTGAACATGCACCCGATGAGGAATTTCAATGACACAGATTGGGTTGATAAGGTAGATGCACGAATTTGCAAGCACACGATTTTGAGGCCATAGCAGAGAGACGTTGCGTCACACTAGCTAACCTTTGGGAGAGGTAACTGGAAGGTCCAACATGGATTTGGGTACAGTATCCACAATTGGCAACGTACGAACCATGGTCAAAGGGAAGCGGTTGCGAGAATCTATCTTGGTTGGTAGATCAAACAAAGGTATTCACGTGCGGGTGCAGGACAGCCATGGTATACGTGAATATTTAAGGGTCCAGGCTCAGGCTTACATATTAAGCAAATGCATGGTACACAAACACTCAAATCAAGCAACCACGGCTACCAGCTCAGGCTCCTAAGGAAAAGGACCTAATTGGAGATGACACCAAGAGGTCATTCATGTAACTCGAGTGTTGCTCTAAGATAAAGCTATTCGACACTCGTATACTCACCGAGGACAATGAGGTGACAACTATGGCACTACCTAGATAACAATCATACATACAACATCACCGTCAAGCAGACAATTGAAAAATTTCAAATGAATGAGCTTAAGCAATCAATACAAAGCACAAGGCTCACCCAAAATAAGCATAAACTAACTACAAGCTTAGCTCAAAACAAACGCTAGCTACGGTAGCTAACTTAGCATGTGCACAGAATCTAGACAGCAGCATAGTAACTACTTGTTTCAACCATAACTGAGGTTGTAGACATTCTATAAAGGTGATCCTAGACTTTCTAGATAGATTAAGAAGATGACTACACCTTAGTTATTCATACCAACAGCTAAATCATAGGTTAGCATGGTCAAGCATGCTGATGTTTCAGATCTATACCAACATGGATAGAAAACTGACAAGAACTTCAAAATTGCATAACTAGAGTTCTAGGGACCCAACAAGGCTGAGCCTTAACTTTATGTAAAGCTTATTAAGTTGTATATAAATTTCTCATTATCATATTAAGATGATTCTATAGCCAACAAGGCCAAACAAGACAAAGAAGACATCTCTGCCCCGATTTAGACAGATTTTGTCATTCCATTTTGCAAGCTCATAACTAGAGATTTATACCACCACAATTAGTGCTATAGGACATTTTGGAAAGCTTAGAAAAAGTAATACACTTCTTCTATTATCTCCAAGACATGATTCCCTATGCACATAGGTCAAACAAACCAAACATTCAGATCTAATCAGAGCATAAGCAAAACCTGACAGTAAACTTTTAAAATTCATAACTCTCAAACCATAAGACCTAGGGTCATGAAATTTTAGGACAAGCTAGATAAGTAAGTTAGCTACAACTTTGGCATTCTCTATAACTAAAGAAAACACCATTATGACCACAAAAACATCACTACAACAAAAAAACGTTCTAGCAGATAACATTCGACAAGCAAAACAAAGCTTGCCTTTGTTCTACTTAACAAGAGAGCACACAAACATGTTATTCTAGTAGCTCTAAATATTGTTACCTTAGACCAATATGAATTTAATTCATTCATGAGAATCCATAATTATTTAAGTGGGGTCTAAAGCATTTGCAATTGTTGGTATGATCAACATATCCACCACTTGGCTAAACTAGAGGGCATCTATAGGTTCAAGCATGTACCCACAATTATTTCTAGCAAAGCTAAACACACATTTTTCTCAAGCACTTTCTATTTACGCAACATGGAACAAGGTATTCTTGTTTTACTCCACACAAGGAAGATAGTGTACCACATCAATCACAAGTTACTTAATATAGAATAAGGGTGAGAGGAGCATAGCTATGCATAAAGCAATACTCATGAAGATGCATGCTTCGTCCTATTCGTCCTCACAAGATTGCCAACCTAAGGTGACAATCACGTTCTATGTCGGTGGCATAACACGCACTCTCTCGATATATAGCTAGTCGTTAGCTACATTCGATTTACGCATTCATGGTTAGCGTACCTGCAGAAAAGTTTCATTGCAGCCCAACATTTCCCCAAATATAGCACACAATGAAATAGGAAGGTAAAATTCTAAGCACTCCCATATACATATACCCCTGTATACGTACATGTAGCACCAAAACTACCCGAATCATTAATCACCCACAATTAAGTACCTTCATATATACATGTGTGTGACATGTAAATAATCCAGTAACCAAAACTAGCTCTCCCCTAGACCACAAGTTGTACGGTCATGCCCTCACAACTCACACTTACCTGAGCGTAGGTGCGATGTTGCATAAAAGTAAACTAGCAACATATATGGCTATTTCATATATGAAGGCTACCTCTAATCTGACACACCGGGTAGCATAGTGTGGGAGAGTCATCACACATACATACCTTGGCCTGGGCGTAGATGCATAAATGAAAAACCCCCAAGTTAGTACTTATATAAGCCACCTAATAATCCTTATATGGGCATAAGGAAATTGACCACTGGCATACTTAGGTTTAGAATTCAGATTTCACAAACCTATATATAGCTATAAGTTGATAAAACTGATTTTATAAAACAAAACCTTTGTTTTAAATACACATACGACATGTTTAATATTGAATCTTGCTCTGATACCAGCTGTAACAAAACCATCCAAATTATAAGAGCACAAGTACTAAAACAATCACCGAAGTGATCAAATTCTCGCACTTGAGCCCATATAACTCCGGTAGTCCAATAAAATCACGAGGGATTTCAAACCAACCAACATACAAGCAAAGATCGTAGTGATTCAACATAACAAGTCACATGTTACAACCATTTTACAAGTAAATCAATTTACATCGGAGTTCAACATAGTTATTACAAATTAACTTGAAAAGTAGCGGAAGCAAAGTAATTTGAAACTAACATTTCTCTTTCAAATACATGCCAGTACCAAGGTCGACTTCCAACAAAAGCATTAGAGACAAGATAAATAAGAAGGATCATGCCCATGATCACGCTCTGCCTCTACGGCAGGAGCCAACCAACTCTTGCAGTCACCATGATACATCACAACCTGCAACAAGTGGGGATAAAACCCTAAGTACGACAAAGTACTCAGCTGGACTTACCCGTCAGAAACCAGAAATAAGGTGACACCAAGGATCATGCAAGGCTGATATAAAGTGGGGCTAGCTTGACAACATTTTGCATAAAAGCTTAATATATATGATCAATCATTAATGCTTAAGCATCAAGTTCATTATCATTAACCTATCATCTATATTAGAACCTGTACTAGAGCACTCACTTTATTAGGAGCAAACAATATTAACCATAGCAGGTATAAATTGAGGCAACCTTTCCATCGTGATCCAATTAACCATCAGTTCAATTTAATTGAATCTACGTTGCCGCTGCTCAAGTCAAGTGCTCACTAACCGGGAGCGACGGTGATTCGAATCGAATTCTTATCCAGCTGGAGGGGTATTTCTAACACTCACCGAGTCACGCCTGGCGAGGGCTGCTCAGGTCACCTTTGGTACAGTTCAGGAGCCGTGGGTCCGAATGATGTCGCGACCCCAAGGGCGACACTCTGCCAGGTGATAGGGACTCTAACCAACCCTTGGTCTCACGCCAATGTCCCCAAGCACATCCTTTCTCTCCTCCAAGAAGCAACCTACCATTCGATTCCCGGCCTGAACTGTATTACTCGGATTCGCGGTCGGAACGACTTATCCGACCAACTAAGTGTTAGACTGCGTTTAACATGACTCAAGGACGTACAGCGAATCGGTCCTTAAACGACTCAGACGGGGATAGATCCACACCCAAGACCTCCATGCCTTGTTGCTTCACTATCGTCATCCCGCCCGGTCTTATTTCATTTTATTAACACATGGTTCCATTTCACGATAGCACATATAGCCAACCGTGCCATATATGAATATCCCTATATCTCGCAGGTGATAGGAAATCACCAGACTTCTACTGCTTAAAGCAGGGCTAAGCATCTACTCGATCCGAGTCTATGTAGGATTCAAGGATTCATATATCTGGACAAGGAATGATATAATGCAGCAAGGTTTTCAACCAACTCCTACCACTTAATGCAACAATACTTATAACATATATATAATTAATTGCTTTGAAGGTAGGAGGCTTATAATGCTCCGGGGCTTGTCTGGGATCCGACTCAAGTTAGAGTATGTCAGATGAATTCACTTGGCGAACATCTCCCAATCTATCACTTGTCCGGTCCTTCTATCTTCGGGATAGACCCACCAACTCCATCTTCGGGTTTAGCTCCACACCACATCTTTCACGCGTTTCTGCTAGCATACCTATATGAGATGCAACCATGCACATGTGTGAATGCATAGAAGTGCAATAAACAGAGTAATCAAACAAGCATACCAAAGTTCTCATAAACACCTAGAGCTAATTAACTTAATCCACATTAGGGCATAACATAGAAGATGGCAAGCACATCAAGCAAGACACAAGCCTCAAGATCACAGGGTACTAACCCAAGTACTTTCAAAGGTATGAGTCACACTTCAACACATTAGCATGGCAAAGTTAATCAAAGCACTACAACTAAAATCTGTCACTTTCTGGACATACACACAGTAGCTCAGTAAATTAATCATAAATAGAGATCCCTAAATCCAAATGACTTGCAAGAAGACATTCTGGAAAGCTTATGAAATTCGCTACATTTCATTTAATATCGTCTAAACCTGATTCTAAAATTTACCAGGTCGAAATACAGAAGGTACAGAATCTGTCCTGGAAGGACAGAGAGCAACATAAATCTGAACTAAACTTAGAACAGCTGTAGTTTCTAAACCATATGGCCAAAAGCCACCAAAATTTAACAGCAGCTAGATCATGAAATTCACAACAACTTTGTTATAGCACACAAGACATGAAAACATCATTTGCATAGGGTAATTAACAATATTATCAAATCTGTTCAGAAACCTCATTTGCAAGAAATAATTATTAACTTATGTTGCAAACATATAATTGGGCAAAACCAACTTTACCAATATTTCATACATGACTAAAGAACATCAGAAAACATAGTGTCCATTCCTAAATAATTTCTTTTAATGCATTTTCTTAATTTATTTAGATAATTTGGTGGAATTATGAACAAATGTCAAAAGTACATAATAAATTCTACCAAAATTGCAGAGGCCTACACATGCTCCCAAAAGTCTACTATCCAAATTTGAAACCATTTGGACATGTATATCAACCTCTATGAAAAAGACAAATGTATATTGCAATAAATCATGTGAGAGCAAGATGAGTCAATAACTCAACATTTTCTATGAACACATGACCATAAAATGAACCAACATAAAAGAGCAACATCATAATAAGGTGATGGGACAACATTTTCTATTTTATCATTTATATATTATTTATAAGCTATTTATCAAGCCCTAAACAAGTTAAATCAATAACTAGATCATCCAATAAGTAGTGACCAAGAAATTTATACCACAGTACATACATATCATGACAAGACTACCATAAAAATTTCACATCATTTGGAGCACCACAACTCAAGATATAAAATAACAAGTAATAAGAATGTGATTTTCCTTATTTAACAAGGTCAAATCAAAACCCTAAGAAAACATTAAACAAATAGTGTGTTTAATATTTTTCCTAGCAAGTACATGTCATCACAAAATCAACAAAATAAGAATCACTATTTTTGGGGTTTTAAAACTCTAGATATGGCTCTGCTCAAGTTGGTAAGCATTTTTGGAGCATTTTTAAGGCTTAAATAAAGACATCAGAAAATATCTACAACATGTAACATATTATGACTCCACTGCATAGATCTTTTCCCAAGGTTTCCAAAAAGTCCTCATTTACTATTTTTGGATTTACCTAGCAAGAGATATGCATTTTAGAAGATTTACCAAAAATCTGCATAAAAGAAAAAGGAAAAAGGAAAACACTTTTGCCTCGAGGCCCTTGGGTTTTCGCTAAACCAACCCGAGCTCTGCTCGAACTGTTCATATGAGTCACATACTTCACAGTTAGGCCCCTGAAAGAATCTTTAAATAAACTAAGCAAATAGGTCCTACCCACACTATTTAAATGAGTCACTAGTTATGCAGAAAGCCCCCTAACTTTTCTCAAATTCGATCCCGAGGCCCCTGCCGTGATTAGCAGAGGGGAAGGTCACCGGAGGTCGTCAGTTACGGTCGTAGGGGGCTCGTCGGCGATGATGGGGTGGCGGTGGAGCAACAGGGGACCTGCGCGCTCCCGTGGGTAGCCGTGGATCGCACTGTGGTGGCCCGAGGAGCTGGGGCCACGCGGAGCTGCGGCTCACCGGCGGCGGAGAGGCGGCAGCCCGGCGGTGACGGCCTTCCTGTGGTGGTGGAGTGGAGGTGGAGCACAAGCGGGCCCGTGCGCGCCCGCGGAGCTGCTCGGCTCAGCCCGAGGCAGCCCAAAGTGCCGTGGCCACAGGAGCCGGCGGCCCGACGTGGCTGTTCCGGCGGCGGAGCCCGCTAAGGAAGCGGTGTGTCGGCTGCAGTGAGGGGTGAGGAAACTTCTTGAGATGGTGGTTGGACCGGAGGAGGTCCAGAGGACGAGCGAGGGCGGCGGACGCGGTGCTCAGCTCGGTCGGCAATGGCTGCGGCGTCCGCGCCCGACGCGTTCAAGCGCCAGAGAGCGAGTGAGAGGGGCTCAGAGTGGGAAGCGAGGGAGGGGGCTCAGGCGTCCGCCCTTGAGGGCGTAGGAGCGCGGGGCACGCGTCCAGGGAGGTGGAGCGCGTGGCAGCTGCGCTCGGCCATGGTGGGGGCGCGGCCAGCGCATGGAAGCCACGTCCAGACGCGCGTCGTCCATTGAGGCCTTCAACCGAACACGTGGCGTGCGTGAAACCGCCTGACTTGGAGACCGTTTCTGGGCCTGCTCGGTTCCAAATTTGGATATGGGCCAATTATGAAAGTTGTTAATTTTGTGATGCCCTACATTTCCTATTTAGGGGTCATAGTCATTAGAGCTGTAGATTAGGAGATAATCAGTCCCTAAGTTGACAATGTCAGCGATTTGAAAGCAACGAGCAACAATCCAAAATGGGGGTCAAAATGAATTGCATCTGGTGGCATCTTCTTATATGTTCTTCCCCAACAGGTAAGCTCCAACTTTTATTTTTGGGTCAACTTGAGTTACTCAACAAAATTCGGAGAACGTGAGATGCCAATGTCGACGATGATGAATTTCTAGGCTTAGAAAATGCTAAGTGTTGAAAACAACCCAAATTCTGACTGGTGGGCCCTTTTTGAGCATGTTCCACACATTTTCATGACTTGACTCTTAAACAAAGTTTGTTCCTTATAAAATTCTCTAGAACTTTGTAAAAGGGTGCACAGTCATGCAAAGCTTCTAGGTCAGACTTTTGAAACGGTCAAACAAAAGTGCTCTAGGGTCCATACATGGTCAACCATCACTTAGAAGCACATTTAGGCAAAATGATCAACATGAACATTGTTCCATTAAATGTCCTAAGTGTAGTTAAGGTGTTGTAGAGGCCAAACATACACACCATGCATAGGTTGCACAAAAGTGCAGGCCTCACATGCCTTGAAACATAGAATTCAATTGTTTCTTGTGTTTGTTTCAAGATACCTGCTACACATGTTCCACTAGGGTGTTCCACATGTGTCCAAGATGTGTTGCACATATTGCATTTGTATGTTGCTCAACACTAGTTCCCATAGGATGTAAGGCAGGTTTTAGCTATAATCCAAACAAGCATCTAACTTATCATTTCATGTGACTTTTTGATTCCAAACTTTATGAAACTTTTCCAGGGATCAATATAGAAAGGTACCAAGGTGAGACACATGAAGATATGGCAATAACACCATCCAAACATATATCTTTGAAAATGGCCTATATGTAAAGCAATGATGCAGCATCCCACTTTAAGGTAGGCTCATCTCCATAGGTTGACATTGACATTGTCATTTCCACTTAATCTATCATGTTTGAGCTCAAACTCACTACCTAATTGGTGATAAACACCTGGGGTGTTACAATTACTTTGGTACCTAAGGTCCAAGATGCAAATAATATTTAGCAATACAGGTCCATCTATTTGCTAAATGTGGATTACAAAGGATTCACCAAAGTTTTGACAGATAGGTTAACCCTTGTGGCCAAGAAGGTGATTGGCGAAAACTAGACTGGTTTCATCAAGGGAAGGAATATATTGGAAGGTGTGGTTATTTTACGTGAAGTGATGCATTCTTTGGTGAAAGACAAAGGTCAAGGGATGTTATGCAAACTATTAGAGGGGGGCAGGTGTGCATTAATGTCAATGGGACTAGAGGGCTATACTTTAGAACAATGAGAGGGCTTAGGCAAGGGGGCCCCCTTTCCCCTCTCTTGTTCAATCTAGTAGCTGACTCTCTGAGTGTTCTCATGGATAAGGCTATGGAGAAGGGTCTGATTAGGGGAATCCTAGACAATGTCATTGAGAAGGGGATCTCACATATTCAATATGCTAATGATACTGTGCTTATGATTGATGGCTCTGATGAATCCATTATAAATCTGAAGATTTTGCTCTACTGTTTTGAATGGCTTTCTGGTTTGAAGATTAATTATCACAAAAGTGAGGTCGTCTTTTTTGGGATATCACAGGCAGAGAAAGAGAGGAAAATTAATATGATGAATTGCAAACTAGGTGAATTGCCTGTTAAGTACTTAGGAATTCTAGTATCTGACAAGGTGATTGGATCCAGAGCTTTTCAGATTATTCAAAATAGAATGCTCAAAAGGTTGGATCCATGGAAGGGAAAATTTATGACCTTAGGGGGCAAACTTATTTTGACAAACTCTTGTCTAACCAACTTGCCTATGTATATAATGGGTTTCTATATGTTACCAAAAGGGGTTCATGGTAAGATGGATATGATCAGATCCAATTTCTTTTGACACGGAGCTGGTGATACTTTTAAATACCACATGGCTAAGTGGATTTCAGTGTGTAAGCCTAAGATCCATGGAGGGCTAGGGATAATCAATACTTATCTAATGAACCAATGCTTAATAGCTAAATGGATATGGAAAATTGATAAGGGTTCTAAGGAGTTGTGGTACAGGTTGCTTAAGAACAAATATATGAAGAGAAATGGATTCTTTGGCTTGGCATATCAGGGGACTTCTCAGTTTTGGAGAGGGCTGCATAAGGTTAAGCATTTGTATCAGTAGGGGGGCTGGATATCATGTTAAAAAAGGGGACAAGGTCAGATTTTGGCATGACTCTTGGAGGGGAGGGGTCCCTCTAAAGATTCAGTTTAAGACTATCTTTGAAATTTGCAACAAACCCGATGCTTTGGTTAAAGACTTCTGGAAAGAAGGGGAGTGGGACATTCCACTGAGGCGTAGCATGTACGGTGCATCGCTGGCAGAATGGAATGAATTAATGACTGTTTTACATGAAGTCCAGTTAAATGAGCAGGGGCAAGATAAGGTGGTTTGGGCCCTGGAGAAATCTTCTGAATTCTCTACTAAATCCTTGTATAATTGTCTAACTCATGGGGGAGTTAAGGATAAGTTGAATGACATTCTCTAGAAATGTAAAGTGCCTTTAAAAGTAAAATTTTTCTGTGGCAAGCCTGGCACAATAAACTGCCGACGGCTGAATCGTTAGTGAAAAGAAATTGGCAGGGTAGCCCTAGTTGTTGTCTATGTGGCAAGGTGGAAACAGTCGACCATATTCTGTTTGAATGTGTTTTCACACAGTATGTGTGGTGTTGCATTAGGGATGCGTTCCAGTTACAGGGCTTCCCTCTGTCAATGCAGGAGCTGGTCTCTCATTGGTTGCCAAGGAGGCTGGGGATCCCTAAGAGACTAGCTTTTGTCTTCTTTGCAGGTCTAGCTTGGGCGATCTGGAAAAACCGAAACAAGATGGCCATTGAGAGGTGCTTTCCTGACAGCCTTGACTCAGTGATTCATATGACTTCAAATTTTCTGCAGATGTGGGCCGAACTGCAAAAGGAGTGCAACAAAACCAAGATGAAGAAGATGGGACACTGTGTGGATGAATGGATGAGCAAGAAGGGCTGTCTGATGGATACGTACTCAGATATTGTAGTGATGTAGTTCCAGTTTACTTTTGCTTCTAGTAGTTTGAGTACGTCGGCTCTGGGTGTGAGCCTTTCAAGCCTATGGTCAGGCTTTGTTTTGTTGCTTAAACCTTTGATCTCAAACTGGTATCACCAGTGTGTATGATTCTGTTATTGGCTGTCTTAAAAGCTGAGTTAATCTCCTTTCCAAAAAAATTAGTTGCCAGCAATGATTTTTTATGCCATGTTTATTATGTTTATTTGTGTATGTATAATAAAATGCGCCAAAGGAAGCTGTCATTCTGCAGACTGCTTCCCATTGGGTTTAGAAAGTTGTTTTGTTTGGGTACTTGGGTGGGTACATATTTGAGGATACATTTATTGACCAAATTGAAGGCATAGAACATATATATAGTGATGAATCCATGTCACAGCTCTAACTTGTAATAAGCAAGCAAACTAGCTAGATGCTGTGAGCTTCGAAACTGAATTATCTTGGGTCTGCAAATTTTCACGTATGCTGGGACACAGAAATTAAAAGTTATTACACATGCCCTGAAAATAGCACAGGCCTTTTTGGAGTAGATTGATTTCCTGCTGCAGCACCATGCATGCTGTCCTGGTCAGCGAGTTTATAAGAGGGAGTCATGGAGAGTTGAATTAGCGATAATGATAACCTCCTTCCAATTAACCAATTAAGAAGTTAAGCTCGTTGTTTTTTTTTATTTTACCAGAATTAGAGCCAGGCTCTATCCATTTATTCACTAGACCCAGAAAATCAGAATTTTTTGATTAAAAAAAGAAATTGATTTTATTACGACATGCTATTTTTTCATTCATTACCTTTGAGGATCAGTCGTGGTCTTCTAGACTCTACCAAGAGTCTGGACGAATTCGTTGCTTCATCCAAATGTGTAAAAGATCATAGCCGCACTTAAAAGCCGAGTACTCTACCATTGAGTTAGCAACCTAGATAAGGCGTCCGTGCTTTTCCGGACAGGACCGAACCGCATGCACCCGTGCCCTCACCTGTGCCTCTCACCACGCATCACCTGTGCCTCGCACCATGTGCCATGTGCCGCCATGTGCCCCCGGTCACACCTCGCGCTATGCACTCCCGCCCGCGCCTTACACCTCGCATTGCGCTCCGCCGCAGCTGTAATCCATCTGTGTGTCGACCATGGGCGACCTCGAGCTCCAGATGAAACACATGCAACGCATGAAAAATACAACTAGTGTGTCGACCATGTATTTCAGATGTATGTTGCATATGTTTCATCTGGATGTTTCAAAAGCAGATCTATTGTTGCATATATGTTGCAATGGCTATATGTATGTTGCAAGTGTATGTTTCAAATGTTTCAGTAGTTTCAAACGTATGTTGCAAGTGTTTTACTGGATGTTGCATATGTTGCAATGGCTATACACGTATGTTGCAAGTGTATGTTTAAAATGTTTCTGCTGTTTTCAAACGTATGTTGCAAGTATTTTATCTAGATATGATGTTGCATATGTTGCTCTGGCTATACATGTATGTTGCAAGTGTACATTTTAAATGTTTGAGTTGTTTCAAACGTATGTTGCAAATGTTTTATGTTTTAAATGTTTCTACTATTTTTAAACGTATGTTGCAATTTGCACTGGCTATACACCGTATGTTACAAGTGTAAATGTTTCAGTCGTTTCAAACGTGTTGCAAGTGTTTTATCTGGATGTTGCATATGTTGCAATGGCTATACACATATGTTGCAAGTGTATGTTTCAAATGTTTCGGCTATTTTCAAACGTATGTTGCAAGTATTTTATCTAGATATGATGTTGCATATGTTGCACTGGCTATACACATATGTTACAAGTGTATGTTTCAAATATTTCAGTTGTTTTAAACATAAGTTACAAGTGTTTTATTTGGATGTTGCATATATTGCAGTGGCCATACACATATGTTGCAAGTGTATGTTTGTAAATGTTTCATCAGTTTTGGATGTATGTTGCAGCAAATGCTTTTATGTGGAAGTGTTGCATGACCAGGCGTGGGAAGTGGGCGCAGACGGAGGTGGTCCCCTTGGGCACAGTGGTCCCCGCATGCGCGGCTGCCCCCACATACATGCGCAGGCGCATGCATACCGCAGTAGCAGCAGCGCATGGACAAGTGCGGCAGCAACGTGCTGGCGGGCAGGCAGGAGTTACATGGATGTGTTGTGGCCCCCGCCCAGGCAAAGTGGGAGGTGGAGGCGCGGTGCACGCGTCTCTTCCGTTGGCCGCATGCATCTAGGGAGTGCGTCACCTGCGCCGTTTCCTGCCGCATGCAGAGTGAGCGCGTCAGACACGTGGACGGGTAGTAGGTGCGGGCGTCCGGACGTCCCAGGCGCTAGTTTTGTTTCCTTTGTATTAGTTCCAATCTGGGAATGAGGTTGTAGTACAAAGTTGTAAGAGTGACCGAGAGTATCAACATTTAGCTAGTAGAAGTGCAATTAAAATTCATTTTTCTCCCTCAAACATGTAGGGCAAAGTTTATTCGCTGGACACGGATACATGACCTGACTGGGCACCGGAAAAACCAGATCGGTATTTCAAACTTGACTAGCGCAGTGTATATATATATTGAACTAGTAGTACTATGCATGGACACACACGTACGGTTCGGTCTTTTTATTAACTAGCAAATATACCAATGCGTTGCAACGAGAGGAAATCAAAATTTAAATCTCTACTAATATGTATATTTTGCATTTAATCCATCGGTAACGAAGCAATAATTGTATTAGGACATTGATCGTCTATAAAAGTGCAATTTAGAATAATACCAGTCAAATTAGAAAATTCCTTATGTCGTGCAAAATCAATAGAAATATATAAACATACTTAATTATCTATGAGAGAGCAGAAAAGTTAAGTGAAAAAGAGGAATCCCTGCTGGCAGCCCACCGTCGGTGGCAGCTACCTCGCCGACGTTCGCCACCTCCTCCCCACCTCATGCACCTTCTCTGCTCGCCTCCCCACCTCAGGTTGTCGTGGCCGCCTCGCCGCCCGAGCGCCATCGCCTCCCGCGGCGCCACATCTGTAGGAGGCGCAACTCCCGCTGCCACTTCCCAGTTAGATTGGAGAATAAACTGTCCAAATTTTCTGTTCATGATTTAATTAATTACACTATTATCTAATCTAGATTATAATTAAAATATTTTTTTATTCTTAATTAAATTACATCAGGAATTTAATAGTAGGAATATTTGATTATTAAGGATTAGGGAAGGATGAAGGATCCAAAGAACCATAATATTGTGTTTATTATTATTTTTTGTTTATAGAAAAATCATGAGAGAATGGGAAAACAAAGATGACATGCAAAATAATAAGGGAAATGGCATGAACGGACTTGATAGTCCAGAAAAGAAAAAAATAGAAGAAGGAAAAACAAAAAAAGAAAATCAGGAAAAGAAGTGGAACGAATATGAAAATGAAAAAGAATCAGATACAGTAAATGATCGGAGATAGTCTAAAAAACGACAAAAGGCTGAACAGATGATGGAATAGGAAAAGAAAAAAAAAACCGAATTTACTATATATATATATATATATATATATATATATATATATATATATATAGTAATTGTAAGAAGAGAAAAAAAACAAAAAGAGGAAATCAGGAAAAGAAGTGGAACGAATATGAAAATAAAAAAAGGATAAGATACAGTAAATGATCGGAGATAGTCTAAAAAATAAAAAAAGGCTGAACAAATGATGGAATAAGAAAAGGAAAAAACCGAATTTACTATATATAGTAATCGTATTGGGTATGGACTCTTTGGTTAAACATAGACCATACACAGCCTAATACGCTTTGGAACCGGACTCTGTTCGTACTAGTCAAGAGCTCTAACTCGTATGAGCACGGGTTGCATATATATAAGTCCGAACAGAAAAAGCTCTCAATTGTTCGGTAGTTAGAGGAAGACAAACTAAAAAAATAGATGGATAAAAAAAAAGAAACTAAAATTTTGCCTCTTTATTATTAGATATAGATTTCCTCTTCTCGTTGTGTCCGCCCGGGGCCACTACTTCAATTGTTGTCGTTTGACTGCACGACGCCCCGGCTGCAACTCATCTTGCATTGTCTCGCCTCCTCTCCTTTCAGAAGCTCATCCATCTACTACTACTGAGCAACTGCCGGTTGACCAAACATCATCTCCATTTGAGAAGAACAAAGAAATCAAATAGCTAGTGTGAGATTAATTGAGATTCTCTACTGCTTATTACTCCCTCCATTCTAAATTATAAGTTGCTTGGACTTTTTTGGTTCATCCATTTTGCTACGTGTACCTAGACATATTATTATATCTAGATATACGTAGCAAATTGGATGTATCAAAAAAAGTGAAGACAACTTATAATTTAAAACTGATGAAGTATATATATTTCTGAAAATATGCGTTTGAGTACTTCCGTACCTCTGGTTCTACTATTGCACCTTCTACATTTGTTGCATCGGTAGCGCTAGATGTCAAGATTACTGGTCAGACATGTGGAGAGCGAGATTATTATTATTGTATAACAATTCTTCATATTGTTGGCCTTGCCACTCATTTTTATCGTACATATATCCTCCAGCAAATATAATATATGCTACTACTACTGGTATAGCTAAGTTCGAAAGGTTGGAGAGTTGATGATGAATGATGATCGCGTAATGGTGTAGTTGTGGCCATGAGTGGAGGATCCAACTGCAAAAAAAAATGTGTAACTTCTGAAAAGAAAGATATCAACAAAGCAAGTAGTTAGCTCTTTGCTATTTCCACTCCTAACGACGACTCCGTCACTTTCAACAACAAACTAACATGTCGCACTAGTAGAGAACAGACCTTTGATCCTCGGCCAAAATGGGCTCTAGTCCCGGAATTTTTTGCCCCCGGGACTAGAAATACCTTTAGTCCCGGTTGGTGGCTCCAACCGGGACTAAAGGTCCCTGCCCAACGGCTACTGCGCCAGACAGAGGTGGCAAGGACCTTTAGTCCCGGTTGGAGCCACCAACCGGGACTAAAGGTATACTTTTACTCCCGGTTGGTGGCTCCAACCGGGAGTAAAGGTTTACTCCCGGGCCGTGGCTGCGCCCGGGGTTGGAAAGTTACCTTTAGTCCCGGTTGGATCTATCAACCGGGACTAAATGTTCTCCCTTTATAAATCGGCCGTCTCCTCCTTCCTCCCCGAGCCCGAGCTCAGCACATTTTGAAGCTCACTGGTGTTCTTGCTTCCTCCCCGAGCCCGATCGGTTGAACAATATATAACGGATCAACGGTGCTTTCGTTAAGCTGCCCGGCCGGCGAGTGAATTAGATCGAGACGTACTTAGCGGTACCAAATTGAAGCCAACTTAAGCATGCATATTGATACATTAATTGTGTTGCTAGGGATAAGTACGCGCGAGTAACAGAATACAATTTTTACTGTATGATGAACGATGGGCCATTGTGAAGAGCTTCTAAAACCGAAAGTGACGACTGATGAGGGAGTCAGAGTAAATGGTGGTGCACCACCCCCTCCCCTACACTGATGCTCATGACGCGGCGGGACCGGCCAGCCGGCCGGAAAACATGCATGACCTCCTGGTGCGTGGAGCCGATGGAGTGATGGCCGTGCGTACGTAGTTAATTACTCTCTTCGTTCTAAATTATAAGATATTTCAAGAATCTTGAAGAGTCAAAGGATCTCAAGTTTGACCAAATTTATATGATAAGGACGTCCGCAATGGTAATAGCTAGTACTATCTACGTAGTTAGCTAACGTAGAGGTGAGAGGAAAGAAATATGACTATTTAACACTGCCGGACACACATGCTCCTCTCACATGATCTTGCGTGAAACAGATAAGCTATTTGCTCGTAGCTAGTAACTACTCTCTTTCCTACTTTTTGCTTGCCACGTCATATCTAGCTAACCAAATAGCTAGTTGCTGGGGACACCCTAAGATAATAATATTTATGACACCAATTAAGTATCATTAGATTTTTCATTAATTATATTTTCATAGTACACATATTTGATGTTATAAATTTTTGTATTTTTTTATATAATTTTGGTCAAACTTAAGATACTTTGACTCTGCAAGATTCTTGGAATGTCTTATAATTTGGAACGGAGGGAGTACTACTTAGCTCCTGCAGCACAGTCGAAAGGAAATGCACCATCACAGCTATGGGCCTGTTTAGTTTCCAAAATTTTGCAAAATTTTTTAAGATTCCCCGTCACATTGAATCTTTAACGCATGTATGAAGCATTAAATATAGATAAAAAATAAACCTAATTACACAGTTTAGACAAAATTCACGAAACGAATCTTTTAAACCTAATTAGACCATGATTGAACACTAATCGCTAAATAAAAATAAAAGTACTATAGTATCATTTTCTAGAAAATTTCGCGAACTAAACTAGACCTATATATGGTGCGCTAATATAACGCGTGTATAGTCTCGGTTTGGAACTGATGAGCGGGGCTAGTACTTGCTATTGCTGCACGTCGTACATGAGCCGAAAGGGGATGTACCAGCAGGTCGGAGCGAGTACTGTGCTGCGACATCAGGGTCATCAGGGCCCGCTCGCCACGATCAGCATACAGGCTGCGTGCGCGCCCGAAATGGCTGTAGCAGACGGTCATGCACGCCGGCGCTGCCGCACTCTGCGTTCCAATCCAGACACACGGCACGCGGACCGACGGCTTCCGGCTTCCGGGCATTGACGCATCATGCATGCATGCATGTCAGTACGTACGTTTCCTTTCTTCGGCTGTGTGGCAGCAAGTTCAAGACCTGTTCGGCAGCCACCCCCAGCCAATTCAAATTCAAACGATACTGCATTCAAAAAAAAGGCGCCAACAAGTGTACAATGTGTATCCGCGTGTAACACCCAAATTTTAGAGATAATGAATTTTGAATAAATTGGATAACAAATAATGCCAAATTAAAATAATAATAAAATATATTTGGTGTTGCATTCATGCTGTAGCATTTATTTTGTTATGTGGTGTGGATTTATTTTATTTTAAATTGGTTTAAAAAAAAATTATTTGGAATAGTTTGAAAACAAGTAAATAGAGTAAAGAGAAAAAAAAAAGAAAGAAAAGAAGAAGGACAGCTTACCTTCTTACCTGCGGCCCGATGGCCGTTGGGGCCAAGGCCTGTCTTTCTCCGCGCTCGCGTCTGTGTGGGCCGGCCCAGCTCGCAGTGGCCAGCTCGGCAGAGCCCAGCAGCAGCCGCGCCTCTCCCTCCCTCCTTTTTCTTTCGCTGACGGGTGGGGTCCGCATGTCATAAGTGTCTTCCTCCCGTGTTCGAGCTGGACTCCGAACCGGAGTACCACCGCCGCCCTTCTCGCGATTTCCGGGAAATCCTACCCGAACACGGCCAATAGAAGCTATAAATAGGTCGCATAGGTCTTCTAGTTTCCGTTTTTCATCTAAACCGTGAGTTCCACCGTGAGAAATCGAGGTTTAGGGTTTGAGGTAGTTGGAGGTTTCGGTTGAGCGCGGGTGAAGCCTGCGGGCGCTTTTGAGGCCGTATTCTTTGCATTGGTGAGACCGCACTCTCCTTCTCTATCATCCTATGCTTTTCTTTTGGGTGGAGATGCTTCGAATCGCGTTTTTTGAAGTTCACCGTAGTGCGGTAATGGCGCCGCCGTCCTCTTGTTGCCGCACATCGGATACGGTTTGTCGTAGCTAGTTTTTATTGCTTGGGTGAGTTCGCGTGGAGCATCTCGTTCGGTTGGTTCGAGTTTGGGCTTGAATGGTGGTCTAGGTGGGGAGATCCATCATCTCCGGCCATGGGGGAGTCACCGGCCATGGGGGAGCCGCCGGCCGGAACCGAGGAAGAAGGATCGGTCTTCTACTGTAGCGTTGCAGATGATTGCGAGCCGTCCAAATCGAGATCAACGGCCCAGATTAGAACTTACCCCTTCGCGGGTAAATTTGTTAAAGAGACCCTCAGCTTTTTAGTTATCAACCCGCGGTCCGTAGCGTAAAACTGAAAGTACGTTTTCGTGTTTGGAAAGCGTATTTTCTTCTGGTTTATTCAAAAATACGTTTTCAGGAAATTACAGTTTTGCCACTAGAATTGTTTTGGTCATAAAATCTTCGTTTTAACTCCGATTTGATCCGTTCAAGTTGCGTTAGGTTCGTATTTGCGAGCTCTACATGTTAGTATAGTTGTACAGTTGGTTTTGATAATTTATTTTTCGAGTTTATAATTGAGTATTTATTTATCTATAGGAAATCTTAGAAAATTCATAATTTTCACGTTTTAAATCCGAATTTAGTGATCTTTGCGTCTGTGTGATCGTAGTAACGTGTAGAAGAGTTTTATAAACTTTTATTACTGTTTTGTTATTGTTGATGTACTGTTCTAATTGTATCTCTTTGTTTGCTTCGTGTATGTTTGATTGGATGCATGTGTGTTGTTGATTGATGATCGAGTATAGACGGTGAGCAGTATCTGGACGATCAGGAGTATTATTTTGAGCCAGACCAGCAGTATCATCAGGAAAGCTTTGATTAAGGCAAGTATAATATGGGACCATCCTTGTTACCTATTCACTGAAATTATTATACATATGCATGTGTCCTCCTTGACAACCATAGAGATTATAACTTAGCTATTGATATCTTGTTTTCTTGTCACCTATGGGTTATGCATTTGGGTAGCTACTGCTAGCGCTTAATTATGAACAATGATCTTGTAATTTGACTAATGGATTATGCAATCAACCAATTAAGATGATGTTATTTCTGTTGAAAGGGGGCTAGAGCATGTGGGTTATTTTGATGCTCTAGTTACTCTCCGTAAGGACTTACCTATAAGTGATAACCGGGACATACAGTACAGCTGTGAGGGCTATATGGCTCTGGCTCTAGTTGTTCAAGAGACCTTTTCTAGCTTGTTAGAGGTTACCTTAAATGGCGTAAGAATGGCTTGCCACGTTGGGTGTAGTGCGAGCCCCTGGCCTAGTGTGTATAGGCTGCGGTTGTTGTGCCACAGGGAAGGGGGGTTCTACATCTGCCTGCCGAGTGAATCTAATGGCCCTAACTTGTTAGACGAACTTTTGAATGGCTTTATATGGTCTCTGATGTTTTGGGCCTTGCAAACCCATGCATTTGGAAATCATGACTCACAGTAAAAGTGTACACCTCTGCGCAGAGTTAAAAACTGGTATACTAGCCGTGCTCACGGATACGAGCGGTCTTGGGGATTCTTACAGAATAGTTGATCACCATTGTTATATCATGCTTAATTATTGTTGATTATTATTATGCTCATGTTAATGCTATTCATTATCCTTATTACAATTGATCATTGATTCATTAATGGGATTTGGATTACCTTGATGCTACTCAATTGCTAATTATATGATGATTAAAAGCTAAACGCAGTTAAACAGTGTCTAGCCTTTTTGAGCCTCATAAACCCTGTGTTATATTTGTTGAGTTCGACATGGACTCACTCTTGCTATTTCCCCAACACTCCAGTGTGTAGTAAGATGCTACTCGGAAAAAGGACAAAGGTGTAGTGGAGTTTCCAGAAGACTAGTAGAAGTGCTAGGCATATGTTACCCCCAGTCAGCCGTCCCTGAGAAGAATGGAGCCCGAAGTTTAGTCACCGTTCCGCGACACTCTGATAGTTGTAAGTGTTAATATAGTATGTTTTCCGCTTTATATAAACATTGTTTTGATACTTTTTCATTCTGGCATATGTGTGGACTTCCTGGGCACACATATGATTAGCCTGGTTTTGTTCTTTAGAAAACCGGGTGTGACAGAGTGGTATCAGAGCGGTGTTGACTGTAGGACGTATGCCAAGTAGCACTGGACGCATTTAAAACTCATTTTACTATAAAACTATTTTTGGTCATCCCTTGACTCATTAATTTTGACTATCTCCTCTTCCTTGTCCTATTGTAACCTCTCCTTGATAGCTTCCTTTGACCTATTATCTCTTACTCCCTTGAATTTTGTTTCATGTTATTTTTACTAAAAGTTTTTTGATCTTACCTGGTTCAAAGATTCGATGGCTTTTCATCATCCATACTTTTCCCTTAGGATGACCACCATTGTTGAAGAAGCACGTGTAGTACCGATGATGTGATGTGTGCTTGTTTTGCTTGATGTGTTGCTGGTGTGTTGTTCTTGTTCTCATGTTTCAAAGATAGGCCCGGAAGGAATAAGTCTTGAGGAGTAGCTCGATCTATGTTAAGTGGGGTAGTGACATCTTGTATCTTACTTATCTTTCAATCGATCCTAATTCTTGCCATTTTCTCTTACACCGTTCCTGTCTACCCTTGGTTGTCATGCTACCTTATTAATCTCATCTTAATGGATGATCAACACATGAAGGACTTATCATTAGCAGCAAGCTTTAGAGAAAGTGTTGCCTTCAATGACATCGTCAGGTAAAACAAGATCTTTGTTAAGTGGGGTAGCATCTGCTATCAACAACAGCAAGTCCTGAATATCTCAAGCGACGAGGCATGAGGAGGTACAAAGAACTCAAGATCAAACCTTATCTTTCTTGTCATCTTTTGGCAATCCTCAATTCATGTCTTATATCTCATCAACGCAAAGCAAAGAAGCATGAAGACTTGAAGATTAGTGTTATCTATCTCTCTAGTGTCTTTGAATCTCGTTTCTACCTTATCCTGTTTTTTTTATAGCAGTCTATCTACCTTAGCTTATATCTCTATTTTTGGATGCCCAAAAATCATGGATAAATTCTGGACAATAGTAGACTTCAATATCTTTCTCTGACCGTAAGAACCGTCCTGATAGCTACTATGGTTTGGGAGTTATGAAAATCACAAGGCGGTGCATCTGTGCTGTCAGTAATCTGGAATAGTTTCTGTTGTTCACAGTTTTCGACTACCTTAACTGCAGAATTTGGAGAAGTGTTCTATAAGGAAGTTGTAGTAAATTTGATAAGCTTTCCAACGGTATAAGCTACAACATCATTGGATTCGTAGAACTCGAATTATAACTGTATTTCTGCACTGTTATTTTTCTGCTCGCAAGGAAGTGCAGGTTACTTATTCTTGCATATGCTCATGAGTCTCTTTGAGATGATAGAAGGACACGATAGTAGTTATCACTCAGAAACAAATGCAAGCTATCCTTTGGTGTACTCTAGTTGATCTCTTCTTAAGAGGGTTTGTCGAACTAAAAGACGATACAAGATGGAGGTTTATATGTTCTATTTCGTCACCTGGAAGCATCAGCTAGCTACATGGTTGTAAAGTCACTATCGAGCGCAAGTATCTTTTCTTAGGGTTGGTAACCTGTTAGAACCATCTACAAGAATCGTAAAGGTCTAAAGAAGACATTTATAAAGTTGGTTATGAGCTTGTAGCATCATCATTGCATAAGAGTTGCTGAAGGAAAAAAAACTTAAGGAGCAAGCTTATAAGGAGATTGACCAATTAAGGGCGGAGTTAGGTCGTCCCCAAGATTTATTAGAAGCTTAACTAGGAAATAGGAAAAATCCCTATATAATAAAAACGATAGTAGTTGCGAGTCAATTTTAAGTTGGATTGTTTTGAGAGTCAGTTTGTGGTGTGAACAATTGTGTGATTGATGGATTGTTAATGTGATAATGTGTGATTTGGATCTTTGTAATGTGTGCTGGAGTTTTGTAGACAGGCCTACAAATTCCATGGTTAAGAATATTAAGTTTGATCAAAATATATTAGTTGGTTATGAGGTGAACATAGTTCTGTCCTTTGCTGATTTTTAGGTCAGTCTGGGATGTTTAAGAAATAACTTAAAATTCATTAATGGGAAATTTAAGAAATTATACTAGAAATAATTAGACTTCTATATCTTTCCAACCCCGTAAGAATCACTCTAATATCTATTAAGAGCTAAGAGATATATCTATTTCAAGTTGGAGTTACTGCACAGTCTGGAATTCTGAAACAGTTTCGGTTAAGTTCAGTTTTTGGCTAATTATTTGACAGATTCAGAAAAAGTGTTGTGAATAAAAGTTGTAGATAATTTTGTAAGCTTTCCAACCATGTAAAGATCATCTGAATTGGACGTCTGTAGCTCTAGATATGACAGTTTTACTGAGTTACTAAAATTGGAATTTGCACAGAGAAATCAGATTTTGCTTATCTATTGAATTGGAAACCACCTATTGATGTTAGCGAGATTCGTAGTTTCTTGGGATTAGCTGGATATTACAGACGGTTCATTGAAGGGTTTTCTAAACTTGCTAAACCTATGACATCTCTATTAGAGAAGAATGCCAAGTTTGTGTGGTCGGATAAATGTCAAGCTAGTTTTGAGGAATTGAAGAAGAGGTTGACTACAACGCCTGTTTTGGTTTTACCAGATTTGAGTAAGAAGTTTTCTATTTATTGTGATGCTTCTCGTCAAGGTTTGGGATGTGTTCTTATGCAAGAAGGCAGAGTTGTGGCTTATGCATCTAGGCAGTTGAGAAAGCATGAGTTGAATTATCCTACACATGATTTGGAGTTAGCAGCTGTAGTTCATGCTTTAAAGATTTGGAGACATTATTTGATTGGACATAAGAGTGATATATACACTGATCATAAGAGTTTGAAGTATATTTTCACTCAGTCAGACCTGAATTTGAGGCAACGAAGATGGTTAGAGTTGATTAAGGATTATGATATTGAGATACACTATCATCCTGGTAAGGCTAATAAAGTAGCTGATGCTCTTAGTAGGAAAAGTTATGCCAATGAGATACGGACGTTGTCTATGACTAGGGAGTTATGTGCTGAATTTGAATATTTGAATTTAGGAATTGTTACTAATACAATGGAATTAGTGATAGAGCCTACTTTAGAGTAAGAAATTTACAAGGGTCAGTTGAAGGATGAGAAACTGAAGAAGATAGCAGAAGATATAGTGATTGGTAAGTCACCAGGCTTTCGAATGGATGATAATGGAATTTTGTGGTTTGGAAAGAGGCTGTGTGTATCTGAGGATCAAGCTGTTCGACAGGCAATTCTTAGCGAAGCTCATGAGTCAGCTTATTTCATTCATCCTGGTAGTACTAAGATGTATTTGGATCTGAAACAGAAATATTGGTGGGTTGGATTAAAGCGAGATGTGGCTGAGTATGTGGCATTGTGTGACACTTGTCAGAGGGTGAAAGCAGAGCATCAAAGACCTGCTGGATTGTTGCAACCAATGAAGATTCCTGAATGGAAGTGGGAGGAAGTTGGTATGGATTTTATAGTAGGGTTACCGCGTACTCAGAGAGGTTATGATTCTATTTGGGTGATAGTGGATCGGTTAACCAAAGTTGCTCATTTTATACCAGTTAAGACTAATTACCATGGACCAAAATTGGCAGAGTTGTATATGGAGAGAATAGTATGTTTGCATGGAGTTCCAAAGAAGATTGTATCTGATCGAGGATCGCAGTTTACGTCGCACTTTTAAAAAGCTGTACATGAATCATTGGGAACAAAATTGAATTTTAGTACGGCATATCATCCACAGACAGATGGGCAGACTGAAAGGACCAACCAGGTATTAGAGGATATGTTGAGAGCTTGTGCATTACAATATGGAACTAGTTGGGATAAGAGTTTGCCTTAAGCAGAATTTTCTTACAATAACAGTTATCAACAGAGTCTTAAGATGGCACCGTTTGAAGCTTTGTTTGGACGTAAGTGTAGAACTCCATTGTTTTTGGATCAGACAGGTGAATCTCAGGTGTTTGGTACAGATGTTCTTAGAAACGCAGAAGATCAAGTGCGAGTGATTCGTGAGAATTTAAGAGTAGCACAGTCTCGTCAGAAGAGTTATGCTGATAATAGGAGAAAAGATCTAGTTTTTTTAGGTAGGTGATTATGTCTATTTGAAGGTGTCACCTATGAAAAGTGTGAAGAGGTTTAACATGAAAGGTAAACTAGCACCAAGGTATGTTGGACCATTTAAAGTTATTGCTAGACGTGGAGAAGTTGCTTATCAGTTGGAGTTGCCTGAGAATTTGTCTGGAGTACATGATGTGTTTCATGTTTCACAAATTAAGAAGTGTTTGCGTGTGTCAGAAGAGCAGATACCTTTAGAAGAATTGACTGTTAAGGAGGATCTTACTTATAAAGAAATTCCGATCAAGATTTTGGAAACTGCTGAGAGAGTTACTCGAAGTCAGGTTATTAAAATGTGCAAGGTACAGTGGAATCGATATTCAGAGGCAGAGGCAACTTGGGAAAGAGATGATGAATTGAAAAAGTCATATCCGCAGTTGTTTGAGTAAGCAGCCCAATCTCGAGGACAAGATTATTTTAAAGGGGTAGAATTTGTAACACCCAAATTTTAGAGATAATGAATTTTGAATAAATTGGATAACAAATAATGCCAAATTAAAATAATAATAAAATATATTTGGTGTTGCATTCATGCTGTAGCATTTATTTTGTTATGTGGTGTGGATTTATTTTATTTTAAATTGGTTTAAAAAAAATTATTTGGAATAGTTTGAAAACAAGTAAATAGAGTAAAGAGAAAAAAAAAAGAAAGAAAAGAAGAAGGACAGCTTACCTTCTTACCTGCGGCCCGATGGCCGTTGGGGCCAAGGCCTGTCTTTCTCCGCGCTCGCGTCTGTGTGGGCCGGCCCAGCTCGCAGTGGCCAGCTCGGCAGAGCCCAGCAGCAGCCGCGCCTCTCCCTCCCTCCTTTTCCTTTCGCTGACGGGTGGGGTCCGCATGTCATAAGTGTCTTCCTCCCGTGTTCGAGCTGGACTCCGAACCGGAGTACCACCGCCGCCCTTCTCGCGATTTCCGGGAAATCCTACCCGAACACGGCCAATAGAAGCTATAAATAGGTCGCATAGGTCTTCTAGTTTCCGTTTTTCATCTAAACCGTGAGTTCCACCGTGAGAAATCGAGGTTTAGGGTTTGAGGTAGTTGGAGGTTTCGGTTGAGCGCGGGTGAAGCCTGCGGGCGCTTTTGAGGCCGTATTCTTTGCATTGGTGAGACCGCACTCTCCTTCTCTATCATCCTATGCTTTTCTTTTGGGTGGAGATGCTTCGAATCGCGTTTTTTGAAGTTCACCGTAGTGCGGTAATGGCGCCGCCGTCCTCTTGTTGCCGCACATCGGATACGGTTTGTCGTAGCTAGTTTTTATTGCTTGGGTGAGTTCGCGTGGAGCATCTCGTTCGGTTGGTTCGAGTTTGGGCTTGAATGGTGGTCTAGGTGGGGAGATCCATCATCTCCGGCCATGGGGGAGTCACCGGCCATGGGGGAGCCGCCGGCCGGAACCGAGGAAGAAGGATCGGTCTTCTACTGTAGCGTTGCAGATGATTGCGAGCCGTCCAAATCGAGATCAACGGCCCAGATTAGAACTTACCCCTTCGCGGGTAAATTTGTTAAAGAGACCCTCAGCTTTTTAGTTATCAACCCGCGGTCCGTAGCGTAAAACTGAAAGTACGTTTTCGTGTTTGGAAAGCGTATTTTCTTCTGGTTTATTCAAAAATACGTTTTCAGGAAATTACAGTTTTGCCACTAGAATTGTTTTGGTCATAAAATCTTCGTTTTAACTCCGATTTGATCCGTTCAAGTTGCGTTAGGTTCGTATTTGCGAGCTCTACATGTTAGTATAGTTGTACAGTTGGTTTTGATAATTTATTTTTCGAGTTTATAATTGAGTATTTATTTATCTATAGGAAATCTTAGAAAATTCATAATTTTCACGTTTTAAATCCGAATTTAGTGATCTTTGCGTCTGTGTGATCGTAGTAACGTGTAGAAGAGTTTTATAAACTTTTATTACTGTTTTGTTATTGTTGATGTACTGTTCTAATTATATCTCTTTGTTTGCTTCATGTATGTTTGATTGGATGCATGTGTGTTGTTGATTGATGATCGAGTATAGACGGTGAGCAGTATCTGGACGATCAGGAGTATTATTTTGAGCCAGACCAGCAGTATCATCAGGAAAGCTTTGATTAAGGCAAGTATAATATGGGACCATCCTTGTTACCTATTCACTGAAATTATTATACATATGCATGTGTCCTCCTTGACAACCATAGAGATTATAACTTAGCTATTGATATCTTGTTTTCTTGTCACCTATGGGTTATGCATTTGGGTAGCTACTGCTAGCGCTTAATTATGAACAATGATCTTGTAATTTGACTAATGGATTATGCAATCAACCAATTAAGATGATGTTATTTCTGTTGAAAGGGGGCTAGAGCATGTGGGTTATTTTGATGCTCTAGTTACTCTTCGTAAGGACTTACCTGTAAGTGATAACCGGGACATACAGTACAGCTGTGAGGGCTATATGGCTCTGGCTCTAGTTGTTCAAGAGACTTTTTCTAGCTTGTTAGAGGTTACCTTAAATGGCGTAAGAATGGCTTGCCACGTTGGGTGTAGTGCGAGCCCCTGGCCTAGTGTGTATAGGCTGCGGTTGTTGTGCCACAGGGAAGGGGGGTTCTACATCTGCCTGCCGAGTGAATCTAATGGCCCTAACTTGTTAGACGAACTTTTGAATGGCTTTATATGGTCTCTGATGTTTTGGGCCTTGCAAACCCATGCATTTGGAAATCATGACTCACAGTGAAAGTGTACACCTCTGCGCAGAGTTAAAAACTGGTATACTAGCCGTGCTCACGGATACGAGCGGCCTTGGGGATTCTTACAGAATAGTTGATCACCATTGTTATATCATGCTTAATTATTGTTGATTATTATTATGCTCATGTTAATGCTATTCATTATCCTTATTACAATTGATCATTGATTCATTAATGGGATTTGGATTACCTTGATGCTACTCAATTGCTAATTATATGATGATTAAAAGCTAAACGCAGTTAAACAGTGTCTAGCCTTTTTGAGCCTCATAAACCCTGTGTTATATTTGTTGAGTTCGACATGGACTCACTCTTGCTATTTCCCCAACACTCCAGTGTGTAGTAAGATGCTACTCGGAAAAAGGACAAAGGTGTAGTGGAGTTTCCAGAAGACTAGTAGAAGTGCTAGGCATATGTTACCCCCAGTCAGCCGTCCCTGAGAAGAATGGAGCCCGAAGTTTAGTCACCGTTCCGCGACACTCTGATAGTTGTAAGTGTTAATATAGTATGTTTTTCGCTTTATATAAACATTATTTTGATACTTTTTCATTCTGGCATATGTGTGGACTTCCTGGGCACACATATGATTAGCCTGGTTTTGTTCTTTAGAAAACCGGGTGTGACACCGCGCGCGCGCACACACACCACAAAAAGACCAAAAGTATTCTGATGCATTTGCATCCTTTCTTTACACAAGAACTTAAAATGTCCATATCATGTTCAGATAAACCAAATCCCTCTCCCATTTGACAGTTCTTAAAAACTCCTTTTCCGCTTCAAAAGTCATTAAGCAGAACGCTTTGAAGCCACACAAAAATTTGACAAAGTTACGTACAGAAATTTCATTTCCCAGTGGAATTTCATTTCATTGCCCAGGCATCGACCGTCAGGTGTCCAGCACAAAAAGGTTCTAAAAGCCAAAGCGCTTGAATACACGCTCCCAGGCTCCAGATTGTTTCAAAGAGGCCTATTACTAAGTTCTAATTTGTCAAGGCCGATTACACGCAGCCAGTGCCCACTGAACCTACCTCCCCAAGAAGAAGCTTGGGGAACACAACCTGTCCCACACGCTATAGCCATACAGAGTCTCCACAAGCAACTGCTGAACCTCAAATCCTTGCTCCGAGACAGGATACTGCAAAAAAAAAAAAACCGAATACATATCAGAGCTGCAAGATACCATGCAAATCAGGCTATTTATTACTTAACATATAACGCTAGACACTACAGGATGCGTGAACCTACTAGAGGAAAATTGCAAAACATATAGCTTATTATCATCAGCACCATGCTTCAATTCTGTGTTTAACTGTTACTCCCTCCATTCCAAAAATAAGACAATTTGCCCTTTCTAGATACATAACTTGTGTTATGCAATTAGATATCCACTATGTCTAGATACATAGTGGAGGGAGCCCATAGGGCAGACAGAGCACGAATTACACCCTTACCTGACACATGTAACTTGAAGCAAAATCATTGATTGCTGCTACCCCACAGTGTATTTGGGATGCTCTTCTGATGGCACGCTTCTGGTTGCCAGAAAAAAACAGCACAACCAAGACCATTCTTTGAGTCGTTTGCAAGTTTGATAGCCTCTTCATCAGAACTCAATTTCATGATTGGTAGAATTGGTCCAAATGCCTGTTGAGCAGCAACTGAGAATATTAAGATTAACAGTAGTATCACTTGTACTAAGGGAAATCAAAGATCGACTCCAGCTTACCTCTTCTTGCATAATTGTCATCGTGTGAGCAACATTCACCAGGACAGTGGGAGAATCTGGCTGGGCTGAAGCTGGTGCTGAACTAGCCAGCCAGCCAGCTGGAGGCAGCAGCCAGTCAGCTCCCAACCAGCTCCCAGCCATCTTGTGAGCAATCAACTAGCCATTGTTCTGGCAGTTCATCAATCCCATCTGAGGTTAGCAAACAGTAGGTACCTGAATTACCACTACAATTAGGAATGGAAAAGAACACACCCATCCTAAACACCAAAACTCTAGCAGTAACGATGGAAGGTATACCTGAAAAATCCATCTCTTGAAGACTATCCGAAAGCCCATCTTCAGTCATAGAACATGTCATCTACTACAGACATACAAAGGCATTATACCAATGAAGGCACAACATCATACCACTACAAACTGACTCAATTTCCGACACAACAACACTACGCATAGTTCATTTCATCTGTAAGGATACTTTGATATATGCATTCCAAAGCAAGTACCTCAGCATTTTCTGGTAAGAACTGCAGCATGCGTCTGCGTTTTGCCGGTAAAGTTTCTTTCCCTTCTTCAAAGTCCTTGACAATGATTTCTGCAATGCATTTTTACTAGTCAGAAAATGCAACCGATATTGAAGCACCTTCTTAAGTTTTTGCCGAAAAGGTCAGATGGGATAGAATTAGGAAACACCAAGTCGAATCCATTGTACTATTAATTAGGTCAACTCCTATATTAGTTGCATATTATGGCTCCGATTAAACATATGCAAGGGGAAATAGTTACCAGAAATAGTCTGTACAATGATTAATTGTTGTTTGCTCATCAAACATGCTCCAATTGCAAAGGTGCTCAGGTCTTTGCGTGGATATATATATATTTAAGGCAGAATGAATGATGCAAAGGCGTGGTGCAAACCACCTAGTAAATCTTTCTGCAGATCATACTCCTGACTCTTGCCATTCCCTCAACTCACTGTAAGAAGTTCCACAACGGCAAGCTCAATCAGAAGTTAGCACTCTTGCAAGAAACTTGAGAAGTTTAGATGAAGGAGCTAATGTAGCAGAAAGAGTTAAAATCTTAACAGTCTGTCCAGCTAATGTAGCAGAAAGAGTTAAAATCTTAACAGTGAATTATACTGACCTGAAAGGTAAACTTGGAGGATTGTAGATCATGAATAGCATCGGTGCCAAATAACAACTGGCATGACAGCCAATCAACAGGCACAAAAAGACAAGGTAAAATTTGCATCTTGCTTACAACAAATATGTAAAGTTTTTTTTTTCGTTTTGGGGTGTTGTGGAATGCCAGAATGTTCAGAGATCAGTAAATGTCAGACAATGCAAAGGGATATAACAAGGAAAACAAAAATTCCATTGACTAGTAAGCAAATACATCGAAAGCACTAGCCGAAACAAGACACTACAGCACCAAACAAGACACTCCAAGCCATTAATCCTCAACTAAATTACAAAGGAACCAGCAGTACATCACCTATTAAACTTCATGGTACCCCCAAACAGACCACGATACCAACTCCCTCACCGACTCGATAGCAGCTCCAGCATTCATCCGCACCCAATCCGACGGCTCATACGTCAAACCTGGTCCATGCTCACGCACCCACAAGTAATTGTCCATTGCAAAGCAAGATATGAGCACCCAATTTTGCTTCACCCTCTTGTAAAACGGTATCTTATTGAGAATATGCCATCGCTCTTTGAGAATACCAAACCTCCGCTCAATGATATTGCGCAACCTTGAGTAAATGTAGTTAAATTTGTCACAACGCTCTAATGTGTTCAAGTTCACTCTCTTAAAATCATTCTTATGGTACCTACAATTCCGGAAAGGAGTCATGTATCCCGCCTGCTCCTTGTATCCAGAGTCCACCAAGTAATAGCGTCCTACAACAATTCAATCAATTGCAGTATTAGTACCAAAACAAATGCTACAAAGGCCAACGGACTGCCCTGTTCCGTCATAAGTACGTTTGCAAAACAAATAAATAACACCAACCTAGGGGTGGATGAGGAAACCTTCGATCCGCCTGACAGTCTTCTAGCACAGCCACGTCATGACATGCACCCGCCTTCCCGGAGCCGACATAACACCAGCAGCCATGCATGTTCACTATGGCAAGCACATTCATGGAAGGTTCTCCATCCCTACCAATTAAGTCAACTCTCGATGCTCGACTGACTTTCACAGGAATGTGGGTGCCATCTATAACACCTATGCAACCATCAAACCATGGTGCATATTTGGCCAGTTCACTGTGAACTTGTTCGTAATTCCTATCCGAAGGAATTATAACAGTCTGCGCCCACCTAAACATAACTTGTGCTACAGTTGTTGTCTTGCAACTGACTATTCCTAAAGACCTTTCAAACCTATCTTTGACTTGTCTAACACCAGTTCCGTGTGCACAAGTGACGATGTACACAGCTAAAGCTTCCCTAGATGTGCACTCTCTAGTAGATTCCAACCCAAAAGGAAGTAACCGATCATGTAACTCCAAGAAGGCATCACGAGACATACGCAACATCTCATGACACCTTGTTCCGTCAGCAAGCACAATGTGCAGCCACTGAGCCCCAGTCAGGATGGGGATGGGAGGAGGAGGGTTTACCACAGGTTGCGGCGGGGCGATCAGTTGTTTACACTTGCGCAGCAGCAACAAAGCCTTCTCCAATTTCTTAAGTCGAGGAGAGTTACTGGAATGGCTGTTGCCGCCCGACTCGTCGTTGATGTCCATCTCCCCCTTTGTGTGCAGCTTTCACAGTTGCCAGATACCTGCCCAAGTACACAACAGTAATGCAGCTCAGTCCAAGTATGAATAATTCATGAAGTTTAGAACCATGTACCAAACAATATCACAATGCACCATACAAAATGGATTACAAACAGTTCATCGTCCATATTTTACTACACACAAGGAACGCAACAATCAATATTCTGGGAGTTCATTATTACAACACACAATACTTAACAAACGATGACAGAGAAAAAACCGCAACATGTTGATCAAGGATAACTAAAACAAATCATAGATCCCTAGGACTGGCACTCCTTCGGATCACTTGACTGTAGATGCTTCATGTCCAAGGAGTACTTCACGTAGTTCATCCGGCCTTCTTTGCTTTGGAAATTAAGGAAAGAACTACGGTGCATCTTGTCTGTGCAAAGATTTGTGGCTTGGGCAAAGTACAGGTCACTCTCGCTGAACCCATCTTCCCTCAGAATTTTGTGGACTTTGGCCATCTCCTCATTTTCAAGGTCACGACTTGACTTGCGACGCTTGTATTCCTGAACGAGGGTGTCTAGGTCTTGAATGCAGTCATCAAGGGAGGTAGTCTTGGAAAGAACTACGGTGCATCTTGTCTGTGCAAAGATTTGTGGCTTGTGCGAAGTACAGGTCACTCTTACTGAACCCATCTTCCCTCAGAATTTTGTGAACTTTGGCCATCTCCTCATTTTCAAGGCCACGACTTGACTTGCGACGCTTGTAGTCCTGAACGAGGGTGTCTAGGTCTTGAATGCAGTCATCAAGGGAGGTAGTCTTGCTACTCTTCTTGCGGGGGCTGCAAACGGATTGCTCCCTGCTGGATCTTTTGGAGGACTGGCCAATACTACGTGGCGGCGTGGGCGCATCCGGCAAAACGCTAGGAGTACGAGGGCTGTCATCACTGCTGCCGTTGTCAGAACCATGGCCACCAGCGGACACCAACTGGCCCCGATCACATGGTGTGCGACCCAAAATATGGTAAAGTTGCTCACAGCATGGCGGCCTCTTGTACTTCGCACCAGCACTATCCTGTAGATGCGGCAACGTTCGACGTGTTAGTAGTTAGTTAGTGGGAACCTGCCTAGTGTAGGAAGGGGAGTAGAAGATGGAAGTTAGTACCCCATCAACAGCCGCGGCCCAGAGGGGGTCAACATCAACCTCTCCGGTGTCAGGGTCACGGCCTAGCCCAGTTTGTTGCAAACCGTCGCGCCACTTGAAGTACTGCCTTTTCAGATCAGCCCACTTGCTCTGGATCTGTTTCTTGTCGAAGCCACGAGTGTTGTTGTCGTTGAAGTAGCGAAGGATGTTGACCTAGCCTAGAGACGTAGGGCCTCTGTCTACAGGTAATTGAACCCTAGAGTTATAATAGGAAATGGGAACTTGCCTTTGCACAATGGCGCCGGCGTTTTGACCTGAGGTTGTACCACCTGGCTTCAGGTGGAGACCACGATGAAGTAGACGAAGCTGCCAGTGTGGGCAGCGTTGGGAGGCGGCTACAGCGAGGTCAGAGACGGATTCGTGCGGGTAGGATGCGGATCCGGCGACGACGGAGAAGGAGCCGTGTAGTTGGGAGTCGGATCCGGCGAGGTAACTGTCCGAACGGTGGAGGAAGGCAGCGATTCCGGCGACGTCGTCGACGGTGCGGACTGAAACTGGAAAATGAAGGGGGGGCTGAGGGGGGAGGGGGACATCCGGGTGCGAGGTACAAAGGGAGAATGGGAGTCGAATGTACCTTGTTTTCCGGCGTACGACATCGACGGCGACGGGTTCCGGGAGGGACGTCGAGGTCACGGTCGCCGCGGTCGCTGGTAGGAGACCGGGCGGAGGAGGGGGGAGGGAGGGGCGCACAAGGCGGTGCACGGCGTGGGCGGCGCTTAGGACCGCCGCCGCGGCGGGGAAGGCGGAACCACCGCTAACCCTAGCCGCGCGCAAGGCGAGAACGAATGGAGGAAGGAGGGAGCGGCAACATGTGGGTGGCGCGTACCTTGTAGGACCTTCGGGTGGGCCTCTGCCGAACGGCTGGGCTGATCAGCCCAGCCAGCTCCCATCCAGCCCCAGCCGCTTTCAGCCAGCCCATCGAGCCGAATGGGCTCTGTACTACGTACAGTCACCTCCAGGCTCCAGTCCTCCACGCAGTCGGCGTCGGCCGGTCCCGGTCCGGTCCCGCCTCGCTCGCGGTCGCAGTCGCATGCCAAAACCGCCGTGGCGTGAGCGGTGCACGGCAGGTGGCCGGCCGGTGCGCCACCGTACAAATTTATTGCTCGTCAGTCATCGCTGCATCTGCATGGCATGGCCACACGTACGACGACGACGACCGGCCGCGCGCGTGAACGTGCAGGAGGGCCATACTGTGCCACATAACTCTCCATCCATCTCTTCCTTTCACCTTCCTTCACCCATAGGCCGCCAGCCAGTGGCTTTTTACCTGCTAGCTCAGCTCGTCAGTAGAGCCTCCATCTGCAAGCTGCAACCACTGTCCATTTTCCGCCACCAAGCAAGTACTAGTGCGCTGCAGCTTTCATCTATCTGACGCAGCCGACCATGGCCGCCGCTGGCCTCCGGCTGTGGCTGCTGCTCCTCGCCGTGCTCGCGGTCGCCGCTGCGGCCACCGGAGAGGGGAGGGCGCCGGCGCTGTTCGTGTTCGGCGACTCGCTCATCGACAGCGGCAACAACAACAACCTCGCGTCGCTGGCCAAGGCCAACTACTTCCCCTACGGCATCGACTTCGCCGACGGCCCCACCGGCCGCTTCTGCAACGGCTACACCATCGTCGACGAGCTCGGTACGTGCGTGCGTTACTGCGTTTGCTAATACTATATGCACACGTTCGTCTAGAGATATGTTGTTCTTTGGGGGAATTCCTTCCCTCTGAGCTTGTTTGCTGGCTAGCTAGCTTAGCCTTCATACACAAGTTTCTGCTTAATTTCTTTCGGAGAAAAAAAATACTAAAAAGAGTGTGCATTCTGCTTTATGTTTCTGACGACCAATATTTCTCATATATGTTTCTGACGACCAATATTTCTCATAAGTGCTTACTTTCTGAAAATGGGTAAAATTAACAGCTTCGTAAAATTTTTCCATTGAAATCACTTTTTTCTATTCTCAACTAATACTAGTATTAAAAACACTGCTCAAACTTCTTCCCTCGAATTTAGGGTAGATTTTTGGTGAAAATGTGGCGCTGGTGTAGCGTCAAGACCAAGGCTAAAGTATTTTTTTTACAATTTTAACATTTGGGAAATATTTATAAGTATTTGGAATAAAGTATAACAACTCCATTTATTGTGTTTACTAATTAAAATTTAATCCTGTTGAGAACAAACTGTTTTAATTTTTTTAATGTCATATGCATCCAAAACTTTTTCATAATTGCTAATGTCACATACTAATTTTTTTTCAAAGTGGGCATGGTTTCCAAAATTTGGAAATTAGCAAATGACTTTGAATAGTTTTGGCAAAAGTTTAGCTGCACACAGAATTATTTAGAACCTAAATTAATTTATTATGCAGTGAATTAATGTTTTACTTGGCATTATGAATTTTTTACTTTATTTTAAGGACTATCTTTTCTTATTCATTTTATACTTTATTTTACTTATGAAAATTATTTAGCTTATAAATATTCCTCTGCACTAATGTTGGTCTCATGTTCTTACCGTAGCATATATGCTGGCGAGTGATAATTTGGGTCCACATCCAAAATAAAACAAGAAACACTAACAGTGTAGCTGGAGACTTCCTTGTCAGGCCTGGATTAGTTCCCAAATTCTCCCCCCAAATTCCACTATATAAAAAGGAGATTCCCCATCAAATCAAAATGCCGGCAAATGCATGGAATACTAAATGTAGATGAAATCAAAAACTAATTGCACAGTTTTGTTGTACTTTGCGAGACGAACATTTTGAGTCTAATTAATCAATTTTTGGACAATTTTTTACACTAAAAAATAAAAAGTGCTACAGTGCTCGGGGGTGACACTGTGCCGAATCGGCCACCACCGAGTCGGCAACTAAACGAGGCCTCAGGTTGAATTAACAAGCATTGAATTGGCTATCATAGTGTAGGACTTCTTTGTCAGATTGATAGTACTTGTACTACTATAAGAAGTCGCGTTAATAATCTAGGCTGCGTTCACTTCTCATCCCAACCCAAAATATTTTCTCTTCCACCCATCATATCAAATCTTTCGATGCATGCATGGAGCATTAAATGTAGGTAAAAAAGATAACTAATTGCATAGTTTGTCTGTAAATGTCGGGACGAATCTTTTGAGCCTAGTTAGTCCATAATTAGACAAATTTTGCCAAATAACAACGAAAGATGTTATAGTAACTTTTCACCTACTTTTCGCGAAGTGAACACACCCCTAGAGCTGGTAGTACGGAAGCACCCTAGTATAATTCAAGTCACTTCTATTTATGGAACACAACAACTATCTTGACAGATCACTGAATCCTTGGTGCAGAAGAAATGCCATCTTGTGTTTGCCACTTCATTTTTTGTTCAGTAGTTGAATGCGTGCATGACTTGTTTATGCAACAGGGGTAGAAATGACAAAGTCTATACTGATATCTAATCTAACTAGGACAAGAAAGTTGATGAGCATTAGAAATGATGCTGAATTCAATCAATTTGAAATCAGTTGATGAACACACTGCAGAGCTGATCATTATTTTTCATTGAGTTGATAACCCCAATTTCTGCAAAAAAAAGTTTACTTTTATGTAATTGGTAAATCAAGAGATTGATCTTTCCCATAATTCATTTTTACCCTCAACTACCAAACCAAATTCACATTTCATTTTCTGTAGAAAAATGTGCTTACTTTTCTGTAACGGGTAAAGCAAGAACTTGATCTTTTTTTTCAGAAATAATTTTTATCCACAACTAACAAACTGCACACATATTTCATTTTCTACTCTCAAATACAAATTCCCTACCTTGAGTTCAAATTTAGAGTGGTCTCTGGGGGAAGTGGCGCTGATGTTGTGACATGACCAAGGTTGAAGTAATTATTACAATTTTAAAACTTCCGAAAAATGTCTTAATACCTTTTTTACCCCTGGCATGCTCTATGGAGATGAACCTAAAACTATTTATACATTTGAAGTAAACTATATATAATTCCATTCTCTAGAGAACACAATGTTTTAGTTTGAAAATGTTGTCTTTCTTATAGAAGTGGAGGGTTACTCCTACTAGTCAATAATATACAATAAATAAAAGAGAACAAATTATTTTGAAAATGACAAGCTAATTTGAACCATTATAGAAAAAAATTATTTGCACATAGAATTATTTCAAACCTAAATCAATTTAGTATGCAGTGAATTAATTTTAAATTAGCATGATGAAAATAAAAGGTGAAGTCCATTTGATCCACCCTCAACTCAAAAACCTATCTTACACCCCACAACTTAAAAAACAGATAAATTACGCGCCTACAAAAGTTAAAACTAATTTTGAGTCATGTCATTCTTTCTAATTAAAAAATAGATCCTATAAACTCTAGATAGGTTTTTAAACCACAAAAATATAACTTCAAGCCTCCAAAAAACCAAGAAAAATTCTAGAGGTACATTAGGACAAGAAACACCCAAAAAATATCTAGAGCTCATGAACTTATCTATGGAAGCTTCCAAAAATTCAATTGAGCTCTAGAAAAATGAAGAAATATCTAGAAACATTCTAATTGAAGTATAAACATATTTTGAAACTTTTCACAACAAAAACATGAGATGCATCTAGCATGAATGCAACCGACATTATTCTGTGTTGCATTCATGCTGGTTGCATCTAATGTTTTTTGTTGTGGAAAGTTTTCAATATGTGTTTACACATGAATTAGAATGTTTGAGATTATTCTAAATTTTTCTGAATATTCTCCTTTTTTCAAGAGTGGAATCTTCTAGAGATAATTTCACAAGCTCCAAATATTTTTTTGTGTCTCTTGTCCTATTATATCTCTAGGATTTTTTGAGGCTTGAAGATATTTTCACGGTTTAGAAAACTTATATAGTTCTTATCAGATTTAATTTTTTATTTTAAAAAGACATTACTCAAAAACCCCCCTCGAAACTACTTTTAACTTTGTATGGGTTAATTTATTTGGTTTTTAAAACTGAATGATGTAAGAGTTTTGGTTTTGAGTTGACGGGTTTAGACTAACGACAAGTTCAAGGGGTCAGATGGAGTTCACTCAAAATGAAATAAAAATAAGCTATCGGTTGCTCGGGTGTCCAAAAGGAAGAGATAGTGTTGTTGGAGTACTTTTATCAAATTATATTAAGAACATTGAATTAACAGACAAAGAGTACTTGTCAGATTGCTAGAGTAGTTTGTATCACTATCAAAAGTCGAATAAATCTAATACTAGTACTCTACTATAGTTCCAGTTAGTTATTCCATTCATGAACACAACAGTTATCTCGACAGACCAGTGGATCATAGGTGCAGATCAAATGGCATCTTCTGTTTATGATTTCAATTTTTGTTTTAGTAGTTGAATGCATGTGTCACTACATATTCTTTCTGCACCAGACACAAGGAGTACAAATGACATAGAGTTTATTTTATCACCTAAAGTATTGTAATCTAACTAGGACAAGTTTCTGCTGAACCATGCTAAATTCAGTTAATCTGACAAATCAAATAGAGGGTCCACAATATCAATTTTGTTTATGATCATTGCACTATTGTTTTGATGAATTGATTACTGCACTATTGGTCAACTGAAGTGTCATTGTGTTCTATTCTATGTTTACAGCTGAGCTGCTTGGGCTACCCCTAGTGCCACCCTACTCAGAAGCCTCATCCGTGCAGCAAGTCCTGCAAGGCGCCAACTACGCCTCTGCCGCCGCTGGGATACTCAATGACAGTGGTGCCAACTTTGTAAGCAACCATGGCAGCCCTGTGTTCATAACCAACAAATGACCAAAGAAGACAACTTCACAAATTGCAATAATGTTTAGGTTGGACGGATCCCATTCAACCAGCAGATCCAGAACTTCGAGTCAACAGTGGCACAGATCACCGCCGCGCTGGGCGCATCAGGAGCAACTGACCTGGTGTCGCGCTCCATCCTGTTCGTGGGGATGGGCAGCAACGACTACCTCAACAACTACCTGATGCCAAACTACGACACGCGGCGCCGGTACAGCCCGCAGCAGTTCGCCGACCTCCTGGCCCGGCAGCTCGCCGCGCAGCTCACCAGGCTGTACAACGCCGGCGGCCGGAGGTTCGTGGTGGCCGGCGTGGGGTCGATGGGGTGCATCCCGAGCGTGCTGGCGCAGAGCGTTGCGGGGCGGTGCTCGCAGGAGGTGGACGACCTCGTGCTGCCCTTCAACGCCAACGTGCGGGCGTTGCTCGACGGCCTCAACAACGCCGCCGGCGGTGGTGCCGGTGGCGGTCTCCCTGGCGCCCGGCTCACGTACCTCGACAACTTCCGGATTTTCAGGGCCATCCTCGGCGACCCGGCGGCGTTCGGGTTCAGCGTCGTCGACCGTGGCTGCTGCGGCATCGGCAGGAACCGTGGGCAGGTCACCTGTCTGCCCTTCATGCCGCCGTGCGACGACAGGGAGCACTACGTGTTCTGGGACGCCTACCACCCCACGGCGGCCGTCAACGTCATCATTGCCAGGCTGGCGTTCCACGGTGGTGCAGACGTCGTCTCGCCCATTAACGTCCGGCAGCTTGCCGGCCTCTGAGAAGATGATCGGAGCGGACGTAGTAATATAACTTCGTGCTCTGCTTGTCCTTAGTCCTTATTATATATAGAACAAACTAAATTTGTGATGTTACCTAAAGTAGGAATAAATTAAAATCCTGCTAATAACAAACGCATGGTGATGAAGATGAACTGTACAACGTCCCTGTAGATCTATGATTATTCCTTCGCTCTAGTGTGTTGAGTTTGTTTGTTTCAATCATGTACGCGCGTATGTAATAAACTGATCCAAATCATGGACTAGTGATCCAGATTTAAAATCGTACGCGGATGGTGGACCATGCATGCACACACTCAGAGCTTACATGCGCAGCATGCATGAGCCATCACTAGAGCCAACACCAACAGCTGACAAGAGAGAAGCCATATTTGTTAGGTGAATTGTATCAGCTTTTGTGCTACAAGCCTCCAACCACAAAGCATCTAGTGGTTATTTGTTACTTATGCTTTGTACTATATAAGTTTTTGTGTTTATTTTCCGTACTATACATGGTACCCGAGATTGGAGATATGAACTGATATTGGTTGCCCCTAATGATTAGTTACCTTTTTCAAGCCATTTGGGAATCATGGCAATTAAGTGATGCATATGGCATGTTTGGATCATCGGACAAAAAATTAGTCCGTCATGGGAAAATAGGCTAATCAAAAAAATCTTTTTTGAATGGGTTCTAACCACAAATTAGTAGCCCCAATTAGCTCTTACTCTCCCTCCATCCTGACATACAAGGTATCACATGAATTTTAGGAAAACTTATGAGGTTAAACAGATGATGTATGTAACCCTCTCTTGAGTGTAGCGAGATTATGTGCTTAACGGCCTATTTTGGATTCTCTGATCTAAATTTTGGTGGTTGAAGTTGAGGACTAAAACTTTAGACCACTTTAGCTCACTTGTGTAGTTTAAAGTTTTTGTGAGGTGGTTTAAACTTTAGAAAACACTTTAGACCTTTTGTGGTGCCTCAATAGCTAAAGTGGCCTCTAAAGTTCAGTGGCTAAAACTTTAGACCATGGTATCTAAAAAGGGCATAACATATTTTGATCCTGGTGGGAGACACTAATGATCGGTACACATATGATTGATGTTTTGGGACAGGGTAGATAGTTCATCCAGAATACCTTATAGTTTGGAATAAATTTTCAACACTTCAATACTTATATTTGAGGATGGAAGGAGTATTAGTCTATGATCAGTTCAAGTTTACCCCCCTATTTGGCATCTAAACCAGGACTAATTTTTAGTGAGGGGATCCAAATTAAACACCCCAAACCAGTGGATGGTTGCACATGGTTTTGTTATTACCGAGCTTAATTTTGGCGCATGCCCTGGCTCATGTGGGCCTCGCTTTCTCCAAAAGTTAAATCATCATTTTTTTTTTGCAAAATTTGTATGTTAGGATGTCATTTTTTTAGTGAATGGAGTAGTTGTTGTTACAAGGTGAGGGTTCTTGGGGTTGGAGCATATTTTGGTTATTTCAATATATAACAAGAATTTTCATCACAAGCAATTTATTATCTCTGTAAAAAAACATGTCAATATATGTAGGTTTCAAATTTTGGGTCACAGAATATATTTCATACATGTCAATGTAGGATTCAAATTTTGGGTCACAGAATATATTTCATTATACCTTATGGGATAGCTAGTGGAACCATAAGCTAGCTAGCTAGCCCACTCACTCTCGGAACCCCCTTGGCCGATGCGTGCATGGGGGCGGTTAATTAATTAACAAAAATGGTCAACTAGGGAATGTTGCACCATTGTTTCTCATTAAGTTAGTGCACCATTATTTAGTTATCTAGATATATATTGACATCATGTTTTTTTAAACAAAATGATTGAGTATTTCTCCAAGAATAGAAAAGAAAATCTGTGCAAGTCAACGAAGCACCATTTTCTGCACGAGTGCAGTAAGATATATATCTAGCACAATGTAACACAGAGTCAAACCAAATCAATCGACAACCTAACTAATAACTGAGGATATCTCACAACAAGTTGCAGATTTTTATTGTCAGTATGTCACCTCGATCACTAGCTAGCTAGCTAGTGCTAATATGTGATCTATCCATCATCTATCCTAGTGAGTAGTGACTAAACCACCACGCAGAGAAGAGAGCTGGTGGACTGAAATTCACGTCCCTTCAACTTATCTTGCTCCACTGCAGCAGCTGAATCGCCTCTCGTAGAAACAACAACGTATATACAAAATGGAGCAAATGGTAGATGACGCAGGCGCAGGTTCAGGGACTTCCAGCACGCGTGTGTGCAGTGCATGCGGTGAACAGCAAGGCGATGTCAACTCCCAGGCTCTGGTGCTCTCTCACACTGAGACTTCAGTGCATGCCGCCATTGGCAGGGCGGCTAGCTTGTTGCTACCTTTTTTCCATTCACGCACCAGAACTGCAGCCATCAGGGTATAGATATACTATATATACTTATTATCTGATTGTCTGAAGAGGATTTCTCTTTCACTGTCTCACACTCACTACATGCATGCTTGTAGCTTGTTACTGAACTGTCATGGAGGCAGGGGTGGAGAGTGACCCACTCACGCCACCGATGGAGACGGCCGGCATGCACATCGATGCGCCGGCCGCCCACAACACAAACCGTCCATCTCATCAGGCACGGAATGAACCGGCAACAACAACCCAATCATGCGTTACCACGCACCATATGATGTTTCTGCAGAAATTAAAGTGGCCTCAATTTTGTATTGCCGAGTTGGCCAAGAATGCATATGCATGCATGCATCTCGATCACTCTTCATCTGAGACTGATACGCATACATGCTGCAGTTGTTCGTCGTGTCCTGTGTCTGTGGCTCTCTGCCTAGCAGAGACTAGCAGTGGCAGTGTTGGGTACTATGCATGTGTTATTCCTAGCTACACGTATGTTTTTTCTTCTTCAGATCAGAATTGTTATGCTTCAGTTGCATGACGCCATAGGGCACTGCTGGTAAGTGATGTGCTGTTCTTTTTGACTACAGGAAGAAGAAGTAGCCAAGTAGGCCATTCTTGGCAACATGCATGGATGATGGACACTCCTAGTGGCCATGCATGGATTTCATCCATGTACTGCACTCACTATAGCACTAGCTAGAGACACCACGTACCTGATATGGTGGATTGATTACATATATGTATAAAAACCCACGTTGCGTATTCGATTCAAGAACATACTCTATATCTGACAAGAACAGTTAAAGCAATAGTAGTCCTGATTGAACTCCTGATGCATGCACTGATTGCATTGGTTGGCGCATTATAAATAGCTGCTCCAGGTGCACGTACTCTCCACACAGCAAGTGCTCACTCACTCACGACTCACTCACTCTCGTCTTCTTCCTCTGGCCTCTCTTGTCACTCCATTGAGGTGCTCGATGATGGCGAAGAGGATGAGTGCGGCCAAGAACCTTGTCCGGCTCCTCGTCCTCGTGCAGGTGGCCGCCGGCCTGCTGGCTGGCCCCGGCGGCAGCGTCGCAGCGCTCAGCATGGACTACTACGGCATGAGCTGCCCGTTCGCGGAGATGATGGTCCGCAGCGTCGTCTACGACGCTCTCACGAAGGACCCCACCCTCGCCGGCAGCCTCCTGAGGCTGCACTTCCACGACTGCTTCGTGCAGGGCTGCGACGCGTCGGTGCTGATCGACTCGACGGACGCCAACACGGCGGAGAAGGACGCGCCGGCGAACAAGAGCCTGCGTGGCTTCGAGGTGATCGACCGCATCAAGGAGGTGCTGGAGTCGCAGTGCCCCGGCGTGGTCTCCTGCGCCGACATCCTGGCGCTGGCGGCGCAGGACGCCGTGTTCCTGGCTGGGGGCCCCTACTACGGCGTGCCCCTGGGGCGGCGCGACGGGACGCGGTCGCTGGACTCCGACACCTTCACGGCGCTCCCGCCGCCCTTCTTCAACACGTCGTCGCTCATCAAGCTCTTCGGCTCGCACGGGTTCACGGTGCAGGACCTGGTGGCGCTCTCCGGCGGCCACACGCTGGGCATCGCGCACTGCGCCAACTTCAAGGCCCGGCTCACCGAGACGGACACGCTGGACGCCACGCTGGGGTCGTCGCTCGGCGCCACCTGCACCGCCAACGGGGACGCCGGCACCGCGCCGTTCGACCGGACCAGCACCAGGTTCGACACCGTCTACTACCGGGAGCTGCAGTTGCGGCGGGGGCTCCTGAGCTCCGACCAGACGCTGTTCGAGTCGCCGGAGACCAAGGGCATCGTCAACATGTTCGCCATGAACCAGGCATACTTCTTCTACGCGTTCCAGCAGGGGATGCTCAAGATGGGGCAGCTCGACCTCAAGGAGGGCGACGAGGGTGAGATCAGGAACACGTGCAGGGTCATCAACTCCTAGGCAATGCAAGCAACTACTGGTATACGTGTGGTTGCTGTGTCAACAAAGTGTGTGCAATGGTGTGCTTATATATATCCAGTATGTAGGTATCATGGTATGCGTAGCTTGTAAAAGTAAAACAAGCATGATGCATATGGCACTGGTGTATGATACGAGTGCCCATGCATACCAAGATAGGAACTAAGAATGAAGCTCTCGGAGCAAATAATGATGCAATGATACACTATATTGTGTGCTGTAACAAATAATTGAAGGAAGAAGAATGTAGAGTTCACGCTTGTGTAAAAAAAACTCTGTTCCTATCATTTGATAGCATGGCTATCCTTGGCTTTGGTGGCCCGGTGCAAAATTCAAAATGAGGCCTTATGTATAAGAACAGTTATTTTAAAAAATGATCTATTTTTTTGTTAATCTTTCAATAGTATAACTTCTTGATTACATCAGAACTCTTGATTACCAAACTACTACTATATTTGAGATGAAATGGGCCATCCATTTAATATGTCTTCTTTAAGATCTTTGGAAAGGCAGCAAGGACAAGGGACGCCTGGAAACACCGTTGCCATACAACAAGACATAAGACCACAAAAGCCATTCGTTTCTTCCAACAAAATCTTGTACCCATTGAAAGAACATTGGCTAGAAAAAAAATCCCAAAGGAATGCATGCTTACAATCCTTCGACACCAGAATAGAGTGTTAGATAAATTAGAACTTGTTGTAAAATAGACCAAAATAAGAGGTCAAATCATCGCACACCAAAAGCAAACCAACTGCTTCTTCTGATAAACGCGCCAACTACAAAGATCTGAACAGAACCAACGTATAATTGTCCCTTCGCGGCGCCATTACCAGACATTGTCAAAGTAGAGAGAGGCAGAAGACATTTTATTCCAGTACATTATTGTCGCCATCACCTTGTCGATGGTGTCGCTAGGAACAAAGCCAAAACGTAGATCAAACAAGGGCATAAAAACTAAACCATGGAAGGGGGCGGATCTCTACACCTATGACCGTCGGCGACATCGTCGCTATAGAGAGAGGAGGGGGCCCAACATGTGGAAAGGAGAGGGACCGAGATGGAGAGGAGAGGGACCGAGATGGTGGCGGTTAAGAGGACGCCCTAAGTGGTGAAGGTTGTCATGTTGAATGCAAACAAATGTATCATTTGTCAGCTAGATTTAGATCTAAGCATAGTTATTGACAACCAAAATTGTACAAAGAGTATAATGGACTCCACCATCATGTTTCTATCATCAAGACGGCCCAAAAGCATACTTGGATCATCACATTTGGAGTCTAGGCGAAGAAAAAGGTTTTTCGGGGGACTGATCCAGCCAAAATCGGCTTAGTCGACTCCTCAAGTCGGCTAATAAGCTGATTTTCCCAACTTTGTCAAATGCTAAAACGGACAGCACCATTGTGTTCCTCTCGTCGAGCTAATCGAAAAACAAATATGGATCACCTCATTTGAAGTCCAGATGAAATAATTATGGATTTCAGAAGATTATTGCCCAGCCAGAGTCGGCTAAGCTAACTCCTCAACCCTAAGTCGGCTTAGCCGACTCTCCGACTCACCGTATTTTCAGTCCCTCCAGGCCTGTGAAAACCAGCTAGTCGAAGCCAACTTTTCTACTGCTTCTGATAAGTTTGACTTCCAAATCAGTTTTGTACCTATTTTGGATGTAGAAAACTTAGAAATTACGTTTGAGACTTATTTTCTACTAGGATAAGACCGCACCCTATATATATATATATATAATCATGGCCAATTGAAGTATCCAACAATCCAATCATCTTTTTACATCTACAATTCCCTTATGTCCTCTTCCAAACCTATATTGATGTTCATCACTTGATCCGACGACAAACGACGATTCCCTCTAGGATAAGAGTTTTGACGGTTCCTTTGCTAGTTTGCTCAGAAACTGGTAGTTTTTTTTGTCAAGAAAGCACATTGGTTATCCTTTAGTGGTTTGCTCATAAACTTCTCCGTTCTTCACCACAAAAGTGTGACATCATCGCTGCGTTCTTCAGTTCGTGGCGGCCCAAGCGATTTAGCCCTAGCCGGTGTGATTCGAGATCAATCTGGCATCAACAATAGCATATATATAGATCTAAGACAAATGTAATGTGACGTACTTGTATGTCCATTTCCAAACACACTACTGGTACCGAGCTGTCCCTGCCAAACCAAATCCGGCTAGGCAACTTATCATGGGAAGTCATCTTTTAAGCTTTCTGTAAATTTCCAAGCCAAATATTCCGAAAATACACATTATTGTTTCGTTTGGCCATGGAACTGATGTAGGAGCACTCCAATGTGGCAAATCTATTCAATCTGCTTATTATTTAAGTCTTCCTATTTTTTTAATCCGTAGTCCTCTTGTCGCTTTTTATATTCTGATGATGATGAAGGCTGGCGTCTTTTCTTGCCGGCACACTGGTACGGTACAGCTCTGGCGGGCATGCATGTTCAGATTTCTTCATGTATAGAAAGTAACTAGGAAGACAGGCGCGCTTCGCCGCGCCCGTAGGCACAGTGCGACAGAAGCACTTTGTTGCATGTGCCAATATGTCGAGGAAAAAGGATGGTTACGCAACATTCGTAGTTGAAGGACGTCATCTTAGTGTATTTGAGAATACAAAATAAGTTTTGTGCAAAGAGCAACTTCAAATGTTGGAGACAAAGGAAGCCAGCGTCATATACAACACACCTTAATTCATGTGATTTCTAAAAATAAAGATAATCCATTAAGGAGATGGCAAACTGCCATCAAAGCAAACTTATTGAACTAAATAACAACATTACATGTGCGGCAAAAGCATTTTGAACTAAATAACAACATTACATGTGCGGCAAAAGCATTTTGACAACATCATAGTAGGGTATTATCGCTACACCAGTCACAGTGGCAACTAATATGACAGGCCTAAATAATGTAAGCAGAGGAAACATTAGCTGATCCAAAGGCTAATAGACCAAGCATTTTACATTGGAGTGGTTTGATCATGCATGAGAATTGTTGCCCTGCAGTTTGTTGATTGTAATGTAGGTTGCTCACCCAGCAGATTTGAAAAGAAATGAGACATAAACAGAGCACTGCACACATGCAAGTTTGTTAGATATCAATTGATACTATTAAGCAAATTATGAAACAAAACAATGGTCAGATAGATCATAAACGTCGTTCTGTCCACTGAACTCTACATGTTCTCTTCGGTCAAAAAAAACTCTACATGTCCTCCAAAAATGTATTCATGTAAGAAGCAACATAAATCCATGAGCTGTGAGAAAACTAACATCCTTTAGAATTGCAGCTCGTCAAACTAATTACTCTAAAGTACATGTACTTCAATGTGAAAGGCTATGTCATTGAAAAGTTTCTCTCTCTAAACAGGCTTGTGAAAATGCCCCACACGCCAAATCAGTTTGAAGAAAACAAATTGCAACTAAAATCACGAAGGTAACTCTTTTAGCCCAGCGAGGCAGCGATCACATTATAGCAAAAGGGAGTGCACATGATTATGAATCCCAGTGTTCAAATTAGGAACTAAGAACAGTTCTAGCTTGAAGAACAGAAATGGTTTACTAAACCTAAATATACTCATTGAAAAGGTGCTTGAATTAGGGTGGCCACTCGAGTATTGGGGAACCGTCACTCTGAAGTCTGAACTGATCACGTAATGGTGGTTGTCCTACTAAACGAAAAGTTGGCACCAATGCAAAAGCACTGTAATCCAAAAAATTTTGAGTAGAAACTATAGGAAGAAGATGGCTAGTCTACAGAATATAAATGAGGAAGGTAGGCCCCTACTATGTTGGTGTTCAGGTCATATATGCATATCTTAATAGGGTGAAAACAACTTGTGGACCAACAACACAGACCTGTTAATGGAAAGGCTACAATAGTGGTACACAATAATGCTGAAATGAATTTGTTGGGTGGAAATACAGAAGAAAACAAAGCATACATCTCGCTACCATGTCAATAATATTTTTCCACAGGAAATGTTTTAGAATGTACCATTACTAATCCCAGTTGAGTGTGCCGCTTGCATAGGGCACACAAAAGAGTGGGAAAGCAATAAGGAAGGCATCAAAGCCTAAGTCATCCAAGATCCCTTGAGAAAATCAAAATAATGCTATAGTCTATGCACAAATCTATGTTTAACCTGGTAACCTACAAAACTAAAGCTTTTAAACTTCATGATATGAAGCTGAAACAGGGGTTAAGTTTTACATGGAAGGTAATGAAAAGAAAATACATATGAAATAAACAGTTGCACAATTAAAGAAAGAATTGGGTGCTGGGTGAGGAGAGTAGGGACATAGTATAATAAGTCGTGTTGGGTGGTGTGATTTGGTGTGTTTTAACTTATTAAGCCACATAATAGATAGGAAATAGAAATATTTGTCTTCCATTATCATCAAAAAGTGATCTCTACATGGACTGGGCAACATTTGTAGTGAGAGTAATCTGAATACAACATGGCTGAAATCATTTTCAAGAGTGGCATAGGGATGTAAGGCGGAGACACTAAGGGTAAAACACTATGAAAACTATCTTCCTTTTTTACTTTTACCTTTTTTTAATTGTAACATGCTCCTTTTCCAGACTAATACAGAGAATGAGTACAATGATATGTGTGATTGAACAACTAAACAAATATAGAAATGGAGTACCTGCTCATCATTGAGGATAAAATCTAATCTGACTCTAGGTGGCTGCTCTCTGTTTTTGCATTCAGAAAACCTGACTTCCCTAACTCCGATAGTCCATTTTTTTTTTTGCGAAACTAACTCCGATAGTCCATTGATGTAAATGAGACGTCATCTCTTTCAGAGGTGTATGATTCATTCTGTATTGATGAGAAAGCCAAATAAAACATAAATAAATAAAGATATTAGATATTCATATGGACCAGAGTATCTATATGTGAATAATGAAAAAGCCAAAGTGTGTTATATAGCAGAGCAGAGCACGCAAAGGATATAGCTGTGATTTTTTTACTACCAAAATACAGATTCATGGATGTTTGACTTTTGAGGAAATCAGAAACGGCTGAGACAGGCTTTCATAAAATCAATGTGTGTCATAAACTTGTCTTGTTCATCAAAGCAAACATGATCCAAAATGTTAGTTCTGGTTAATTAAAATTCAAGATGATCACAATGCTATCAGAAAGATTTTTTTGTATAGCAAGGCAGAGGCAAATCACAATCTCTTTCGGCACTAATAGGCTAAGCAAAAGTTATTCAGTGCCCGTACTAAATCATATAAGCTAACCATTAATACCCATTGCCTCGTATTAACCTCTTATTGACATAGACTGAACAATAAGAAGCTGAGCGCAACACTGTGAAGTTTGAGCTTTGAAGCTAAGCAATGGAACTGCAGCACTTCAATTGTAGAATTATGTACCTGTTAATCTGTCAACTAATGGGACATGGAATTGGTTCATGAAATCCCGTAGCTGGGATCCTCAAAACCTGTGCAGATATGACATAGCAAAAGAGATCAATTTTGTTAAAGTAAAAGAGAGGAGAAGGGAACCATTTAAATCTGAATCTCTTGCTGCATCATCTAATAAAGAGAACTACCTAACCTCACTTTTGCATAGATGTCGTGCAATAAAAATAGGATCTCCATTTCAGGAAGACAGGCCCATGGTTTTGATATGAATTCATTTCTGCCCTGCGTGAATAAAAGACAGAGGTTACAATTCCCATATTGGAATCCTAGAGAGCCCGTGCACCGAACCGGTTCACAGGAAAGGACCCATATATACATACATATGTAGCGATAGTCGCTGATGCGAACCTAAAAGCAGATACTGCCGAAAGGATAGAACCTGAACATGACAGACCCGAAGGTGGAGCACCAGGACTTGGATGGGAAGGAGAAAGCGGCGGCAGAGGTGGACGGCATGGGCAAGGTAGTCAGGAGGAGTCAAGGACTTGGGGGTGCTTGAGCAGATGGACGCTACAGCGCAGGAACCAATGACAAGAAACCAAAGCAAACCCTGGGCTCAAACCGTTTCAATTCAAACCAGTTAAGGCCACACCAATCCAACCCAAACCATTCCGAGCTGAAACCTGATCCAACCTAAACCATTTGAAGGCTCAGCACAATTGCTCCCAACCAAAGCCAATCCAAAGCAAAATTTGAACAGTTAAATCCATTTGTAACCAAACTGTTAGCTAGTCACAACCTTACAAGTTGAAGAGCCGCTCGTGTATTTAACTCTTTTAAACATTTATGGCTGGAATACATTGATATGATATAGAATGGCCAATATCAACACCAAGAAATACAGGCTCAATCATAGATGAAAAAGAAATTGCACTACAATACAGAAAAGGACTGCTGTATCTGTAATTAAATGAAGTGAATATGTTTTTCTTCTTACCCGGGCTGCCCATTCTCCATATGCTGTATATCCTGTGAGTTGAAATTCTTAAGAGGAGTACCGTAAAGTAGTATCGAATCAAATTCAGACCACATATGGATGCATGTTAAACGAATAAGCAAGAAATATTAGATAATTGATTTCAAGTTGTTGCTAATATTCAGAGGTACAAAGCACAATGAGGAATATCTTGACACAAAAAAGACATGAAGCACCACAGAGCTATGCAATATGATACCCAGGCCTTCAAGAGACACTCTAGGACACGGAACAAAGATATTGAATAAAAATAAATTTATGCTCACGAAATATTATCAGCAGAAATAAGTAGTGCAAGAATAGGGCCTTGTTTAGATGCCTTCAAAATTCAAAATTTTTACTTTTCGTCCCATCACATCTAATCTTTAGACACATGGAGCATTAAATATAGATAAAAAAATAACTACTTGCACAGTTTGGTTGTAAATCACAAGACGAATCTTTTGAGCCAAATTAGTCCATGATTGGACACTAATTGCCAGATACAAACGAAAGTACTACAGTAGCCAAATTTCAAAAGTTTTTGCATCTAAACAAGGCCTAGGCCCAATTTATAACAGTTATAACTGAAGGGTAGGCAAGTAGAAGGATCATTTTATTAGAACTAGAAGATGTAAGTAGCACAGAAACAAACATGTAGCATAGCTGTACAGCTTAGTGATGCCTAAAATAGCTGTAAATAGTAAGAAGAATATTCTGATTTAATAATATGTGATGTGAAAAATGAGTCCAAGAGTTTTTTTGAATATGAATTGCAGTACTTTCATGCCCTATATTAGTATGATAACAAAGTGATCAGACCATGCAATTTAAGTGCAGATGCTTAAAGTTAGAACAGGCCAATGTACATTCAACAATACATTCAAGTATTGCACATACCAAGGTACAGTTTCAGTTTGTCAATATGTTAAAAAAATCCTCTGCAGTCAATCCTCTAACACAGGAAGACAATTGAATTAGCTCTTCCAAATGCTTTGACATAGTAGTATTAACAAAGGGGCACTAGCAATATCTCTGGCTGGACCCTCGTCCATTGCATCTGCTTGAGCTATTGGCTGCCTGAATATATGGCCCATCTCATCAGCACATCAGAAGATTACATTAGAGACAGAGCACCAAAACAGTAAAGGGGAGGCACGAGCCGAGCAAAGTGGTATTGATTTCATTCGAACCCACAAATTGCAGATTACATGCACTTTGATTCATTCAGTAATCCAGATTCATTTCTCCACAGAGATTCTACAGCTTAAGATACACGACACTACTCATAGTCAAACCGAAACTACTGTTCCCATCAGCCGACCGGATCAATCATCACCAAACTACTGTTCCCATCAGCCGACTGGATCAATCATCGGGGTCATCACTGCTGTCGCCGTCGCCGTCACTCACGATATTGTCGCCGATCCCAACCACCTGATCGCGGAGAGTAGTGATACGAGCGCGAATGGAATTGAAGCTAGCGACCAACTCACTGACAGAAACGGCGAGGGGCTTGGCGCGGCCTTCCTTCACGTGGCGAATCAGATCCTGGTGCAGAAAGTCCGCCTCCTCCTCGAAGGTACCGCCGACGGTAACAGAGAGCGTATGGAGTCGATTCGCGTACCGCTCCAAGAGGTCGAGGGCGCGAACAGAAGTGGGGTCCTTGGCAAGGAGTGGAAGTAGCGCGTCGTCGAGGATGACGAGCACGGCGTCGGCAGATGCAAACACCTTGAGCTTCCGGAACTCCTGAACCTCCCAGCGACGCCGCGAGGTCTGGAAATGCAGCATCTCTGCCAGCGCTGCCGCGTGCTGCACCTCCAGCGATCGCACCTCGACGGTGCGCCTGCCTGCGGGCACCTCGAGGATGGCCTCCAAGGCCCCCATCAGGGACGTCACCTCGATGGTCGCCGCGCCGGCCATCGTCTTCGCCGCCGGGCCCTCCGCTTGCTCTTTCCGTCTCTCTCGATTTGGGGTGAGGGCTCGCGGCCAGGTGTGGGGATCGGCTCGGTTGCAGTTGCGGAAATGTGGGGAAAGCGACGGCGCCGCCCTCCGAATTTGATACCGGAGGCCCGAGCACGCACCAGACCCCACACAGGCTGTCAGGCGCACGGCCAGTAACGTACGGAGTACGTAACCCGGAGAATGTTCTGGAATCGTCGCGATTTCGGGCTTCGGCTGCGGGTCGCCGCGAGCCCGCACAGACCATACGGCGTTTGGTTGGGCCACGTGATCTTTTGGCCCAAGAGGAGACAGCGCGCGGCGCGGGCTTGCCAGGAGACCACACGCCGCACAGGTGCTGACGCCAGCACTTATATGTACTAATATATACTCTCTCCATCCCAAATTATAAGGTATTTTAAGAATCTTGGAGAGTCAAAGCATCTTAAGTTTGACCAAATTTATATGATAAGATAATAATATTTATGACACCAATTAAGTATCATTAAATTCTTCATTAATTATATTTTCATAGTATACCTATTTGATGTTATAAATTTTTGTAATTTTCTCTATAATTTTGGTCAAACTTAAAATGCTTTGACTCTCTAAAATTCTTGGAATGCCTTATAATTTGGAATGGAGGGAGTACTTAAAAGTTATAAATAATTCCAAAATAACTATAATTTAAATTTCACATTGTGTTTATATTACAATAAAAATATTAAAATATGAACCTAATTTTATACTACCTCTGTTCGAAAAGAATACAATTCTAGATGTATTCTCGACTAAAGTGTCCAAATCTTGACTATATATATATATATAGGGAGAGTATACTCTATAGCTGGCTACGAAATAACTTATTTTGTAGCCAGGTCAGACACAGTGCGCTAGTTGTGCTTCCCCAGCAATCAGGCGCAGTCCCCAGCTTTGCCACTTTATGAGCTGTGGGACGTATTTACGTTTTGGCATTATGGCTATTTAATTAATCAAGGTCCGGTAATCACGACCAATATGCAAGATGCATGTTTCCTAGTTTCGGCAAATCAGCACTAGAATATGCACTTTCCTGACTACGAGAATAAAAAAATGTGTTACTGCCATGCATGCAAGCGTGTACAGATGTGTTACGAGAATATACATAAAGCTGCTATACTAGTACAGCTGGTGTCATGCATGCAATTATATTACGAGAATACAAACCTAACAGTTACGGGAATAGAGCATGATGAAACCGAAGTTGTACGTACATGCATGCTACTATAGTAATCATGCATTATTTACCACAATGATAATATTGGTGAGTTACCATAATTTGGTGTCACACTATTTCAACGAAACGTTTACTAAAACTATATGAGATTAATTTTACCATGGAATATTCGAGAGAACTGGAAAGGATCATTGTAGTAACTATGATTAGTTACGATAATTTGTATGATTTACAATACCATAATCTTGTTATTTTTAAATGATTTACTAGAATATGCCTCCTCAGATTAGAAGTGACGATAATGTGAGGATTTACCAAAAAGCGAGCAACATTAACATGCAAATGAACTAACAAAAATCGTAACCGGACAATAAGATTTACGATAATCCATGTTATCATTTACCATAGGCAAGTTACCATAATGGCACATTCGGTTTACTACACGGAGAATAATTTACGATAATCCGCATCGACGACACATTTTACTCCGGTGGCAGCGCAACGTCAGGAAGAAGAATGGTGGGAGATCGGCGGCCAGAGCGCCGGCCGCGGTCAGCAAGGACAGGGCCACCGGTGGCCGCGATGACTCCCTCGGCTCCTCCGGAAGAGGTTCGCGGGGGCGCAGGGGAGCATGAACCCATCGACGACGTATGACAGCAGGACGAACGACGTAGAGAGCTCGGTGGTGGCCAGGGCGACATGTGGCGTGCCGAGGCGTCGCACAGCAGCAACAGCATGGAGCGTCACATAGAAGCTCGGTGGCAGCAATGGCATGGAGCGTCGCACAGTAGCTGGGTGGCGGCAACACCATGAATCACGACGAGATGTACATGGATCACGGTTAAGGATCAGGACGAGGATTTCTTCATGCTGCAAACAGATGTACAGTGCTATAGTAAAGTATAAATATGTACAGTGAAACAAATATAATATTCCAATGGCATCTCGCGACTCCTAATCCACAGAACCGCATCCAAGTTGAACGGGTAGGAGGATACTTTGCAGCTGCTCACCAGGAGAGTTGGCCTACTTCCGCTAGCTTGTAGAGATGATCGGGTGACACACAGACCTCCTGCTTCACCGGCGGATGGAACCAGGACGACCTCCGGCAGCGGCGACGCCGTTGCTTACCGGGAGATGGAAACCAGGCGCCGTCGTCGAAGATTGGGACGTCCAGCTGACTACCTGAGCCTGCCACCACTGGACCGAGATGGAGTCAGCGCCGACGCCGCAACGCTTCCGGTGGCCGAGGCAGTCCGGGGAGCCGGCCAGGGACGACGCGCTCCGTGTAGGCCGGGTCGTGGTGCCACAGAGGTGCGCTATCCGCTGAGGAAGGAAGCGCTGCCGCCGTTGGAGGAGACATACGCGCGGGCTGGGACGCCGCCGCCCAGGTACGCCATCCACGGGCAGGGAGGTGCGGTATCCCACCACAGAGGAGGTGAGCTTTGGCTCGCATGATCGCCATGGCGGCCGCACAGCATGGGTAGCCGTCTACGTAGCATGAATCGAGGCATGCCCGTCGGCAACAGAATGAGGAGGCCGGGTCCGGGCGATGTTTCTTCTGCACGAAAAAGGAAGTAACCGATGTTTGCTCGGCCGAGTCTATCAATTGACTTCGGCTATAAATATGGGCTGTAATTACGGGAACCGGAGTGCATGTGTCGGGTGGATCCGGTGCCTCCGGTCAGGTCGCAATGACCATGTTGGGTCTGGCTACAAAATTACTTATTTTATAGCTAGCTATGGACTAATAGGTCTATATATATATATATATATATATATATATATATATATATATATATATATATATATATATATATATATATATATATATTATTGACACCAAATAAATAAATTATAAAAAATATATCTAATAATACTCATTTGATGTTATAAATATTTATATTTTATATGTTCAAATTTGATATACTTAAACATGACCTATGCTAGAATTGCATTCTTTCTAGCATGGATGGAGTACATTGGAAAATATTTTCTCGGAGAACATTCTTTTTACTGGACATGAATTATTTATTTATAAAATATAATAAAAGTGTTCCCTTTTAAGAGAAATTGTTCTAGCTTCATGATAAAATGTTTTAGCAGAAAATTTTCCCAAACATTTTAAAATGTTCTGACACCATGAGGTGTAGAAAGAAAAATGTTCCAACCTCACGCAAGACATGCAAAGCAATTACAAAACGTTATTCCCTCCTATCACAAATATGGCAACGTATCTTGTGCAAATCAACCTCTCTATGCAACCGTGCAAACTTCTAATCTAGGCCATATGATGTTGATCTAATATGGCAGAACCGCCTAATCTAATGCCCTCCCAAGAGTACTTGTCTTCCATTAGACACTAAGTACCCAAGAGAGTGCACTAAATTCTGCGATTCCGTCAAGCACACCCGAGGGAGAACTCAAAAATCCACATTTTTACCTCAGGATCATAAATGAGAGATAAAGCTTACAACGTCTTTACCATTTCTTACAACACTTTTATTACAACATCAGGGTAATCCATTGTTTAATTATAACAGCGGAAAATAAAATGTTATCAGAGTTCAGCGGAAATAAAACCATTTAATGATGAGTTAAATATTATCATGATGAACATTTATATACAGGAAATGATAACAGGTGGTAAATCTTTCCTTTGTAAAACATTTTTGGTGAGAGTTATAAATCAACTCTATATCCGCAACGTAAAGGAAATTCTCACTGAGCCCACCAGGAGGTTTCCACATATAAATGTCAGCTTCAAGAACACCTGTCACCTGCAACAGGGTAGAACAAACCCTGAGTACTCAATTGTACTCCGCAAGACTTACCCGTCAGAAGGAAAGAAAAGACTCAAAGGATATGCAAGGCTATCTGGCTTGTGGGTTATTGCAACTGCAGGAAGCATTACTAAAGGTTCATCCTTACATTCAATTTTTATTAGCAATTGTCAGTAGTTCATTAACCAACCATTCTAGGTAAGCATCTATTCTAATTCCAAGCAAAGGTTGAGCCATCAGAACCATCTTTCCATCTTTCATCTTTTAGTTCTTACTACGGTGCCAGATTATAGTCATGTCGGACCGCTTACGCGGCAATTCGCGAATCAATGTAGCCCAGCTGGATACCCCGAAAAACACACGCCCCGCCCGTACCGAGGTACAAACGGGACCAACACATTATCCTCCTGTCAAGAGAACCGAATCCCCGTCCATACTGGGACTCCAAGCCCCCGCCCTCTCGCGGTGCTTAGACCTCCTAATACCCATATATAATACACCTTCAGTTGGTCCAGATAGAGTCGGAACCCATGACAAGAGAATAACAAGTCTTTCTAGCCCCTATCCGCTAGTATATGCTCGGGATAAGTAGGTCTGTGACCTGACTATGGAATCCAATGCAACGAACGGTCCTTAATTGACACAGGCGGGACAAATGCAACCAGAGCCTCGCTCGGATTGCCCAACCAAGTCCATATCCAATTTCAAGTATAGCCCCGCCCGGTCTCTAATTATTATCCACATATATATAGATCATCCATGTGATAGTAACATGATAATAGTAACAATAATATATTTCCTATCTCTCGCGAGTGACAGGCAATCACTCGATTTCTACCGGAGTCCTGTAGCATAGCAATCTACACGATCTTGACATACTAGTAAGACTCATGGGATCAGGATATATATATGCAAGTGGGTTTCATTCATCTCCTTAAAACTTAATGCACAAGCATAAATAAAGTGCAGCATAATAGAGGTTATGCACCGGGGCTTGCCTGGGTAAAATATAACCAAAGTTAGCATTTCCACCATGGCGCCACGATCATCAAGGCACCACCCTTTCTGCTACTCCAGATGACTTCGCGATCCATCGTCATCCCTATTATGAGATTTACGCGAATGCAACGTAGAGCCATAAGTAGAAGACAGCAATCGCAACTCTCATCGTACGACTACGTCTCGCAAGCTAACGAGCTAGTCACACACCAACTTACTAGGCCACGTATCCACGTTGTCAATTCAAACGTTATTTCTCAACAAGTGTTTTAGTTATATAAATCCGAGGTGTCGCGTTATTAATTTTATCGATTTACTACATATTCAAACTAGAACTTATTAATTATCCTAGCAACGAATTATTTTGGAGCTACAAAAATTACAGTGGACACCTAGTAATACTAGAAGCTTGTGGTAAAATTTTTAAAGTTAGTCCTATCATCATTTGGCCATAAGAATTCTGACAAATTTATTCTTGAATAAAGCAGAGCATCTTACTTTACTTAGAGAACTCCTGAAAACATTATAAAAATATGTGAACCAATTACACCAACAGTTAGTTTATGATTTTAGGAACCTAACCAAAATGGTTTTACCATTTTTGGACTCCTACAACATTGTATATTAATTACACAAGTTTTATTATTGAAACTAAATCAGAAAATGTTCTTGAAACGAAAAGAGCCGGTGGCCACTTATTCGGCCTAGCAACCAGGCGGCCCAGCGCGGGGCAGCTGTGCGCGCAGTGGGCCGGCCCAACAGGCGGCCCACGGGGGGAAGCCCGCGCCCGTTTAAGCAAAAGAGACCCTATCCTCTAAGTAATTCATCCAAAGCCCAAACCCTATTTGCATCACTCACTGACATTCACGCTTAACCCCTCGAGTGTTTTCCAATTCTAGCGCGCACGCCCCTGGCGACTCTGCGCGCGACGACACGGCGCCGCCCGCCTTCAACGGCCATGCCAGGGCATCGGGGGCCACGACGGCCTCACTGGGAAGCCGAGTGCCATCCAAGGTTCGCGCAACGACGTTGAGTTGCGGTTGGGGACTCGGAGGGGTACCCAACCCTGCCAACCACGGTGGCGGCGGAAGCAGCGCGGTTAGCGACGGTGGTGAGGCCGTCCCGGCAACTACGACCTCGCAGACCAAAAATGGAAAAGCGGAAAAGCATCAAGACCTTACCCCGGTCACGTCCACGGTAGAGGTTGAGGCGGAGGTGGCCCGTGCAAAGCTGGCCACGTGCGCGGTGCAGGGCAGCGGCGCACTGAGCCGGCTTCCGCGCGCCACTCCACCTCCAGCCATGCCTCCGAATAAACCATGACGAGCATCAACACCGGAAGGTCAAGGGAAGTCCAAAAGGGTGAGTAATCGAACGAGGAACGATCGTGGAAGCTTACCTCCCCCAACGCTCTGTCCCGGCAGTGAGCAGACCGGCGGCGGCAAATTTCTAAAATTCGTCGACTACGGTGCACTAATAGCGCTCGATGTGGGCTAGGCAGCTAGATATAGCTCGCGCCCCCAACTAGGACGAGCAATTTGGCCGGGACACCTAGAATTGGACGGAACCGATACGGCGGCCGTGCTTGACGGTGTCGCAACCCATGGCGGTCTCGGTCTTCTAGCGCGGTCGAGGCTGGCAAGGACCAAGGAAAGCGCGTCCACGCATGTGGAGCTGGCCAGGCACCGAGGTTAGGCGCGAAACGTCTTGGACGGGGTGGCAAAAGCCTCGAGCGGTTGATAGCGCGCCGTGGAGTGCATTGGACGGGATGGCTCGGCCCTGCGTGCAGCATGGCAAGCAGCGCGCACGCGTGAAGATTGCGCGGCCTAGCGGCGCGGTGGGGACTTGGCTGCGGTCGGCTCAGTCGGCGGCAGCTTGCAGCAGTGCATGGCACAGCAGCGGCAGGCAGCGTGACGACTGGTTGAGCAGAGCACCCGCGAGCGCCAGCGTGTACGGTGACCGCGCACACTAGGCCAACGGCCGGAATCGTGCGTTGCACGAATTATAAAGTGTGCCAAACTTCTAATCCCGCTAGGTTAAGACGAAACCACCTTGACAAGGCTCAAGAAGGTATATATGGCTACTAGCAGGAGCAACAAACTTAGACAAAGGTGAACTAGAGATTAGAGTGGAGACGTGCCAACTTGGGACTGCCAACCAGTGCTCGAGGTCAAGAGTGAGCTGGCCAACAGCGCGTTCTAGCGAAGTTAGGCAATTTCTAAGGCAGGCAACAAGACGTCCAACCCAACTACCACCTATGCCATACTCAAGTGCTCACCTCGATGCAACTAACGGTACAAGAATAGAAAGCTATTGTTTAAGAAATTTAGTTAGAATTTTAATGTCAAAACAGCATTGTCGTTATTGCCTCGGACTTGGAAAACAAACAAGGGTTAGGTCCTAACTAGCAGTCAGTAGCACTTTTGTCTTGATTTATAAAAGGTCTGAACCTTGCTAATTTCAACTAACAATTATCTCATGGCATAGCCCATACTTTGTACTAGCCTATGGAAACAAAATATTAAGGCACTAGTTAATTAGTTTGCCCAATATAATTTGCCGCAAATGACACTTTTAAACATAAGTTCCAATATTTTTGACTTAACGGAAACACTTATCTTAATTTCAAGTCTGATCTCTTAGCTCCCAAAAGTACTAGCTAGCAGTATTTACTCTCTAAAATTAAAGTTGCATTCTCATCTACATAACTTGCTCATCAAATTTTATTAAGTACTACATTCAATTGGTATTTTATTTTTATTTATAGAAATTCGCTTATCATTTTATGTGCGTTGAAATTTTAAAACCCGCAGAATTTGTTTTGTTAATTTCTTTTAGACCTTAATCGCATGCTAAGTAAGTTAGTAACACCAGGGGTGTTACATCCTTCCCCCTTAAAAAGGATCTCGTCCCGAGATCCGGAATAAGAAACAAAAGAGGGAAGCACGATTACATTTCACAGATCTGAGCTTACATGAGAGGTTACACGACTTCAAACGCTAAACCACTCTGGAATCTAGAGATAGCACGGCCAAGAACAAATCTAATACAACTCACAACCTCTCTAGAAATTGACGAAGACAAGGACAATGGAAAAGCAGAAGGAAAACGATTATCCAGAACATGGCGTATGCCCAACAAAGCCAGAAATTGGAAACTGGTACAAAGATCATTGTTAACTCTGAAACCTAAACTAACCAGGGATGAACTTGAACTTCTCCAACAGAAACTAGATCCCTTCTTCTCAGTTACACCATTGCCTCTGCCTAGTAACCCTAGATCTGCGAGCAACGGCTGGATCTCATAGCTCAGCCTCCAACCACTTCTTCCCGACTGCTTCCCGAGCTTCTCCTACCTGAGCGCTGACGGAGGAAGTTGATACTATGAGCTCTACTCTAGATCTGGGGGTTGAATGGAGGAGGAGCAAGCATGGTGGCATTATAAAAGCTTGGTGGACAGAGGTGGTGATGCAGTGCACCGGAAGCGGAGGAGATGGGAATCACTGGGGGGTCACAAGGTGGGGAGAGCATCGGCCCTGGTGCGCTCCCTGTGCGAGCTTGAGTGGGGAAAAGGAGAAAGGAGGGAACAGGGTTCGCTCGGCAAGGAGGCGTGCGACCAACGGGGCCCTAAAGGAAAAGAAAGAGGGGTCTGGTACGGGAACGAGAGCAAAAATCGAGAGCCGACACGGGTGCTAGGATCAGAGGGGCGTACAGTGCGATAAGACGAGGCGAGTGTGGCACAACGCTGTGGCCGCACGGGAGTGGCACACGCGGTCCCACCACCGATGACGTCCGCAGGGCACACAGTGACAGCGACCCGGCGTGCGTAGCGTGACCAAACCGGTCACAGGAACGATGTCGAGTCGGGCAATTTAACTCCTCTGACCTACGTGCGGCTAACTTCTTGTTGCTTTTCTCTTTCTTCTTTTCCTTTCTTCAAAAACCTTGTTACCCCTGTTACTTTGATAGAGCACAATTCCATCAACCCGTTGTGGATTTCCCGTTTGAACACAAGGATATTTTTACCAAAGAGAATTTTTATAGCAAGAGCGGTACCACGGTGTAACTCGGTAAAAGCACTTAGTCAACAACCTCGATACCAGCGCGCGCCGAGCAGCATCACCATGTGGCAGCTGTTCCATGGTTGGCCCTCGGTTCCGTCGCGGCACCATAAGCTATTAACTAAGTAACTATTACCAACTTACTCGCAGTAAAAACAACGGGGTCATAGACCACAAAATCAGAGGGGTAAGGGAAAATTCAGGCAACACGGGTTCCTTTCAAAATAAGGAACAAGTAAAGTAAATCCCAAGGCGGATTTAAATCAAGGGAATTCAAGTGTTCTGCTGGGACATCCACAATTAGTGATACAGTGTCCTCTGTTTTCCAATCACGGCCGATCTGTTGCATCAGAATAGTTGTTCCCCTTGTAACCTGCTTATTGTCGTCTCAAGAACCCTAAGCGAATCGAACAAGGTCTAAGGAAAATCGACGTAACAAACACAACCGATAAAGCAAATACTCATTCCCAACGGCCTTACACGGGTGCAACATACAAGCATTCACTCTCCCACACTCGACACATCGCTTGGAACGTACAACCAGGCGGTCTTAACAACTACAGATGAGGTAAACGGAAATATTACAACACTAGGGGACAATGATGAAAATCACTACTAGCGATGGTTACATCTCCCCTAGGAAAACTAATCTACTTCTTTGGCCCAAATGACTTCCTTCGTGGGCTCCTGGGGTTCTTCTGCCGCACTAGGTTGTGGATCTGCTACTTCTTGTGGTGGTGGCTGGGTGAGGGGAAGCAAAGGCTCTATCTCTGAGGCTTCCGTGGGCGGAGGGGCTGCAATACCAGTTCTCCTTCTCTCCGGCGGATGGACAGGGATTCCCTCTAGGATCAAGGGTTCCTGCCTTTCCGTGGCAAGCGTCCTACGCTTGGCCCTGGTGATGAGATAGGCGTCCTCCAGCTCCTGGGCATGTCGATCTTCGTCCACCTTGAGTGCTTCCGCCATGGCAGTCTCTCGACTCTCTGCGGATGCCACATTGGCGTGCGCTTCAGCAAGCTGCACTTCAAGCATCCTGGAGAAGATCTCGGCTTCCTCAGCTCAGCGGAGACACTCCCTCAGCTCCAAGGCCTGTCGGTCGTACTGCTCATCCAGTGCAAGCAAGTACGTGGTTAGATGCACCACGGTTGGGTTGTCCTCTTGCACGTCCTGACCCTGCAAGGCCTCCATGCGAGCCCTCCATACCCGCCGATTCTTATCCAAAGGTGGAAAGAACCGCATGGGGGTACGAGCAATGGGCTGCTCATAGATCTGGCACAGATGTCGCAAGGCTTTGTGGGCCACAACCTGGTAGGTGTCGCCAAAGCGAAACCCAGTTGCGGTCACATTCCAAGCTTCAGTGATGTCGGGGAACTCCTCACTCTTGCCAATGTAGACAGTGACCTGACATCGCTCAGTGCCACGCTTTATGTACTCACGGCCCTCATACTCAGGATGATCCTTGACTCCGAGCTTTTGTAGGGTGGCATATAGGATTTTGGGAAAACCCTCGGTGTTCAAGCAGTAGCTGCTAACCCAGACTCCTGCCATCCTAGGTGTGTGGTTGTTGCAAGGAAGGCTTGAGGAGAAGCTTGCTCAAGAGAAAAGGGCTAAGCGAGTTGGAATGCACTGGGTGGTGACACCAAGTGGCTGGGCTTGCCCCCTTAAAAAGGCAGAGCGACCAGTGGTCCTGGCGCAGGCCACCCTCGAGCCATGTGTGGGAACCAGTAAAAGTACAACAACAAGATTTTTATGCACACGAGGGGAGCGGTGTCCGAGGCCATAAAGACTAGCACGGTTGCAGGGCAGAGGTCCGACAAGGGCGCAGAAGGAGTGCCAAAAATGTAAGCCCGACAGTCGTGAAGCACGAGCGAACGCGAAACACGAAGCCACCGTACAACAGTAACTCCAGGACAGGGACGCGTGGTACCTAGAACAGGCACCTGCAAATAAGACTCGCACGATGACTATAGCAATACAGCGCGTCTGACTTTAGGACCGCACGCTACACACAGTTAGTTTACCGGACGAAAGCCTACTTAAACTTATTCTGAATACTTAACTATATTAATAGGGCTACTTATATAACTTCGTATGCAAACGCCCTAACTTTTTGCAAAAATGTGTTGTCAAATTTTAATTTAGAAAGGATTTTGAAGCTTTATTTCCTCATTTATGCTCTGATACCACCTGTGGCAGAACTGCCTAATCTAATGCCCTCCCAAGAGTACTTGTCTTCCATTAGACACTAAGTACCCAAGAGAGTGCACTAAATTCTGCGATTCCGTCGAGCACACCCGAGGGAGAACTCGAAAATCCACATTTTTACCTCAGGATCATAAATGAGAGATAAAGCTTACAACGTCTTTACCATTTCTTACAACACTTTTATTACAACATCAGGGTAATCCATTGTTTAATTATAACAGCGGAAAATAAAATGTTATCAGAGTTCAGCGGAAATAAAACCATTTAATGATGAGTTAAATATTATCATGATGAACATTTATATACAGAAAATGATAACAGGTGGTAAATCTTTCCTTTGTAAAACATTTTTGGTGAGAGTTATAAATCAACTCTATATCCGCAACGTAAAGGAAATCCTCACTGAGCCCACCAGGAGGTTTCCACATATAAATGTCAGCTTCAAGAACACCTGTCACCTGCAACAGGGTAGAACAAACCCTGAGTACTCAATTGTACTCCGCAAGACTTACCCGTCAGAAGGAAAGAAAAGACTCAAAGGATATGCAAGGCTATCTGGCTTGTGGGTTATTGCAACTGCAGGAAGCATTACTAAAGGTTCATCCTTACATTCAATTTTTATTAGCAATTGTCAGTAGTTCATTAACCAACCATTCTAGGTAAGCACCTATTCTAATTCCAAGCAAAGGTTGAGCCATCAGAACCATCTTTCCATCTTTCATCTTTTAGTTCTTACTACGGTGCCAGATTATAGTCATGTCGGACCGCTTACGCGGCGATTCGTGAATCAATGTAGCCCAGCTGGGTACCCCGAAAAACACACGCCCCGCCCGTACCGAGGTACAAACGGGACCAACCCATTATCCTCCTGTCAAGAGAACCGAGTCCCCGTCCATACTGGGACTCCAAGCCCCCGCCCTCTCGCGGTGCTTAGACCTCCTAATACCCATATATAATCCACCTTCAGTTGGTCCGGATAGAGCCGGAACCCATGACAAGAGAATAACAAGTCTTTCTAGCCCCCATCCGCTAGTATATGCTCGGGATAAGTAGGTCTGTGACCTGACTATGGAATCCAATGCAACGAACGGTCCTTAATTGACACAGGCGGGACAAATGCAACCAGAGCCTCGCTCGGATTGCCCAACCAAGTCCATATCCAATTTCAAGTCTAGCCCCGCCCGGTCTCCAATTATTATCCACATATATATAGATCATCTATGTGATAGTAACATGATAATAGTAACAATAATATATTTCCTATCTCTCGCGAGTGACAGGCAATCACTCGACTTCTACCGAAGTCCTGTAGCATAGCAATCTACACGATCTTGACATACTAGTAAGACTCATGGGATCAGGATATATATATGCAAGTGGGTTTCATTCATCTCCTTAAAACTTAATGCACAAGCATAAATAAAGTGCAGCATAATAGAGGTTATGCACCGGGGCTTGCCTGGGTAAAATATAACCAAAGTTAGCATTTCCACCATGGCGCCACGATCATCAAGGCACCACCCTTTCTGCTACTCCAGATGACTTCGCGATCCATCGTCGTCCCTATTATGAGATTTACGCGAATGCAACGTAGAGCCATAAGTAGAAGACAACAATCGCAACTCTCATCGTACGACAACGTCTCATAAGCTAACGAGCTAGTCACACACCAACTTACTAGGCCACGTATCCACGTTGTCGATTCAAACGTTATTTCTCAACAAGTGTTTTAGTTATATAAATCCGAGGTGTCGCGTTATTCATTTTATCGATTTACTACATATTCAAACTAGAGCTTATTAATTATCCTAGCAACGAATTATTTTGGAGCTACAAAAATTACAGTGGACACCTAGTAATACTAGAAGCTTGTGGTAAAATTTTTAAAGTTAGCCCTATCATCATTTGGCCATAAGAATTCTAACAAATTTATTCTTGAATAAAACAGAGCATCTTACTTTACTTAGAGAACTCCTGAAAACATTATAAAAATATGTGAACCAATTACACCAACAGTTAGTTTATGATTTTAGGAACCTAACCAAAATGGTTTTACCATTTTTGGACTCCTACAACATTGTATATTAATTACACAAGTTTTATTATTGAAACTAAATCAGAAAATGTTCTTGAAACGAAAAGAGCCGGTGGCCACTTATTCGGCCTAGCAACCAGGCGGCCCAGCGCGGGGCAGCTGTGCGCGCAGTGGGCCGGCCCAACAGGCGGCCCACGGGGGGAAGCCCGCGCCCATTTAAGCAAAAGAGACCCTATCCTCTAAGTAATTCATCCAAAGCCCAAACCCTATTTGCATCACTCACTGACATTCACGCTTAACCCCTCGAGTGTTTTCCAATTCTAGCGTGCACGCCCCTGGCGACTCTGCGCGCGACGACACGGCACCGCCCGCCTTCAACGGCCATGCCGGGGCACCGGGGGCCACGACGGCCTCACTGGGAAGCCGAGTGCCATCCAAGGTTCGCGCAACGACGTTGAGTTGCGGTTGGGGACTCGGAGGGGTACCCAACCCTGCCAACCACGGTGGCGGCGGAAGCAGCGCGATTAGCGACGACGGTGAGGCCGTCCCGGCAACTACGACCTCGCAGACCAAAAATGGAAAAGCGGAAAAGCATCAAGACCTTACCCCGGTCACGTCCACGGTAGAGGTTGAGGCGGAGGTGGCCCGTGCAAAGCTGGCCACGTGCGCGGTGCAGGGCAGCGGCGCACTGAGCCGGCTTCCACGCGCCACTCCACCTCCAGCCATGCCTCCGAATAAACCATGACGAGCATCAACACCGGAAGGTCAAGGGAAGTCCAAAAGGGCGAGTAATCGAACTAGGGACGATCGTGGAAGCTTACCTCCCCCAACGCTCTGTCCCGGCAGTGAGCAGACCGGCAGCGGCAAATTTCTAAAATTCGTCGACTACGGTGCACTAATAGCGCTCGATGTGGGCTAGGCAGCTAGATATAGCTCGCGCCCCCCAACTAGGACGAGCAATTTGGCCGGGACACCTAGAATTGGACAGAACCGATACGGCGGCCGTGCTTGACGGTGTCGCAACCCATGGCGGTCTCGGTCTTCTAGCGCGGTCGAGGCTGGCAAGGACCAAGGAAAGCATGTCCACGCACGTGGAGCTGGCCAGTTACCGAGGTTAGGCGCGAAACGTCTTGGACGGGGTGGCAAACGCCTCGAGCGATTGATAGCGCACCGTGGAGTGCATTGGACGGGATGGCTCGGCCCTGCGTGCAGCATGGCAAGCAGCGCGCACGCGTGAAGATTGCGCGGCCTAGCGGCGCGGTGGGGACTTGGCTGCGGTCGGCTCGGTCGGCGGCAGCTTGCAGCAGTGCATGGCACAACAGCGGCAGGCAGCGTGACGACCGGTTGAGCAGAGCACCCGCGAGCGCTGGCGCGTACGGTGACCGCGCACACCAGGCCAACGGCCGGAATCGTGCGTTGCACGAATTATAAAGCGTGCCAAACTTCTAATCCCGCTAGGTTAAGATGAAACCACCTTGACAAGGCTCAAGAAGGTATATATGGCTACTAGCAGGAGCAACAAACTTAGACAAAGGTGAACTAGAGAGTAGAGTGGAGACGTGCCAACTTGGGACTGCCAACCAGTGCTCGAGGTCAAGAGTGAGCTGGCCAACAGCGCGTTCTAGCGAAGTTAGGCAATTTCTAAGGCAGGCAACAAGACGTCCAACCCAACTACCACCTATGCCATACTCAAGTGCTCACCTCGATGCAACTAACGGTACAAGAATAGAAAGCTATTGTTTAAGAAATTTAGTTAGAATTTTAATGTCAAAACGGCATTGTCGTTATTGCCTCGGACTTGGAAAACAAACAAGGGTTAGGTCCTAACTAGCAGTCAGTAGCACTTTTGTCTTGATTTATAAAAGGTCTGAACCTTGCTAATTTCAACTAACAATTATCTCATGGCATAGCCCATACTTTGTACTAGCCTATGGAAACAAAATATTAAGGCACTAGTTAATTAGTTTGCCCAATATAATTTGCCGCAAATGACACTTTTAAACATAAGTTCAATATTTTTGACTTAACGGAAACACTTATCTTAATTTCAAGTCTGATCTCTTAGCTCCCAAAAGTACTAGCTAGCAGTATTTACTCTCTAAAATTAAAGTTGCATTCTCATCTACATAACTTGCTCATCAAATTTTATTAAGTACTACATTCAATTGGTATTTTATTTTTATTTATAGAAATTCACTTATCATTTTATGTGCGTTGAAATTTTAAAACCCGCGGAATTTATTTTGTTAATTTCTTTTAGACCTTAATCGCATGCTAAGTAAGTTAGTAACACCAGGGGTGTTACATCTAAGGGGCACAGGGGAGAGTGGGAGGGGGGATTTGCAACAGTGTGATTAGGAGCGAGCGGTTAAGCGTAAAATTACTCAATCCCCATGCGCCCCTTGAATCAACATTATGTGGCCAAGATTAGAAGTTTGCACGGTTGCACGGAGAAAATGGTTTGCACCAGATACGTTGCCCACAAATATAAGCCCATTAGGCCTCACGTAAGTAAATATTGTCTGACTTTGACTAGTAATCTATCATCATCACCACACTATAAAAGAGCGAGTAATTTGTGGGGGGCTATCCCTCTTTCATAACTGTTTGATTTTGACCCCGTTTTATATGAGCCTTCCATCTTCTAAGATCTTACTCTCCCTCGTTGATAACCGTATGATCTAGACGATGTGTCATATAAGCCTTCCGTCGTTCGAGATCTTACGTTACCCTACGCACCCCTCAATCTCATGGCTCGACTCCAACTCCCTTTGCCTTCCGTCATCCGAGATCTGAGATCTTACATTACCCTACGCACCCCTCAATTCCATGGCTCGACTCCGACTCCCTTTCGGTCACATGCCCGTCCAATCTGAGTCTTGCATCTTCTGTAAGATGTACGCGCAAGATGGAAGATGTGCAAGACTCCAACGTACATACGAGCCATAACTTGTTTGAGGACTCTGACACGACACTCATACTATGCCAAGAATAGTAATGATGTATTGGATAATAACTTGTACAGGGTCATGCAGGAAGCTAACGTGAAGCACAACACGGGCTACTTCAAGATTAGCTTGTTTGCGTCAACCCAATCTTCTTAACTCACATACAGACATGGTGTCTGAAAAATAAGGCTCCGGTCATACGAGCCAAATTATCTTATCCGAGGAGTCCAACACTCATACGAGCTAAAAATATTAATGCGTTGCTTAGTAAGAGTAGGAGTATATACGTGACCCCATCATTACGTTTGAACCCATCATCTATAAAGAAATTCTATTCTTGCATTTAAATAAATTTGTTGATGTTATAAATGAATTCACATATTGACAATTCAATTAACATTCTTATTGTGTTTGAAATACTTTCCATAGATAAACACATGTGTATCGCACGTGTATATTTGCTAGTACTATAAAGGAGAGAAGAAATTAGAAATCTATTGTCACCGTGAAAACTTCCTACCCACCTTAGATTGACAGGTGGACCCACGGAAGAAGAACAACAGGAATAAAAACCATATTATCTAAAATGAAAAGAATTGCATTATGGAAATGTATGTTATTGTAAACCTTGTGTTGTGAATCTATATGAAATTTTAGATATTAGTGGTCAAAGTTAAAAAAAAATTGTCTTAGAGTACGATAGGAAGAAGTATCATTTTTGTATCAAACAAGTGGAAATTTTGACTTAAATTTGGGACCCCTCCGAGCGGATAGCCAGCCATATCCTCTTGCTGTAGCGACAATGCACTGATAGGTGAATTGTTGTTTCAATAGCTTGACGACAAACTGGGCAAAGCCGCTGATTGGGCAACCCTTTCTTCTCGAAACGAAGAGCTAGTCTATTTTGGACAGCGCAAGCCAGGCAAAGAACTTGCACTTTGCATTGGTGGTGCCCATACTTTCCAGATGATGGTGTCAAAGTCTTGTCTACTGATCTACTCCCTTTGTCCCTGTTTAAGCACCGTTTAGATTTTCGTGCTAGTCAAACTTTCTTATAGAAAATATTAGTAACATCTATATGTTCAAATAAGTATAATATATAAAATATGCAATGATCAATCTAATGATACTTATTACGCACCATAGATATTAGTAATCTCTCGTATATATTTAGTCAAAGTTGAGTATGTTTGACTCATCTTTACGTGAGAACAATAGTTAAAAAGTGATGAAGGGAGTAATGAAGCGGGCTAGATATGGTCATTTAGTACTGCCTCGGTGCCTTTTTAAGTGTCGCCTAGGATTTTGTGCAAGTTAGATTTATTTTAGTTTAACTAGGTTTATAGAAAATATTAGTAACATTTGTATTTTCAAAAAAGTGTATTATACAATAATATTCAATGTTTTAATCCAATGATACTTATTACACATCATAAATATTAGTATTTTTTGTATATATTTGGTCAAAGTTGAATATGTTTGACTTCTCGATAAGTGATAATGATAATTTAAAAGGGACACTCCCTAATTGCATTTAGTTTCCACACAATCTTGTTGGATAGCCCCTCCATGAGCTAGAGAGTCCGAATGCATTCCCACAGATCGACAAACTCTATTATATGATTCCTTGTGCTAAGTACAATAACATTTTTTAAGAACCCTAGAGGGACCGTGGCACCTACAACAAAAAGTCAATTAAACGAGCCAGGCAAGAGTTTTTACAGCAACATTCAAGAAACAAAAAAGATGTTCTCTAATCACTGAATTACAACCACTTTTGGAGCCGTGAACTATAATACACCAAGGAACTTGGCTTTTGTTCGGAGAGAGGTCAAAGCCAACTCCCTGTTAAAGTTGCTCTTGCAAACTTGGATATTAGGCCCAATCCCGTTGAAGACCAAGTCATTTCGGGCTCCCAGATCATCCAGCAACATTCAAGAAGAATTCAGAGTTCAGCTGATCTCTGAAAAGGAGTATGACTTCATGAAACAAGGCATGAGTTGGGATGTTCAGGCTTAAAATGTTCCAGCACGATCTTGCAAATAGGGCAGTCAAGAAAAAGATGATTGAGGGTTTGTTTAGTTACCAACTGGCACAACACACTGTTGTAGGATTGTAATTGTGCATATTCTTTCTTTTCAAGATATTTCTTGTGCCCAATCTGTCTTTCAGGAGCAACGAAAAAATACCTTATGCTTTGGTTAACAAAAGGATTTCCAGAGCCATCCTGAATGCAATGTGGACTATTTCCTCAAAAAAAAATGCAATGTGGACTTGATGGTGTCCCATCAGTTTCTTGTATGCTTTAGTTGCTGCAAAGATGTTTGATCCCCAGACCCCAGGTGTACTCCCAAATGTTCTTGTTAGCTGTGAGGCTCAGATTCTCCATTGCATTGTTCAGATCCTAGAACTGAGTGTAAGCCAGAGCTGAAAGAGGCAAGTGAAAGAGTTGAGTTGCATGACTTTGTGACATTGCTTTGCTAATAAATCATTTTTTTATTTTTTTTGGCAAAGGAGAACAGCTCAGGGAATTTTAGTTTGGTTGTTTCATCTAGCCACTTGTCTTACCAGTCCTAGAGCATACATGAGTGCCCATTGTTGACTTGCACAACTGCTATGTTTTTGTATTATCTTAAGATCTTCAAGTTTGCCCTCCACTAGAAGACACCGCCTTTCATCTATGCACTTGGTAGTTTGCATCATGAGCTAGCGCGGGCAAGTACAGGAACAGCAAGGACAGGAACAATACTTTGAATGGCGACCAGCAAGGACAGGAACAGGACGTTGAATCATGAGCTAGCGCGGGCAAGGCCTTATTTAGTTCGCGTTTTTTTAAAATAGTACTGTAGTATTTCATTGTTACTTGGTAATTAGTATTAAATCATGGTCTAATTAGGTTTAAAAGATTCGTCCCATGAATTTCGTCTAAACTGTGTAATTAATTTTATTTTTATCTATATTTAATGTTTTATACCTGCGTCCAAAGATTCGATGTGACGAGAAATCTTGAAAAAATTTAAAATTTTGAAAACTAAACAGGCCCAAATAGCGTGGACAAGGCAGCAAAACCCGCCGCGATCCACGAGTTGCCCCCCATCAACGATTGTCGCAGTCAGTTGTCGGGGCGTTTTGGGAGACGCCACCCTACGGTTGTGCTCCTTCCACAGGAGCCACGAGACAAGCAGCACCAGAGAGTCCACACCCTTCCTGAGTGTACGTGGAACAAGCACCTGCACGCGCCTTGCCACCATGAAAGCAATCATCTGCAGAAGGCGCTAACCAGTTAAGGCCCAGTGGTGTGAGGATTCGGCACCAGACCTCGTGACTGAAGATGCAAAAGTCAGAATATGAAACTCCATATAGCGCGTAGGATCCGCGCAACGAGAGCGCCCGTGTTACTGTTTCGCTACTGTTCACGCATGGCTCGGCGCTCGGTGCTTGCCGCGTGGGGTGCCGTCCTGGGGATGCTCGACGGTGTGCTCACTGTCCAGACACGCGTGCCCAGTCTGCGTTCGCCACGAGAGCTCGTGCGTGTCGCGCCATCCTTTTGGTCTTCTGTGGTTGCCTGGCGCATATATGGTGTGGTCCGGTACATGAGTGCATCGGCTCCACGAGCTCTTCCTCGCTCCCTCCGTCGACTTAAAAAAAAATACTCGCCTCTTCCTCGCTCCCTCCGTCGCCTCGGCCTGGATTCGCGCCCACATTGCCCGGCGACACCGCTCTCCCCTGCCGGAGTGGGAACGTCGCCCCCTTGCTCACTGATGCGACGCCCGTCCCAGATGTCGGCTATGCGCGCAGATCGCTGTGTCGCCACTTTCCCCTCTCCTTCCTCGCTCACATGGGGAATGGTTGGATGTCCTTGCAGGCGGCGGCGGCGATTTGCGTCGTAGTTTGGGGACAAGGCCAGCCAGGAGAAGAGGCCATCGCCGTCATCGTGCAGTGAAGTGAGTGAAGACGCTGGAGCCCAGCCAGATCCGCCCATGTCGGAGGACGTGCTAATGTCGCCTTCGCCGTCGCCCTCCACTTCTGCGGCCATCAGCCCGATAGAACCCGCAGCCACGGCGAACCCGAGTCCCGAGGTGAACAGCTCCGTCCGCAAATACTCTACCTGAGGGCATTCTCCTCGCCCATAGGCTCTAGGCCCACCAGGACGACGATTGCCCCTCCGCGGTTCGCGACCTTCCCCGATCCCATGCCAGGTTAGTATTCTATTGAAGCTTAGCGCAAATCGTATTGATCTTCCGTCTTTATGTCATTTTGGTACTCCCTTTCTTCGGTACCATACTAAGCGCAGGCATACGAGGGAGTGCTCCGTCAGCGCCTTCTCCGGCAGGATGCACCTTGAAAGCAAGCACACCATACTCGGCCACATGGACAAGCCCGTCCCTTGCTACGGTAAGGGGCTCCACATCCGCATGGCTGCGCTTGGTGGCACACACGCCAAGCTCGGCCGCATCGACAACTCCGTCGCCTGATACGGCAAGGTGCACGACATCGGCAACAGCCACCACGCATTCTTATCTGCGTAATGCTCCGCCTTCCTCTGCATGGCGGCAAACTCTACAGCAGTGTTGGCGAAGGTGCGTGACTTGCTAATAATGCACATCAGCTATTTGTGAAAATGCCGTTCTGATTTCGCTCATTAATGTCCCTAATTATTTGAGGGCCCCATAAATTCCAGTGGAGGCCATGTAAGAGCCATGAAGAATGCAGTCTTCAGATTTATTTATCAGGATTGTAGTCCTACTAACAATTTTGATGACCTAACTTCATTGTTTCAGTTTTGCCATTTTAAGATGCTAGAAATTCTAAGTGAACACTCACGTTTCAGCACCTGTCGATGTTTATTCCATTGATGAATATTGTAGATTGAATCTAGATTGCTAGAAAGGTAGATGTACGCCACCGCATTTTGCTGCACATTTGTTCTCTACCACTAATGTAACTGTTTTAGTATTCCAGCACTATTGTGATCTGCTTTAGGTGTTTAGTGCCTGCTGTTTACAGACTTGATACTAAATCAAGCAAGCAAGGTATTGGAAGGAGAATTTGTCATGAATAATGATTGCCATTAGATTCTGGTGAGCATCATTGGGATTGATTCATTTTAGTTTACCACCCATTACATTAGCTCTCCAGGGCTTTGTGCTCCCTATATATCCTGGGTTCTAACTTCTAAGTGATCAGTCATCAACAAATGTGGATTCGAAGCAACAAAGAAGATCAATATGATCGTTATTTTTTCCTTTACCATTTTGTGCTGTTCCTTTTTCTTGTGGTTATTTAATATAGATTATCTATTTGGCTCTTTCAAGATATGCTAGCACCATGAATACGGACATGTGGTAGTAGTGAGTGATGACCTCATACAAGCATCAGGGGTAAGCCTCACCAGTCCCCAAAGGAGTAGTCTTCTTTTTTGCTATACAGTATACCATTTGTTATGTTACCTTGCCATATAGAATCCTTTGTATTTTGTATATGAACCAGCTTTTCTATTATGTTAATTTGTGATATGAAATTCTTTCTTGGGGCTCAAGTACTCAACTTCAGCCCTTCTGAGCCTTCAGATCTTCTGAGGCCCCCACAGCTGGTGTCGCACGATCTCCTGCAACAAGCTGTAGCACCCAAGAACCATTATGCCCTTGTGCTGCCGCTGCTGCTGCCCACCAAGTTGTTCGTGAGTGACATCTCAGACCCTGGTTGTGACTCTAATCAGACCTCCTACATGAAGATAGGCTCAGAAATTTCCAAAGTTTCTTGTGATTGCTTGCATTGATTACCTAAGACAGCTCACATGATGAGTGTGCACCTAAGCAAATATCAGTTGTTTTGATGTGTAACTCATCTCATTGACATGAGTTTTAGGCACTCTAATTATAAGTTTTAGTCTATAGTTCGATCCATCGAGAAACTATGTCACTTCATGAACCATAGATACCTAACGTTCATGTACACATCATTTATCAGGTGCATGATTAGACCGTGCTTGGCAAAAAAACAGAACAGTCCTCATCTTCAAGGCTGCCTACAACAAGGTAATAATCTGAACATTGTTAATTTCATGGTTCGATGATTGTTGTAACCTATGAGTTCCCTGATTAGCCTCCTGGTTTGCTAATCAGGACTTCAGCAGCCATAGATGGTAAGATAAATGGAAATAATATTTTAATTCTGTTACTTTATATTTTTTGGTTCTTATACAGAAGTTGCAAGACTTTGTTGCCTTAGAAAGACTACAGTGATCTTTTTTGTTTCCTGTATCCTGGTTTCAGCAAGCTGATGATCATGACAAATGTTTTTGTGTTGACCAATCTACACGTAATCCGTAAACTTACACTGTCAACGTTGAACTTGGTATCGTGGGGTAGAGCCACACAGCTTGGTTGTACTTCATCCATTTATGTGTCTGCATAGATGAATCTTACCTGATATGTCCTCTCATTCTGCCATAGAGCAAAGGGCCACATATTTTTTTCTTACATAATGTATTATCATGATGAGCACATTTGTGCAAACAATAATTATGATATTTTACTACATATTTCCTGCCAAAATAGCAGTTCACAGCTGCTGCTAATTGTTTACTTCCGCATTTGTATCATCAGCCGCAGCTAATTGTTCCCTCCAGCATTTTCATGTTTGTTACTGTTTAGTATATATAGACACTCTAATGTAGTGCATGAAAAATCTCAGGGTTATATACTTTATTCACCATCTAAGTAACTAATAATTCTTTTACAATAGTGTCTTAGCATCCGGTTGAAATTATGTCTAAGATAAGATAATAGAATTCATTATAAAAAAGACACATCCTGTTGATTAAAGCAACCATAATCACTCCCCTACGCCTTCTAAAATTCGGGCGCGGCGAAGCGCGCCTGCCGACCTAGTACGATCTAAAGGGCGCAAGCGTCCGCTGTCTTGCAGGCCTTGCGTTTCCTGCTTAACCTTAGGCGGTGCAACAACCTTCCAGAGCTCCTTGATTTATCTAGATACATTGTTTTTTGCTATACATACACGATGTTTAGATACATAACAAAAATAATATATCTAGATCTAGAAAAGCTAAAACGTCTTATAATTTAGAATGAGATAAAGTAAATAAATTTAGAATGAGTTTAAGTTTCTTTATTTTAAAACGCCGATTATATTAAAAACAAGAAGAAACTCAGACTGAGCAGTACAAAGTACCAACAACCATCCTAAAGGGTCAACAAACCACAACAAAGCGATAGAGCTAAAAAAAACTGGCACAACAACCGAAAGCAACTAACTCTCGACAACATGGCACTAGGTTCGAAAATGGCCTCAACACGCACTACACAACACCGCCTCACCACTGAAGCACATCATCAATAATTGCCAATCCAAACGGTTGGTTGCCACACTGCGCCATTGTTACTTGGCGATAAAGCTAGCAAGTCAGAAAAACCATCTTCACCGCTTGCGCCACCTTTACTGACGATGTCCCATACCGAGCCAACCACTACCATGCAGAGCTGGCCGCCATAGGTCGCTACAAGTTGTGTAGCTGTCATATCATCGGAATTGCTTGCGGCATCACTTAACATTGTCCCATGTCAAACTAGCCTTTGCCACGCATGGCTAGCCACCACAGTCCGCTGTAACCCTCCATGCCGCTCCTCCGCAGAGTGCCGAGTGCGCCGCCACGCCGCAATGCCGTCATCACCGCGCGTCACCACGCCACACACGACCTCCGAGCCACCAAGCCGGTAGGGCTAGAATCGGGCTCCGACCCACTAGATCCGGCCTTCTTTCGCCGATCTGGCCAGGGCCTGCTACCGCGCAACTCGTAGCCTCTGGGCTGCCCTTCTGCAGCATCCATGCCGCCACTGCGCGACATGCGCACCACCATCGCCGCGCAGCCCTTGTGCGGCCTCCATATCACCGTCACCGTGCAGCCCACACGGCTCACCTCCACATCACCCTCCAGCCCACCGGAGCTGAGGAGGGAGCAGCCACGTCGCACCACGCGAACCCACCAATAGGCCCCCAACCACCAGCTCCATGCATGGGGACGACAGATCGGGGCGAGGGGACGCCGAATCTGCCTGCACCTATGCTGGATTCACAGCGCCGATAGCCACCTCGCATGGTCTCGCCACCCACTTAAAGGAGAGAGGGAGGGGGGGGGGGGGGGGGGGGGAGAGAACGCCCAGCCACTGCCATCCTTGCTCTCCGCCGAACACCCAAAGTTGAGCTCGGGCAGCGGCCAGACTAGGGAGGCTCAAGGGAGGGAGCTAGCCAGTGGGGGCCGCCCCTTAGAGAGTGACGCGAGGGCCTTGTATAGAGTAAATAAAGCAACAGTAATTTGAAATTACTGTTGCTTTATTTACTCTATACAAGGTTTAAAACTTGGGCGAACTTGGCTCTCCTTCTAAGTAAATGATTTAGAAGAACACAGTAACTTGCGACAAGTGTCAAATTAATGCAGTCCAACACTTCAACATGACAACAAACCAACTCATGCATTGTTTCCAATGACATACCACACCCGAGGAACAATAATCCACAAAGCAAGTTTCAGTTACAATATAGCTTATCCAGTATATAATATAATCGAAGAAACAGGCATGCATCACTAGTTCATGTATAACAATTATAATTAAAACTAAAACGGATAAACATTAGGTTCGTTGTGCCAAATTAAATGGCACCTGCTTTCCACCCTCCCAGACAAAGGCATGGCATTGGCTGCAAGGCTCCAAAACAATCAACTTAACTTTAGTGGGAACTTTATACTCAATGTATGTTCTAATAGCCACAAGCGCCATAGAGGCTTCGGTCAGGATACCCTTGCTCATGGAATGGCACCTGTCATAATTTTCATCAGAACACCTAGAACCATAAAGGGTGTCCAATCTAAGACAGTCCAGTGACACTGCGTTCTTTAGAATATAACACGTTAGCTCAACCAAGCTCTTTGCAGAGCTAAACCCTGTGATCTTCACACTCTTGAGGGAGCAGTGGGGGTGTTCGTCCATCTGCCTCCACGGTGAGGAATGTCCAATAACCGATTCATGCTTCTTATTTTCCATATTTACCTGAAGATGAGAAAGGAAAACAATTGAATTGATAGGTCCAACAAATTCATAAAAGATATCCTTGCAGGATGGGATGAATGAACGTCTTACATCCAAGCTCAAAGTCTCTAGGGAAGGAGACGCATCAAGGAAGGAAACAAGAGAAAAATAGTCATAGGGAAGGGAGGCCCTTCCCGAACTCACGGAGATGTCCAGATGCTTGAGGTGGACAAATTTAGTCCGCAGCATCGGTGTATTGACCACCTGCGTAGCATATGTAATGTCTCAAGATTAATTCTACACAAAAGCATGACTAAGGTGATATTATTATGCATACATATATCTCTACTAGACGACATATAAAGTTTTAAGAGTATACCTCACCACGCGATCTTATTTCAAGAGTCTCAAGATTTGGCATAATGGATGGCAGCTCAGCACGAGAATAACAAACTACCTTTGAGTGGCTCGTGCTTAGGTTCTTCACTTGCAATGTTTCTCCAGTTATAGTTACATTTCCACTAATATATAAGCTAGAGAGATTGGGAGCTCGGTTCTCTATTACTCGCAGCCTCGAGCATGTTGTAGCCTTCAGGCAAATGAGCTGCTCCAGCACGCAAGGTAATTTCAAGAAAATTATTTTATCACACTGAGCAATATCCAACAGCTCCAAAACGGGAGAGTTGGAAAGAAGGCCTTCTAACTCATCCTCTTCAATACGCACATGAAACAGGCACAGGCTCGTTAGGCTTCTCAAGGTGCCAAGTTCAGCTGTGGGATGGAAGGCACAAAAGCCAACTTCAAGTGACCGAATTGAGTTTCTAATCCCCTCAGATAAAAGTGGGCATGGAAAGTCATACTTCGTCTTGAATCTAGATAGCATAACTGTTAGCTCTTCAATGCCTGGTTTAACAGCAACCTGAAGCCAATCATCGAGATCACGATAGGCAATATCAAACAATTCAAGCTTCAATATCTTCAGACCAATGCCTGAGTGTTTTCTTAGAATGCGATCGATTGTGTGGCTGAAATCATGTTCAAGTGCATGTGCGTTCGACCTTAATGAGTCTTCATTGAAGATGAGGTTGGGAAGACACCTCCAGGAGCATAGAAAGGCACGTGACCCACAAGCAGCACGAGCAGCATCACGTAACGGCATCAAGGAATGTATATGACGCCAGATATCCTACATGCACAAGCATGAGAAAAAGAATTCAAAATAATTGGTACTCCAAAGCCAAACAGTAACTTAGGCTGGACAAAGGAAAGCATGAGAATAAGAATTCAAAATAATTGGTACTCCAAAGCCAAACAGTAACTTAGGCTGGACAAAGGAAAACAGCATAAGCATATGCAGTAGTGCCCTTGCAATCTGTAATTTATTTGTACCGATAATTGATTTTGATTGTCCAGTTTATTTTCATCGTTAATTTGTTACCATCATATTCTGATGTATAGGTAACAACAATAATCATCAAAAGAAGAACAAGTCCCTGCTAATTTGAGAGAAATTCCAGAAAGTCTAGACCTTATCAAGATAACTAGGTACAGACAATTCTTTGCTGGAGTTAAAGATGCAGTGCCTCAGTTGAAACAAAGACAAACAAATGATTTATTAGTAAGAGTATACGAGTGTAGCAATAGGAGATGGTTTCTCTGTTTACGGATAATACATTTAGTCATTCGCATAGTCCCAAAATCTGTGTGCTGTTAGAGACATCAAGGCATGTCACATTGCCCGCAGTATCAGCTTTCCATCGTAAGAAAATAATGCTGTCATACCTCTGGGAGGACTGGGGTTGAATATCCCAATATTTTGGCAGCCTGAGAATCAGCATAACCATCTTCTGAGCAGGGAGAGCCCTTTCTTTTGCTCACCGAGGAGGCAGTCGACCCATCTGCAACCCAACAAGCATGGTTATCACACTGTGCATCCCGGACATTACTAACTAGTATCTCTGAAATCCTCTCCAAACATTATGTTGCCTAGTTTTTATAGGAAAAGTCCATGGCATTGGGACTGTGTACCCAACTGAACTTTGTGCGTGGTTAAAAATCTGTACGCAGTACAACAAGAATTGCCTATTGACTATTGAGACGCAACCTGAGAGAAATCGACAGGGGAGAAAAGATGGTACACATAGATGAGCTGCCACACTGATGCAAACTCTTGCCAACAACGATGTAATAAATTGGCAAAAGAAGGGGAAAATGTTTTTACGGAACAAATGCAGATATAGGGTGCCTAATAATAAAAATTAAAGGAGCTCGCGGTTGGACGGTCCTAAATCCTAGTAATAACCAACTGATGATACAGCACATGAAGTGATAAATTATGCTCCAACAATAAGGGAAGGGAGCCTGCAGATAACACAACACGGGGCGAGGAAGCTGGAATTGAAAGAGAGCAAAACTTACTCTGGGCTAGGATTTGCTGGCGATGCCGCTGAAGGTCGTCGTCCTGCAGGGACATGATGAGCCTATGACTAGGAGATATTCGATTCCCAAGGGTTGGGTTCGGTTCTGTCGCCGAGAAATCACAACTGCGTTTTCCCCTCCGATCCCCCAAGGGCTCGGCTCTATATACTCCTCTTCAGTCTTGTATACTACTCATAGAATATACTACATCCATACATACCTGGATGTATCCATATCTACCATGGCATCTCACTCCCTCTCTGTTTTTGGTTCGGTTGTGAACTCAATCCCGATTGGGATCCTGCAAGCCGCCGCCGCCGCCGTTGGCACGACGATGGAGACACCCAAACCCTAAAGGACGGAGACAGTCTGCGATGGGCCGGCCCAAGAGCTGCTACTCCGGCCATTTGATTTCTGGGCCTGTGTCATATGGTCATCTGCCACCAACAGAGGGACTTCACGCCCGTTCCACTCCTTGCTCCAGTTGGTTGCAGATTTCATCCGCCAGCTCCACCATGCATCTTCGGCTTGAGAACAGGCCTCCATGTCCTAAGAAGCATTAAAATCCAGCGCACCCCTGCAATCTTTCACTCCCCGAAACGTCAGCAACCTGTACAGGGATTTTGTAGTGAATCTGCCTGATTGTTCAAGCCCCCCAAAAAACACATCTCTACCAGGTCCTAGAAGTGTCTCCCTCAACTTTTCTAACCGAGACCATTCTCTTAAACGTTGGCTATATATCTAAAGCTCTTCTGAAGCTCAGCTGCCATTCACCATCAACCCGCACTCTATCCACTGTTATGTCTGGATCAAAGCAGACTAAAAAAAAGTTTCGAAAACTCAACTTTCAGAGGGCATTCACCCACCCAAACATCATGACAAAATCTAGTTTGTTTCCCACTCTTCACTGATACACTTCTGCAGTTCTGCCCAGCTGGTAGTACCCTCTAATCTAAGCTACTCCAAAATTGAGATCCATTTTTCCCCTTAAACTAAAAAATACTTTTCTGAATAAGATATTTCTTTCTCACAAGTTCACAGCAAACACCGTCCTCCCCTATTTCTAACTTTTCTATCCATTTACACATCAAGCGGATATTCATCACTCTAACATTCAAGAACCCCAAACCACCAAAGTCTTTTGGTCTGTCCAAAGTTTCCGACTTGGTCATATATTATTTCCTCTTCTCATGAGTGCCCTGCCAAAAGAATCTTGCTCTTATCGAATCAAGTTGCTGATAGTTCCCTTCATACAACATATAAACACCCATTATGTGTACAGGAATGTTTGACAGACAGGAGCTGATAAAAATGGACTTCCCCCATCAACAGAGGTGGTCCCATTGCCAGGTGCCCAACCTCCTTTTTTTTGTATTCTGACTTACAATGCTTAATTGGCTTTTAGATAATTTGCAATCACTTACTGGAATCCCCAAGTGAATGATTCGTAGACTACCTATTTCGAAGTGCAATATTTCTGCTATTCTGTTTTTCTCCTGTTCTGACACTCCTAACACAAAAACTTAACTCTTCTCAAAATTTATCTTCAGACCAGACATTGCTTCATAACAGGCTAAGGTTGTGTTCACTTCCCATGCCAACCCAAAATATTTTCTCTTCCACCTATCACATCGAATCTTTCGACGCATGCATAGAGCATTAAATGTAGGTAAAAAAGATAACTAATTGCATAGTTTGTCTATAAATGTCGGGATGAATCTTTTGAGCCTAATTAGTCTATGATTGGACAAATTTTGCCAAATAACAACGAAAGATGCTACAGTAACTTTTCACCTACTTTTCGCAGAGTGAACACACCCTAAGATGAATTTTAAGTTTCTAGCATTTCCATCAGTAATCTTTAGAAAAACAATTGTGTCATCAACATAGATGTGTCAAACTGTCCTCTACCAGTTCTGGAACTCTCCCCTCAACAATTCCTTCTCGACCAGCATTGCTCAACATTGCTGAAAGAACATCCGCCACAAGATTAAACAGTACCGCCACAAGATTAAACAGTATAGGGCATCTGGGCACAGCTGCACGGGCGCTAGGCACAGCTGTGCGGGAGGGAGGCCGACGGCCATGGGGCTGCGGCGGAGGCGTGGATGCGGACGGCCGTCGAAGCAGGGGCGCTCAGGGTCAAGGCCCTATGTCATGTTAGATTTAATTTATAAAATATTTTTGTCCACCTCTAATAATTATGCATTAATGCTAATCAATTTTGAAAACATTTTAATTTACTGCAAAAAAATGAATTAGGTTGTTACATTAGGTTAAATAAAAGCGGGATATAACATAATCGATCACCATTAACAAAATAGAAAAGAGGCTGGGCTGGGCCGCGGAAAGGAGCAAAAGGAGGGGTGGAGTGGGAGTTAGGCCAGCGGTGGAGGCCTGTTTGCCAGTTACAAGGGAAAATGATTTTTTTTTCTTTTTCTTTTAGGGACAAAGGAGGGGGTTTAAAAAGTGGTTAAACTCCAAACAAGACCGAAACAAAACTTCTAACTCCGACTAAAACTTTTAAAAAAAAGCCAAACAACTTCAAGCACTCATGAATCTAGAATAAAATGAAGTGCACCAAATTAATTTGGAAATGTGCCTTTGAAAGTTTTTAGTTTTAATAAGAGGCGGTTGCATGTCGCGGTTGCATGTCGAATTCGAGCGTGGCGCGAATTCAACCAAATTTTAGTTTGTCGGAAATTGATTTTGTTTCGAAGACTTCTTGTCGTGATGATGACTTGGTCAATAACATGACAAGAGGTTTTATTGTTTTTTGGTTGTTTTGGTGTGTATGTGCGAAATATTATCGTAGCATTAGCACGGGCAATATACTAGTTTATACTAGTGTGAGTGAAGGGCTAGGGAAAGTTTTGATCTGGGGGGCGTCTAACCGCACCATGGTTTGTTAAATCGGAGTTGATATATACTTCGTCCGTTCTAGAAAGAATGACATCCTAAGTACTCCCTCCGTATCAGATTTAGAAGTCGTTTTGGACAACGTTTGGGTCAAACATTGGGAATATAAATCATCAATAACTTTTAAGCTGTTGAGTTTGCAAATGTAAAAATTATATGAATATATTTGTCTTCAAAAATACTTTTATAAAAGTATACATATATCACTTTTCCATAAATATTTTTTATCAAAACAAGAGGTCAAAATTGTGTTTTGGAGACCGTGTCGCTGTCCTAAACACTTCTAAATTTGATACGGAAGAAGTATAAACTAAGCCATTGTAGAAAATGTTATCAATAGTTTTTTTAATCTCAAATAAGTTTATTTAAAAATATATTTTTGTGATTTATCTATTGATACATATTACGTATTATAAGTATTAGAATTTTAATTTTTTCTATATATTTGGTTAAATTTGAGATTATTTAACTCCTCAAAAAGCCTCCGTGACTAAGAGTGACTGAGTGAGTAGTCGAGAGGAGTTTTGTCTAACCTTGGTGCAAGTGTTAGACCAGTCTTTGAAAAGCCAAGCAGCCACCCAATGGCTTCTGTTTGGGACTTTGTGCGCTGGGGACCCATGCATCCTTTGGGTGATACCTTGAAAACATGCGTCTGGTCTGGTTCATTCTTTGCTTGGGGTCGTCGTCGCAGAAGAACAAAGAAAAGAATAAAGATGGATTGTTGCTCTCTGCTAACTTGGCCCAAAATGCCGGCAATCCATCCAGTCTGCCGAATCTCCAGATAAAAAGAAAAGCATGTGTGTGTGATTCGTTTCTTGTAAGCTGCTGGGGTTGGCCGGGAAGGATCTCTATCTATCTATAAATAATAATATAGCTGCTGCTTATTGCAGCCATCATGCGCGCGCATGCACACACACCCCAGCTGATCGAGGCGGCGTAAGAGCAATAGCTAGGGCGAGCACTTGGTGTTGCTTAGCAAAGAGAGACGTACTTTCGTTCGTCATTCATCCAGTATTCAATCCACACAGAAACTATATATACAAGTAAAACTAAAGGACAAATAAATACAAAATCATGGCGGAGACGGCGATCGCGGCGGTGATGTCCAAGTTCGGGGAGCTGGCGGCAAGCGAGGCGAAGATCCTGCTGGAGGCTGGCGACAACATGACGCTGCTCCGCGACCGCTTGGAGTGGCTGCAGGCCTTCGTCCGCGACGCAGACCGGAGGCGCCGCGCCGGCACCGACCAGCTGACTCGCGTGTGGGTGCGCCAGACGCGCAACGTCGCCTTCCAAGCCGAGGACACGCTCGACGAATTCGTTTACCAGGTTACCTAACTCGCATTGCTCTTGCTGCCTCGCTTGTGTGCACCCTCAACCAAAGTTTATATATACATGCGAATTTCTATTCTCAGCTTTATATAATATAAATTAAATTCGCAAGCCAGTAAATGCAATTTCGCCAGCTTACGTTTTAGAATCGAGAACAGACGGGGGTACTGTAAGTCAATTATCAGATTTGTAATGGCACTGTATCACTACCGCAACCTGCATTCACTGTCGGATTTTGATCTGGCAGCAGATATTCATCGGTGATTATCGACTACTCACACGGTAGTGATGTCTATTTTTATAAAATAAAAAATTTAAAGTGCTGCCTGCACCCCCGCACAGCAGGGCCTCCGGCCGGTGCCTAGTGTACGCGCTGAGCCACCTGCTATGCCCTCGCCTTGGTGAGGCGAGGGGAGGGTTGGAGGGAGGAGCGGACCAGGATCTAGGATGAGAGAGGGGAGAAGAGGCCAGAGGGAGAGTAAGAGAGAAGAGAGAAAGATAAGGGCACGGACGTGTACGTAAAGAGGGAGTTAATCACGTTCAAAACAGATCATGGGTTCGAGACAAAGGAATCACTGTCGATTGGTAATACAACCCGATAGTAACAGTGATAATTATCTATCATACTGTCAATTGGTTTTAAAATCTAACTGTGATAGACTTTTTACTTACGAACCGGTATTGATGTCCCTATCACTTTCAGTTTTAATTTATTATCCAGCAGGCATTGTGTTATTTAGTGATGTTAGTAACTTGTGCACATTTTTTTTGTTTGAATAACTGCAGGTTGACCTGAGAAGCCAGGGTTATCGATGTTGGAAGAAAGTGTGGCGCAAATACTTGACTGGTTTCTGCACCCAAATCGTTAGTCGACATACGTTGTCTGCCCAAATCAAAAGGATCAACATGAGGCTTGCAAAAATCGCAGAGAACCAAAAGGAGTACAACATCGGGCATACACCATTAGCGCTAGTGACGTCTTCCACTACAGCCACTTCAGCATGGTATGCGACTCGCTCCTCGATCAGTCAGCACTTTAATTATATTTTCAATTATCATTGATTTTTTTCTTTCTAAGAGCATGTACAATGGGGTAATTAGAGGAGGTGAATAGCCACAACATCGTTTTTCTCTCACCGTCCCCGTGAATAAATATGATGCTTAGAAGGTGATCAAGATGCCTACGATTGCACCGGTGTTTAGTATGTGCTAGCAATATCACACTGAACCTACTTGCACTATACTTAATGATACGGTAATATTTTATCTTTTAAACATTTGTGTCTAAAGCAACTACTTGCATTATGCGTGTCATAAGACACTCATTATACAAGGTATCTCTTGCTTTTCTTTTTGTTTATTATTTATATATTGTGCACCTGGGCGCACTCGACTAGACCGCCCAACCGAGCAACCGTGCCCACATGGCCGGGTCGACCTTGTCAGCCAGGCCTAGCTAGATATTTTCGCGCTCGCCCGCCCAACGTCCATGCAGCGCTCTTTCTTCCGTGCATGCAACTGGATTCTGTCTGGTTACAAATAGCTGTTGCTAGATTCGTTTACTGCTACGTCTGGTTTCAACAGGGTTCTGATTCGGTTCTGACGGGTTGAAACTGGGTGGAACTAGATGCTGGTGTGTCTGGTTCAAATTGGGTTGATGGGTTCAAGCTGGTTCGGTTCAAACAAGATTCTTCTCGAAGGGACCGTGATGCCAAAGAGTAGGTGAATTAGGTCACTTAGAAAACTAAGGCCCAAAAACCACTTATAAAAATAGAAACAAGTCTATCAAAATGTGCACTAGGTTTTTCTAAGTGCATTGCTATTTCTAAGCTTAAAAAGAGTTTTGCACTCTAGGTTCCAACCCTATCAACTAAAAGCAAACATCAAGGAATGCAGAGCAGATGCAAAAATGTAAATGAGACACACATTCATGTTTATCAACTAAAACGGTTACCTACAAAATTTAAAAAAAAATACATAAAAACAATGAATGAAGTCATACAAAAAAATCATTCACCTCCACGGTTGCGCAACCTTCCAATTTGTCGCCATTTATCTTCCAAGGACAAGGGTCCATCGTCTCATCACTAGACTTGCAATAAGCCCTATATCTCTTCTTACATGACTTCTCTACTCCTAAATGGAACTCTTTCTTGATGGCGTATTGTCGAACTGCCAGCTTGAACTCTTCCATTGTTGGGTACTGTGTTCCTACCACCATGCATGGGTTGTTCTTGTCATATGAAATAACCACCTCACCTGGTACGTCGTCATTAGTAGGCATGGCAGCACCATCAACAATCTTCCCCATGGTCATTATCATTGCATTGTTCATCCATTCGACGATCAAATCCCTGTGTAGGTACATTTGGTGTGCCCTCATTTGTCAAGCCTAAAATCTCACACATCTGACTCTCACTCATAAGTTCAATCCGACCTTCATCATCATGAGTCTCAACTATTTGTATGGTAGCCCAATCAACTCTTTCCATATTTTCCACGTTATTTATTTGGGAACTACAAAAAAGCAAATCCTAGTTTTACTATTGTCTTGTAATAATGTATTGCAATAATGTACAAATAAAAAATAATGTACAGACAAAAAATAAGAGATCCGGTGCATCCGATATATACCTTTCCACTTGAAGAACAGGAAGGTTGTACTCTATTGCCGGGAGAGGAGCAGCAGGCAACAGTGTTCTTGCTAGGGCTACAGCATCGTTGGTGTTCTCCATTGCAGGCTGTGGAAGGCCATCATCCGATATATACCTTTCCACTTGAAGAACAGGAAGGTTGTACTCTATTGCCGGGAGAGGAGCAGCAGGCAACAGTGTTCTTGCTAGGGCTACAGCATCGTTGGTGTTCTCCATTGCAGGCTGTGGAAGGCCATCGGCTACTCCTACCTAGGCGGCCATGCCACCAGGAGCTGCGGCCAGGGCACCAGCAGCCATGGCCAGACCACCATCAGCCGCGGCCAGGCCTCCGAGCGCCGTGGGATGGCAACCAGGGCCGGCGTCAAGCCCTCCATGCGCCGCCGCGACCAGGGCACCAGGCGCAGCTAAGTCTAGGGCACCAGGCGCAGCTTCGTCATCCATGGCCGACGGCCCTCCACGGACTCCGTCGGGCGGAGGCTCTCCATCCATGGAGAGGAGAAGGCGACGTGGGGAGGGAAGGAGGGGCGGCGGCCGGCAGTTGGTGAGCGAGCAGCGGCCGCGGCAACGAAGGTGTTTAGGGTTTAGCGGGCGGCAGCACGTCTCGTACGTGACGGAGAGGAAGAAGGAACGTCGGTCTCGTTCTCTAAAAGAGATTAGATTAGATAGAAGGGTAATACAGTCATTAAAGAAAAATACATGTATTTGAGAACCCAAATATGATTAAAATTATCAAAATGTCATGAGAAACAAAGTGTTAATGTTTGGAGTGTCATTTTAGAGAAGCGAATGTTAGGATTCTTATTTTAGCGAAACCACTTCTTTGGAGTCCCATTATAGCAATTTTGTCAGATGCGTTTCATTACGGATTTGTTGAGGAGCCCGGGCGGCTGGCCACGGTAGCAGGGAGGTGAGTCCGCCTATGCTACCATAGTTGGACAGATCCACGGTCGTAGCCATCGCGGTGACAAGGAATGCTACACCACCAATGGTGCGTGGAGAGAAAATGTGGAAATAATGGGACAAACAGGGTTTGGGTTTATTTAATTTATTTTATACGATAGATGAATTCTGAAGGTCAAGTTTTTATACTACCGCAAAGTGTGAGTTTTATAGGATTATCAGATTATACTACTACGGTTGTGGTCCTGCGGATAGCGGATGAATTCGGAAGCACTCTCTAGTCATCGTGATTTTGCATTCGTGGGAAGTATTTTGTCCACAACATGTACGCACACTCACCTCCTATAAATACACGTACATAAATCCTACTCATATGAGCACCTCCGAATGACTGAGCGGTAAATCTTAAAATCCACGAAATCACCACAGGCGCCTCACTGTCAACGGGGACGTCGCCTACCACTAAAAGCATAGCGCCGTTAAATCATAGAATAAATTTAGAAAAATATGAGCACTTGTGCCAAATCGAGGATTTGAATCCGGGTCGGTACGTTCCTCCACAAGGAACCCAATCAGTTCGCTTGTGGGAGGTATTTTACCGTAGCGCAAGTGGATAGATGTTCGTTCGTTGGGTGCGTTGAATAGTTATTAAGAGCACTGGTTGTAAAGATATGTGTGTGTATATGTTTATATACGTGTGTATGCATGTACTAACAAATACTAATAATAAATTAATAGGCCAGATGATGCTGTGGGTTTCGATGACGATGCGAGGAAACTACGGCAATTGCTGTTTCGTGAAGATCACCAGAGTCAAATGTTCATCTCCATACTTGGGGAGAGTGGCGTCGGGAAGTGGACCCTTAAAAATATGATCGTCCAAGAAGTGGCTTCTATGTTCGAAGTTTTGTTTGGGGAAATGGTGGCAGCGGATTCCACCGTGGATTATGCCCTCGAAAGGATCTACGAGTGTGGACTAGATTCACTAGAATGCCACAATAATCAGCCAAAGGAAGAAGGCATTAATGACATCACTGAAAAGGTCCGACGCCTCCTGGCGGGCAAGAGGTATTTGGTGATTCTCGGTGGCATATCCACCAAAACCATGCTCAACTGCGTGAGGGCAAGCCTGCCTGATGACAAAAATGGAAGCCGAGTGCTGCTCGTATTGGACAATGAGTACGAAGAAGTTGCATGGCATGCTAATACCATGAACCAAGAGGGCCTCAACGGGATCCACATGTTGTGCCGTTTGGATGAAAAAAGAAGTGGACAGTTGTTCCGTTCGAGGGCCTTCAGGAGAGAAATAGTAGGTAATGATGGATCAAAGGATGGCAGCATGATGATGACCAACAACAGGGACGACAAGTATGACAAAATTGTGTATGATATAACTGGAGGTTACCCTCTAGCTATTGTGGTTCTGGCTGGACTACTCCGATTCAAGGAGAGGCCCGGGCAGTGGGAAGCAGTGCTACAACAACTCAGGCCTGGACCAAGGATGGAAGAAGCACTACTAGTACAAGGCGGTGACGGTGAAGGCAACAAGCAGATAACTGAAGAAGTTGTACAGTCCACAAGTCATTCTAACCTTGTGTCCACAAGAACAACAACGATTGAGAGGGTCTTCTGGGCAAGCTTTGAAGACCTTCCCAACGACCTCAAGTCATGCTTCCTCTACTTTGCTGCTAGCCCAAAGAATACCTTATGGACAGCCAATGAAACCGTGCAGGCGTGGATAGCCGAGGGATTCATCAAGCCACAGATGGGCAAGACTATGGAGGAGCTGGGTCATAACTACCTCAAGGAGCTGGTCTTGCGGTGCCTTGTTCAGATTATTAAGATGAATGCCGCTGGTGGTATTGAGCACGTCAAGGTTCACCCAAGGCTCCATGGGTTCCTGCAATCAGAGGCTCGCGAGGCTGGCTACATGGAGTTTCACGACATGCATCATGTCTTTGTTCCACCGTCGGTGCGCCGCCTCTCTTTCATGAGTTTGGGCGGCAGATATATCCCATTCACCAACAAGTTTCCTAAGTTGCGTTCTTTCATATGCTGGGTTGACAAGGAGCAACAACATCAGAGCAACGACAGCCAAGACATGAACAGCAAGAAGCGTGGGCATGATCTCGAGTTTCTGTGTGGGTCCAAGTTCCTTCGCGTAATCAAAGTACAAGGACTAATGATTGAGAAGCTGCCAAATAAGATCGGTGAAATGATCCACTTGCGTCACCTAGGTGTTGAGTGCAAGGACCTCAAGGAGCTCCCGTCCAGCATTAAGAGGCTGCTCAACCTGCAGACACTGAACATACAGGAAACTCAAGTGGAGATGATTGACCCAGGCTTCTGGAAGATAAGGACACTCCGGCATGTGCTTGCAGAGAAGCTCACACTGCCAGAAACCATCGAGGAGGAACTGGGCGAGCTGCAAACTCTATCTGGCGTAAAGCCTGCTGCCCAAGGTGGAGAATGGAAGGAACAGAATTGCCCACTGCGCAAGATGCCCAATCTCCGGACACTGAAGCTGCATGGAATCGCACATGATAAACATGGGGCGGCACTAGAGAGTGCTCTTGTGGAGATGCATCTCCTTGGTGAATTGAGCCTGCAAGGTGATGTGATTCCTTCATGCGTCTTCACCGCACCGAGCCTTAGATTCCTTCAGATGGTGGAGCTGGATGGCAGTGGCACTGTGAAATGGCCTGAGGATGGGTGGGATGCTAGCAAGGTCCGACCGAACCTCGTTCAGGTCAAAGTCAAACTGAGAAATAGCAATTTGGTGCCCCTACACATCCGGAAGAAAATCAAGGAGATACTAGTACTCGAAGACATCCAGGAGATACCACCAGTCTAAGAGTAAGCAGCACCATTGGCGAAGGAACTGAAGGTGCAACACGCATGATTTGGTTTCGTGGTATTTATACATATCTGCATCTGATCCATATTTCTTCAGTTCGTGAAAAAAATAATATGTTTTTATCGTGTTGTCATGAATTTATTTGATATGTTTCAGTCAAAAATTTATTTGATATGTATCTCTATCTGTTTATGATTTATCCATATTATACTACCATGTGTTGTTGTAACCGTGAACCATTTGTACACTCGCATTCGCATATATATTAAAAAGAAAAGGGTGCATTAGCATTCATCAGCATCTGTCATGTTATTAAATTTCCACTACTTGTCTAGGAGAGGGAGGGAGACAAAAATATGTTTATGGACAGTAGCTGTTAAGTAATTAGGCAATCTCCAGATTAAAACCAGAATATAAATCATGTAAAACAGATGAACTAGATCAAGTATGTATAGCATACTAGCATGACAGATCAACATATTGGATAGTATGAATGACAAGATTAGATCACGAGGATTATACCTGCCGACTGCAGCTGTAGTTGTTGGTGATGCAGATGGTGGTGATGATGGAATGAGGTCGACGTTGAAGTCGTTGATGTTGAAGTCGTCGTCAAAGTCGTCAATGAGAGGTGGAGAGAGCTCGACGCAGTTGACGACGAATATGCCGGGACGTAGCGCCGCCTGACTTAGATGGAAGACGACCCGTTGTGAAAGTTAGGAGCAGTCGCATGGATAGTGCTTCCCAAAAACCTTATTCGCCTTCTCCCGGTGCAGGATCACAAAGACGAGGGTTCCGGAGACCTGCTCATCCGGTCGCTGGTGCACGCAAGCGATCGGACTGGAGTAGCTACGGCGGCAGCGCAATAGCGAGAATAGGCAAAAACTCTAGCTCAATTAGATATGTTTTGGCGTAGCCGGTAGGTTGCTTATATAGTCATGTCCAACCGATCTCATGTCACGATCACGATCTAAGTCATTTTAGGACTCTTAATTTGTAACCGTTTAGGACTCTGCAACTTGAAGGCCAAGAAACAAAAAACTAAAACTACAAAAGGAGATCATGATCTAAGTCATTTTAGGACTCTTAATTTGTAACCGTTTAGGACTCTGCAACTTGAAGGCCAAAAAACAAAAAACTAAAACTACAAAATGAGACCGCGCTCCCGCAAGGCGAGGAGCCGAATTTCAGCGGACCATTCACGCAGGTGCCGCGCGCCTTCGCCCTTCGCCCTGGCGAGCCGAGACGAGGCGAGCGAGTGCACGCGTGTGGGCTTCTCTTTCTCCTCCTCATACTAGACTTGAGGAAGTGAAGAGGACTTCCATATTTAAGTATGACTACCTCCACTTCAATAAGCAAGATGGTATTAAAGAGTTCCCATATCCCCTGCTCACATGAATGGGCCTTTGAGATTTATTACAAATTTCACAATTGGTTATTGGGCCAAGCCTATATAAATTCCAACAATCCCCCACCAGATCTCAAATACCCATTTAGAGATTTGCATGTTCTCGCTACTGTTTGATATACCAGTGTTTCGGCAGAGACTGTGAAGTTGAACTTTCACCTAGAACCTCAAGCTACACTCATCCACAACTTGAACAATGGACTACGCCTTGCGAATGAGCTTTACTCAAAGCCAAACTAGTACTTGGCTGCTAGTAGCCTTACTCCGTGGGTGGAGCATATACGTCGTACTCCTTGGTCTCTTTATGAGCTTACTAGAGACCACCCAAGTCTCATAGACTGTAACGTTATACAGTCAAACTCATATAGGTATGTTCTTTCAAGAATGCTCTATAGGATAGCATCTTCGCTTGTTAAAGCCAATAGAACATATTAAAGCATTAGCCAACCTACTATACAGTGCCTCAACGCTTTGAGAGTATTGCATCTTCACATAGAGAGGGTTATTGTCGATGAAATCTGGTCGGCAGTCTACCGAGGGGTATGCCCAAGGTAGTGATTTATCGGTAGACAGGTGCGCAAGCTACGAACTAGATGGTGACGCAAGACATAACAAGGTTTTTTATCCAGGTTCGGCTGCCGTGAGGGCATAATACCTACGTCTTGTGTCTGATTTGTATTGTTGTGTATGATGAGATGTCTTTTGAGGGGGTCCCCTGCCCGCCTTATATAGTCCAGGAAGCAGGGTTACAAATCTGGAAACTAATCCTACTCGGTTACAATTGCCATAGCTGGCCAGATAAGGATTCCTATTCTAACCGACTAGGATCTTGCTTGATCTTCAAGTTTGCTTTCCTTCCTTGCATGGGACGCCGAGCAGATCAACTAGGCCACACGTCATCTTCTGGAGGGTCGGGCCATCTAGTCTGGGCCAGCCCAAGTCTAGCCGTAAGGGTGTAGGGGTTAATACCCCCACAGCTAGTCCCCGAGCACTATGCATTATGAAGTGACATGTCATCTTGACCTTCTCCGAATAGTAAGGCTTGAGTCCTTGACATCTCCGACCATTCAAAACACCATCCGAGCAGCTATTGCAGGCTTCCGACCAGCTTATGATACAGCCGATCACTGTTGTTGGTAGAGAAGTAGGTTGTCCAAAGAATGTATAGTGCTCAGAGAAAAAAGAAAAAGATTTCCTTCTAGGTGAAGTGTGCCCACTTGTATTTCTGAAAAAATGTAAGCAGGGTAAACAAAGCGTAGGGGTCAAAAAAAGAAACACATTCACCGCTAGGTGAAGTATGCCCACTTAGTCCCCAAGCCTGGTAGTAGGTGACGTAGGCACGTGATGCCAGGATCTAAAATGAAACTCCATGAAAACTTGATACTGAGATGCACCGACAGGTGCATCATACCGATGTAGTCCCTGAGCTTGCGGAAGGCGAAATATGAGCCATGTAGCAAGGTTTAAAAAGTAATGATCCCTCAACTGTATGTGAGTCCAATTTCACATGTAGCCGAGGAAATCAGTCGTCGAGCTATAGGCGGCGAGTGGCCAAAGCAGTCCCCGAGCACACCATGAGGTATGGATGACGAGTCTCCGAGCAGGAGACGCGTTCGACGAGGCCCCAAGCCTATTCAGGGAGTATAACATGCTCGGTGGTCTATGCATGAGTAGACCAGTCGCCGAGTACCTCTTACTGTATTCCCATCTGATACAGAGTATTCAATTGATATTTTTTCTTACTGCTTTGCTCTGACATGTCACAAAAAGTTGACTGATGTGACGTTATTGTCATGCTCGTCTGCTGTGTCAGTGTCACAATGGGTCGTTCGTTGGGCGTAGCATGCCAGTGTGGACCCGCCCGTAGAGGAAACGAGGGCCGCATTTACTGGCGCAGTAACCGGGAAAAAAGGAGAAACCAAAGGGATCATGCCACGTTTATTGCAGACGTATCCCAAGAATCTTGGGGAGATGGAACGGCACAGTCAATGAGATAAATAGACAAATCGCGGCTACTCCCATTTATGCCCAACAGTCGCAGTGCCACCCAGCCGCCTGCATCCCCAGCCCGCTTGCCCTAGTCCGACTCCGCCGCCACCATTAGCACACCTCGCCACAGTTAGGAGCAACACGCTCTCTGTACACCATCAAAGCCAGAGCAAAGAGGCGAGAGAGGTAGAAGATGGCCAAGACGGAGGCGAGGAAAAGAGCCGAAATGATGAGGAAGGAATGGTGGAAGTCGAAATCCACCGAAGCGACCATCAACGACCTCATCGAATTGGGCGTGCTTCACAACCGAGAGCTGGCAGGATGGCGGCCAGCAGATGGCGATAGCTACCCCAATCCCCAGCCTGGTGAGATAGTCGTCTTCAAAGATTTCTTCAAGCGGGGTTTTGGGGTTCCGGTCCATCCGTTTCTGCAAGGTCTCTGCCTGTATTACGAGATTGGAATCTGGAATCTGCATCCCAACTTGATCTTTCTTGTTTCTGTTTTCATCCATCTTTGTGAGGCGTATGGGGGAATCCAACCCCATTTTGACCTCTTTAGATATTTGTTCTGCTTGAGGAAGAAAGGGTCTCAAGGCGGCTCCAAAATCGTAGGCGGAGTGTACCTAACGCTCCGAGACAGAATGAAACAAGAGTACCTCAACTGTCCTTGGAACACATTTCTCACCGATTGGTACAAGAAATGGTTCTACATCCATGAAAAGCCCGACAACAGCACACTGTGCGATGTCGGGTACATTCCAGAGAAGAGGGTAGCCTAGAACAAGCGACCAGAGCTGACTGGGCAAGTGGAGGAGCTGATGGCGCTGCTCCCGTGGAATCAACTTGACGGAGTGGCTGTAGCTAGGAATTTCCTTAGCCGTCGGGTGCAGCCGTGCCAGAGGAAGGTGCACGCTGGGTACGAGTACCAAGGCTCAGCCGACTAGATGAGGATGCGGTTGGAGGATCTGGACCACGATGAAGTCGTACGCCGGATTGGAGAGTTATTCAATCTGGCGGACCAGAGCTACTCCCGCCCGAGCAAGATCCAGCGCGCATATAAGCTTATCCGACCAGCCCCGAAGGTAAACAATCCACCTTTTTTGCAACAAAAAATGTTGCCGACCACCGTAAAGTAAAAAATGCCTAATTGCTCTTGTCTTTGCATGCATAACAGGTGCACGGCATGGAGAGGCACAACCTTTACGTGTCGTTGGCACCTAGAGTGGAGCAACCGCAGAGCGTGGAGCCTCCCCCGGTGCTACATGGACGTCGAGGATGACCACGAAGCCGGGTCCCGAGCAGATGCCGGGAAAATGCCAGTCGCTGCCGGCCAGTCGAAGAAGAGGGCTGAAAGTCCTCAGGCAGGCAAGGCCCCAGAAGACTCGACCAGGAAGCGTCGTCGCATGGTGTGAGACTGGTCGGAGGACGAGGAGGACGAGGACGCAAGTGCTTACATGCTCAACCCTCGGAAGAGGAGGAGTGAGCAAACAACACAGGGGGATCAACCCCACCAGCAAAGGGGCCACAAGAGGGCCAGACACCGCCAGCGGGCCCAACACCCGACGTGAGGATAGCAAAAGAGCAAGCCAGGCCACCACCACAGGATGGAGGCTAGGGTTCCTCCGTCCAGCACACAAGCTAGGGGAAACCGCGGCGTCGTGCCTTCACAACCATCCATCGGAGCTCGGATCTGTAAGTTCCTAAAAACGCATTCAAAACTGCATCAATAGTGTTAGCGAGCGTACAAGTAGTAAAGGTAACTATTCTGATGTCCCATCCTAGCTCGGCATCAATGGAGAGGCCCGAGTAGCTGGGCACCGCTGGGGCAACCGTGTCGACCACCAGCAAGGCGCCGGAGCAGGTGGCGCCCGAGCAAAGCCTTCCAGGGACACCGGTTGAAAAGCAAGTCCCCGAGACCAATCAGAGCATGCCTAAGCAGACCATGGCCCCCACGTGGTCAACGCAAGGTGGTCTGCCTGACACCGCAGCCAGGGGGAAATCAGCAACAACGTCGTCACTCACCGGGCTACACCGAGAGCGAAAGCAAACCAGTGCCGAGCAGGCGGCAGAGTCTGATGATGACATCATCGAGGAAATCCAAGGGCACCCACAAGACGGGCGACAACACATATACGTCTGCCGTGAACGTGGAGACCACTATGTCTGCCACGAAGAGATCTCCATCGACGAGGAGACAAACAGAGTGGAGCGGGTAGCAAGACGGCTCATCAGAGAAGTACAGGTAGGTGTACTCCGTAAGTACTGTTATAGATCTGGTCAAATATGTATTCTTGCTTATATGGTACTGTATTTGGCGTCTAGGGCCTCGTGAAGACTGCCAAGTACCGTAAACGGTGCTTTGTCCAGATTCAAGGCATCTCCGAAGACAATAAGGAGCTGACAGCCGAAGTGGATCGGCTGTGCAAGCTGCTTGAGATAGCTGAAAAGGATCGAGCAGAAACTGAGTCACAAAGACTCAATGCTGTCCTCCAGCTTGGCCAGAAAGAGCGGGAAAGAACGGGTAACTTATCTTAGCCGCGCGCCCACAAACACTGGAAAATACTATTGGTATGTACGCATGTGTTTTCCAGAGCTTGTTGTAGACCTAGTGGAGCAAGTCACCTGGCTTCAAGAGACAAACATGCGCCTGGTCGAGGAGAGTGTCTGATTATTAGCGGAGAATGCTCGGCTGGTAGAGGACCACGCACAGCTTCGAGACCAGTCAATGAAAATGACCAAGGAGGTGAAAACCAAAAACCAAGAGATAACCAATAAGTGGCCGCTGTCCTGTTCTTGGTTTTAGGAGTCAAATTATGTCCCTTGGCATCGTTTTGATCAGAATGCCCTTGCGCAACATTGAAGATCAATGCCAAGAAACACATTGTGGAGCTGCAAAAGGATCGCGACCTCTGGAAGGATCGCTGCACGTAGATGGTGCGTGGGATCGGGCCAGTGCTCGACTTGCATGATCCAGGACTGCTGCTAGAAGAGCCTCAGGTACAGCAGCGAGGAATGATAGACAAGTGTCAACTTGCCTAGGATTGGTTGTAGTAGTTCATGAAGGAGGCTGGGGAATTTACAGGCGCCCATGTGCTTAGCATGGTGCGCGCGCATTATCCCCTGATCGACTTCACGCGCTTCACCAAAGGCTACCCCAAGGAAGTTGGTGTATAGGAAGCGGGAGAGCCACGGGACCAACTGATAGAGCTAGCGACCATGATTATTGGTGATATAAATCTGTGCGGAATAGCAATGGCACCGTCGCATAGGACGTCGACGAAGTCTGCTCCGGGGTCTTCGAGCCAACCACCTAGGACTGCGGTCTCGACCAGCCAGTCCCAGGCCGAGCAGTCTACAAGTAAGGAGCAGCCGGAGCTTGCGGTCATGACCAGCCAGACTCCTGTGGCTCAAGCTCGACCAGTGGAGGCAACGCCACAACCATAAATAGGTGGTAGCAAAATCCAGCCCGATCACCGATTGTCGAGTGGCTGGTTACCTGTAGCTGCAGAGCAGGCAATAGTTTTAGTTTATTGTAAACTTATGCCTCGTCAGGCAAGCTTGTAATAAAGTATTATTGTAGCAATGTAAGCTTGTGTTGTTTTTGTGAAAAAACGTATTAAGCTTGTATATTGTTGTTTGATAACAATTTAGAACGTATAAGTGTTCTAGTTTAGTGGTATCAGTTGGTAGACGTGTCATCCTGTAGAATCCGCACGGCCCCAGTCGGATCTATGGTCCGAGTGCGAGGCGCAAAGCCTGTTCGCACGTAAGAGCGCATAGGTCTGACCAAGGAGCGCCCACCGACCACCCAGAGCGTAGAGAGCGGGTCCCGTGCACGCATAGGGATAAGCCGGAGACGGGGCTGGCTCCGTGGACTCAAGAAAGAATGGTGGGTCTGTCAACTGGTCTTTGAGAAAAGTATTTGAAAGAAGGGAGACTCCAAATAAACACGTTAGAGTTATCAAAGGAGAGAAATATATGCTTCATTGAAACAATCAAAATACAAGAAAGTTACATATCTTTATTGATGCGTTCTAGGGGTAGAAACGCCTGAGCTTGTCAATATGCCAGGAGTTAGGTACCTCAGTACCATCTAGGTGAACCAACCTATATGAAGTAGGTCGAGTGACTTCGATGACTTCAAATGGTCCTTCCCAAAGAGATGAAAGCTTGTGGATGCCATCTTGGTTTGTTTTCCACTTCAAGACCAGGTCCCCGACCACAAAGAATCGCTCCTTGACATTCCTATTATAGTATTTGCGCAGTACAGCTAGGTACTTGGCTGTATGCACACAAGAGTCAAGCCGCCATTCTTCGGAACAGTTGACTTCGAGTTCACGTGCTTCCTCAGACCTGTCTTCATCAAAGTTCTCAACAAGCGGTGATCTGAAAGCGATATCTGCAGGGAGTACTGCTTCTGTGCCATAGACCATGAAGTATGGGGAGGCGCCAGTGTTGCGATTGGGCTGGGTTCGTAGTCCCCAGACCACAGCCGGCAATTCTTTAAGTCATCTTCTAGGAGCCTTTGTCATTTTCCCTGTACAACCTCTTCTTCAACGCATCGAGGATCATTCCATTGGCCCTTTCGACCTGTCCATTAGATCTGGGATGCGCTACTGACACGTATTTCACAACTATGCTCCTTTCATCGCAGAAGTCCCAGAATGCACTGCTAGTGAACTGAGTCCCCAGGTCTGTAATAATGTTGTTGGGGAGGCCAAAATGGTGTATAATCTGATCAAGGAACTCAACCGTCTTCTCTAATGATGCCTTGGTTAAAGGCATGTACTCTATCCATTTGGAAAACTTGTCAATCAACACGAAGACACATCTAAAGTTGCTAGGGGCCGGCTTGAAAGGACCGATCTCATGTGCTGGTACGTGTATTCGTTTGGCGAAAAACTGACATACGTCGCAGCGCCGAACAAGCTTCTCTACATCGGCCACGGCAGACGACTAGTAGAAACCTGCTCGGAAGGCTTTGCCGACCAGGGTCCGAGAGGCGGCGTGATTGCCGCAAGTACCACTATGAATTTCATGGAGTAGTTGAATACCTGCTTCATGAGTGATACACTTCATCAAGACTTCCTCCTTTGTATTTTTGTGCATTAGGACACCGTTGACCAGTACGTACTGCTTACTGCAGCGCATGAGCCGCTCGTTCTCTGTTCGATCAGTATATCCGGTCCCATCCTGCAAAAACTTGATAAAAGGTACTCTCCAATCTTTAGTGTTAGTGGTCGGAGGAACTGCAGATGTGGTCGGAGAGGATTCCGTAATGCTCGGAGGGGGAACCGCAACCACCAGAGGCTGGTCTGAGGCTTCTCGACCACCTGATCTGCTTCTTCCTTGACGGACGGTTTAACAAGGTCTTGGACAAACACACCATGTGGGACTTGAGCTCGAGATGACCCCAACTTAGACAACTCGTCAGCTGCTTGATTTTTGTCTCGGACCACATGGGTGTACTCGATGCCATATAATTTGCCTTCCAACTTTCTGATTTCTTTGCAATAGGCATCCATCTTTTCGCTAGTCATGTCCCAGTCTTTGTTTAGCAGGTTAATGACTAGGGCTGAATCTCCATAAATGTAGAGATGTTTTACACCAAGTTCGACTGCAATCCGCATGCCGTGGAGACAGGCCTCGTATTCTGTAGCATTGTTAGATGCAGGAAAATAGATCCTAAGGACGTAGTGGAGCTGTTCGTTGGTTGGTGAAATGAAGAGCACGCCTGCTCCTGCGCCATCGATGTTCAAGGAGCCATCGAAATACATCTTCCAGTATTTGACTGGCCCCTGATCGGGAGGTGTGTTGAGGTCTGTCCATTCGGCGATAAAAGTCGACCAGTGCCTGGGACTTAATAGTTGTACAACTCTGGAACTCCAAGGAGTAGGGACATAATTCCATCGCCTATTTGACGATGCGTCCGTTAGCGTCCTTATTCTGAATGATGTCTCCAAGCGGAAAATTGGTCTTGACAGCCACCCGATATCCGTCGAAGTAATGTTTCAACTTTCGAGATGTAATCAGGATGGCATAGATTAGTTTCTAAATTTGAGGGTACGTGGCTTTGGACTCATTGAGCACCTTGCTAATGAAATAAACAGGACACTGGACTTTGTACACGTGGTCGGGTTCCTCATGCTCGACCATGATAACTGTAGAGACCACGCGGTCGGTGGCCGCAATGTAGAGAAGAAGAACGTCATCTTTCTAAGGGGCTATAAGGATCGGAGGAGAGGTTAAGAATTCCTTGAGCTGCATGAAGGCAGCATCAGCCTCCTTCGACCATACGAAATTCTCTGAAGCCTTAAGTAACTTGAAGAAAGGCAAACCCTTTTCGCCAAGTCGTGAGATGAAGCGGCTAAGGGCGGCCATACATCCAGTGAGCTTCTAGATATCCTTGACATTTCTGGGAGGCTGCATATCCAAAACAGCTTTTACCTTTGTTGGATTGGGGCGTATGCCATCGTGACTGACGACGTTGCCCAGTAATATACCAGATGTGACTCTAAAGATACACTTTTTTGGATTAAGCTTCCATTAGTATTTGCTGAGGGCCGTGAAGGTACGCTGGAGATTGTCGACCAGGGTATGAGCTTCCCTGGTCTTCACGACCACATCATAGACATAGGCTTCGACCAGATCATCCTTGATTTCATCAACAAGGTATTGCTGGATAGCACGCTGGTGTGTGGCCCCCGCATTCTTAAGCCCAAACGACATAGTCGTGTAACAGTAGGCGCCGAACGGCATAATGAAGCACGTCTTGATCTGATCATCCTTTTTGAGAGCGATCTGGTGATAACCAGAGTATCAATCAAGAAAAGAAAGGAGCTTGCAGCCGGCTGTGGAATCAATGACTTCGTCTATGCGAGGTAAGCCGAAGGGGTCTTTAGGGCAGTGTTTGTTGAGATCAGTATAATCAACGCACATTTTCCATTCATTATTCTTTTTGCGTACATGTACCGGGTTGGCTAACCAATCTGGATGATACACTTCTTTGATAAATCTAGCTGCTAAAAGCCGGGTAACTTCTGCCCTAATAGCCTCCTTTTTGTCGTGAGCGAACCGTCGTAGCTTTTGCTTGATAGGTATTGCGGTCTTCGAGACGTTCAAGGAGTGCTTGATCAGGTGTCGAGGAACGCCGGTCATGTCAGCGGGTTTCCACGCGAACACGCTGACGTTGTCCCTCAGGAACCTAACGAGCGTGTCTTCCTATTTAGGATCTAGGTTGGCCCCAATGAGGGCCATCTTGCTAGGGTCGTCATCGACCAGCTGGATCTCCTTGTGCTCGTTGGACTTGATGTGCTTCCGAGGTACTTGGCACTCTGGGATCTCCAGCTTGCCGGCGGGAATCTTGGAGGCGTCGACCAGGGTTTGCTCCATGCGGATTGAGAGGTCGGTGGCCTCTGCTACCTTAAAGCTTTCCTCTTTACAGGTATAGGCAGTGTAAACATTGCCTCTGAGAGTAAGGACACCCTGCTCGGTAGGCATTTTGAGCACCAAGTAAGAGTAGTGCGGCACGGCCATGACTTGGTAAGCACTGGTCGACCAAGGATGGCGTGGTAAGTACCCTCAAAATCCGTGACCATGAAGTTGACGTAGTCGGTGTGGAAGTGGTTGGGAGTGCCGAACTATACATGGAGCGTGATCTGCCCAAGAGGTATAGAGCTCTGTCCGGGAAGGATGCCCCAAAACTGTGTGTCGTAAGGTTTGAGGTCAGCCTCAGTTAGTTTAAGGGCAGGCAAACTGTTGCAAAATAGGATGTCGATGGAGCTGCCACCGTCGACGAGCATCCTCTCAAACTGGACATTGTTGATGCAGGGGTCGAGGACGAGGGGGAAACGACCAGGTTCTAGAATTGCCGCCCACCGATCTGCTCGGCTGAAGGAGATTTCGAGGTGGGACCAGGCCAGGAGTCTAGGATCAGAGATGAGATCATCGGTATTGACGACGCTCAAGCAAGCACGCTTCAATAGCTTGCGCTCGCGCTTGGACTCTAAGGACACCTTGCCGCCAAAGATGGAGTGGACTGTTTTGGTGGGATTGACGTATTGGTGATGAGGATTTCTATCCTATGCGTCATCATCGTCATCGTCACCATCATGCCGCGGTCTATCATCAATGGCTTTTGGAGCATCATCGTTAGCAAGTTGCTTGGCGTAGATGTTCTTGAGGAAATGACAGTTCTCCATGGTGTGATTGGCCTTGGGATGGATCTGGCAGGGACCCTTCAGGGCCTTATTGTAGTCCTCCTAATAGTCCCGGTGACCACTTGGCTTCTTAACTGCGTTAACTTCATGATCGTCCTCACAAGGACGCTTGCCTCTAAAGGCGTTGCGGCGGTCATGCCACCGATCACAGTTGTCTAGGAAGTTGCGATTGTCAATGCGCCGATCACGATCGTTTCGACCACGGTCGTTGCAATTGTCATCACGGCGCAGTGGCTGTTCGGGGCATAATGACCCACCCACGTTGTCCTTAATAATCTTCTCAGCGTCATCGGCATCCGCGTAGTTCTTGGCGGTAGCGAGCAACTCGGAGACCGTGGTCGGACGTTTCTGAAGCAGCTTACTTCTGAGGGCATCATGATGGAGGAGGCCTTTGATGAAGGCCAAGACTACCTCATCATGAGAGATCTTGGGGATCTTGAGACGCATATCCGAGAAACGTCGGATGTAGTCGCGCAGTGGTTCGCCCACGCGGTCACGTATGCGCTCGAGGTCATACTTGTTGCCCGGCTGATCACACGTGGCGATAAAATTGTCGATGAAGGCTTGCTTGAGTTGTGCCTAGCTATCAAATTGGTTCTTTGGTAAACTCAAGAGCCACTGGTGACATGCTTGATCAAGGACAACTAGAAGATAATTAGCCATTACATGTTCATCGCCTGCGACGGACCGGACGGTGATCTTGTAGAGCGTGATCTAGCTTTCAGAGTTCTCCTTGCCATCGTACCTCCTAAGCTTTTCGAGCTTAAAGTTTCGTGGCCATACGACTTGTCAGAGATGAGGAGTGAACTATTTGAGGCCCGAGGGGCGTGTTTGGCATCGTACTGGATACGGCGCACATTCTCGTGGGCCTGACGGTCATTAGCATGACAAGTGATATGGCTGCGAACGTCACGAGGAGGAAGACATTGACGAAGAACACGAGGAGGGTTCTGGTCGACCTCCTAATCTTGATTGCCACGTCGCTTGCGATTATTGTCATGATGACCTCGACCACCATCTTGTCTACCCTTGTTGCCGCCGCCACCATGTGGAGGATTGGGTGGAAGCGGATCGTCACGATGTTGGCGACTTGGATGTTCTAAAGCGCGGGATCGATGGCTCTGACTAGACGCGACGGATGTGCTTGCAGCAGCTCGGGCTCGCTGGGCGTGCTCGATGGTTTGGCCCATGGCGGCGGTCAGATATGCTTTGATGTCCTCACAGACCGCATGGTTTTTTGGCGTGTCTGGTAATCAGTCCAGATTGGCCATGGCCACTGCCACGTTGGCGCTTAGGGTCCTAAAAACTTGCCGATCGCCCACTCTGTCAAAGGCGTTGGCTAGATCTCGAGGTCGGGGTCCCCTGTGACATGCTTCTTCTTCTTCTTCAGCCTCCTAATGACGGCGTTAGGCGCGATCGGTGTTATGCTGTTCGCGAAGCTGCCGCTGCTCATCAGTTTCTCCCGCGACTGGTGGCTCGTCATTGCTGACGTTGAGCACCATGTCGCCACGTCTGGGTGGAAACCTTGGGATTAGAGAGAAACCCGGAGGGTGTGGTAGTGGATCCAGATCGTATTCATCGTGGTCGAGGTGTTCAGCCTCGGTGTGGACAGAGCGTGTAGACCCAATGCTAGAGTCACCTTCTTCAGGCAGTGTATGGACCGAGCCTTCATTATGTTCTCGGGTATCGACCATGTTGACAGCATTGCCCGGTGGTGGTCGAGGTATATCCAGGAAGTACAGATCTGAAACGTGGTCGTGCTCCATGGGATCCACGAACAGATGAGGTGTACGATAGGCGTACTCGGAAGCAGCATTTTTAGGCCGTATGGGAGGGCCTGGCGATCCTCCGTCAAGACTTGGTACTCAGAGAGCCTAAAGCCAGGCGTAGGAATCGAGCGAAGGCGTATTGTGCATCCTTGATGAGTAGCGGTGACCACTAGATCTGTATCAAACCGCGTCGGGCGGCGAGTCTGAACTGGTCGGGTAGATCTGTTGTGGTGAAGCTGCACCTGCTTGGTAGATTGATTTTGAATGGAATCTACCAAAGTCAGGGTTTCGAAAAGCTTGAGGCCGACCTGGTCAATAGCCTCGCTAAGGTCAGTGTTGTTGATCGTCCTTCCTTTGTAGCAAGGGAGTGGTTGACGAGTTATCGGCGTGGCCGGAGCCGTTGCTGGGGTGGTCAGAGCCGTAGCTAGCATGGTCGGAACCATAGCCGATGAAGACGTGGTCGGCGTAGATCGGATCTACTCCTTCTCCGTGGCAGCGGCGGTGAAGCTATTGACGCCGGTGGTCCAAGTGATCTGGCCGACGGTGAACGAGAGATCGTCCGCCACAGCCGCGGAGTCAGGGATGATGACCATCTTGCTTGCCTGGGAAGCTGTACACACACCCCCTACCTGGCGCACCACTGTCGACGAAATCTGGTCGGCAGTCTATGAGGGGTATGCCCAAGGTAGTGATTTATCGGTAGACAGGTGCACAAGCTATGAACTAGATGGTGACGTAAGACACAACAAGGTTTTTATCCAGGTTCGGCCGTCGTGAGGGTGTAATACCTACGTCCTGCGTCTGATTTGTATTGTTGTGTATGATGAGATGTCTTTTGAGGGGGTCCCCTGCCTGCCCTATATAGTCTGGGGAGTAGGGTTACAAATCTGGAAACTAATCCTGCTCGGTTATAATTGACATAGCTGGCCAGATAAGGATTCCTATTCTAACCGACCAGGATCTTGCTTGATCTCCAAGTTTGCTTTTCTTCCTTGCATGGGACGCTGAGCAGATCAACTGGGCCACACGTCATCTTCTGGTGGGCCAGGCCATCTGGTCTGGGCCAGCCCAAGTCTAGCCGTAAGGGTGTAGGGGTTAATACCCCCACACTCACACAAGCCACTCTGCCTCTACAGAAGCTGTATCTAAAGCAGTAAGTTTTGCTTCCATGGTTGATTTAGTTAAAATAGTTTGTTTACAAGACCTCCATGACATTGCGCCACCTCCAAGAGTAAAAACATACCCACTAGTGGCGTAGATTTAATCAATATCAGAAATTCAGTTCGCATCACTATATCCCTCTAGCACAGCTGGGGCCCAGAATAGTGAATCCCAAAACTCATAATACCTTTGAAATAACGCAAGACCCTTTCAAGTACATGCCAATGATCATTACCCGGGTTGGACATGTACCTACTCAACTTGCACACGACAAAAGAGATATCTGGTCTGGTTACGCTAGCTAGATACATGAGTGAACCAATTATCTGAGAATATCTCAATTGATCTCTAGCAATCTTCTTATTCTTTCTCAATGTCACACTAGGATCATAAAGTGTTAGAGAATGCTTGCTATCCATGAAGCCAAACTGGCTCAAGACCTTCTCAACATAGTGAGATTGTGACAAGGTAATCTCACTATCTTCCTTAATCAGCTTAATGTTTAGAATTACATCAGCTTCTCTTAGATCTTTCATGTCAAAACTCTTTAACAAAAAAGACTTGGCCTCATTAATAATATCAATGTTTGTTCCAAAGATTAGAATATCATCAACATATAAATATAATATAACAAATTGGCCCCCACCATGTCGATAATACACACACCTATCAGCCTCATTAACAGCAAAGCCCGCACCAGTTAAAGTAGTGTCAAACTTCTCATGCCATTGTTTAGGTGCTTGTTTCAAGCCATACAAAGACTTCAGTAACTTACACACCTTCTGCTCTTCACCTTTTACTACAAACCCATCAGGCTGATCCATATAAATATCCTCATCCAACTCTCCATTAAGAAAAGTTGTCTTCACGTCCATTTGATGAACGAGAAGACCATACGAGGCAGCCAGAGAAAGTAGTACTCAAATAGTGGTCATTCTAGCAACAGGTGAATAAGTATCAAAGAAATCCTTGCCTTCCTTCTGGGTATAACCCTTAGCCATAAGCCGAGCCTTGTACTTATCAATAGTACCATCAGGCCTATACTTCTTTTTGAACACCCACTTATATCCTATTGGTTTACAACCAAAAGGTAGCTCAGATAGCTTCCAAGTTCCATTAGAAATAATCAAGTCCATCTCACTACGAACAACTTATTTCCAATCATCTGCATCTGGAGATGCATATGCCTTCGTAATATAGGTAGGAGTATCATCCACAAGATACACAATGAAATCATCACCAAAGGATTTTGCAATCCTTCATCTCTTGTTCCTCGCAGGAACTTCATTGTCATTCTCCTCAAGGACTTCTTCAGGTGGTTATTCAAATAACTTAACAGGAGACTCAATAGGTATAGTAAAATCAGGAGCTATCTCAAAGAAAAATCTAGCATTGCTACACATATCTTTCATAGGGAATATATTTTCAAAAAATATAGCATCATGAGATTCAAAAATTATATCCACATGCATATCAGGAACTTCATATTTTACTACTAAAAATCTATAGGCAATGCTATGGCGAGCATATCCTAGAAAGATAAAATCCACAATCTTCGGTCCAAGCTTACGCTTCTTAGAAATTGGAACATTGACTTTCGCCAAACATTCCCACCAACGCAAGTATGAAAGTGATGGTTTCCTTTCAACCCAATTCTCATATGGAGTTGTCTTTTTATTTCTGTTTGAAATTCTTTTCAGGACATGACTCGCAGTCAATAAAGCTTTCCCCCACCATGCCTTAGATAGACCAGCAGTGTCTAACATGGCGTTCACTAAGTCAGTCAGCGTGCGGTTTTTCCTCTCGGCAATCCCGTTTGATTCAGGCGAATAGGGAACTGTCCTCTCATGAATAATACCATGTTCTGCATAGAACTCATCAAATAATATAGAAAAATATTCACCACCACGATCTGACCTTAGATGTTTAATTTTTCTCTCTAGTTGATTTTCAACTTCAGCCTTATAGATTTTAAAGTAGTTTAGCGTTTCATCTTTAGTTTTCAACAAGTAAACATAACAAAATCTAGTTGCATCATCAATTAAAGTCATGAAATATCTCTTTCCACCTTTTGTCAACACACCATTCATCTCACAAAGATCAGAATGTATGAGTTCTAAAGGTGTCAAGTTTCTCTCCTCCGCTGTCTTGTAAGGCTTTCGAGGTTGCTTAGATTGCACACAATTATGAAACTTAGAACCTTTGGCAATAGTAAAATCTAAAATTAAACTCAAGCTAGATAAACGTGACATCAAACCAAAGTTCACATAACAAAAACGAGAATGCCAAACACTCAAACTATCATTAATTGTGCCATAAATATGATTCACTGACTTATTACAAAAATCTGCCAAATATAAGCGAAACAAGCCTCCCAATCATAGCCTTTACCAATAAATTATCCATGCTTAGACATAACTACTTTATTGGACTCTAACACTACCTTAAACTCATCTCTCAAAAGAAGGGAGACACTAACCAGGTTCTTGCGAATAGTAGGGACATGCTGCGCGTTCTTCAGTTGCACAATCTTTCCCAAAGTAAACTTCAGATCTACCGTGCCAACACCACGAACAGAAGCATGTGACCCATTCCCCATCAGGATAGAGGAAACTTAGAGCCCTTGGTAAGAACAAAACAAAGAGATATCAGCACACACGTGAATATTAGCACCTGTATCAACCTATTAGCTTGGAGATTGAAACACTGAAAGTACAGTAGGAAAATTACCATACCCGTCATCAGCACTGCTAGCAGTCACGAGGTTGACTTTTTTTCTCTTTCTTGTTCGCTCGCTCTGGACAATCTTTAGCAAAATGACCAAGCTCTCCACACACAAAGCAAGATAGCTCTGCTTTGTCTTTCTTTTTCTTCTTGAAGGCAGTATTTTGTTTGGCATTGAAAGCAGTTTGCTTAGACTTTCCCTTGTTCTTGCCATAGTTTCTCTAGACAAAGTGGGCGCTAGCTTTTTCCTCGTTCCCCTTCTCAATATTGTTTTTAGCCCAAGATTTCTCTTCAACATCAAGAGATGCTATCGGGTTTTTAACTGATATTTTCTGTCTCTTGTGTTTGAGACTTGTGGCGAAATTCCTCCATGAAGAAGGCAATTTAGCAATAATGCACCCAGCCACAAACTCATCGGGTAAGACACATTTAAGAAGTTCAAGTTCCTTAGCCAGGCGCTGAATCTCATGAGCTTGCTTGACTACTGATTTGTTAGCAACCATCTTATAGTCATTAAAACTCTTCATGATATACAGCTCTTTACTTGCATCTGAAGCACCATAGGTAGCATTCAGATGATCCCACATAGCCTTTGCGTCTTTTATGTGCATCATCGAATCAAACAGATGATCTGAAAGCACGTTACGCACAGCTCCCACAAAGATGTCACTTGCTTCCTGAAATTTTCTCATATCTTCATTAGAGATATTTTCTTCAGACAAGCCATCTTTGATCTAGAAAACTTTCATAGCAGTAAACCAATCCGTAACCTTGACAGACCATCTCTTAAAATGTGCACCATATAACTTTTCCGGCTTCAGCGCGTCAACAAAACTAGCCATAGATAATTCTGCAAACGACCTATAATGAGGTTTTTGGATTGTTAAGTAATTAGTCAATCTCCAGATTAAAACCAGAATATAAATCATGTAAAACAGATGAACTAGATCAAGTATGTATAGTATACTAGCATGACAGATCAGTATATTGGATAGTATGAACAACAAGATTAGATCAGGAGGATTATACCTACCGACTGTAGCTGTAGTCGTTGGTGATGCAGATGGTGGTGATGATGGAACGAGGTCCAGGTCGACGTCGAAGTCGTTGATGTTGAAGTCGTCGTCGAAGTTGTCAATGAGAGGTGGAGAGAGCTCGACGCAGTTGACGACGAATACGTCGGGACGTAGCGCCACTTGACTTAGATGGAAGACGACCCGTTATGAAAGTTGGGAGCAGTCGCACAGATAGTGCTTCCCAAAACCTTATTCGCCTTCTCCCGGTGCAGGATCGCAAAGACGGGGTCCGGAGACTTGCTCGTCTGGTCGCTGGTGCACGCAAGCGATCAGATTGGAGTAGCTACGGCGGCAGCGCAACAGCGAGAATAGGCAAAAACTCTAGCTCAATTAGATACATTTTGGCGTGGCCAGTAGGTTGCTTATATAGTCCTGTCCAACTGACCACGTGTCGCGATCACGATCTAAGTCGTTTTAGGACTCTTAATTTGTAACCGTTTAGAACTCTGCAACTTGAAGGCCAAAAAACCAAAAACTAAAAACTGCAAAAGGAAACCGCACTCTCGCAAGGCAAGGAGCCGGATTTCAGCGGACCATTCACGCAGGTGTCGCGCGCCCATGCCCTTCACCCCGCCCCGGCCCGGCGAGCCGAGACGAGGCGAGCGCGTGTGGGCTTCTCTTTCTTCTCCTCACACTAGACTTAAGGAAGTGGAGAGGATTTCCATATTTAAGTATGGCTATCTCCACTTCAACCAGCAAGATGGTACTAAAGAGTTCCCACATCCCCTGCTCCTATGAATGGGCCTTTGAGATTTATTAGGAATTTCACGATTGGTTATTGTACCAAGCCCATATAAATTCCAACCGTAGCTGCATTGTTTTGGAGAATTGTTCAAGTGTGGTTTCTTTTGTTCCTAGTTCCACTGTGCATTATATATTGCACGCTTCATTCTCATGTATATATATTAAATGGGGGTGGTAATAACCAAAGGTAAATACAGTTAATCCAGCTAGTGTGTGCTTCATGTATACTTCCTGGTACAGAAGTCATTGCAAAATTTTGATCTTTCTTATTCTATTGAAATAAATAAAGACTATGTGTGTGATGCTTGTCAACGAGCCAAAACTCGTTAGTTGCCATGTCCAAGATCTACAAGTTTATCAAGCTATCCTTTGGAACTTGTGTTTTCTGATGTTTGAGGACTATGCTCTCTCTATGATAGATAAAGCGGTTGGCAAAATTAAACACGAAAACAACCGGCCTGTTGTTACATCTAAATGGCCACCCAATCAGCACATTCTAGATTATTCACCACAATAGACCATGTGAATATATAAAAGAGGAAACTAAGGAGAGTTGTCCTATAAAAGAAACTTTTGACATCACTTAAGGCTGGTCAGCACTCAGCAAGGCAGTCTCTGTCCTCTCTAAGCATAAAACTCTATGCTGAATTGCTGATAACAAATTTGTATGTGCACTAGGTTTTTTATATGTATATTTATAGTAATCCAGAGGCCAGAGGCCAGAGAATAAATCAGCAGGAGACCGGAGTTCATGGCACTTTTGGCGAAGAAATGAACTGGAAAGAAGAAATGTGTGAAAAAAAAGAAACAATAGAAAGACGTTGAATGATCCGTGCTTGTCTCATCCCGGAGATTATTTCGGCCTAGAGGAGGCGGTCCATATATATATAGGATTGGCCTAGTGAAGTAGATGGGCTGCCCAAGTTCTCATCCAGCAAAGGTTTTAGCCAAGAGTCTTTAATTTGAACAAAAATCATGATACATACATGCACAAGATTTTTTCTAAAACAAAATGCGATCGTCTGCTATCTACTATATCCAAATAGAAGGAACCCACTACAACAATTCTCTGCTATTTCATAAAGCCACGTCATCTGAGGGTCCCACAGTACAAGTCAGCAGGCGAACAATCCCACGTGTGTTCACAGATTAGGCAGCGCCGGCTCTCTATTCCAAAACTGCAAACATTACAGCAAAACCCACTAGCCGCGTTGTAGTGAAACGTAAAGCAGATAAATAGTCACATTAGTTGGTCTACGGTTATTGCCTCATCAGTTTCTTTCTGGTTGTCTCTCTTCCAATTCCTAACGCTAATATATTGTCCGTGCTAACACTACATTTCATACATACACATCAAAAACAACCAAAAGACAATAGAACCTCTTGGCACCTCCAGAGAGGAATCCAACGAGCGCATGACAGATCAAATAAGGCCACCCCCAGTGAGAAATCAAAGCGGTGGATTATCCAATGTTGCAAGCGGATGAATCAATTCAACCATCGGAGAGAACGACCCATGAAAGAGAGAGAAGAACCAATGCAAGATCTAGAATCTGCAGCTTGGTGAAAAGAAACCAAATTCTCCTACCCGGCAAAGTCGAATGTGCTGCTGAGCTAGGCCGGACGAGGTCCGCCCAAGCGGTTCGTGCGAGGCAACGACGTAGAGCGCATTGGATCTGGCTGAGAGCGTGGGCCCAAGAGGATGCCAAGCAGAAGCAGCTAAACGAGACATCTGATGTCTTAAGGAGGCGGAGTTGGAGATTTTCAAGTCGAAGAATGGTTGGACTATATCCAGCGGCGCTGACATAGAAGGAAAGAGATGAGGTGGAGCTACTTACTGTAACGCGCATAAGATAGATGGTCTCAGTCATATATTTAAATAAAAAAATCATGATTTTATTATTCCTTGCTCTATGAATCCTTCTCATGTAATAGTGCTACAAAATCTCCACAGCAACGTGCAGGGTGTCATTGTCATCTAGTTTAGTTTCATTAATGAGAGATACACCCTGGAAAACCAAAGAAGAAGAACATGGGGTAGCCATTGGATCAAAGATCTACGTAAAAAACAATCGAGTCTTTTTTCGCATTCAGCTACTCGGGTGTGTTTTGTACAATTTTTTTAGAAAGGACAGCAAAAGTTTTGCCATAAATTTTATTAAATGATTCAAAAGAAAAAGGAGTTGTACAAAAATTTACATCACACCGCCGATCCATCCCCCGCTAGCGACAACCAAGACCACTACTAAAAACAGAAAAAACGAGAAAACATTAGCAGCACCAACTACACGGAGGAGGCGACCTGCTATCACAAAACCACGACAGGAGCAAAACTGTCAAAAGAAACCTATACCACTATTCAGATTGAGCATAAGATCATCCTTGCAAAGGAATGCCACTTGTGCTGGATAAAGGAATTCTTGTTGGAAATTTTTTCTATTCGTTTCCTTCCATATATTCCACCACAAATAGATAAAAATGCCATCCTGTTCTGCGACAGCATGATGGCCTCCTTGGACAGCAATATCCATCATCAACTGCACAAGAAGGATAATACTCCTTGGCCAGCTTAATTTGTCCGCCGGCCGGAAGCCACCTCACAGCTAGTGCAGTGGAGACAGGAAATGGAAGAAGGCTTCACCGGCGGCGTCCGGATCGTGTCCAGGCGTGTCATCCACTCATCCGGCCACGAGCTCGCCGGAGACGGAGGATGAGACCATGCACCTGACGCCGTGGGATCTGCGCATGATCACGGTGGACCACATCCAGAAGGGACTGCTCCTGCCCAATCCGCGGGCAGCGGCACAACTCGTGGACGGCCTCGCTTCGTCCTTCGCGCGTGGCCTGGCCGCCTGGGCCGTTTCTACCCGCTGGCCGGCCGTCTCGCCGTCGCCGACTTTATCAGGCCCGGCGGTCCCACCGGCTATTACATCCCCTGCTCTGTAGTGGGGTCGTTCTTCCCGTTGAACGGGTTCCTGGGCGCGGACGCGGAACTGCACGGCTCCCACCGCCCTTTGCTAGCGGCTCAGGTCACCGAGCTCGCCGACGGCGTCTTCGTCGCCATGTCGCTCAACCACGCCGTCGCTGACGGCACCACGTTCTGGCACCTGTTGAACACCTGGTCGGAGATCAGCCGGATGAGCGACGGCTGCTGTGAGCTTTCAACGCCGCGGCCGGTGCTGGACTGTACAGGTGGTTCCTCGAGAACGGCGCTGTGCCCATCGCTCTACCCTTCAGCAAGCTCGAGGACATCGTCTGGCGGCCCGTGTACCCGCCGGTGCAGGAGTGTTTCTTCCACTTCTCAGCGGAGAGCGTGAGGAAGCTAAAGGCGAAGGTGAACACCGAGATGGCCAGCACGGCTACGGCCATCGTGTCGTTGCTGCAGTTCCTGCTCGCTCACCTGTGGCGAGCAGCGTGTCGGCCCGGGACCTCGCGCCGGACCTGGACACGGCGTACATCCTCCTCGTCGGATGCCGTGCAAGGGTGAAAGGTTCCCCGGCGATGTCTTCGTTGTCACGGGTTCAGGCACTTGGCACGTGACTCGCGCAGAAAGGGCACCACCGGGGAGCCGCTCGACGGCGCACCGCGCGGCTACGGCCGCATGCGTGCGCCGGCGAGTGGTACCACGGTGGCGCTGTCACCTTCCCCAGATCCGGTCACGCTGTCTCGTCCATCGGCGGCGGTGGCTGTGCTGCGCTTGGCGCTGAGAGAAGGGGAGGGGGTAGAGGAGGAAAGAGGAGGGTTGCCGGGCGGGACATGTTCCTTCCTACCCCTCGCCGCGGGCGGCGCTCCCGGAGCGGCTGCGGTCGCGAGAAAGGCGGAGGGGAAAGTGGAAATGACTAGGGTTTTGGGATTCGGCGGCCGTCTGGGGTTTTTGCTCCTGCGACTTCGGCGGGCTGCCGTCGGATCAAGACACATGGCCAGGATTCACCGGGCCGGCTCCAGGCCTAGGCGGGTGAGTGTTTTCCGGGCCAGGCCTAGGTTTTGCTGGCCTGCGCTACGCGCGCTGGGCCATGCTGCTGGAAAGCGCGCAGTGCGCGAACGGCTGATGGGCCTTCGGGCCAGTTTACACAAAAGAACAGTAAAATGTCCAGAATTCCATTTTATTCTTTCCAGAAGCAGATTTTGATGTATATTTGATTAATTTCAATTGAATTTTGATGTCCAACTCTGTGCAAATTTTGTCAAACGATAATTTTGTTCAGAGAACAGTATAGTATTCTAAGAGTTTCTGGAAAAATAATTATGAGCATTTTTATGTTTTCCGCTGCAAAGCTAAAGTTTATTGTCTTCTCATTAAATCCGAACCAACGGGAGGACTTAATTTGAAGAGCAGTTATAGTTATTCAATAAATGATGAAAAGTTTATCCTCTAATTAAAATTGGAGGAATAGTTGGTTTATAGTTAAGATAAATTATAATATTGTTATCTTCTAACCAACGTTGATGATAACAATATTATAAGTTTATTTATGAGTTTAAGTTTAAAGAAAATTATGATATTGTTATTTTCTGACCAACGTTGATGATAACAATATTATAATTCTATGAGTTTTATGTTTAAAGTTTAAATCTCTGATGAATTTTGTATCAAAGTGACAAAATTTTCAGAGAATAGATAAGAAACAAGAGATGCTCCAGAGCGAGCAGAATGTAATGTATTTTCATGTTTTCCGCTGCAATGATAATGTTGATCTTCAAAATTCCGTGGACGCTATGGTTGGCCATGTCATGAAGACAGAAATTGACCAACGACGGGACTACGACCCGATGCGTCTTGAGGGGTCTATCATGCTCCCGGCCTTCGGTGCAGTGAGACAACCGACTGTTGCTGGGATTGACGACGTTGCCATGGATGTTTATCGCTGTGCGGATACTGCTCATGGCCGGGGCGGCCTGCGTCAGGTCTGCTGTGGACGACGGCTCTGCTTTGTTGACACTTTCATGCATACCAGACGCGAGCTCCGAGCGTATTTGGGACCCGACTCCTGAACTTGTGGCTGGGTCAACACCGGTGGCGACCTCTGATTTAGTCGTGGAGCCTGAACCAACGCCCAGCAATGCGGGCGAACTCCCTCAGGACACTCAGGCTGTGGCTGTGATGCCCCCTGATGGCGAAGCTGAGCCGACGTCGCCTTCGGCCCTGATCACTTCGTTTGTCAATCGGATCACAGCACCCATCCCTCCACCGATTATCAAGACACCTCGTTTACGTGCGCCATGGCGTCGTGTGCAGCCGGAGCTGCTACGCCGGAGCAGCCGCCTAGCTGCAAAGAGCCAGAGCAGGCTGCACAAGCCTGACCTGCAAGCTAAGAGGGTGCTTCTGAGGAAAATGGGAATACAGACTGAGGCTGAGATGACCGATCTTGGTTCCTTCTCGCAGCTTAAATCAATCCTCGACGGCCCTGTTACTGAGGAAACACAGGAGACGTTCGATGCCCTGTTTCCTGAAGATGGCTATAATGGCCCAGCCTTGCTGGAGGCCAACGTCTGAGCCGCAGCCACCGTCGTTGCTAAATCTGTGTAACAATGAATGGCGAAAATCTGTTAATTTGGAACGTACGTGGCCTCAATGCCCGTGCTCGTCGCAACGTCGTGTCCCAGGTTGTCTCCCTGGACAAGGTGTCGCTGCTCTGCCTCCAGAAGCTATCCTGTATCCCTGTGAACTTGATCTCTGATATGTTAGGCACTGGGTTTGAGTATTTCTTTCTCCCCGCTAACGGTGTCGCTGGTGGCATTCTTATGGCCTAGAGGACTACGGAGTGGTCTCTTTCTCAGCTCCGCGTGGACACATTCACCGTCACGGCCTTGGCCTCAATGGCGAATGACCCCGGGGTGCAGCCATTGTGGCTAACCACGGTCTATGGGCCGCAATCGGATGACTAGGTCGCCTTCCTAAATGAACTGAGGGCAATACGGGGTGCTCGTACGAGGCCATGGTTCGTCTGTGGAGACTTCAATATGATATACTGAGCCGAAGACAAGAATAATGACCGACTAGACCGACGCAACTTGCGCCGCTTTGCACGCCTTCTGAATGAGCTGCTGCTGAGCGAATTATTCCTGCAGGGCAGGCTGTTCACCTGGTCTAGTGAACGGGAGCATCCCACTCTAGAGAGGATTGATAGAGCCTTCGCCACTTCTGACTGACTTGATGGGTTTCCGAACCACCGAATGCGTGCTCTCTCCACCGATTGTTCTGATCATGCCCCATTGCTGCTACAGACCATGACCATCCCATGGGCGACGAAGCGCTTCCGCTTTGAAACTTTATGGACAAACTTTGACGGTTTTCTATAGGTGGTGGCCGACGCCTGGGTCTGTCCATTGCAAGACGCCGATGCCTTCCGTGTCCTGGACTATAAGCTGAGGAACACTGCCAAAGCACTAAAGAGTTGGAGCATGAAGAATATTGGCAGTGTCAAGCTACAGCTCATCCTGGCTCGTGAAATTGTGGGACGGCTGGAGGCTCACCGCACCTTGTCTGCGGAGGAGGCTGCACTGAGGAAGAGACTGAAGTGGCGTTGCCTGGGCCTTGCCTCCATGACAAGAACGACAGCTCATCAGCGTTCTGTTAGATTGATCTCTCCTCTAATGAGCCCAACGGCTCATTAGGCCTTTGATCCGCGCCCTGATCGGGGGCGCCCAGCCCAATAATGGCTGGTGGGCCCCCGTCGCGCAGCGCTATATAAAGGAGGTGGGAGCCGGGGCTCGAGTCACGAGGTTCACCTGAGCCGCCTTTCCTCACCTACAACCCTAACCGATCTCGAGGGTCGCGCTGTGAGCGACGGGAAGGACCGTCGCCGTCACTGCATCGCGCTCCCCTTCTCCGACCGTCGCTGCCCGTGCGCAGCCACCATCAACGTTCGTGATGGCGTCCGGATCGAACTCCAACCTTCCTACAGACGGTTTGCACCACTTAACTCCCCTTTCTCCCTATCTCCCTCTCGGATCCGCTAGTTCTATCACTAGGAACTTTGTCTACTACTTGTTTCACTGGTTTATCCCACTGGATCTATGTCCTAGCGGTACTATTAGCCTAACAGTGATGCTATTAGTATTAACATTGGTATCGGAGGCCTGGATCTAGGTGTAGATCCAGTTTGGGGAAAAGAAATGAATAACACCGGTTCGGTTTTTGGATCGGAAAGTACTCGGTAGATCTTATTTATGGGGTAGAAAAGGAAAGGGAAATCACAGAAAGAATCAACCGGATGGATCAACTAGGATAAGAACTGGAACCCTAACCCTAACCCTAATCAGGTAAAAGAAAGAAAGGAGGGCATGGAGGGGACCTACCCGGGCCCAGCCACCCTTATCGCCGGCGGCTTTGGACGCCATGCGGGAAAAGCTAGCGGAGCCGCCGCTCGTCGGTGGGTTGCCGCGGAGCGCGCGCGAGTTCACAGGACACCGTCACGAAACCGCTCGACGGCGGCGCGCTCTCCCTCGCGGGGAACACGCATGCCGACGAGGGGCACCGCGGCGGCGTCGCACTTCTTCCTTCCAGCCGCCATGGACGGCTGCCGGTGCTGCTGCTCTTCTGTTGCGCGGCGCTGAGAGAACGGAGGGAGGAGAGGATGGAAATGAAACTAGGGTTTCGTTCGGGCAGCACTCGCCCGGCCTTTTGACCCTCCGATGTGCACGCGCGACCGTCGGATCAAATCGCCCTCAGATCGACGCCTCGCAGTGACTGGGCTGAAATCGGCCCACGCGGGAGAGAGCGGTTGGCCGAATTCTCGGCCCAGGCCCAGGTTGCGGCCTGGGCGCGGGAACGCTGGCGAGCGCGCGCGTGAAGCGGGCCGTGGGCCGCGCTTTGCTGGGCCGCCGCGTCAAAGAATCAAAGAATTCTATTTTTTCAATTACCAGAAGCATAAATTGATGTTTTTGATCATTTTTTATTCAAATTTGATGCTTTTTTTTCTAGGCAAATTTTATCCAACGATATTATTTGTTTAGATAACAGTAGAGTAATTAAAGTGCTTCTGGAAAATATTATGAGAATATTAAAAGTATTTCCGCTGCGTACTTAAAAATGTTATTTTATTATTAAATTCGAACCAACGGGAGAATTTAATTTTGAAAAATAGATAGATTTTGAACTGATTATAATATTGTTATTATTCTGACCAACGTTGATTAATAGCAGTATTATGATATTATTATGATTTTATCATGCATTAATTCTATTTCTGCCCAACGGTGATCTAGAATTAGTGTAAAAAGGATGATTTTTGTATGTCTTAATTTTGACCAACGTTGGAATTAAAGCATGCAATTATTCATGTTATAATTATGTTCTCACTTTATATGACTTATATTTTCAGGAGGTTACTCTTTGATGGGGTTTATCAAAGATATCCCACCCCTCAAAGGTGACAACTACAACGAATGGAAAAAGAAAATTGACCTCGCTTTTGTTTTGGCTGAGGTGGACTGGGTGGTCACCACACCATGCCCCAGTGAACCTGTGGCACCGGTGAGGGAGGCCAATGAGTCTGATGCTGAATGGCAGAAAAAAGAGAGGGACCATGCTCCCGTACAGATGGCATATGACCTACAAAAGCAAAAGTGGGTCAATTCCAACAAAAAGTGTGTTGCTGTCATAAAGAACACAATTGAGCCTACCATAATGGGCTCAATCCAAGAGTGTGACACTGTCACAGAGTACTTGGAAAGGATAAAGAGTCAGTTCTATGGCTCTTCAAAGACATATGCTACTCAGCTGATAAAGCAGCTGGTGACAGAAAAATACATTGGAGGTGGTCATGGCAATGGCATAAGAGAGCACATATCAAAAATGAACCATTTGAACAACAAGCTAAAACCAATGGATCTGGCTCTTACGGAAGAGTTTCTTGTCCATTTGATTTTTGCTTCTTTACCAAAAGAGTTTGACACATTTGTTGTCAACTACAACATTCAGCCCGAGAAATAGGATCTAGAACGTTGTATGGCAATGTGTGCACAGGAGGAAGAGAGGATAAAAGCCACCAATGGTGGTACTCTCAATTTTGTTAAAGACAACAAAAGAAAGAATTTCAATGCCAATGCCAACTCTCCCTCAAAGACAAAGGGCAAAGCTCCCATGCAGCATCAGCCTCAGCAGAACAAATTCACAGTGAACAAAGATCAGTGTCTTCACTGCAAGAAGACGGGACATTACAAGAAAGATTGTCCCGAATTCCTAAAGATGATCATGGCAAAGCAAGGTGAGAACATGATTACGTTTATAAATGAATCCCTATATGTACAGTATTCGAAATCTACTTGGTGGATTGACTCAGGAGCAACTGTTCATGTTGCAAATTCTTTACAGGGATTCCGTTCGACGAGAACTACGCAAAGAAGCGAAAAGCACGTTAAAGTCGCAAATGGAGTCCAAGCAGACGTCGAAGCTGTTGACGATGTCTCCTTAGAGCTTGCTGATGGATTCATTCTATTGTTAAAAGATGTTTTATTTGTTCCGTCATTACAAAGAAACTTGATTAGTGTGTCATGTTTGGACAACGATGGTTTTGATTGTCATTTTGGAGATGGCAAATGTGAAATATTATGTAATAATGAATGTGTTGGCCTTGCTTTTCAAAAGCAAGATCTTTATTTGTTATCACTTCGTGAAAATGTGAATTCCGTATGTGATGCGAATGATAACGTATTCTCGTTTGTGAACGTGAATAGAAAACGAAAGAGAACTCAAGATGCGTCGTCGAAATTATGGCACTGTCGTTTAGGCCATATTTCGAGGGGGAGAATAGAGAGACTAGTTAAGAATGATATTCTTCCTCCATTAGAGTTCTCAGATTTTGAACAGTGCATAGAATGCATTAAAGGAAAATACACAAAGCAAATTAAAAAGGATGTTAAACGAAGCACAGGAATTCTACAGATAATTCACACAGACATCTGTGGTCCTTTTCCTGTGAAAAGTGTGGATGATTTTGATTCGTTCATAACATTCACAGATGACTACTCCCGTTATGGTTACATTTATCCAATTAAAGAAAGAAATGAAGCGTTGGATAAATTTAAAATATTTAAGGCTGAAGTTGAAAATCAGCATAATTTAAAGATTAAAGTGGTCAGGTCTGATCGTGGTGGGGAGTACTACGGTCGGCATATCCCATATGGTCAAGCTCCTGGACCCTTTGCAAGGTTTCTACAGGAGAATGGCATAGTAGCCCAGTATTCTACACCGGGCGAACCTCAGCAGAACGGAGTAGCTGAAAGGCGAAACCGTACCTTAATGGATATGGTGCGTAGTATGATGAGTTACTCTGACTTGCCATTATGTCTATGGATGGAGGCGTTAAAAACCGCCATTCATATTCTAAATAGAGTACCAAGCAAAGCGGTGCCCAAAACACCATATGAATTGTGGACAGGAAGAGAACCCTCACTAAAACACTTACGTGTGTGGGGGAGTCCTGCTGAGGCAAAAGTGTTTAACCCAAATATTGGGAAGCTAGATCCCAAAACAGTTAGCTGCCATTTTATTGGCTATCCTAAAAAGTCAAAAGGTTTTCGTTTCTACTGTTCAGATAGATACACAAAATTTGTAGAAACGAGACACGCTGTTATCTTAGAGGATGAAATGATGAGGGGGAGCATGGTGGCTCGAGAAATTGTTCTTGAGGAGAAGCGGGTATGTGTGCCCACTCCGATGATTCAGGAACCATTCTTTGAACTACCTGTTCTTGTTACACCAACAGTGCCAGATACTGTAGTACCAACACCTGTTGTGAGTTCTCCTGTGGTGACAGTAAATAATGATGAGGAACCTGTCCTTCAGGAACCTATACAAACTGATGCTATAGATGAGGGAGAGCAACAACAGCCCCAAACTGAAAATGTGCCAAATGTGGAGGCCCCGAGAAGGTCCCAAAGAGCTAGAAGATCAGCTATACCTGATGATTATGAGGTGTATAACACTGAAGAATTTTAAATGGAGGGTGATCCCACTTCATTTGAAGAAGCCATGAGAAGTGATAATTCATCCAAGTGGCTTGAGGCCATGGAAGATGAAATAAAGTCAATGAGTACCAACAAAGTTTGGGACTTAGAACCTATTCCTAAAGGAGCCAAGACAGTAGGCTGTAAATGGGTCTATAAGACAAAACGTGACTCCCAAGGGAATATTGAAAGGTTTAAAGCGTGACTTGTGGCAAAAGGTTTCACACAAAGAGAAGGGATTGATTACAATGAGACGTTTTCTTCAGTCTCATGTAAAGATTCCTTCAGAATTATAATGGCATTAGTGGCACACTACGATTTAGAGTTACATCAGATGGATGTAAAAACGGCATTCCTGAATGGGGATCTGGAGGAAAATGTTTACATGGCTCAACCAAAAGGTTTTGTCATGGAAGGAAAAGAACGAATGGGATGCCGCTTAAAGAAATCGATTTATGGGTTAAAGCAAGCTTCAAGACAGTGGTATTTGAAGTTTGACAGAACAATAAAGAATTTTGGGTTTAAAGAAAATATTGAGGATAATTGTGTTTATGCAAAGTTTAAGAATGGAAGGTATATCTTCCTAATCCTGTACGTAGATGATATCTTACTTGCTAGTGGTGATGTTCATCTACTACTGGAGACAAAGAAGTTTTTATCTTCAAAATTTGATATGAAAGATCTTGGTGAAGCGTCTTTTGTTTTGGGCATAGAGATTCACCGAGATAGAAGTAAAGGGGTATTAGGACTATCACAAAAGGCATACATAGAAAAGGTTTTAAAGAAATTCAGTATGCATAAATGTAGTGCATCACCTGCACCCATGGTCAAGGGCGACAGATATGGGGATTTTCAATGCCCAAGGAACCAATACGAGCTCGATCAAATGAAAGTGGTTCCATATGCTTCTGCTGTCGGAAGCCTACAATATGCTCAAGTGTGCACGCGCCCTGACTTAGCTTTTGTTACCGGGTTGCTTGGCAGATTTCAAAGTAATCCAGGAATTGAACACTGGAAACTGGTAAAGAAAGTCTTGCGATATTTGCAAGGTACGAAAGGCCTCATGTTGACGTATAGAAAATCAGATTATCTCCAGATAGTGGGGTATTCGGATTCTGATTATGCGGGAGATGATAGAAAATCCACGTCAGGATATGTGTTCACTCTCGCAGGAGGAGCAATTTCATGGAAAAGCTCAAAACAAACCGTCACTATATCGTCCACAATGTATGCCGAGTTTGTAGCGTGTTATGAGACAACGGGGCAGGTGAACTGGCTAAAGAAGTTCATACCCGGTTTGAAGGTGGTCGACAGCATACATAAGCCACTAAAGTTATACTGCGATAATAATCCAGCAGTACAGTACGCTCACAACAATAGGTCAAGTGGTGCTGCCAAACACATTGACATAAAGTATTATGTTGTGAAGGATAAAGTCCGGGATCAAATTATAAATCTTGAGCATATAAGCACTGAAAAGATGCTCGCGGATCCGCTTACAAAAGGCTTACCACCCAACGTGTTCAGGGAACATGTAGCCGACATGGGTTTAAGGAAAAGCCTATGACTCCTGGACTATAATAAAGGGCCCAAAAGTTAAAGTAACTGTTTTAGATCAGAGACGCGCATTGTAGCTGTCGAATCTATCGGCGATTGACCGTGACGATGAAACATGCTCTATGTACTTATCTGTGATGGAACGAGTAAAGTTAAAAGTATTGAAGTCAAAGATGAAAGGTTAAAGTATAAGTGAGATCAAGGAGGAGAATGTTAGATTGATCTCTCCTCTAATGAGCCCAACGGCTCATCAGGCCTTTGATCCGCGCCCTGATCGGGGGCGCCCAGCCCAATAATGGCTGGTGGGCCCCCGTCGCGCAGCGCTATATAAAGGAGGTGGGAGCCGGGGCTCGAGTCACGAGGTTCACCTGAGCCGCCTTTCCTCACCTACAACCCTAACCGATCTCGAGGGTCGCGCTGTGAGCGACGGGAAGCACCGCCGCCGTCACTGCATCGCGCTCCCCTTCTCCGACCGTCGCTGCCCGTGCGCAGCCACCATCAACGTTCGTGATGGCGTCCGGATCGAACTCCAACCTTCCTACAGACGGTTTGCACCACTTAACTCCCCTTTCTCCCTATCTCCCTCTCGGATCCGCTAGTTCTATCACTAGGAACTTTGTCTACTACTTGTTTCACTGGTTTACCCCACTGGATCTATGTCCTAGCGGTACTATTAGCCTAACAGTGATGCTATTAGTATTAACACGTTCTAGGTTGCTGTACTTGGAGCACGGGGATGCAAACACAAGGCTGTTTCACCTGCAGGCATGTCATAGAAGTTGAAAGAATTACATCATGGTGCAGGATCATGTTGTGGTCAACAATGAACACATCGCTGACGCCTTGTTTGAGCACTTCAACGGCCTACTGGGCTCACCGGCGCAGCGGACACGTACGGCCAGGCTGGACCTCCTCAATCTGCCAAGTCTGGACCCCTCATCCCTAGACGTTTGCTTCTCTGAAGAAGAGATTTGGGCAGTGGTGCGGGATATCCCAGCTGAGAAAACGCCGGGCCCCGACGGCTTCAATGGCATCTTCTACAAGAAAGTCTGGCCCATCATCAAGGATGACATTGTCGCTGCCGGCCATCGATGGCAGGAGCTTCCATTTGGTTAACGAAGCCATGCTCGTTCACCATCTCTGTTCTTTCCCCCAAAAAAAAGGGGGAAATGTCTCTAATCATCTCCACGTTTTTCTTTGATAAATTTTATTTTAATAATCAGTGCGCACCTGGATGGAGCATGGAGCTGGACCGGCAGATAGATTGCTGCATCGTCTGCAGCCTGCAGGTCCGGTTACGTAGGTCCATGGATCATGTATCAGCACATCCTGCGTTTTGCTAGATCTGATTTGGTTCCGGAGTTATAAATAAACAGATACATTTTTCAAGTGTGGGTGTGGCCAACTGACAGCAGGAGCCGACGGTATTGATTGGTGGTTTCGTCCAAACCACCACTGCTAATTCAGCGTGCACTTTGCTTGCAAACTCAAACAACGGCAGGCGCCAAACGCCACACGGTGCCAGCTCAGCCCAGCCTAGATCTCGATGCAATGCAACATACTGTACAGAAACCGTACTGGTGGTACTGCATGCCGAGGGTGAAAACGGTATAGATATTTTCTGACCGTATTTGAAACCAAATTCGTTTAGTAGGGTTCAGATCTGTCTGCATCCGAGTCCAGATATTGAATATCCGATACTGTATCTGTATTCGAATACTCAAATCGCATATTTATGATATCGATATCTAATCATATTATATCCGGCATGGTTGACACTATCCGTATTCGAATCCGAATCCAGACAGAAATATGAAAATAAATATGATATCAATGATATTCGTCCGTATCTGATCCATTCCGTTTTCATCCGCAGTGCATGCCATGGTAGCTAGCTTGGCAGTTGGTGGCATACAGCAGAAACCGCATGCATATATGGCTGGTTGTACGTACGTACTGTATGTATACTTGTAATGTAGCCGGCCACGGCCAGCCATATAAGCTACTCAACCCTAAATAAAGGTCACAAAATAACAAAGTCTGGGGGCATATTAATTACTCCCTCTATTCCAAATTATAAATTATTTCAAGAATATTGAAGATTCAAAGCATTTTAAGTTTGACAAAAAAAAATATAGAGAAAATTATACAAAGATTTATAACATAAAATAGGTATACCACGAAAATATAATTAATGAAGAATCAATGATACTTAGTTGATATTACAAATATTATTATTTTTATCATATAAATTTGGTTAAATTTAAGATTATTTGATTTTTCAATATTTATAGAATAACTTATAATTTAAAATGGATGGAGTATAATCATATAGTTGTGGGCTTGACGTCTCGTGTTGGCCTTTGGGGTCATCACCTACCCGTGGGTGCGAGCTACAGTGCACACACCCTCTCTACAATTGACGCCGTTATTGAATTGACTGACCTCCAGGCCGGATTAGTTACGTTACGATGTGTCCTCCCTCAGTACTCACGGGCCCGGCTGACGCGGATCCGAAACGCCTCGTCCGTTGCAGTCGTCCTGCCCGCGGTTCCTCGAAATTTTTTTAAATAATATTTTTTAATGAATGAGATCATGTATCAGGCACCGGTATCGGCACTGCAGAAGGCACCGCTAGCGAATCTGTCGGCAGCTGGAAAGCCGACAAGTCCGATCGGTAGACCGCCAGCCGATAGGCCTGTCGGCTCTCCAGAGGCCGACAGGATTTCTCTAACCATCACCAAACAGAAAACTAATTTTATCACTTCAACACTAAAAACATTTGCTCTCCTTTTTCAGATATATAAACATATATTACGTACCATAACGTAAGAAACCTTACAAACTTTTGAATGCAAACACATTCTAATATTAACCTAGCACGGTACATACACTAAACCTGCAATACTAAATGGCATACGTGGAATTGTAGGTAGTTAAGGTAAGTAGTCCCACCACTGATCCTAACATGTCTTAGGGAAAGTAAACAAAGCACGACTTGCAATGGCATGTATGGAACTCTGTACTTCTAATGTCCAGAGGTCCACCACTAGTCCTAACATGCCGTAGGAAATTTAACTTGTTGGGTCTATTACATTGTTCTACTGGGTGTAGCGTGGTTGTTTTCCCTTTCTATCGCGCCCTGAAGATGGTTCGGCTGCATCCTTCTTGTTCTTGAGAGCTTCCTCCCGGATTTTAAGCTCTTGCTCCATACGCTTGATGGCTGCTTTACGCATAATTAACTGCTCCCTCCTCCTAACAAGGTCATCCTCGTTCCCCCTCAGACGGATTTGGTCAAAACGACACAGGCTGCCCGTCCCAAAAATGCTGTTTTTCCCCTTATATTTCGTTTTCCACCCAGAATCCTGATTATAATTTATTTATTTATCTGAAAATAGAAATTTTCGTGAAGAATATTCAACGCCAGGCACCGAGCATCTTGTGTCCAGCTCACCACACAACACATCCGGCAGTGGGTAATAATCGTTTGGCGACAAATTAAATGACAAGTTTCTATCCTAGCGTGCTTTAATTTCACGGTCAACTGCAGCTAATTAATTTCCAAACAGACTAGAAAAACTCTCCAAGATCACTTGTGCACGATGCCCGTGATCGGGTTCACGGGCACCAGATGTACGCGCGCGGTAACGAAAGGTTCATAGGTAAATTATTTTAGTGGATCAGCTAAAATAATTTACCTATCATGCTCAACATTGTGAACTGAGCGTAGCTTGGGTTTCTTGTGGTGAAATCTGTCTATTCGGGTTCAAGTTTCCGACTTAACACGGGTGCGCTATTTTTTCAGTGGTAGGCGACGTGCCAGTCGACAGTGAGGCGCCTATGCTGACTTCGTCAATCTCGAGATTTGCCAGTCCAACTCAGTCATTCGGAGATGTTCATAGGGTAGGGTGTGCCGTGTGGATACGTGCGTTCATAGGAGTAAGTGTGCGCTCGTGTGTGAGCCTCTGCGTTTGTAACGGGGTCTCGGAAAAAAAAAAGATGATGCTCAACATTATGACGCCATGTTGGACATCCCACGAGGTGTCAAGCAGGTTTAAAAAAATCACCCAAGGAGAAAACAACCGGTTTCAATTGTTGCGAAGGCAAAACATGCATCTGGTTTCCTAATTTAAGTAGGTAAAAAACATTCTACAACATAATTAAGGGACATGCATATCGAGGACTTTTTCCGAAATACAAAAACTCTCAAAATTAAACATCCACACGACAGACCCAACATTTTTTGCTTTCATTCGTGGACGGATTGTGATTTATCGTATCAAGAAGTTTGTGCCTCGCCTCCTCATGATGGAGTGGAAATTGGATGGGATTACGAATTGACAGGCACCACCTTAAAACTGTACGTCCTGGTGCGTTTTGCTGATGACAGCCACTTGGAACAACGGAACCCGGTTCCAGAGAATCAAGAAGCTAAGTCTAATAGGGATGACGAAAGCAGACATGAAACGTATCGTTAATTATTGGTGCTTGTTTTTGAGGTTTTACCGTGTGTCCCTAAAAATAGAAACATAAACCGCAATTATGGTGATAAACTGATAATGGTTTCTAAATCGTTTTTAATTTGGTCAGAAATTACTGACGATGTTATATATTCTTGTAAGTCCCACACACTCATAGTCTTCTGTTATATGAGCCTATTGGTCACCTATCTATGCTTTACATTTATGTGTCAACTTGTGTAGCTAGTAAATCAAGTTTTTATATTAGTTAACAAGAAGAAGTAAAGCATATTTGAAGACCTGACTTATGATTCCCCAAGTTTACACAACGATGTTCCAGAACAACGTTGCTGGCTTACTGGAGGGCCAAAGAAACAAAATTGTCATCCATGTTATGTATAGCTAATATTAAAGATCGAATGAGTTCTTACAACCATCTTTTGTTTATTTGTTCTTGTGCTTTCGGTGTCCCGTCCGTGACCTGGGGTTTCGTGCTTTTACAATTAAAACAACTCGTGAATAGCAATGATATGAAGTACATTTTCAAGACGTACTAACCCGTTTGGCGCAACTTTACGAGCTGTTTGAAGTTATTCTGTACCAAATGGGTTTTTTCAAAACAAATTCACATGTGAAGCTTTTTAAAACATGCTCTCACAAGAAATTAGTATGGGACGAAGCTAAAAATAATTGCTTCTCCCGGCTTCAACTCGCTCTCGTAAGCCCTTGTTTGGGAGTTGGGATTTTGTGAGATCATGTTTTAAGAACTTTTATTTACATGCATATAGAACTGTTTTGTCAAACAGTTCACTAAAATAGTTTTAGATCCACAGGTAGAGCTGCCTTTTGAGTTTTAAGAATAAAAGAAGTTACTCTACTAATATCTCACGGGGCTGAGCTTTGCCAAATGAAACGAGGCAGTGATATATGTTTGCTAATAAAAGAAAATGTCCTTTTCTTCCCACGTGTTTCTTGGTGGTGTGCACTGTGCAGCGCAGCTCTCGGCATGCATGCAGCTGATGCGACCCGCCTCGTTCGTTTTGCCAGATCTGATTTGTTTTCGTCGAATGGAAAATTAAATTAAAATAATAAAACTAATGAAGTACGTACAAGTGATGGAGAGCAACGAACTAACCGCAGGAGGCGGCGCCGACGGTATTGCATTGCATCGGTCAATACGATGGTTTGTCCAAACCACCTCTGGCTGCTGCTGGCTTTACTCGCAGTCGCAGGCAGATCATATTGCTGAACACGTGCATTTTAGTCTGGTTCGCTTATCTTATAAGCCATACTTTTTCAGTCAACCAATAATATTTTTTCTCTTACAGTAAATCAGTAAACAATACTTTCAGCTATGTCTGTTCAGACAAGCGAACAGGGCTTTTGCTTGCTGCAAACTCAAACAAAGACACCCTGCAGCGCCAACTCAGCTCGGATTTCCATATCTCGATCTTTTTTAGGTTTGTTCTAAATCAAATACTACTAGATTTAATGATTAATTTAAAAAGTCTATGTAGTTTAATAACATGTGAACTATATATTATTAAAATATTACTAAAAAGATTTATGTATATATAGTTTACAATTTGGGGCCTCCACTGGCCCTCCGCCAGTGAATACAAGTGAATGAATAGATAGCGAAGAGAGAAGAGTACGCATTCACGCCTTTGTACGTGCACATACTACGGTACAACAAGTCCCCAAACAGTTTGGAACTTTGCATTGCATGCATGCATGAGTGAGCATGGATGATGGATCTACCTCTTCCATGGATCCGAGTAGTACGTTCCAACGTTACGAAACCAGAAGCACACGCTACCCGGATCGGCTCCGTTCCGTTCGTGGCTTGTTTAACAAGTTATTACTGTATTAAAGGGAAGGGGAAAAGAAGAAAAAAAAAAACGAGTCCGTGAAGAAAAGGTCAGAACGAGGGAGGGGATAAATATAGGCGAGTGGATTGGATCGGATAAAAATCCAGATAAAATTTACCGCGCGCGTTTTGAGGAGAAGATAGGAAATTAGGAAATCAGGAATAGGATAGGGTTGTGGGGCGTCCGAAAATCTGCGCCTACCGACCGGTGGGGCCGCGCGCCACCGCACGCACTGACACCAACAGACGGGCCCACCGGGCAGGAAAAGAAATCGATGGCCTTGTTTAGATGCTAAAATTGGGTGGTAAATTTTACATAGAGTATGTCCCGTCACACTGTAGCAATTTTGTTTTTATGTGGTAATAATTGTCCAAATCTTGATTAATTAGGCTCTAAATGTTCGTCTCGTAAAGTACAACAAAACTGTGCAATTAGTTTTTTATTTCATCTACATTTAGTACTTCATATATATGCCAACATTTTGATGTGATGGGGAATCTTCTTTTTGCATATTAGAATTTGGGGTGAATTCTGGAATCTAAACAAGGTCGATACTTGAATTTGGCCTCGTTTGGTTGCCGACTCGCGGGTGGCCGATTTGGCACAGTGCCACTCCGACCACTGTAGCACTTTTTGTTTTTTAGTGTAAAAAATTGTTTAAAAATTGATTAATTAGACTCAAAATGTTCGTCTCGCAAAGTACAACAAAACTGTGCAATTAGTTTTTGATTTTATCTATATTTAGTACTCCATGCATTTGTCGGTATTTTGATGTGATGGGGAATCTCCTTTTTGCATAGTGAAATTTGAGGAGAGAATTTAGGGCTTGTTTAGATGGTGAAAAAGTTTGGGTAAGTTCCTGTAGCACTTTTCGTTGTTATTTGATAAAATTTATCCAATCATAGACTAACTAGGCTCAAAAGATTTGTCTCGACATTTACAGACAAACTGTGCAATTAGTTTTTTTATCTACATTTAATGCTCCATGCATGCGTCCAAAGATTCGATGTGACAGTTACTGTGCAAACTTTTTTAGGTAAAGTTGGCAACTAAACAGGCTCTTAGGAACAAACAAGGTCTTTATCTATTTTCTACTCCGAGTAGGATATTTATTAGTATTTTAAATTTATTTACAGGAGGAGGTGTTATTACTATCGGATAAAGACGGTAATCCTAATCTAATCCCGTCGGCAAACTCTGTTATAAAACCCGAGCACCTCCCCCCTCTCCCTCCCCATCACAATCGCCTCGGCTCGCCTCGCTCGTCCTCGCATCGCGTGCAGCAGTGCAGCAGCGGAAGAACGATCTCTCTCGTTCGTCGTCGTAGCAAGCTAAGCCAAGCCAAGCCTTCTCAATGGCGCCTCTAGGAGATGGCGGAGCTGCGCCAGCGGCGGGCAACAACCTCGTCGTGTCGTTCGGCGAGATGCTGATCGACTTCGTCCCCGACGTGGCCGGGCTGTCGCTGGCCGAGTCCGGCGGCTTCGTCAAGGCCCCCGGCGGCGCGCCCGCCAACGTCGCCTGCGCCATCGCCAAGCTCGGCGGATCCTCCGCCTTCCTCGGCAAGGTACGTCCCGTTGCCGTCCCGTCGATTACTCACTCAGAGCCGTCGCATAGCGCCGGCCAGCAAGTCTTCTAGATCCGGTCCGATAGGAAGGAATCCACGGCTAGCTTACTAGATGCGGCGGCGGGTGGGTGGATCTGGTGGTGTGGCGCGTGATCTGGACCCGGATCTGATCATCCTCCCGCGTTCTGGCCGGCAATGCGCCGCCGGCCGGGCGTTGACCTGACCATTCATGGAGTGCGTGGGAGTTCACATTTAGTTGGCGAACGGCATGATTTTTACTTTTACTGCTGTTTTTATTCAGTTTCAAGTTGCAAATTTGACCGATGCGTGTGCGTTACAATTGGCATCGGCGTCCGTCAGCGGCGGCTATTTCTTGGGCGGCAAAATCGTTGCAGCTAGCTGTGCCTTGTCATTCGACGGACGGATGCCACTATAGTGGAGCTGTTTGTTGGGAGGGAGTGGGTAGGTGGGCGGGCGGGTGCCGGAGCCAGACGGACTCGTTTGTTCTTGTCGCCGCGTGATCTCACCCCCTTAGCCATTTTGTTATTGATCGCCGACGGCGGCAGCCGAAGCCGGCTACCTTTACTATATTTATTTAGATCTTGACGTTTTATATGCGTGCTGTCATTTTGTTTGAGCCAAAGAAACCCCGGAATTCATTTGTTTTTTATAAGGAAAAAAGATTAAAAAATAATAAGAAAAAAGGCACTCTATGATTTTTGTTTGTTACTTATTGTTAAACACACACTGGGAATGGGGTGGGACCCAGCACGTGGTGGCCGTGGGGATGGTTTTCCACGGATGGACCCAGACCTACTAGGCCAGCTCGTTGTCGTTGTCGTTGGCCTTTGGGGTCACGCGTGGGTGCGTACGCATACCAGCCACTCGTGTCGTGTCTCTGCTACTGCACACGCATGGTCCATTATTAACGTTATTATTGACCTCTGACCTCTGGGGTTACGATGTGTCACTGCGCGCCGTTCAGAGCCCGTGGGTCCCGGCTGACTCGGATCTGACACCCGGTTGGCCGTCAGAATCGGATCCTCCAAAAAAAAAGTTATTTTTAATATCAAGTTACATTAGATTATTTAGCTAGATAAAAACTGTTATTTTTTTAACATTATGAATCACTATACGCAATGTACGTGATGTAATTGTCGCACCTGCTCCGGTATACTAACATGGAGGAAGCCAAAAGTTGTTGCTTCATCTCCGATTATTATAGATTAACACACACTCGATTCACAGTACTTCTTTACTTCTGTTGTTTCATTTTTGTTGTTCCTTCGATTCAACTGCATTGTTTTATTATGCTACTGATGACCCTGCCTACTCCACTGCTCTGCCCTGCAGTTCGGAGACGACGAGTTCGGGCACATGCTGGTGAACATCCTGAAGCAGAACAACGTCAACTCCGAGGGCTGCCTCTTCGACCAGCACGCGCGCACGGCGCTCGCCTTCGTCACCCTGAAGCACGACGGGGAGCGCGAGTTCATGTTCTACCGGAACCCGAGCGCGGACATGCTGCTGACGGAGGCGGAGCTGAACCTGGACCTGATCCGCCGCGCCAAGATCTTCCACTACGGCTCCATCTCGCTCATCGCCGACCCCGTCCGGTCGGCGCACCTGGCCGCCATGCGCGCCGCCAAGGCCGCCGGCATCCTCTGCTCCTACGACCCCAACGTCCGCCTCCCGCTCTGGCCGTCCCCGGACGCCGCCCGGGAGGGGATACTTAGTATTTGGAAGGAGGCGGATTTTATTAAGGTCAGTGATGATGAGGTGGCGTTCCTGACCAAGGGGGATGCCAATGATGAGAAGAATGTGCTGTCGCTTTGGTTTGAGGGGCTTAAGCTCCTCATTGTTACCGATGGAGAGAAGGGCTGCAGATACTTCACCAAGGTTTGTTTTGTTTCTTTCTGATGATTGATTGTTGTTTGGAGGATGAATGAACCAAGGAATGATGACTGACATTGTCCACCAATGTACCAATGCTTTCAGGACTTCAAGGGCAGTGTGCCCGGCTTCAAGGTCGACACCATCGACACCACCGGCGCCGGTGACGCCTTCGTCGGCTCCCTGCTCGTCAATGTCGCCAAGGATGACTCCCTCTTCCACGTAAGACACACACACATCGATCTCCATCTCCATCTTAATCATATATCTGCTGCTTTCACCAATCACAAATGTCGTCAAGAACGTGCTGCTGATCAATGACCACGTACTGTTTTTATTCAGAACGAGGAGAAGCTCCGCGAGGCGCTCAAGTTCTCCAACGCCTGCGGCGCCATTTGCACCACCAAGAAGGGCGCCATCCCGGCGCTGCCCACGGTCGCCACCGCCCAGGAGCTCATCGCCAAGGCCAACTAGACGCACGCACGCCGCCACTCCAGCTCCATCACGTCGCCTTCGCCGTCGCCCCTCGACGTCGACGTCCTCAATTTGAATTTATTAGGGAGATTGTTGTTAGCGTCCGTCTCTGCTAGCTGAGACGGTTTGGTGGGTTAATTAATTTAGCTTTTCTGCTTTTGTGGTGTGAGTGTGAAAGAGAAGAACATGGTTTGCGCCCGGGGCATTAATAAAATGTTGGCATGCGTGGTGGATAAATTTTTTTTGAGCTTCAATTTCTTGTGGTCGTGTGAGGAAGGCTGCTGTAATCTGATGCCTTCGATGCAACTTTTCAGAGTTTTCAAGGAATGTCTTATAAGATGAAAAAACGTACCATTGTGTAATGGCTTCTCGCTACTATTGATCGACCGTATGATTCCAATATGCAAATATTGTTAGCCACTTCGCCTTGCTGCAAAGATGATTTAGTAGTTTTTAATGAAAACCCACAAAAATCTCAGTAGAGATGGTTTTCAGTTTTTCTGAAAACCTGCTAAAATCTCTCAATAGGCATTTTAGTTTTTTCTGACCGCTGAAATCGCTCAATAGAGATAAAGTTTTTTTTCTTCTGAAAACTCGTAGAAATCTCCCTATAGTTCACTTGTTTTGCACCAAAGTTTCTGTTTAAGTCTCTGATAGCTCAAAAGGTTCAAAATCCCCTCTTTAGCGACCATAAAAAATCCGCGGAAATCTTCTTTTGCACTAAATTTGTCTCTGACCGATCAAAAAGTTCAAGGTCCCCACGTAAGCAGTCACTGTTCTGAAAAGATGGAAACGTACAATAGTGTAAAGCCTTCTATTGATCAGCGTATGGCTCGGGTGCAAATATTGTTCGCTTTGGCTGCAAAGACGGTTTGGTTTTAATGAAAAACCACAAAAATCTCAGTAGACATGGTTTCAGTTTTTCTGAAAACCCGCTGAAATCTCTCAATAGAGATTTAGTATTTTTCCCCTGAAAACCCGTAAAAAATTCTTTATAGCCCACTACCAAGTTTCTGTTTAAAGTCCCTGACCGCTCAAAAAGTTCAATACCCCCTCTTGAGCGACCATATGGTTTTTGAGTTCAACCATCACTATTTAAAACGTGTAGCCAAGGTGTCGTTGGGCTGCCGCTCTGAAAAGATGTTAGCCTATCAGGTATCAGGTACCAAATGCAGCTGCAAGGTCCAACGTACTATCAAAATTTCAGCATCTCCAATCAATCCACGTAGAGTAGATTACACATTTTTGAGATGCTGTGATGTTTCACCAGCACTGCGTACGATTGCAAAACTCGGTACATATTTTAAGGTCGACGTTTTCTTTTTACATGGGCAGGGTTTTTCTGCTCGGACGCAACATCACATTCACCACCCAGCAATTCGACATGGCTTATATAATCTCCACGGCGCAAAGAAATATCCATTGCTCCATCGGGTTAAGACTTAAGACACAACGATTGTAGATCCCTAGTTCAAACTCCTACTACAGGTCCATCATTCTAACATAGATGAAGCCACCAGAAGTCTAGGCAGATCAAGCTGGATGAGGCATGGAGATCCACGCACCTGCACACAATGCGAGTAGCTATGAGTCCAAGAAATATATGCGATATACAATAGTATATGTTTGAAACATAGTACTACAGCATGGTTGTGCATGTGGCAGATTCTTGAAGCTTTACAGCTGAAGAAAAAGAGAACAGAATGGCATGACCTCCTGTTATACATCCATTTATGGCCTAAAGTAGGCAAAGTACACAAACAACCGTGATGTGTGAACGTCAAAAATAACTCGGGAAAAAAGTCAAACGAGCAATTTAATCACCTGAGTGTATCGTGAAATGGTGAGTGATAATTATTTGACAAGCACGAGGGAACAATTGCATCGTTAAATGAACATCATCTGTAAAGATACCAAACTAACCTGCCTATTGATATCACTTCTTAAGTAACAGATTTCGGAACTCCTCATTTGATTTCAACTCCCCGGCGCCTTCTGGTTTCTTCTCATCCTTGTCGCTCCATCCAAGAGATTTAATCACAGCTCGTGGTGCAAAACGGGTATTCTTCCCTGTGGGTTTTGCATCACCCTTGGGTACTTCATTGTCTGGTCCACTGGTTCCTGTTGCTTTTGCATCATCACCACCACTCTGAGGTAAATTATCTGGAGAAAGGAATATGTAAGATTCGGATAAGTGGTGCAGGTCTCTAGTTCTAGTCTGATGCACATGCACAGAAGATACACCACTCTAAAGAAAATCATATGTGCAGTTTATTCAATCTTCAAATTTCTGTGGCTAACTAATACTTTTTAGATTTATTTTCAAAACTTCCGCATATAGCTTATGGAGCCTAACTGGTGGTTTCCATCCAATATTTTACCTACTCCTTTTAGTGCAAAAGAGTAAAAGGTCAGGTGTTCCATCTGTTAATGAGCTGGCACCAATCTTCACTCTCCAGGGACAATATAGCAGTTCTAAAGTTCTTAATCCTTTTTGTTCTACAAAGTAATTGTTTGCTTTAGGTTGATCCATTAATGCAATTTTGAAAATATAAAAAATGCCAGACACTGAATGTCTTCCACTGGCAAAGAACGTACCCTGGCTTGCTTGACCTGCTTCGCGGCTCTTCTTACCCTTGCTTGGATCTGATCGCGCGATACTCACTTTCTTTCCAAGCAACTTCTGCTTGTTTTTCTTAATAGCTGCCTCAAGATGCTTGTTGTCTGAAAAGTCCACATAGGCCAACCCCTGTAAATAAAAATGATAAGGGAAGACAAATCAACAAAAAGTGTAATTCAAATTCTTTACTAACACCCTTAAAACACAACAACACAGATTTTCTGCACTTAAAAGCAATGCCCATGAACATAAACAGAAAGCAAGATGGTGATAGTGGTAGCACCAACGACCGGGCACTTTAAAATGCGCTGATCACAACTTCACAAGGACCATTCGAAGAAAAAAAAACTCAACCTGCGGGGTAAGGCAGCCCCTGAGCATTTTGCTAAGACATTCTCACGCATGTTGAGAAAACCCCCAAACTTTGCCCCACCCATACACACCCCGAGCATTTTGCTAAGAAGACATTCTCACGCAGGTCTAGAAAACACCCAAACCCTGCCCCACCCATACACAGCAGTACCATAGCCCATGTGAGAATGACCACAACCGGGGCCGGACCTTAGACCTGTGATTTGGCGTGGGACAGACAAGGGGAAATTTTAACCCCAACCTGAAAATTGCTCCCATGGGGAGTCAAACCGAGGGCCTAAGGAGTGCTACTAGAGCCATCTAACCAACTCAGCTAGAGGCCCTTTCGCTATTTGAATAAAATAGTCTTGCACATTTGGGAAATACAACAACAAAATGGTGAAAACATAAAAGTCCACTAGAGTCAATTTTCATGAACACTTATTGGCAACCTGGCTTTGCAATTTTGACCTAGGAATTAAAAAGCATCTAGTGGGTTTCTCAGCAAGCAACAGCCCCATGTCTTTACCCATCATCGGCAGACTAGGGGTGCTGCTTGGGTCGGTCCTCAGCTCAGCTGGTAATGTAGGTCCCTGGGCAGGCTGGAAGTTGGAGCAGTGGAGAATCACAAAAGCTGGAGAAGGATGAAAGCTGTGTTTTTCAGGCAGACTAGGAGGGGTAAGATACATTCAAATCTGTACTTTGATACGCCATGCACTCTTCAACCTAATAATGTAGTGTCAGCATAAGAAATACAAACTACCAGAGCATCCAGTGAACTAATCCTGGAGCAAGAATAATCGACTAGGGCCCTTTTATACTGCAGCCTGCAAAGATGCACTGTACAAGTTTCAACAAACAAGCAAAGCATATTACACTATGGGACACTAGAGGCAAAAAGCAAAAAATTAGAATTAAGTGTAACATATACCCTTGATTTTTTGGTGAATCTGTCCCTCAGCAATCTTATTGCTGTCGCACCACCAATGTCAGAGAAGAATCGTCTGAGATCATCCTCATTTGCCTGTAGAGAGAGGGGTGAGTTAGTTTATTCAATTTTAGGAGCTAAGTGCATCTAAGAAACAGAAAATGACATACCTTCAAGTCAATATTTGACACAAAAACTGTACACTTGTCATTATAGAAGGATGGCTTTGGTTCATTTGAACTTGATTTCCTTGTTTGGCTGTCACCGTCCACTTTCATCTCCATAGATGCCACGACCTTCTCCCTGCTGGCCTCTCCAACTTCTACAGCAGTAACAGCACCACTGTGCCCACTTTGTACATTTGATCCTTGGTCGTCTGATGGCATGGTGCTTTTTGGTGGATTCTCTTTTCTTTTCTTAGCAGGGGGCTGCTGTTTATTGGCCATTTTACTTGGTTTTCTTTTTTGAGAGGAATCATTTGCACTAGAATTATCATTGGGGTTAGGGTAAGCCTCAACTCTAGCCTCCTCTTGAGACTTAAACGTCATAAGCTCCTTTAGCCGAGGGGTAACCTGGTCAAATAGAAGGATAATAAGGCGGCAGACTGTAGTTGACACGATAAGTTGATAACCCATGCTATCATCAAATGTACACAGTTCAGTTAGAAACACTTTAAACAGTTGAATAGATATCAACTTATCATGGCTAGAACTTTAATCCCTGCAAAGATTCAATAACAAACCCAAGGGGCCAACAGCTGATGATTGCACATAGGATTTAATCACATGAAAATCTGAATGATGTCAAAGCTTTCATGATTAATCAAACTTTATGCAGAAGGAACCAAGAATCTTCAGAAAATTATGTTCCCATGGTTATTAATCAATAAACTGGTACACCAGATCTTATGTATTGCTCCTTTTTATCAAGTGCACCAAAATAAGCGATTCATGTGTAGATGACAAACTGAAGAAACATTCACTCACATGCTGAAGGACCATGTAGGGCACACCAAGCCAGTTTAACTTTATTTTCGCAAGAAAAAAAATCCAGTTTGCAACCAGAAAAGCCAAGTGAACAAGCGAAACAGAAGAATACCTTCTTTACAGCAAGGTCATAATCATCCAAGGTGCCATTCTCCTCTTCAAATCTTATCCATGAGTGACATATCTCCTAGCAAGTTTCAGATCACAGCATTGGAAAATAAATCATCAGTATTACTGAGAATTATCAAGTTGAAACATCAATACTTAAGCTACTATTTAAGAGTCTGGTTCATAGGCAGCAGCAGGAGTACATCAGTAGCTACATAACACAGGAACTCAGGTAGCATCAATGCAAGTAACCATACATGTTCTCATATTTGTTTGAGAATAGATTACCTCTGATCCAGAACCAGCAAATCTTTTGCTATAACAACGCTTATAAAGGGATCTCGCCTCATGTACATGGCCCATTTCTATCTCCATTGAAATGTACTGCTCCCAAACTTCAAAAACAGACCCACTGGAAGAATAATAGCTGATTTAAGGATGTCAGGTAAAAGAACAAATGAATAATTTGCAGAGTAAAAATAAACCTTTTCTTGATTGCGTTTTCCCAAACTCCACGAGCTGCAGAAAGATCTTTGCCAAGACTACGCTCTAGTTTGGCCCAATAAGCATATAAGCGCAGTAACTCCTTGGTATCCAGTTGAGATGAGAGGAATTGTGCAGCATCCTGATATTAAATCACATTATTAATTATAGTAAGCAACGACGACGACGACGACAACAACAACAACAACAACAACAACAACAACAACAACATAGCCTTTTGTCCCAAGCAAGTTGGGGTAGGCTAGAGATGAAACCCAAAAGAGACGAGAAACAGGGAGACACATAAAGGGACATAAAGGGCACAAGACAAAAAGAGGTCACGGTTCAGGCACGTTGATTGCCTAATCAGTTGAAAATCACATTATTAATTATAGTAAGAATTAAGAAAATCTGTAAATGATGAGGTGATAGAAATAATGTACCGTTAATGTCTGCCTAATCAGTTGAAAATCCAACCCATCAGAAATCCTCCGTCTTAAACCATGAACTCGAGTAAGATAAATATTGAGATACTGCAATTGTTCAGACATCCAAATAAAGATAAATGAGAACCACTTCCCACCAGAACAGTTAACAAGCAACAGACGTTGGAGAGAACAAATTCTTGATGAGTTATCTGCTTTTATGTAGAAAGTTTTTCTCGAAAATGCAGGAGAGCTGCATATCATTTTATTATAAGAAAGGTCTGAAACACAAGGAAGAAATCCCCAGTACTCACACACACAAACACCCACAACACTCTAGAAGACTAGAACAAGAATAAACCATGCACATTCTTGCTCACCTCTTGTATGGTTGAAAAGGAACATTGTATTGCCCGTTCAAATACCTAAAAGCACATACAAGCATGTACATTTAGCTCCCAATTATAACTTAAAGAAACAGATCAAGACAAATAACAATCTTCTAAAACTACAAAAAGAGTGAACAAAAGAAATAAGAAATGCAGTGAACACATTAGACATTCACGATACGCAGTGTAGTTATATAGAACTTACATGCTGCAGCTCTTCTTCAGAAGCACGAATACGCTCCAAAGACAACAAATAATGGACCCATAGCTCACCAACCCATGTACAATTTCTTGTGGCTCTGTAATAAACACTTCTGAGTACAGAAGGCACCTGCACAAAAGAGCATCTCTTGATACTATAAAGAGAAAAATATCATCATGACTGAATCAACATCTATTGCCAAAGAGATTTTTAAAAGGACCTTCAGTGTTCTATCCAGGTAACTTGTATATCCCATCCATATATCACTTGAAACAGGAAGCTCTGAAACAGCTCGCTCATACAGGACTTGAACACGAGCAGGGTCACCAGAAGACTCCTCAAATTTGATGTATTTCTGTTTCACCCACCAAAAAAAACATTGAGTTTACTAATAACAAGAATCGGGAAGTAAATGGCAATGAATTTGGTGAAATAGCACTTGAAAAAAGAGTAACCACCATATGAAACTTAAGCTTGGGGAGATTGTAAGGTGGCAAGGAACCTAACAACTCTCTTTTTTTCTCAAACGAGAGTTGCGTATCATTATATTAAGCAGAAGAAAATGGGGCAAGAACCCAAGGAACCTAAGTACCTAACAACTCACATTGTGTTATTCACAATACAAGGGGCAAACTGATTCCTTCTGGTTCCAAATAAAACTTTTCCTCAAAAATATTTATCAAGCAGGGCCACGGATCAAAGCATAAACAACTGGAATAAAGAAACTATAAATCTCAAATGGAAGAACTGAAGAATAAAATGTCTTTCCAGCAAGATCATCAAATGAAATTGTAAGTGTACAAAGTGAAACAAGCCAAAAAAAAAGAGGAAATTCAAAGAAAACAAGTTTTTTGGCACAGATATAACTTTTCACCACAAATTTGAGACAGGAGAACTGCTCAGAGTCTCAGACAGACCTGATTTAAAAAATATGCAACGAAGTGACACACTAATAGGTGTGCATCTCAATTGTGAAGTAAATAGTAGCAGGATGAATTGTAAACAAGGTTTAAGTTAAGCAATGACAGATCATAAATTATGTTCAGCATACCACAAATTCCTGCAATTTGTCAGCTTCAGATGTGCCTGCATTGCTTAGTTGATCCTCGTATTGCTTCCTTTCATTGTACATAGCATTGGCCTTTTTGTAAGCAGATGCGACATTTGAGGGGACACCATCAAAATCTGCACCTGGATCGTTTGCATTCCCTTGCTCAGCCTCCCAGCTCTTATACTCAGAAAGTGTAGATTCCATATCAGCCAAAGGAACAGATAACTGGCGGTGGAATAGCGTGCGTATACGCTGAACTTGCTTTTCCCTCTCCTCATCATTGGCATCAGCAATGGTAATCAAAATGGCCATCTCATATTCTCTATAAGCTGCCCATAGTTTGCTGCCCTCAGTAACATGCAGCCCCCCAGCAGTAATAGCACTTTCAAACAAATTTCTCATTTTGGAGAGGCCAGATGGTGTACATTGAGACACTGACTGATCATGCTCTTCAACATAATCAAGGTAATCCCGCCATAACTTGATGGACTGCAACGTCAGAACCAACACATTAGCACTCCACAACCCACATGCTCAATGGTTTAACTACAATATCACAATAACAATCCAACATACCAGGTATTCTTGCACCCCACGCTCATAGAGCTTTTCAATGTCACCAAAAGATTCCTCACTGTGACAACACAAACAAGACAGAAAAGAAAACCACAGAATGAACATCATTTTCCCACAAGATTGAAGTGCAGTGTTTTATGCACAGATTGCACACAATACGGGTACTTCATGAAGGCATAAACATAGAAAACTATCACAAACCTCGAGCTCAATGAGATCTCGTCCTTGGCCCACTCCTGCCACATCTTCGGGGTTAGAGGAAAGTACTTGTTCATCTCCTCCCTTGCTGCGCGAAGCTTCTCAATGTTGCCTGACTTCCTCAAGCACTGGATATACTGCAACAACAACCACAAAACACTCACCAACAGCAAGCTAACAGTACGATAAGCTTATCAAATCTCAATTAACACTTTAAGCTTTTAACAGTGACCACTCCATCTCCAAGCAAGGCAAGCAAATAAGAGCTACTAACATAGGGAAGCATTCCAGTTACTCACGACTAGCAGATAATCCAGTGACAAGATCCCACGCTGTATGTCTGAAATGGAGCTCACCCGCACCAAAATCAACGTCCTAATGTCCCCAATTAGACTAACAAGTAGGATCCAATGCGTAAGAGCACGTAATTACTCCAACCCTAGTGAAGCTACTAGCAAATGCCCCAACCAACACTAGTGGCTAAACCCACTCAAAAACCCTAGCGCGCCATGGCAGCCGAAGAGGGGGAGAGCGCGGGGGTGAGGGCGAAGGATACCTGCACGTAGGTTTCGTAGTCGAGTGGCTGCTCCTGGAGCGTTTTCTCCAGGGCCTGGATGCGGAGCTCGTCGGCGGCGGCGGCTCCCTCGTCGTCGGAGTCGGAGTCCGAGGAGTCCGAGTCGGAGCCCGACGGCACGGCGGCATCGGGCATCTCCGCGTCGTCCCCGCCTCCTCCACCTGCTGGCTCGGGCGCGGCCGCCGCCTCGGCCGCCTCCGGCAGCTCCTCTTCCGTCGCCATGTCTCTCGTGCGTGCCCGTGTGCCAATGTGCGCAACTGTGCAATCTCACGTGGAGGTCGATTCGTTTTCCCCCAATTCTAGAATTTCCGGACAAGGGCGATTCACGAATTGATTTCTTTTTCAAAAAGAACCTGTCCATTTTTTTACTATAATTGCATCAAATTTTTTATGAATGATCTCAGAGTACTCAACGATATATAAAGTTTGCTTATTGTTTCCTTTTTCATTTCAGATTATTTTAAGAGCTCAAATATTCAATAATCGATGACATAGCTAAAACAACGTAATTTATAGGGTCCACAAACCATGTTAGCCAAAAGCACGTGGAAAATCATTTTTGAAATATAAAGCTTTCTTATTGTTTTCCATTTTAGATCATTATTAAGGAGCTCAAATATTTAATAAAAATAAAATAGGTAAAAAAAATGATAATGTGTGGGGTTCACATGCCACGTTAACCAAAATAAAATCGTTTCAGAATGGTTGAGAAGGGATTTTGCTCGATTTTTAAAGTTAGGGGACTTAATAGAGTTGAGTTTTTTCTCAACTCAGTGACAAGTTCAAGAATCAAATGGGCTTCACTCTTAGAATTGCTCATGTAAATCATAGACACACCATAATTGAAATTTTGTTTTAATGTTTGTGTTACGAGATGATAGCTATTGGCAAATCTTGCAAGAAAAATAAACATGAATAAGAGCTAGTGCAATCAAAGAAACCCTTCTAATTGTGACAAGTTGGTAAAACACTGTTCAATGGATGACTATTTTCAAAATGCATCATGGTGTATTTCTAATATATACTTAGTCACAACCGTTGAACATATCAAAGAGTGATAAGATTTTAATCATCTAATAAATAACAATAACACTATTGACCTTTTTGTCACATCATGGCTTGTTTGTGGTTGTGGCATCCTCTATTAATTCACCTTCTACGTGAGTTCCGTGTGGAAATTCATATGTTCTAGATTCTAGATAGGCTAGACGTTTGGAATTTGAGAAGTTTTTGATATGATAAACGAGAAGTTGATGTTTACTTGGGCCTTGTTTAGATGCCTGATTCGGGCATCCCCGAATTCACTGTGATGCACTGTAGCAATTTGTTTTTATTCGGTAATAATTGTCCAAACATTGATTAATTAGGCTCAAAACGTTCGTCTCGTAAAGTACAACAAAATTATGCAATTAGTTTTTAATTTCATCTACATTTAGTACTTCATACATGTGCCGGTATTTTGATGTGATGGAGAATCTTCTTTTTGCATAATAAATTTTGAAGGTGAATTTGGGTAACTAAGCATGGCCTTGTTTAGTAGACATTACATTTATCTGCTATATATACCATGATTTTTGCGATGGAGACCTTCAACCGTTACTTATTATATATACTCATAGTCATATCTATACAAGTATCCGTATTTGCACGCAGGCAGACCAGACCAGACCAGCGCCTGGGTGACCTCGTTTTGTACTCCTTCCCTAGCGTCGCCGCCGCCGCCGTAACCGTCCCCGCCATCCACCACCGCTGGTCCCCTCCCTTCTCCTCCGGCATCTCGCCGGAGGCTGAAGGGAGTGGGGATCCATTGTTTTTAATAAGTTTTTCCCAGTAGATCGAGTTATTAGGGTTAGTGTCTCTCCATGCAAAATTACTTGGTACTGGAGTTTTATCTCCTCCTTCTCATCTCTATCGACGGTGAAGAAGGGTGGAATCGTTTTCTCCATGGCGGCTCCGTTGAAGATGAGGGCGACAACGTCGGCGTTAGCGTCTTCATCGACATGATGACATGGAGACTTTTGTTTTCGGACGGTGGCATCAAGGCGGAGATGATGTTGCCGCCATAGAATAATTTTCTCCGGTCTCTTCTCCGTTTTGTTGTGGTTAGATTTGGCCACGATGAAGGACTAGGGAGAATAATTTTCAGACCAGTCTTCCTTACTCTTCGGTGGCAGAAAGAAGAAGAAGGAAGACACCAGAAAAAAAAGAAGTTTCTCAATTCCACCTACCAGAATGTTGGCCGTTGTTCGTTGGGCATTTGTTCTTAGGCCATTTGCCGAGTGTTTGCCTGTGCGGTTATCCATACTGCAAAGCATCTAACAGGTTAGGTTTTGAGTTGTGCTATTCACAGCGTGAGTACTATTTTGTAATCCAAAGTGCTTGTAATGTGTTGATGTACCCAGCTATCCTATAATATAATTCTTCTTTTGTCGCAAAAAAAAAGTATCCGTATTTGCAACTAAGCCCCTGAATAGTCAATACAGGGACCTTACTGTAGAATCCCCAAATCCCCGCGTCCCGGGGGAACCCTCGCCTGGGGCCGCTCCCAATTGTTCTTCGCTTCCCTTGCATTCCATTCCACCGGAAGGGAAGACTCCAGGCTCACGCCACGGTTTCACACGAGCAAATCCCGCCTCCGCCTCCTCCCCGCGCACCCCTTCCCATCCTCCCCGGAGCACGAGGCGAGGCGAGCCGGGCCGCCGGATATGGCGCCGGCGGCGCCGGACGGCGGGGCCGAGTCGCAGCGGCAGGCGGACCTGCTCAAGCAGGAGGGCAACGCCTTCTTCAGGAAGGAACGCCTCAGCGCCGCCATCGACGCCTACACCGGGGTAAGCCTGACTGAGTGGCTCCCCGCTCCCGGCGGCCGGATTCTCCGCCTGATTCGCGTGTTGCGCGCTTGCCGTTCCAAATACCAGTTATATAGGCGTCCTTTCTGTTCCCCTGTTCAATCGATGAGCGCGGCAGCGCGTCTGGTGCGTCCCGCTGATAAATTCTCTGAATCTATGCTAAATAGTCGGAGATTGCTTCCAGAATGCTACTGTGTAGTAACCATGGCCTGGTGAATTGGTTGGTGGTGTTGGCACGGCTGTTCAGAATGGTTCACGTGATGTGTTTTGGCCCTTGTGTTGAAGAAAACACTTGAGGATTGAAGACGTTACCTGTTGGCTGTTGCTGTAGGCTTATTTTTTGGGCACTGGTTAGGTGGTTCGATTACGGATTTTAAATATTGCTTCCTGCTATATGGAGTAGTTTGTTTGCTTGAAAGTTAAAACAGAGAACTTGATATCTAGTTGAGAGTTTCTGTGCAACAATGCAGGTTGCAGAGAATTTTACCTTTTAAGCTATTTTGGGGGTGGGGCTAGGCAATGCTAATGTGCTGTCCTTTGTAGGTTGCTAGACATTTAATGTTAGGCAGGGAAATGGAGTAAGAGGGGTTACTGGGAGAGGTACGGAATTGAATGGAGAGTTGATAGAGAAAATTTTCCAATCTCTTGCCAGGGTGTACAAACATCATAGGCTTCTAAGATAGAGAATTTTTCCAATCTTTTGCCAGGGTGTACAAACATCATAGGCTTTTAAGATAGAGAATTTTTCCAATCTTTTGCCAGGGTGTACAAACATCATAGGCTTCTAATGTTCCTATCCTTGCAAACCATGGACTTATTGGAAATTGATTCTGGATTAAGGAACGTGACATCGGATGAGTTGGTTTTAGCCACTCAGCTAAGGTTATAGCCTACCTCTAGTTACCTGGGTAGCCGCTTTTGTCTGGCATTTCCAAGAAACTGGTAAATGCACGTACATAGCTGAATCAATGAACACTAAATGTTAGTAAAACTGGTGTCATCTGTAGCTCAAACCCTGTATATCTTGCACATCCCTTGCTAACTTCAGTGCCTATTTTGGTTGACAGGCCATAACTCTCTGCCCAAATGTTGCAGTATACTGGACCAACCGAGCACTTTGCTATAGGAAGCGGAAGTATGTAAATTTTCTAGTCCCTTTATATTGTTTCATATTATTGATCGATTTGGTGCACAATCTGAGTGTTTGCATCGTATTATGTTCCTCTCTAAATGGCCAGTGAGTGGGCTAAAGTCGAGGAAGATTGCAGAACGGCTATCCAGCTTGACAGCCAGTCTGTTAAGGTGAGTGGGTGCCTTGACTTGTCTTCAATTACCCTTTATGCATTTTTGTTCCCATCTGACTATGGGCATATACCAAATTATCAAGAAAGCACTCTGTGCATTTTATATACATTGTTTTCTCATAAGGAAAGTACTTTCAATTCCATCAAAATTCTTCATTGATCAAACATGTATTAGAGTCAGTATACCAGTATCGCACCTCTTGCGCATATCCACGTGCTAGCTTAGTTAGGCTTCATTTGGTATTTTGGCAACCAGTTTCTTGTCAAGAAGTAGGATGAAATGAAAACTTGTAGACATATGATCCATGAATTTTCATTTGTATTGCATTTTTATGATCTATTCACATTCATTCATGGGCATACTCCAATGCAAGTGATAACTAAAAATATCTATTTTAGAGCCAAAATGAAACTATTTTTTTTTGGAACTGTTAAGGTTCTTTATGCTAACTTGATTGTACGATGTAGAACAATATGGAACTGGCCTTAATTTCACATGAAATTGCTGGTTGCTAAGATGAAGGTGCACTTGAGAACAGGATACTATATTAACTCAGTTGTTGAGCTTGGTTTTGTTTACCCCTTGCAGCTTGAATTGAACTTTCTAGAAGTCTTGATTTGCCAATAGGTAGAAAGTCATTTGTGTTTGTTATTCGTTTGATGTTAAAGTATTGGGAAAATGGGGGCAAGAACTCTAGATTTAGCAGAAGGATCTAGACTTTCCTTATGTATCCTTGACACAACATCTAGTGATTACCTGATGACATATTCAATAAGATATGCTTCATACATGTACATGGCTTATTCCAAGATTCTTTGACTTCTTCAAACGAGCCTGTAATATATGTTTATAGTTACATCTTGGGATGCAATATTCTGGAGTCAAGGGAAGGAACATATAACTCAAATCAAACACCAAGAATCTGTTTGTTGTTTGCAAACTTCAATCCTTCTGAACTCACTTTGATCATTTTGAACTGGACTTGATTCACTGTTGAAATTGAGGTGGCACTGCATTTCAGCATAGTTGTTTTTTCCTGGATGAGCAAAACATCACGTTTATCCTATCCAAAACAATGTTAGTACTCCTAATCTCGCCTTAATATGATAACTTGCTTACTTTGTTGGCAGGCTCATTACATGCTCGGGCTAGCTCTTGTCAACATCCAAAGATTGTCGGAAGGAATAAGAGCACTGGAGAAGGTACCCCCCTCCCTCACAAGCATGTGTCTGTGTGCTTGTATTACTTTGCTAGTTTGATATTTTAAGTTATAATCAGTTTTGAACACTCATTTTACCAACTATCAACAGTTGCCTTCTTCTAAACCTTTATCAAGCTGAGCCCCCACGGTTATTTGCTTCAGCTTTGTATAAATAAAAAATAATGTTCTCATGGTGGGCTGATGATCGAACTTATTCCTTTGGTCCTAGTATCGAATTTTTGTGTATAAATTAAGGCCTTAAGCTGGTCACTCCTGCTCCATCTTGTCACATACAATGTTAGCTGTCTAGATACAGGATTGGTAAAAGAGTGTTGAACACCATTTTAACAAGATATTATCATCCAGATACACTCAGGGGCGGAGACAAGGGGGGCGGGCAGGGGCCTGGCCCCCCCTAACGTTGCATAGTTTTCATTACTATTTTTAGTTATGTCTCACTAATCACTAGAGATTATAAATAAATAAGATGTACTAACTAATTTTAGATTGCTTTTCTCAAATATATCTCTTGATTATCTTATGTTAAGTGGCTAAATAAAATACATATATGACATGAATTATTGATCTATGAAGAATGTTCCTTCAATTCTTATCTTCAAAATTTAGATATTTACTTCCTTCGTCCTATAATATAGTGTATTCCAAAAAAAATTAAGGCAACTTAAGGGAATCTTTAAATGGCGCAAACACATAGATTGAACTCAATAAAGATCCCCAATTATGCCAAATCTAAGCATACACCATGTCGAATGCATTATTTCAGTACAAATTTTAAAGTTAAAATATGACGGAGGGAGTAGCATTTTTTAAGATAGAGAGATTAAAGGTAATTTATTGCAGATTTTTAAGCCAACATCAAATTCCGCAATTTTTAAGCCGACATCAAGATCTCCTGTGGGTACTATATAATTTTTGTCGACACTTAGTGTGCGTCCGCCCCCCCTATATCTGAATCCTGGCTCCGCCCCTGGATACACTGTCCTTGTTTTCTTTCGATCTGGTAAAGACAACAGCTCTGACCTGTGTCTGAATTACGTTAAATTGACAATTAATCAGCACATAGAAAAAGAGGGAAACTATAATTTCTAGTGCCACCTCTAGTGCAGTTGTCTCTTTGGACAAATTATGTTGTTTGAGTTAGAAATTTAGAATTCAATTTCTCTTCATTCCATTTTTAATGATGAACCAAACTTTTCAAAACTAGTCCTTGGAGCTTGGAAGGGGTGCACATCCTGCAAGCTACATGGTCGAAGAGATATGGCAGGAGCTTTCTAAAGCAAAGTACATCGAATGGGAGAGTTTATCAAGAGAGCGAACTTGTCAACTGCAAAAGCTGAAGTGTGTGACGAATCTCTCTTTTCCAGACAGGTTTATACTGCAGTACCGTAATGTATTTGTTCCGTGTTTTCCAGGGTAGCATGTAAAGAAGCCCTAAGGTGTTACAACAGCCTTGATAACCCAGCCGCAGGTGTGCCAGTAGAACAGCTAAATGAGCTCGACGAAGTTTTCAAGAAGGCTGCAAAAACTGATACTCCAGCAGAAGTACTACACTGCCTCACACAATATTTATTTTGGCAGTTTCGTCTGGTCTAACCAATCAGCCTATCTTATTTGCAGGTTCCTGACCATCTCTGTTGCAAAATTACACTTGATATCTTCAGAGACCCAGTGATCACCCCAAGCGGGGTTACTTATGAGAGGGCTGTACTTCTTGACCACCTTCAAACGGTAACCGACACAAGCACTGACAGTTTCGTGCAAAAGCACTTGTGGTTGACATATCAAATTTACGAACTTTGTAATTTATATAGGTGGGGAAGTTTGACCCTGTGACCCGTGAGGCACTTGAACCACACCAGCTGGTTCCGAATCTTGCCATCAAGGAAGCTGTACATGCATTTTTGAGCGAGCATGGTTGGGCTTACAAGATTAGATGATTGCTTTACATACTGGGTTGGAGGTAAGATTAGCAATACAGGTTTTGGCTACTGTCGGATTTGACGGTGGGAATTTTTGTTCACTGTTTGGGGCGGATTATAATCTGGGATGGCTGTGTACAGATTCACCTTCTCCGGTTGTTGATCTGTCTGTACATATGAGATGCTCGTTATGATATTAATTGTAAACAGTACACGAAAGGAAGTGAAGTTGAGTGTCTGAATTCCTGAATCCTGACTGCTGTTTTTTTAGGGGGCAGCAGAATTCTACTAGGATTTATCAGATGTAGAACGGCTTGCTCACTAGTAAGAGCCAAGAGGGAAGGGAAATGGTGGTTGGAGCTGATTTGATCACAATCATGCCTTTTATTATATGATTGGCTACGTGAGCTTACCATAGGTCTGCAAGTGTCTCTTCTAGTTGAGGTGAAGTTTACGAGTCATTTACAAAGGGTGTGTTCACTTCCCATGCAAACCCAAAATATTTCGTCTTTCATTCATTATATCAAATATTTGGACGCATGCATGGAGTATTAAATATAGGTAAAAAAATAATTAATTGCTAAGTTTATCCGGTTTCTGCGAGACGAATCTTTTGAGCCTAGTTACTTCATAGTTGGATAATATTTGTCAAATAAAAACGAAAGTGCTACAGTAACTTTTCACCAACTAAACACACCCTAAAAGGTGTCTCTTCTAGTTGAGCTTCCCAAGCAATCCCATTCGCAAGCAAAAACGCTACACGAGCTTACCATAGGTCTGCAAGTGTGTCTCCTTTAGAGGTTACAGCAGCACCACCAGAGCTGGCTGCAACAAGGACATGCAGCAGTTGCTGTGGCCTGTGGCTTTGCATAGAAGGGTCAATGTCAACAAGGCAACAAGGCAAGCAGGTGGCTGCAACAGGGAACGTCCTTGTTCGCTTGAGCTTATCAGCCAATTATTCAGCAGTATTTTTCTCTTATAACAAATCAACATCAGCAGCAGCCACAGAAACCATCAGCCGAACGGTTGAGAACAAATGCATGGGATCCTGACTGCATCTTCAGTTCTGAATCTGCTAGACCATTTTTCTTTTGTGTGTGTGAGCAGCGCTAAATTGAGCCCGGGAAAACAGCAGCAGCTGGCTCGTACCTACGGTGCCTTGCTGTGAAAGCACACATGGAGGAGAGTTTTTTTTTTTTTTTTGGGACGACACATGGAGGAGAGCTGAGCTGACTGCCTGTGCCTGTAGTAGAATGCACACATGCGGGATCTTTTCACGGGGACGCAAAGGCATCGCCATCGTGGCATGGCATCACTCTCATGCAAAGCCTCTCGTCTCATTCGAGATCTCTCATCACCAACAGAGTACAGCAGTGGATGGCCCCGTGTTCAGCGACCGAGGCGTGCCAAAACGGCAAGGTGGTGTATGCGTTGACTACCACTGCATGTTGCAATTGCAAGTGAATACTACCGCAGTGCAGGCTGGGGTGACATGACCGATGCAAGCTCTCAGCCAGTCAGCAGCCGCTGAAATCCTCCAACTCCACATAAGAAACCTGACAAGTTGAGAGGCCATCGATCTCTACTTTGTTCACTTCTGAAGCAACAGCTCAGCTCAGTTGCTCCTTCCCTGATCGTCGCCTCACCTATGGAGGAGTAGGACTTACCAAAACCACGTACGCCCCTATAAACACCACCATGGCTGGCAATGTCACTGTAACTGCGTACGTGCAAGAACTGGAGCGGCTCTCCTGCTGCACCATGGGGAGCATGGACGTCTACGACAACGACAAGAAGCCCAGAGAGCAGACGAGGAAGTCGAGGACCATGCTCCTGCTCCTCGTTCTCACCAACGCGGCCTCCATCCTCATCTTCTCCGGGGCCGGCGCGGCGCTCCACGCGCACGTCCGGCGGCACTACCCGGCCGTAGTCCACGCGTGGGGCTCGGCGAAGCTGCTGCGCGAGCTCAACGTGACCGGGCTGGCCATGGCCGCCAGCCACGCGGAGGTGGTGGACCTGTCGGGGCGCCTCACCGCGGCCAACAAGGTCATGGAGGCCATCCTCGGCGGCAAGGCCGCCAAGCACGACATGGAGGCGGCGCAGGAGGAGCAGCGGGAGGCGGCGGCCGGCGGGCTGTGGCAGCGGGACCGGGAGCAGGAGTTGAGCGACGAGCTGAAGCTGGCGGTCGGCCCGCACAGGCTCCCGCACAAGCGCCAGATGATCGGAGGCGGGGGGCGGGAGTGGCGACGCGGTGCTGTTCCCGGCGCTGGGGCAGGCGTGCCACCGGTACCGGGACGAGCTGGAGCGGTACATGAACTACACGGTGGGAGGGGAGTGCCCCTCCGACGAGGCGTCCACGCAGCGGCTGATGCTCAAGGGGTGCGAGCCGCTGCCGCGGAGGCGGTGCCGGCCGCCCACCCCCGCGGGGTACGTGGAGCCGACGCCGCTGCCGGCGAGCCTGTGGGCGATCCCGCCGGACACCAGCATCGTGTGGGACGCGTACACGTGCAAGAGCTACGGCTGCCTCGTGAAGCGCGGCAAGGCCAAGGGCAGCTACGACTGCAAGGACTGCTTCGACCTCCGCGGCCGGGAGAAGGACCGGTGGGTGCGCCGCGCCGGCGAGAAGCAGGCGGACAACGACGAGCGCAACTCCCTCGACTACACCATCGACGGCGTGCTGGGGTTGCTTCCCAAGGGCAGCGTGCGCATCGGGCTGGACATCGGCGGCGGGTCCGGGACGTTCGCGGCGCGGATGCGGGAGCGCGGCGTGACCGTGGTGACCACGTCCATGAACTTCGACGGGCCGTTCAACAGCTTCATCGCGTCGCGCGGGCTGGTGCCGATGCACCTCAGCGTCGCCAGCCGGCTGCCCTTCTTCGACGGCACGCTGGACGTGGTGCACTCCATGCACGTGCTCAGCAGCTGGATCCCCGACGCCATGCTCGAGTCGGCGCTCTTCGACGTCTACCGGGTGCTGCGCCCCGGCGGCGTGTTCTGGCTGGACCACTTCTTCTGCCTGGGCACGCAGCTGGACGCCACGTACCTGCCCATGTTCGACCGGATCGGGTTCAAGAAGCTGCGGTGGCACGCCGGCAGGAAGCTCGACAGGGGCATCCACATGGACGAGTGGTACATCTCCGCGCTGCTCCAGAAGCCCAGGAGGTGAAGAGCCTGCACTGGACGTATCCAAGAACCACACAACTCGCAACTTTCTGTGTTACGATGCTTCTCATTGAGTTACGACTTGATTAGTGTATGTCTGCATTCAGTTCAACCCAAAAGGTTAAACCGGCCAGAAAGACAGTCAATTATATTCAGCGAGTTACATTGGGACTGAAGTGCAGCCAGACAAAGCCTTGAGTAAAAATTCTTGCTAGCTTGCCTTGATACAGATGGGTCAATATTTAGAGGAACGATTACATTAGTTTCTCTCTCAAGCAATGCAACTAGAGCCATCTCTAAACAACCAGTTACAATTGCTCGACTTGCATAACCAAACACAAATATATCTAGGCCGACTGACAAGCACATCTCTAAGCTGACTACCCCATCTTCTTCAGCTTCTTGTGTGCGAATCTGCTCTAAGTCGACTAACAAGCGAATCAGTAGTAGTGTTTACAGTTTTTTTTTTGACAAACAGCAACTTTTATTATTAGCAGCAAGAAGCTGCAATCAGAGTAAAAGGATCCAAAGTTACAGACTGCAGTGCCATACGCAGAGGGCAGCTGCTTTCATGATTTGAATTGGCACAATTTATACTGGGCGGATTTCATTGAACATCAGGATGCCTAAAAGCTTGAGCAGCTAAAGAATGAGCTGTTACATTGAAGCTCCTTGCAATCTTGAGCACCTGGACATTTTTGTCAGCAACTGCACTTAGGAATCTTTGAGTGAACGGCTTTATGTCCCAATGTGGAGGTGAGCTGAGACTGAGATCGGAGGCATTGAACAAGTTGACCAGCAGCTGGCTATCAGTGAGGAAGGATATGTCTCTGATCTGTAAGGAGGAGGTAATCCAAGCCGCCAGGGCAAGGCCGGCAGCCTCAGCCATGAGAACAGAGATGGCATGATTAAGTTGAGCTTTGACATAGCATGTGAAGTGTTGGCTGGGATCTAGGATGAAAATTTCTAGTCCTGCTTTCCTTGTATAGGAGCATGTATTGTCTGGTGAAGTTGAAGCATCTGAATAGGTTCTGGCGCCAGACCCCACAACAGACCAACTCTGACCTGATCGGTACATGCATATCAAGGACTCCACATATATTAGGAAACAAGATTAGTGATCTCCTACTAACTCTGACTCACCACGGATGTATGCATGCTTACGTTTACGTATCTAAGAACCACACAACTCGCAACTTTCTGTGTTACGGTGCTCCTCATTGATGAGTTACTTGATTAGTGTATGCGTGTATGTATGCATTTCAACCCAAAAGGTTAAACCGGCAAGAAAGTCAGTCAATTCTACTTAGCGAGTTACATTGGGACTGAAGTGCAGCCAGACAAAGCCTTAAGTAAAATTCTTGCTAGCTTGCCATGATACAGATGGGTTCATATTTATAGGAACGATTACATTAGCTTCTCTCTCAAGCAATGCAACTATAGCTATCTCTAAACAACCAGGTACAATTGCTCGACTTGCATAACCAAACACTAATATCTCTAGGCCACCGACTAACAAGCAAATCTATAAGCTGACTACCCCCATCTTCTTGAGCTTCTTGCGTGCGAATCTGCTCTAAGTTGACTAACAAGCAAATCAGTAGTAGTGTTTACAGTTTAGGCACCCACAACAGACCAACTCTGACCTGATAGGTACATGCATATCTAGGATTCCACATATATTAGGAAACAAGAGTAGTGATCGACTACTTAGTAATTGTTGATCCAGGCAGATTCAAGCCTTTTTCTTCTTCGTTCTTCTCGTTTGATACTTGATCTCGATCAATCTATCCATGGCAGAATGATCACCCCACTACTTGACCTGATCAATCAATCATACAACTATCAGTGACCACTGACCAAAATCCCCCGAAATTTCTCTGTTTTCATACAGTTCTAGACCTTCAAGATTGAACATTTAAAGCTGGCCTACTATTGCTTACCCTTCAGAGCAAGAAGGATCCAAGAAATCTATCACTTCCTTACGCCGGCCCACATTATCGCGCTTCAAATCCCGACGGATCAACAATCACTACCGGAAAACAGATCTTTGCCGAGTGTTTTTTACTTTGCCGAGTGTAATTTTTCGGGCACTCGGCAAAGACCCTCTTTACCGAGTGCCAAAACAAAAACACTCGGCAAAGAGGGTCTTTGCCGAGTGTTTTTTTTGACACTCGGCAAAGAGGGCCTTTGCCGAGTGTTTTTTTTTTGACACTCGGCAAAGACCCTCTTTGCCGAGTGTTTTTTTTGGCACTCGGCAAAGAGGGTCTTTGCCGAGTGTTTTTTTATTACACTCGGCAAAGAAGATCTTAAAAGCATATTTTGAGGCCCTAAATGACTTCAAATTAAAAAGTGTTCAACTACAAAGTTGTATAACTTCTCAAGATCTACAACTTTTATATTGATAATTTCTTCATTTGACAAAGTGATATTAACGTTCTTTATAAAATCTACATCTCTTGTATATAGTCTCAGGAAAACTAGAAGACAGATCTCTAAGTTTTGTAAACAATGTTAGTATCGCTTTGTTGAATGAAGAAATGACAAAAATAAAAGTTGTAGATCTTGAGAAGTTATACAACTTTATAGTTGAACACTTTTAAATCTAAATTAATTTTGCTAGTGAAAAGTACGTCTGAATTTCAAAAAAATTAAAATTTGAATTTTTCAAATGACCTCGGATGGAGAAACGGCCAAAACGAAAGTTGTAGATCTCGAAAAGTTATTAAACTATGTATTAGAAAATTTTTTGATTTAAAATCATCTTGTCAACGAAAAGTACATTTGAATTTCTCAAATTTAAAATTCAAATTTTTGTAAACGATCTCGGATGGAGAAACAATCAAAATGAAAGTTGTAGATCTCGAAAAGTTATGAAACTATGTAGTAGAAAACTTTTTGATTTAAAATCATCTTGTCAACGAAAAGTACGTTTGAATTTCTTAAATTTAAAATTCAAATTTTTGTAACAACCTCGGATGGAGAAACAATCTAAATAAAAGTTGTAGATCTCGAAAAGTTATGAAACTTTGTAGTAGAAAACTTTTTGATTTGAATTCGTTTAGAGCCTCAAATAAGCAATTTACACTCGATTTAGTATAATATGTATAGAACGAGAATGAGATACAGACACAAGTGACAGTGTGGTGCAGTGGTAGAGAGGGTTACGCATGAGGGAGAGGTCACGGGTTCGAATCCCGTCGGCCGCGTTAGCCGTGCCTTGCCGAAAAAATACCGCGAAAAATACGTGTTTGAAGAGACCGGTGGGCGCTAGCCGGTGGTGCCCTCCTCCAATTAAAATTTTTTTTCCTGTTTTTTTGGATTTTTTTCGATTCGCGACTTTGCCGAGTGCTCAGTCTTTGCCGAGTGTTTTTTCAGCACTCGGCAAAGTCTTTGCCGAGTGCCCGATAAAAAACACTCGGCAAAGAGCCTTTGCCGACGTAAATTTTGCCGTGTGTTCTTTGTCGAGTGTGACACTCGGCAAAGCCTTTGCCGAGTGCAAAAAGGTCTTTGCCGAGTGCCACAGGCACTCGGCAAAGCACTGGATTCCAGTAGTGAATGGCCAATTTAGGCACTAAAGGAAATCCAGCCACCCAATCACATACCTGGGAAATACTTCAGCACATTCCTGCTATTGTGTTGTTGGCACATCTGGAAGAGGCGCAACAATGTGGTGTTCAGAAATGATCGAATCACACTAAACGCTGCCTTAGCTGCTTGCAGATCAGAGGCATTTCTGTGGGCTGCTAGGCTGCCGTATAAAAAATTTTATATACGATTCGGTAAAAATCATTTATTAATTTGATAAACAAGTATAAAATATTGCAATGTAATTTGTTATACCGACACTAAATAATATAATAACTTTTAAATTTACTAAATTATAATATGTAGTTCAAATAGTTTGAAATATAGGCATAAGAGAGACTTACAATACTACTTATCTGACTTTTTTAGCCGGCCCTTTCTAAAGGATACAGATGTTTTGTTTATATCGTTTCATCCACCTCGAAGAAAGTATCAAGTTCCATGAATTTGATTAAACAATCATTCAAAAAACTATCACCCATCTTCTTCCTTAATTGTTGGCAGCATGTTTGTAAAAAAAAGAGATACAATGTCTGCAGCATTCCTCTTCATAATCGAACAATTCTAAAGCAAAGAGCAATGTACTATATATTAGTACGGCAACTAGCAGTAAGTATAACACGATGTAACAAAACTCACATGTGACAATTCTAACGGTGGGTGAATTGCAAACCAATGTCTAATCCAGTGATGAGTGATCCACTAGTACTAATATCCCTGATACAGATACACAAACAATTATTGATAAGTAATTATATATGCAAGATTCTTTTTAGAAATAAAATAGATGATTCAACAAGCACCTGACAGTAGCACGGCAACATACTACAAACCTGATGGAGTGACGGTCAGATGCAGATGGGGATGGGAGACTACAGCTACAGGGCAGGCAGCGCATGCCGACTGGGGAAGCGTTAGTTATTCTGTAGCCACCTCCATTTACGATAATTTTTATACTTAATTTACAATAAAGTGAATACATATTTACGATAGTTGTGTTACTATAACACTTATGGATATTTACCGTAACATTATAGTAAACCACTTAGAAGGAGTTACTATAATCACGTAAATTAGCATAGTAATTATTGTAACTTAAAGTGGCTATAGAATAAGTTATTCTTTAGACTAAGTGGTTCATACTGGCCAACGTATTCCTACGGGCACCGACATAATGTTCTTATTAGAGGCACTAGGACGGGACAAGGCAATGTGGGATGACCCAGATGAGTTCAAGCCCGATCGTTTCCATGGATGTGGAGGTGGAGAAAGCGCTACCAAGAACTTGCTGTCCATGGCCGCGGAGATGAAGATGATGCCTTTTGGGGTCGGCAGGAGGATGTGCCCTGCTATAACCGTCTCGCTGCTCCACATCAGCTATTTCGTGGCAAACCTTGTGAGGGAGAGGGTCGGCAGGAGGTTGTGCCCTGCTATAAGCGTCTCGCTGCTCCACATCAGCTATTTCATGACAAACCTTGTGAGGGAGTTTGTGCGGGAGGATTTGGAGGGTGAGCATGCCGTCCAGTTCCAGACGGACACCAGCATCATGTTTTTTGACCGCATGGAGCGTCCACTACGTGCTCACCTTGTGCCTCGCCTCCCGAAGGCCAACAAGATTTGTCATTAAAGGGACAAGTGCCCAGGTCCATTGGAACACAGACGATCGATACGACCATAGTGATGCTCTGCATATGTTCATATGTGGGAATTTTTTTAAAATAATATTTTTTGAATAATTAATTGCTAATCTAGAAGCTATTATAAAAAAAAATTTGATATATAGCCGCCTGTCGGTTACTCAACGGCCGATAGGTACCTGTCAGCTGCTGAGTAGCCGATAGGGTCCTCCCATGCCTATGCCCGAGCAGGAGCCCGCCGACGCCGTGCTTGTTGCCTACGCGCCTCCAGGGCAGCTCCTGCTCTTCGCGAGTAGGCGACGGTCCAAGCGGCCGTGCTGTGCGACGGCGTGGACGGCGAGGAAGCCTCCCTCCGCGGCGTGCTCGGCAGGAGGAGGACACTGGGTAAGGAGAGGAGATCCAGATTCCGGTGGGAAACGGCGAAGGGCCTCACTCGATTGCTACTTGGTCTGGTGCTGCTAGCTTCTCTCCTTCCTACTCGTGTAATGGTGAGGAGGCAGTAGCGCTCAGTGGAGCAGCAGCAGCGCAGGAGAGCCATCGCCAAATTGCTTGCTGCTGCGACCCCAAGGAGCCCAGCGGGAACTTGGCGGCGGCTTCGGCCGGGGCGCAGCACGGAAGCGGCACCTTGCGGCCGCGGCGGTGAAGATCGGGGTCCTGCTGTTGGCGGCAGCGCTCGTGGTCCTGTGGACGGGGCGGGGCGGCGCGCGCGGCCGCGGACGTGGTGCACCGAGGGTGGAGTCCGGTGAACCCGCACGAGGTGGAGTCCGGCGGACCACGCGTGGTGCTCGACTGCTCGGAGGTGGGCGCCGCGACGCTGCACGCGGGCGAGCACGCGGTGGTCGCGGCTGCGCTCTGCCTCGGGGTCACGCACCCTATGTCCAGCGGCGTCAACGGGGGCGCCTTCGTCATCGTCAGGGGAAGGTGGGGGAGATGGTGAGAGGAAGGGGATGACTGTGTGGGCCCGCATGTCATTGAGTAGAGAGAGGGCAATCAAAAGGGTATTTTGGACTATACGAAAATATACGATCTTCATGTGGGTCCAGTGTCGTTTCAGTTGTAGAAAATGGCATGAATCGGCTACAGAGACAATCGTAATGGTAAGCTTCTAAATAGATAAATAGTAGTGGTATATCTCAGAAGTTCTAAAATTATAATGGTATAGAACAAAATAACCTAAGATTTTACCCATGGCATAAGGTATGGTTATTTTTTTTTACCATGCATAAACACGTTTTCCATTAATCGAAAAAGGGTTACACCACATGGACAAACATTTTGGGTACATTTGTCATTTTTCCATGTACGGAGGTGGTTTTTTTCCAAATGCCAAAAAATTAAGAGATGATTTTGAGAGTTGGTTGGTGATGATTTTTTTTCAGTCTTGCTAAAATTCCTGGATTGGAAGAGTGTTCTTGAGTACTCTTGGTGAGCCAAGACTTACCAAGTCCAATACTATTCTCGCAAGACTAGTCTCATACAGATGAAGCAAACTTCACAATTAATTAAATAATTATACATACGAACAAGTAAGATTTGTTTTCAGTTAACATGGGTGTGCAGTGTTTACGTTTTCATAATGCATCTCTGTGTTCGGAGTACTCGTGCTGCAACAAGGAAATTCGCAAACCAGCCAAGTGCCGCACGAGCTGAAGTTGCACGGAATTTGGTGAAGAAAAAAAACCCACATATTTTTTAACACAATAATTAATCAATAATGTACACTGCAAAAGGGAAAAAAAGGATTATTGTTCACAAGATGAATCAGCACTCAGCAAGCGAGCAAATCAATGCAAATCCATGTTTCCACTTCCACGAGATGAATTTACTAGTGAGCATCGTCTCGTGGATCAGTTCTTCAAACAGAACACGTAGCAGTAAATTGTCAGGAAAATTTACGCAAACCACAGAAGTTGACCATGTCGGTGCACATCATTTCGTGTGGGGAGTCGAAAAAAAATCATTTTGTCCGGGGCACTTTATACTTTCTCGCTACAAATGTCGTTTTACTGGCGGTCTTAGCTTTACTCATGATATCTACACGGGCGGATCCACGTTGGCCCAACTGGGTGCGGCCGCACCCAGGCCGAAATCGCAAAAGCCTTATAGTACATGGAATTTCACCACGTTCGCACCCCCCGGGCCCAAGCAGCTGCACCCACAGCCCAGCGCCAGCAGCCCACAAAGCTATCTCATGTACACGACTGCTCATGTACGCAGGAGTCCGCCGTGGCCGTCCGCGGCTGTTCGACTCTCTTTCTCGTTCTGCTCGTCTATTCCTCTTCTGTCTTCCCGTCTCCCCTCCACTGCTCCACGCACAGGCGATCAGGCATCAGGCTTGGCGGGTGGCCTCCTGGGCTTCCTGGCCGCGGCCGGCTAGCAGATCGACGCCCGGCGTTGCTGCTGCTGGGACTGGGAGCACCAGCGCAGGCAAACAGCACAGCAGTAGGCACCAGGCAGCTGCTGGGAGCACCAAGCCACCAACGCAGTTCCAGTTCGCCCACCTCCCTGCTCTTATGTGATCCTTCAAAAGGTAAGGAACTTCATCATTCTTTAATCTTTATTCAATTTTCATTAGTTTAATTATCCAATAATTTTAATCTGTGGTTCTGGTTAGTTTGTCCAGATTTTAGGGTTATTGGTTTTTTTTTCATTCTGTGATATTTATTAAATATTTCTGTGGGTGCTAGGAAATACATGGAAAGATTTTATAAGAGAAAAGCACCAGACAATGGTAGTGCAAGGAATTCATGTCATTCTGATGATATTAATTGGGAAGAGGAGATCAAATATGACCCAGGCTTAAGAAAGAAAATTGATTCTTACCGTCCTAATCAGAGAGATAGGGTGAGAAGGAAATATCTAGAGAATGGACCATGCCAACCTCGCACGTGCAGTTTTCCCTCTACACAGATTGGGGACAAAGACAATCCAAGAAGGTTTCAACCGGAATGGTTTGATGAGTTCGGAAGTTGGCTTGAATATAGTGAATCAAAAGATAGAGCATATTGTTTGTGTTGTTTCTTGTTTAGAGAAAAGAAGGATGCAGGATATAAAGCATTTGTTGTTGAGGGTTGGAATGGTTATCACAGAAAAGAGCGGCTAAAAATACATGTTGGCAATGTTGGTGGATCACATTTTATTGCTATGAAGAAGTGTGATGATTTGTTACAGAGAAATCAGCACATAGATGTTGTTTTGCATAAGAAAAATGAAGCATCTAAGATGGCTTATTTTACTAGGTTGAATGGATCCATTAATACCACTAGGCTGCTATTGAAGCAAGGTTTGCCTTTTCGTGGCCATGATGAGTCGAAGGAGTCATTGAACAAAGGGAATTTTTTGGAGGTTTTTGATTGCTTAGCAGAACATGATTCAAATTTGGGAAAGGCAGTGGGTCTTGCAGGTAATAGTTGTATGGTGGCTCATGAAATCCAGACAGATATTGTAGAGTGTTTTGCAAATGAAATTCTACGATCTATTCTTGAAGAACTTGGGGATGATTATTTTTGCTTGCTAGTTGATGAGTCAAGGGATGTTTCTTGTAAAGAACAGATGGCTACGGTCTTGAGGTATGTCGACAAATGTGGAATTGTGAAAGAGAGGTTTGTTGGCCTTGTGCATGTGACTGAAACTTCTTCTTCATGCCTCAAGTCATGTATTGATTCTCTACTTGCAAAATTTAAGTTGAGCTTGAAACAAGTTAGAGGCCAAGGATATGATGGTGCTAGCAACATGCGAGGTGAGTTCAATGGGCTGCAATCATTAATTATGAGAGAAAGTAGATCAGCATATTATGTTCATTGTTTTGCTCACCAACTTCAATTAGTTATTGTGGCTGTTGTGAGAAAGCATAAGGGTATAAGCAATTTCTTAACCATGATTCATAGCTTATTAAATGTGGTGGGTGGATCGGCCAAGAGAAGGGACATGATTAGGGATATCAATCATGAACAAGTGACAAAGGCTTTAGGTTGTGGGCAGCTAGAAACTGGGAGAGGGTTAAATCAAGAGCAATGTCTTCAAAGACCTGGAGATACTCGTTGGAGTTCCCATTATAAAACTTTTAAAAGTCTAGTTGACATGTTTTCTACAATTGTTCAAGTGCTAGAATTCGTGGAAAAGGATGACAGAGATTGGAAAAATAGAGACCAAGCATCAAATCTTCTAGTCTACTTCCAGTCCTTTGACTTTGTTTTTTACTTGCATCTCTTATTGACCACATTAACCATCACAAACGCTTTGTCATTAGCATTGCAACGCAAGGATCAAGATATTGTGAATGCTATGATGTGTTTGCAATCAACTAGATTACAATTGTGTAACCTTAGAAGAGATGGGTGGGGCAAATTATTAGATGAAGTAAATGAGTTTTGTGAGATGCATGATATTACAAGATTAGAAATGGAAGATGCATATATTGATCCCAAAAAGTCTAGGAAGGCATCTGGAATTACAAATAAGCATCACTATGAAGTGGATTGTTTTAATGAGGTTATAGATTGGCTAGTTCAAGAGCTTGATAGCCGCTTTAATGAGACAAGCTCTCAATTACTTGTTTGTTCAGCCGCTTTCAATCCAAGAGATTCATTTCATGATTTTGATGTGGAGAGTTTGATAAATCTAGCAAAGTTTTATCCTGATGATTTTAGCTCTGGAGATCTGAGGGATCTTAGGCACTACCTTGGCCTGTACATTGCTGATGTAAGAGAAGACAATCGATTCTCCAGCATAAATACTATCAGTGAGCTTTCACAAAAAATGGTGGAGACAAGAAAAGATATTTGTTATCCATTGGTTTATCGACTTTTGAAACTTGTGTTGGTATTGCCAATTGCTACTGCAACGGTGGAGAGAATATTTTCGGGGATGAAAATTGTCAAAACAACTCTTAGTAATCGCATAGGTGATGCACACTTGAGTAATAGACTTATTTGCTATGTGGAGAAAGAAGAATTAAAGAAAGTTACCAATGATGCTGTGGTTCATCGCTTCATGAACATGGAAGGAAAAGGGCGTAGATTTGATCTATAAGAGGTAATGCATATCTTTTCAATTTTCAATGATATATTATATAAATTGTTTGCTTACAATGAACGGTTTATTTCTTTTTCTTTAGGTCATTGGGGATTTCATGGTTGAGGATTGCATTTTGCAAATGCCGATAAACTTTTGTTGTTATAATTGTGGGATTTTGTTACTATATTTTGGTAAATGGTAAGCACAAATTCACTATTACTGTTACTTCGTTGTTCATGTACATCAATATTGCTTGTTTTAAATTATTCATGCTAAAATTATAGCTATATTGTTATTAAGTTACATTATCGCTCGGTCATTAGACCGTAAGGTCGCACCCCCCTCCATAATTCTCTAGCTCCGCCACTGGATATCTATACGCTTAACAATTGGTTCTGCTTATACGGTAAGCGAGACCAAACCATGGCCAGCAGCCGCCACTAGAGGTCGTAAATCATGTTCATATAGAGTTCAAAAGGTATATTTATGAAATAATTAATAATTTCTAATATAATTTATTGTGTATTTATTGTTCAACGATTTGCTATTATACGTTGATGCAAAACACATTTAATCTAAAGTCTAATAAAACTTCTCTTTGGAAACAATGAACGAGCGAGGAAAAAAATGACTTTTTAAATGTATGTGGTACCCGTAATAACGCACGGGCATATTTAGTGGTAGGTAATAAAATGTAAGAGCAAAAAAATTATAGTAGCCCATTTCTCCAGTATGCAAAAACTATAATGACACGGATACTAATAAATTTTTTTTTTCTGAATTTTCTTCCCGTTTTGTCCCGGTGCGCATCGCATCGTTCTTGACTTGTTGGGCCAGGGCCCTTATCCGGTCGTCTTTATCTCCTTTAGCCACTCCTACCGCCCCGCAGCTGTTTGCGAGGCAAGCGTGCTCTGCTCCTGCGCGCGCGACGGCGCGAGGGCAAGCAGCGGCTCCGTGTTCCGCCCGTGCGAGGGGAGGGGAACGAGAGCTCCGGCGGCCCCCGCGGTGAGCTTCATCGCCCCCGCCCCATGTCTGTGCCTCTCGTTGGGTTGCCTCGTATCCCTATCCCAACATCGTCTTCCCTCCCATTGCCATGGAGCTCCTCCCGGCTCCGTTTCCCTCGTCCCTCACTAGACCCCACCAATTACCTCCTCCCCAATTGCCTCTTTCCAGACCCTGCCATGGCCGCCTCCAAGAGCCCATCATGGCTGCTTTCGCCCAGGCTCCTCCCCTCTCGCTCCCCTTCCAAGAAGCAACAAAAAGCAGCAGCTCCCAGCCTCCACGCCCAAGTACCCGGCCCAGTCCCCCCGCCCAGAGACCAACAACAGCTCACCCGCCGCCGCCTGGCCCTTTCCATTCCTCCTCCGCCAGCAGTGAGCCCCTCATTGTTTCCGAGACTAAGCTCATCACGATGCACTCCTGCGCGGGGCGCCTCGGGGACGCTCGCAAGGTGTTCGAAGGAATGGCGTGCAGGGACCTGCTCGCCTGGTCGGCCATGATCGGCGCATACGCCATCAGGGGCCTGTACAAGGAGGTCGTTGCGCTCGCGGTGACCATGGTCAGGGAAGGGGTCGTTCCGGATAGGTTCCTGATCACCCGGATTCTACAGGCGTGCGCGTGCACAGAGGACCTGGAGCTCGGGGTGGCGATGCATTCCCTGGCGATCCGGAGTGGTTTCATGGCGGAGACAGCGAGGGACGTGCCGGTCGGGAACTCGGTGCTGGCGATGTACGTCAAGTGCGGAGAGGTGGGCCGTGCACGTGTGGTGTTTGAGAAGATGGGGCAGCGGGACCTGGGCACGTGGAACTCGATGATTTTCGGGTGTTGCCAGTCCAATGAGTGGGAAGAGGCGCGGAGGCTGCTCGATGATATGAGGTGCGATGGTATGGAGCCTGGGGTTGTTACATGGAACACACTGATTTCGAGCTATGCAAGGTCTGGGGAACTTGATGTGGCCATGGAGGTGCTGGAGCAGATGGAGGAGTCTGGTGTTGCTCCGGATGTTGTCACCTGGACTAGCCTTGTGTCTGGTTTTGTCCACAGTGATAGGGGTGGCGAGGCACTTCAGTGTTTCATGCGCATGCGTCTTGCTGGAGTCGAACCGAATGGCATGACAATTGCGAGTGCCATCTCAGCTTGTGCTAGTTTGAGGCTACTGAGTCAGGGCATGGAGCTCCATTGCCACGCGATTAAGGTTGGGAGTGTGAACAATGTGCTCTCAGGGAACTCCTTGGTTGACATGTACGCAAAATGTGGAGAAGTTGTTGCAGCTAAGAGAATATTTAATGAGATACCCGAGAAGGATATCTTCTCCTGGAACTCAATGGTTGCAGGGTATGCACAGGCGGGCTATTGCGGCAAAGCATATGATCTTTTCTGTAAGATGGAGAGCCTTGGTGTTCGGCGCAATGTGATAACATGGAATATAATGATCTCGGGATACATAAGAAATGGGGATGACGAGAGAGCTTTTGAGCTATTTCAGATGATGGAAAGCTACGGAGTAAAAAGGGACACGGCTTCATGGAATGCACTCATTGCTGGTTCGGTGCATAATGGTCATTCTGATAGAGCCCTGAGAATATTTCGGCAGATGCAATCACTCTTGGTGAGACCAGACTACATTACAATATTAAGTATAATTCCAGCATTTGCAAACCTAGTTGCATTTTCCAAAGTACGGGAGATCCATGCCTGCATTTTTCACAACAATTTAGAAATGGATGGCAAAATTGCAAATGCACTCATCAGTGCCTATTCAAAATCTGGCGACCTTGCTGGTGCTTGTGCTGTTTTTGATAGGCACTCATCAAGGAACATTATTTCTTGGAATTGTATAATTCTTGCACACTTGCTGCATGGTTCTCCAAGTGAAGCACTGGATCGCTTTTGTGAGATGAAACAAGAAGGCGTGCGGCCAGATCATACAACTTTGACTGCTGTAATCAAGGCCTATGGCCTCCAGGGAAAGGTATCTGAGGCGAAACAAATATTTTACAATATGACCCACGATTACAACATTACTCCAGATTTAGATCATTACGCAGCTATAGTTGATCTCCTTGGCCGCTCAGGGAGTCTACAAGAAGCATATGAGTTTATTGATAATATGCCACTCATACCCAATTTAGCAGTCTGGGAGGCATTGCTTACTGCTGCAACTATTCATGGAAATGCAAGGCTAGCAAACATGGCAGCAAGGGAGCTGTCATCGCTTGATCCCAGTGACCCTAGAATCCAAAGACTGGTTTTTAATTACTGGGATCTAACTGGAAAGTCTGTTGATGTGCCACTCATGACAGTATACAACAAAGGAAGAGAGTTGGAAGGTATTGATAGTTGTTCTGTTGAAATCAAGAACAAGGTCTATTTGTTCTCAACTGGTGATAATTTAACATTAGAGAGTACAGTAGCTGAATTGAAGTTGATTATGATTCAGATCAGAATGTCATTGCTGAACATCTGTAATGGGACTGACGCTGAAGAAGAGAAAGAAGAATTATCTGGAATACATTGTGAGAAGCTAGCAATTGCTTTTGCAATTTCAAACTCCCCTCCTTTCAGAAGCATACGGATAATAAAGACCTTAAAGATGTGTAGCCGTTGTCACATCTTTGCCAAGCTAGTTTCAGAAAAATACGAGCGGCAGATACTGATCAAGGATTCAAATTGTTTGCACAAGTTTAAGGATGGAAAGTGCTCTTGTGAAGATTACTGGTGAATACAACTAATATAAGTGTACCAATGGTCCTGTTCATGTATGCGTCTTCTGGACTGGTTTTTTTCATGTATGAGTGTAGTACATTCAGTTCATGGTTGTATTGGTGCGGAAAATTACTATAGCTTGTTTTGCTCATAAGAAAAGCCTAATGTTGTCTTATTGCTACTTTTTAGTCGGAAGTAGTAGATATCTTTATCTTCTTTGGCTGGGGCTTACTATACTTTAGTTCACTTCTCTCAAGCTTGAATTTATTGGTGTTCAAATGCTACCTGCTACGGACAGAGGCAGAGCTCCCCCTATGGTTTATGACCGCTCTAATAAAGGGAATGACAATCGATTTATGGAATCTAGATCAACCATTAGACAAGTATGTTGAAATGACACTGTAAATTGTTTTTTTGCAGCTTGTCTCATGTTCACTTTTCTAATGTTCTCTTGGTGCTTAGGGTGTTCTTGCACAGAGAAGGTCAAATCTTGGTGAAAATTAGTTCCCTGCTACAAAGCAGGCTGTGAAGAAGGCTGCTGCTATGCCAATGCGCAATGGGGCTGTCTGATGGAAAAAGCCAAGGTATCAATCAGTCATTATGTTTTTTTCCTCGTTCCTTTTTAGCCATGTTTTCATCTCAATAAATTGTTATGTTATGGACAGGCAAACAATGGTTATCTTATTGCTTATCAGAAAGTTTACTGCACTCAAGGGGCTGTTGAATTTATTGAGTCGTACACCTCGGGTTATATTGGCTGAGAATGATTGTGATGCTGGTGTTTGCATGGTAAGTTTATAAAGAACAATCAACTTCATATTCTTGTGGCATAAGGCCTGTTTTCTTGGTTGAAGTGCTACAAATATATGATGAATAGAACTTATGAACCTTAAAGCTTCATTAAAATTTATGGCAGTTGCCTTTATTCTGGTTGAGCTGGTCAAATTTTTGAACTTGCTGGAGCACCCTGAATATGGGGGAGCTGTTGTTATTCGACCCCTCACTTTTTGATTTAGTCAAAGGTAATCCCTTTACCAGAAAACTTTTTAGATGGTGATGGCGAGTTTGCCTGAGATTGGCCTAATATAGCATCTTTTCCTGAATTTTTGGTGCATGGACTCAGGCAGCTGGTTAAGTCACATTCAATGATGTTTGACAGGAAGATTATTGAAGCCCTCGAGGACATGTCCCTGAAGGTGAGAAAGCTCACTCCTTTTACTTCTTGCTACATTTTGTTGTTGTGAATCAAATTGCCATTCATCTCCTGTTTTGAGATAAAATAAAGTTGGGCAAAAACAACATCTGTTAAATATATAGGATTTAGTTGAATAATTCTGGTAACACGGAGCATGTTATGATCAGATAAGAATGACAATTTTCGGTGAAATAGAGCAGATGCAGAGGGATAGAAACAAGCTTGCTCCTTTTTAATGATTGGTCAGTTGTGCTAAACTGTATCACGTGAAGGACTCTGTATCTGTATGCATTGCCTGCATACAGATACATGAAGCAAGATGATGCTTGCATTTGTTTTCATCATTGGCTGTCACATAAATTAGTAAATACTTTTTTTTTTTTTTTTTTTTTTTGAGGAAACTGGAGGGGCCAGAGCCCCTACAGATAAGATATATTAAACAAAGAAAAATAAAAGTTTACAGTGGCAGCTTCAAGAAACAAAGAAGGAAACAAAAAAAATCAGATCTAAACTATGAATTACACCATTGTTTGTATCCATTGATCAAACTGATTAGCAAGGCTTGGCTTAACTCTATGCATAAGCAAGAGCATTTCTGAAGAAAATAGTCTTCTGGCATGCGTTAGTGATGGTTGGATGCCCTTGAAGATCAGGTCATTTCTGGCTGTCCAGATTGTCCAGCAAATGAGCACAACTGCTGTTAAGAAGAATTGTGAAAACACTTCCATGTGAGCTGAAGGACTTTCCATGTACTTACCTTGGCTTACCTTTAACTCTCCGCAAACCCACCAAGTCTCTAATAAGAGACTTGTTTCCTAGCTAGAATGAATAGTGTTATATTTTATCAGCCTGCTTGTCCTCAGATCAAAATAGATGTCTTGTTTGGAGCTTTCATTAGGCAAAGCTTCAATCTTTTTTAATCCGAAAATTTTGCTACATCTGAAATTGTTCAGGTTTCATGTTAGAGAGAGTTTCTAATTTTCTTGACTTGCGACTGGACCATCTTGGGATCGTATTGCAACCACTATTTCCTGTGCTTGCTAGCATCAATTGGCAAGGGATATTATGCTGCTGCTGCACTTGAGACAGGTACCTGTAATTCTTGTCTTTGCATTGTGGTCTAGCTTCATGTACCTTTCCCATTATCATTTCTGTATCCTTTTGTTGATATGAACATGACCTCAAGATTCCATTGCTTGTTGATGTATGCAAACATAAGCCAATCTTTTACCTGCTTCTTTATAGTTCCTGTTATGGCAACATCACATCTGAATGTTTGCAAGGCTTGTGCTGTTGAGAAGATGGTCACTCAGTCAGTCCGAGTGCATGTCGAACTCTTGACCTCTGTCTTTCTGAATAAGTAGTATTATGATTTTAAAGACTAAACTGCTTGGATTATTCTTCTCGTGTCTGTGTTCACACTATTGCTCTGTCAGCCTGAATGTGAAGTAATTTCATAGAAAGCAATCTCCTTGGTTCAGTAAAAGCACATCATGGTCGAGTGGAACTTTTGATAGATTTTTGGAGCCTTTTCTTTTAAAGCCGCCACTAGAGCTGGCATTTATTTTTTCTCAAAAACGCAGGAGCTAGAGCTCACATTTAGAAAAGAATAATTATAAGCCCCAAAGACCGGAGCATTTTGAATAGCCAACATTTTGGATGCATATATTAATGGGAGTGACATAGATCTCTTCACATTTTTCTAATACATAACCTATATATTCCTTGCTGATTAGAGACGCTGTCAGAAACTTAACTGTCTGTGCTAAGAGTTGGTTTTCACTATGAAGGATTTACTCCTTGCCATTTGTTTCTCTTATTGTCACCCAAGTGAGTCCCGACGTGGTAATATTTCTAAAACCTGAAAGATCTGACCTTGAGGTTATTAATCACATCGTGGAATTATTTGGCCATACCTCAGGACTCAGAACATGAACAAAAGTTCAGTATTGCCCATCCAGTGCGGAGATGTTGAGGTGAGAACTATTTCAGAAACACTCCCATGTGAGCTGAAGGACTTTCCATGTACTTACCATGGCTTACTTTTAACTCTCCGCAAACCCACCAAGTCTGACCTCTTACCTCTTATTGACAAGGTGGCTGATAGTCTCATGGGAAAAGGTTCAACGCCCTATTCAGTTTGGGGGGGCTAGGCATTCATAACCTTGAAACTTTGGGCTGATCACTCCGTATAAGATGGCTGTGGGCACAGAAGACTGATGAGGGACGTCTTTGGGCAGGTTTACCAGTGCAAGTCCCATGTATTGCCCAAACGTTCTTTGGTGTTGCTGTACAAACCACAGTTGGTAATGGAACTTCAACTAAATTCTGGCTGGACTGCTGGCTTTCTGGTAAAAAATTGCAGAGCATGCTCCCAACCTGATCAAGGTCATTCCCAAAGAGAGCCCTGAAACAACGTATGGTGGCACAAGCTTTACAGGACAGAAGTTGGGTGGCTGACATCAAGGGGACCTTGACAATTGAAGTATTGTTTTTTTTTTGGGAAAGGGACAATTGAAGTATTGTTGGAATACTTGCAACTGGACATTCCCGATCAGCGCCAATGGAGACTTGCACGATCGGGCTCTTACTCTAGCAAATCAGCCTATGTGGCATTTTTTCACAGGGACCATCAAATCCGTCCACCATAGAAGAGCTTATAGTAATCATATCCAAGACTGGATTGTACTTAGAGCATTCGAAGAAAAAAGAATTGTGCTTAGAGCAATTTCCTACATCATTTCTATTGAGCAATTTCAGCCTCATTGCCATTTGTGTATCGAACTAGTTTTTTATGATCTTCATTCTACTTCCACTTCCACCTCAAAGATTCAAATATAGGCACCGTCGTTTTAACCCCTTTCTTACTTCTTTTTACCAAATTTGTTATTGCCAGTTTATTACTTTGGGATATAATAAGGTGCTTCTGAATACAATTTGCAAGAGTTGACTGAATCGGCTAGATGCTAAGCTGTTTGCTGTGCGTGCCCCCTCCTTTTGTGACCTGCCATCCGAATTGTTCTACAGACACCTTGGTTTCCTTTTGATTCCAATCAGCACATGGCCGCCGCACGTCCCGATGAGTCCCTCTTGGGCATGTGGGGGTTTTGAGTTTAAAGAGATCTTACCGACATGTCTTGCATATCGTGCGGCCGATGCTCATCCGGTTTGTGTATCACGCACCTGATGAAGCTCATCAGGTTTGCGTATCACACTCACTGCTGGAGGCGCAAGGGTAAAGTTGTTAGGCGATGGCCCACATGATGACATGAAAGTCAACTAGGCTGATTTTGGCCTGCCTCTACCAAGCTTTCTATCTTTTTGTGAGTGTGATCAATCTAAACGTCAACTGATAGGAAGAGCATGGCCAAACTTTCAGTTGGAGGACAAAGAAGCAGTAACCCTTGGAATGCATGCTTTATCCGTAGCAATTTCTTGCTGGCTTCGTGCACAAGTGATGCGAGTAGATTCTTTCTTGTGATTATCAGTCTTTGATTCATTGGAACATACTGAGAGACAAAACGTGCAGGCGCATTATTCTTGTGTGCGCGTCTTGATGCAACATGCAAAGTTGTATGATTGTTAGTTGCTACAACAGCAGGCCTAGAGTTATCCAGTAGGATTAACAGTCCAGTCCAGTCTATTTGTCACACACGCTTGTGAACATGGACGGACGACTGACATGATTAGCATGTGATGTAAAAATAGTTAAGGGGTGTTTGGCAGGGCTCCTCATGAGGGGACTCTTTTTCACTGAAAACGGCTCCACCAGCAAAGTCTCCACCAGCAAAGTGTTTGGTAGGACTCCTCGGGAGGAGCCGGAGCTAGAGCCGGGGAGGAGCCCTATCAAATTGCCCTAAGAGTAAGGTTAATAATATAGCTCACTGTTGGCTACATGTATAGCCGATGTTGTCAATGTGAACCCTACTGATACACCATTATTTTCCATTTATTTAAACACATGACGACGCCTGGTAGTAGTAATATACAGCTAGGTCTAGTAAGTTTCAAGTATCCTTTGGACATGACCATGGTCAAAACTGCTGTTATAATAAACAGAATCAAACACATCACAACGGGACTCGGTGATTGATGTGAAAAATAACGAGACATGAATATATTTGCGTGTTTGATGCACGCCACCCATGTACAAGTACAAACAACAGGTAGTACAAATAATATGACCTGACATAGACCTGAGTCCACACACATGACACCACACAGTTATATCAGTAAGCTAAGACGACTAAACCGATGGTCGCTGCGTCCATCTGGCAGGGAGCTTGGGCTTGGGCAAAGGCCTCCTGGTGAGCACTGCCAACGCCTCAGCAGACGGTGCGAACCTGTCGTACTCCGTGGCCTGCCCCATGAGGAGCCAGACGGCGTTCATGAACTCTCCTCCGGTGCTGAGCTTGGTGGCGTGGGACTCCTCGCCACAGTGGTATGCTGCGTAGCACAGCAGCTCCACCCACACACCGGCTATCACCTGCAGCACGTCGACGGTGGGCAAGCACCACCTGTTGCCGAGCAGCATCCCGGCGAGCCAAGATCCGTCTTCATAGGCTGGCCTGTCGTCGACGTCGTCAGTACGTTCCTCGCCGATGCCGGAAATGTACTTACTCCGTGAATCAGCCGGGAGCTGCCACTCGCCTATTTTCTTGACGATCGTCGACCTAGAGGAGCTCATGGTGTCTTCCTTGGTGGACTTCATGACACGCCACCACAGCATACCGAAATACATGTAGTTCTCCTTGTTTCTGCGAACGACCCCCGGCAGCAGGTAGGGATGCACCTCCAAGAGGAACATCATATGGTTGGAGAGCACCCTGATGTCGTCCCGGACCGTGCCTTCGGTGGCGGCGTCCTCCTCGGGCTCGGGGCACATGGAGAGGTAAAAATCGGTGGCGATGTGCCACACGATGATGCTGCGGTCCAGCTCTGTCTCGTCAGCTATCCGGATGAGATCCTCGTACATGCCTCTCTCCTTAAGTACCCACTTGACCCGTGCATTCCTCAGGTCTTCCATGCTCTTCTTCCGTATCTCTCCCAGCACCAAGCCCTTGATTCCATCGGAGACAGGGACAGTGGTCGAGTAATGCAGCTTCTGCCACCGGTCCCCGAGACCGATCATCTTGCCTCGGAGGTCATCATGGTTCACATCAGTGCAGAGGTCCAGCAGGTTGTACTGCCCAAGTGAGTCTAGGCAGGTCCTCCTTGCTCCTGCCTTGAGAAGCCGGCGAAGGCGCATTACTGCACTGCAGAGCCGGTGGCATCCCCTGGCATGGTAGGACGCGCATGCCCAGGATGAGCCCACAGCTCTGAGCAGTGATGCCAGCTCCAACACCAGGGCTCCAACCAGCAAACAATAGGTGACGACAACATCAACTCTGATGTAGGCATCCTTGCTACTTGAACTGAAACAGCAAGAGTGCTGCGATGGCAGAGAGTGGTGAGATGATCCGGATGCAGAGACCGTACCAGGTATGGATCACTGCTGCTTTCGTGTAGAGTATGTCATACAGGAGGGAGAGCTCCATCTCGATCAACTCATACAGGTACATGCCACCGTTCAACTGGATGCCTTGGTGTACAACTTCATATTCAGACTTCTTCATCACTGGCCGATCAGCCAACATGCCCTTGAAGACATTGCGCATGTAGTGGGCTCCTAGCAGGACCTCCTCCGTGTCCAGCCTCTTCCCTCCCTCCCTCCCCATGATAAGGGCCAGTGACTTGTGGTGACGTTTCCTTGTTGCTGAGAGAGCTTGCAATGCTATCTATACCACCACACTTTAGTGCCCATGTCCTCTCCCCATACTTGAGGCAGCCAGAGAAGAACATCAGGGTAGCGGCTGCCACCAGGGTGCCAGGGTTCCTACCAAAAGCAACGAACTGGTAGAGGACATAAGCCGCCCCGATCACCTGCCCCACAAGAGTGAGCAGGTGGCGCAGCCAGAGCTGGTTGTCCTGGAAGGCGTAGGCCGTGATGGTGTCTGGGCCACCGAGGTGAAGCAGGAGGAAGGGAGCCCAGAATGGCATGATCTGGTGGCTGCCTGACCTGCTGCTGATGGACATATGGCCAAGGGCATAGATGGCGATGTAGTCAGCCATTAGGTATGCCAGCCAGAGGAGGGTCCTTAACAAAGCCGAGCTTTCATGCCGGCGAATCCCTGCAGACAAGAGGAGGATGACTTGCATGGTGAAGCTCAGGACCACCAGAATTTGGATGTCCCATTTTTCCCCAAAACAAAGCTAGCCCTCCAGCCATTGTTCCCCTGCCTGGAATTGGACACGATATGTAAATTAGTAATTGTTTATTATCTCACCAATTGCAAATCAAATACTCCTACATGGAAAGCATTTAATTTGCAACCTCATCAGCTCACATATGAAGTGCAAAGGGTTTCCTCCTTGCATAACTGCAAAAGAATATGTAAACCTGCTTTGCGTGATGCCGTGATGGTACAAGTAGCATTAACAGAGGTATATGGAAATTTTGGTGGACTCAGGTACAAGAATGTGCCGCTAGAAATGTGGTCACAATCTAAAAAGAAAGCCCATCAACAAATGAAAATGCCAAAAAAAAGAAAACATGTGGTCTGAAAACAGAAAAAATGTCAGCAAAGGTCCAAAAACCAGCAGGAATGTGAAACCCTTCGGGGAAAATTTTTTGATTTGGGGGTATTATTTTTCTGAAAATTGTGATCCTAGAATACTTTCTTAACATACTAGTAGTTTCAGTTTAAAAATACCTTACATGTAGAACTCTATGTAGTACATTAACTTTCAGTTTACAAATACCTTCCATGTAGAACTCTATGTAGTACTGTATATATAACTTTCTATGTACCATGCCTAGGTTGAGTACACTAACTTTCTATGTACCATTCTTTGAGAGTGAACTAAATACTATTTACTGATTTCTTCAATATAAATCAACGTTTTAGTGCTAATTTTTTAATGTATTAACCAAGCATGATACTCCTATTTGACTTAAAATTTTGGGTTAAAATACAGATTACAGAATCATAGAATCTCCAACTGGTCAGGTATAATTAATGGCAACTTCCTATCCCGTGTCTTTTAAGCTGATCGAAACTAAATCGCCTATTTTCAAGTAGAGTAAATTCTCGCGGTCCGTGGAAGAGGGAGAGAGGGCTAGCTAGCACTAGCAGAGTAGCAGCTAGGAATGGAGGACTTGGAAGTAGACGTACGGCCTCACCTCGAGTTCTCGGGTGGCGGAGAAGTTGGGGGCAGTGGCTACTGCTAGATGGAGCAGCGACTGGCCTGGATTGGCGGCGGCCGGCGGCAAGGGCCTTCTCCTTTGCAGATCTGGCAAATCGTCCCGGCGGCGAGCAATGGGGGTGGCAGAGTGACCGGGGATTTCCCCAGCGAGGCGTCGAGCAATGGGGTGGCAGGGTTGCCGGTGATTTCCCGAGCGACGAGGACCAAGACTTACCGCGTGGCAAGGCGCGGACAGGAAATTTTTTTTTTATTCTTAGTCCAAATTTAAAATAAATTTTAAATTTAACCCGTGTTTGATTTTTTTTTAAATCTAACACGTTTGGCCCCGCCACCATGAATGGCGGGGCAAATGCACTGAACCCCGCTATGTATGGTGGCGGGGTACAGGTCCCACGTGACGGGGGACGTGACATGCCACCCGGGTGTACCCCGCCATGATGCGTGGCGGGGTATGACAAACCCGCCACCCATCATGGCGGGTTACACCCCGCCACCCATCATGGTGGGGTGGCTCTGAAACTGCGGACACGCAGGAACTGCACTAAGAAACTGCACGGATAAACCACACAACAATCTTAGTGAGTGGACTAACAAATGAAACGAATGAAGATGTGATAATGAAAATTATTACAATGACATGTTTCAAAGTACAACACTGACAAGCTACACCACACAAAGTTTCTAAGCCACTACAAATGACAAACACTAACAACGACGACGTGAAGACGTGACAATGCAAATTATTACAATGACACTTGTACGTCAATCAAATTGCGTGCACCACTGCAAGTACAAAATGCAAACAATTAACACGATCTTTGCAATGACTTTATTGACAGTCAAACAAAGAAGATTGAGTTTCTAAAAACACAATGACTCACTCGCACATAATGAGTCAATAGTATCGTTCAAGCCTTGCATCTCTGCTCTCGCAGCCTCCTCTGCAGCCTTCCTTGCATCCTCTTCAGCCTTCCGTGCCTGGTACTCCTCTACATCCTTCTTCTTTTGCTCGTACCACTTCTTCCACGCAATACTCTCCGGGTTACGAACACGCAGGTTTTCCACGCAATACTCTCCGGGTTACGAACACGCAGATCTATGTGCTTGCGCTGGGCGTGCCCTTAGGAAGCTACGTACAAAAGAACATGTCCTATTTCTAATGTGCCACATGCCTCTCCAAGTCTCTAGAGGACAATATAACAGTTGAAGTACATGTGACTATGAAACATTTGCCCATCTCGTCCGTGCATGTATAGAGTATATATATAGCACTTTTTTTAACCTCGCTAAAACTAGGTAGCTACTGGTAAAACTATTGGATAATAGCCTTAGAGGGGTCCCTGCTGCATGTTTGACGGCTGTATGCATTGCAAGTTAGTACAAGATGTATTTGCTGAAAATTAACATTATTAGTTGTAGTTAATCTGATAGTCATCCGATGGCTTCCCTTTCTTCTGCACATCACAGTGTCACAAAGTGCATTACCCAGGAAAGGCCAGCACTCTTCTTCACATGGTAAACTTCGGTCAGGGAAGGCCAGCGTGAGTCGCGTTGTTGAGTGAGACAGCACCGCGGGCGCTCTTCTTCGATTGCAGTGGGCCGGCCGGGCACAGCGCTCTAGCCTCTGCCCGGTCAATCATTATTGATGTCTGGATCGATCGAATGGACCAGTGATTTTGGCTATCGACGCAGGACGTGCGCTGCACTGCGTCGATCGCCAAAATCACTGGTCCATTCGATCGATCCAGGCATCAATAATGATTGACCGGGCAGAGGCTAGAGCGCACGTCCTCAGACTCCACGTTGAGGCCCTGTTTACTTCTCATGCAAACCCAAAATATCTCCTCTTCCACCCATCATATCGAATCTTTAAACGCATGAATGGAGCATTAAATGTAGGTAAAAAAATAACAAATTGCATAGTTTGTCTGTAAAGTTCGAGACGAATCTTTTGAGTCTAATTAATCCATGGTTGGACAAATTTTACCAAATAACAACAAAAAATGCTACACAGCCCGACACAAGAAAAAATTGAACTCCCATCTCTCTCCGTAAGGCCATCATCTGCATGTCCTATCGTTCTGGTCTTGCAGAGCAAAAAGACTAGTCTTGTACAGTAAAAAGACTGTACATGCGGCACCTTTCCTCCTTTTTCTCCCTGTCGTTCTGGTCTTGCAGAGCAAAAAGCCTAGTCTTGTGCAATAAAAAGACTGTGCATGCGGCACCTTTTGAAGGGTCGAGATGGCGGACTAGAGGAGGGGTGAATAGTCCTTTCTAGAACTTAAACGTGTTGGCTAACCAAAACAAAAGCGGAATTAAACTTATCGGTCTAGCCAAGACTTCACCCCTCTAACTAAGTTCACAAGCACCTCACAAAGATCATAATTAAGCAACTAAGGTGCTTTCCTTAGCAAGAGCTCTCCTATTTAATTCTAGAGCAAGGTCACACAAACCTATGCACTAGTACTTTGCAAGCAAGAGGGAGCTCCTACACAACTAGTGAAGCAAAAGCATAAAGCTCCTAAGCTCACTAGCAATGCTCAATAACAAGGCAACTAATGCCAAATTAAAGAGCGCAAAACACTTAGCTACACAAACTAAGCAATGTGACTAACAAGGTTACACAAACCGAATTAGCCACGCAAAGGGGATACTTCTAGCTACACAAGCAAGAAGATAACTAGCAAGCTACCCAAGTAAACTAGTTACGAGAGCAACTACACAAGCACAAGTATATATGAAAGTAAATACAAGCTTGTGTTGCACGAAAGCAAACCACCGAGAAGAGTAGACAATGTTGACACGGTGATTTTCTCCCGAGGTTCACTTGGTTGCCACCAAGTTACGTCCCCGTTGTGTCGACCAACACTTCGTGGTTCGGCGGCTAATCGGTCACACACCGAGCCTCTCAAAAGGCACCGCAAGAACCCACCATAAAGTGTGGTAGCTCAATGACACGTTCAACTAGAGTTGCTCTTCGTGATCCCCGCGGGGTGAGCACAATCCCCCTCACAAAGCTTCTCCGGAGCCTCGCACAATCTTCTTGCGAGCTTCGACGGAGCCATGAGCCACCAAGCCGTCTAGGAGGTGGCAACCTCCAAGAGTAACAAGCACCACCGGCTTGCAACACGATCACCTAGTGCCACACGATACAATCTCTCAAAGCAACGCACTAGAATCGCTCTCTCACTCGATCCAATGAACACTATCAAGCATGAGTGAGTTAGAGGGCTCCCAAGCACTACCACACAAGTCACAAAGACTATAGTGTGCTCAGCTACCGGCCAAGACCGGCCAAGGCATCTATTTATAACCCCACGGTCAAATAGAGCCGTTACCCCTTCACTGGGCAGATTTTGGGACGACCGGACGCGCCGGTCATAACTGACCGGACGCGCTCAGCCGCGTCCGATTCTCCAACGGTCACTGACCCCAACAGTCAAACCAGCGACCGGACGCGCCGCTGCCATGACCGGACGCGCCGCTGCCATGACCGGACGTGCCCCTGGTAATGACCGGACGCGCCGATCGCACAGTACCGCGCGCGCAACGACATGACCGGACGCGCTCCTTGCGACGACCGGACGCGATAGTGCCAGCGTCCGGTTAGAGTCCAGTAAGCACCTTCAACGATCGGACGCGTCCGATCATGTGTGACCGGATGCGCCGCGTGTCCGATCATCCTTGCGTTCTGCAATTCCCACTGGGCGCATGACCGGACGCGCCGGTCCCGCGAGTGACCGGACGCGCCGGTTACAAACCCTAACACCCGCGTCTGCGCTGTACTGACCGGACGCGTCCGGTCATACCATGACCGCGTCTGGTGCAGCGTCCGGTCACCTCTGTGACCTCCGTTCGCCTCTGTTTCTTTTCTGACATCCGGCGTAATAGAAAATAGGCATTTCAAGTTCCCAAAAACGCCTGAATCCCACGCTTATAAGCTCGGCGGGAGGGAGAGAGGACCCAAACCCTCTCTACCGCTCAAACTTCATCGCCTTCGCAAATGTGCCAACACCAACAAGTGATCACCACCTTGTGCACGTGTGTTAGCATTTTTATAATCATTTTCCTGAAGGAGTTAACCACTCAACTTGCCACGCCACTCGATCCTAGCAACGATGCATAGTTAGATCACACGAGTGGCACTAGATGACCGATATGGAAACAAGTTTGCCCCTCTTAATAGTACGGCCATCTATCCTAAACCCGGTCATAAACTTCTCTACACACCTATGACCGGTGAAATAGAAATGCCCTAGGTTATACCTTTGCCTTGCGCATTCCATTCCATCTCCATTGATGTTCATGCAACACATGCACCAACCAATCATCAAATGATATGATCCACTTCATATCATCACGTGACCGTATTGGTTTATTGATCTTGACCTCACTTGCTCTTCACCGTTGCCTCGGTCCTTCGGCGCCAAGCCATCACACAACTTGCCCTTCACCCTAGCAACCGGTCCATCAAGCCAAGCCTCATCTTGATCTTCTCCACCTTGGTCACATGACTCCATGTCTGTCTCATATGCAATGAGCTCCTTCATGACACCATCACATGTAGACTAATCTCCTGTGTATCTCACATAACCACATATTAGTCCACCTAAGTTGTCACTCAATTACCAAAACCAAACAAGGACCTTTCAATCTCCCCCTTTTTGGTAATTGATGACAACTCTACAAAGATATGGAAATTAAGTTCTTTTGGACTTTATGCCACTTATCCAACATTTAAGCTCTATGTTAGAATTTGGATAAGCACCATAAAATCTTACTTGGTAGTGATAACTCCCCCTACATATGTGCTCAAATGGTTTGGTTTCAAGCTTGCACATATGCATAAATATGAAATTTATGGGAGGGTTAGCACTACTAAGTGATGCTAAGGTGTATAGAATAAACCTTTGTAGCTTGATACCAATTAGTAGCTTGATACCATTTGAAAATCACAAGTTTGCCACCATCCTTAGCATCATGAGTAGCTAGACATCAAAAACACTAGAAACCTCGTGAGATCAACATTATAAGCAAGGTTCTAGTTTTTGCATGATAATCATAAGTCTAGCTAACATCCTATGCATGCTAGTTATCAAATCATCATTCAAGTTCTATAACTAGCATACACCACACAAGCATGCATATTGAATTTAAGAACTTATGCAATGCAAGCAAGCACATGAATTATGCACATATCAAATGTAATCAATCAAAGTTCATGAGCTTGCTTCCCCTACTTGTGTGCTTTCTTTGTCCAAGAATGTTTGATCCCCTTACATTCTTCAATGTTACTCCCTCTTTGTCCATGTCCATGTCCAATCTTTCCAATCTCTCCCCAAAGCTCAAAAAGCTTTCATATCTTTGTCTAACTTCTCCCCCTTTGTCATCAATTTCCATAAAAGGTGTTCTTCTCAATTGATACAAAGGCTTGTATTGGGGTAGATGGTTGAGACTTGAATATTGCATTTTTGATGGACATTACCACATATGTTGGAATGACAAACTTTATGGTTGCTCTTGAGATTCCACATAGGATCTTTGACCTTGATACCAATCGGTGGGGCTCCTCCCCCTATGTCATAGCATGTGTCATTAACTTGAGATACCACTTGAAGATGAGGGTAGCATTGCTTGATTTGATCACTTAAAGTTGAGGATCACTTGTGAAACCATCGTCTTGCATGAATGATACCACGTGAAGATACCATGAGTAGAAATGTGATACCATTTGAAAGAATTTTCTAGTATGGATTCACTTTGAAGGATTTGGCAATAATATTCACTTCTTGAACATTTTCTATCTTTATGAGTACCACTTGTAAGATATCACTTGTAGATCATGATCTAGACACCACTAGTTGAAATGTCCTTGTTTGGTTTTGGTAATTGAGTGACAACCTTAGGTGGACTAATTGTGTTTAATGAGAAATACACAGGAGATTAGTCCACAGGTGATGGTGTCATGGAGGAGCTCATTGCATATGAGACATGACATGGAGTCATGTGGCCAAGGTGGCGAAGATCAAGATGAGGCTTGGCTTGATGGACCGGTTGCAAGTGTGAAGGGCAAGTCGGAGGCTTTGGAGCGATGGACCGCGAGGCGGTGAAGCTTGAGCAAGACTTGGCGCCGATGGACCGACGCAACGGTGAAGAGCAAGTGAGGTCAAGATCGATGGACCAAGGTCACATGATGATATGAAGTGGATCATATCATTTGTGATATGGTTGGTGCATGTGTTGCATCAACATCGGAGGAGATGGAGTGGAATGCGCAAGGCAAAGGTATAACCTAGGGCATTTCCATTTCACCGGTCATAGGTGTGTAGAGAAGTTTATGACCGGGTTTAGGATAGATGGCCGTACTATCAAGAGGGGCAAACTTGTTTGCATATCGGTCATCTAGTGCCACTCGTGTGATCTAACTATGCATCGTTGCTAGGATCGAGTGGCGTGGCAAGTTGAGTGGTTAACTCCTTCGGTAAAATGTTTGTGAAAATGCTAACACACGTGCACAAGGTGGTGTTCACTTGTTGGTGTTGGCACATTTACCAAGGCGATGAAGTTTAAGCGGTAGAGAGGATTTGGGTTCCTCTCTCCCTCCCGCCGAGCTTTGCGAGCGCGGGATTCAGGCGTTTTCGAGGAGTTGAAATGCCTATTTTCCACTACGCCGGAAGTCGGAAAAGAAACGGAGGCGAACGGAGGTCACAGAGGTGACCGGACGCTGCACCGGACGCTGCACCGGACGCGGTCATGGTATGACCGGACGCGTCCGGTCAGTACAGCGCAGGGGCGGGTGCTAAGGTTTGCAACCGGCGCGTCCGGTCACTCGCGGGACCGGCGCGTCCGGTCAGGTGTCCAGAGGAAACTGAGTACGATCGGACGCGAGGCGCGTCCGGTCACACATGATCGGACGCGTCCGATCGTTGAAGGAGCTTACTGGACTCTAACCGGACGCGGGCACTGTCGCGTCCGGTCATCGCAAGGAGCGCGTCCGGTCGTTGCGTCGCGGGCGCGTGGGTCAGTGCGATCGGCGCGTCCGGTCGTTCGACAGGCGCGTCCGGTCATCGGGACCGGCGCATCCGGTCGTTGCCTGGGGCGCGTCCGGTCGTTGTTTTGACCGTTGGGGTCAGTGACCGTTGGAGGATCTAACGGTCGCGTTTGAATTCGAGGGACACGTGGACGTCGCAGGGCGACCGGACGCGGTGAAGCGCGTCCGGTCAGTTACGACCGGCGCGTCCGGTCGTCCCGAGTTTTGCCCAGTGAAGGGGTAACGGCTCTATTTGACCGTGGGGTTATAAATAGATGCCTTGGCCGGCTGTGGCCACAAGGGGAGCACACTTTAGCCTTGGTGGCTTATGTGGTAGTGCTTGGAAGCCCTCTAACTCACTCATGCTTGATAGTGTTCATCGGATCGAGTGAGAGAGCGATTCTAGTGCGTTGCATCGAGAGGATTGCATCGAGTGGCACTAGGTGATCGTGTTGCAAGCCGGTGGTGCTTGTTACTCTTGGAGGTTGCCACCTCCTAGACGGCTTGGTGGCTTGCGACTCCGTTGAAGCACGCGTGGAGATTGTGCGTGGCTCCGGAGGAGGATTTGTGAGGGGGATTGTGCTCACCCCGCGGGGATCGCGAAGAGCAACTCTAGTAAAGCTCGTGGCTTGGAGGATCCCCATCTTGAGAGTGGATGTGCGGCACCCGCTGAGGGTTTGACTCTTGATAGTCAATTAGCTCGTGATCCATCAAGTGGGTGTATCGCCACAACGGGGACTAGCTTGGTGGCAACCAAGTGAACCTCGGTGAAAAACCGCCGTGTCAACATTGTGTACATCTTCTCGGTGGTTTGCTTTCGATTCACAAGCTTGTATTTACATTCATATACTTGTGCTTGTGTAGTTGCTCTTGTAACTAGTTTCCTTGTGTAGTTAGCTAGTTACCTTCTTGCTTGTGTAGCATAGAAGTAGCTCCCGTTGCGTGGCTAATTTGGTTTGTGTAACCTTGTTAGTCATATTGCTTAGTTTGTGTAGCTAAGTAATTTGCGCTCTCTAGTTTGGCATTAGTTGCCTTGCTATTGAGCTTTGCTAGTGAGCATAGGTGGCTTCGTGCTTTTGCTTACTAGAATTGTGTAGGAGCTCCCCGGCTTTGCTAAAGTACTAGTGCATAGGTTTGTGTGACCTTGCGCTAGAATTGTTTAGGAGAGCTCTTGCTAAGGAAAGCACCTTAGTTACTTTTTTAGGATCTTTGTGAGGTGCTTGTGAACTTAGACAGAGGGGTGTAGTCTTGGCTAGACCGATAGTTTTAATTCCGCATTTGTTTCGGTTTGCCGACGCGATTATTTTTAGAAAGGACTATTCACCCCCCCTCTAGTCCGCCATCTCGACCCTACAATTGGTATCGGAGCCCGGTCTCTCATTTGTGGTCTTCACCGACCCGAGAGGATGGCGGAATATGGACTAGATGTTGATTGTCCTCACATGTTTGATGGCACACACTTTGCACGGTGGAAAAATTGGATGATATGCAATTTTAAGTTTATTTGCCCTCAAATGTGGTGGATGGTAGATGTAGGCTTTTCTCATGTGTTGGATGAAAATAATATAACTCAAGCACAAGAGAAATGCCTAGATCTTGACATCCAAGCTACTAACATCATGTATAGATCTTTGGATGATAGCATCTTTGGTAAGATCATGGACCTCAAATCCGCTCATGAGATATGGGCCTATCTCAATGAAAAATATGGAGCTATCACCGATGATGACGATGATGTCAAGCCCAAGGAGGTTGCACATGATGATGTTGAGCATGACCACAACACGATGGTTGTGGAGGATTGCTCCACCTCATGGTCAAGTGATGATGGTGATGATGCATCAAGTGTTGCAAGTGATGTTTCTACCCCAAGCACACTTGATGGTGACAACGTTGGTTCATGCTCGGGCCTTGATGATGCTACTACAAGCCCATCCACTACATCACATTGCTTCATGTCACTAGGTGACACAAAGGTATCAAATGATAATGTGATTGATCATGTTGATTCATATGATGAGCTTGTTAGTAGACTTGCTAGCATGAACATGTCTTTAGAAAATGAGAAAGCTAAAACCATGAAATTGGAAAATGAAAACTCATTTCTAAAAACCACATGTGAACAACAAAAGCATCTACTTTATGTTACTACTTGTTCACATGAGGAGCTAAAATTGGCTCATGAGGAACTTAGTGTTGCTCATGATAATTTGGTACTAGAACATGCTTCTCTCTTTAAGTTGTTATTAAAGAAAATTAAAATTAATGAGAGCTCATCACATGGATCAAATGATCAATTACAAAATGTGACTAACCCATGTGATGTAGGGAGAAAGCATGTATCCACCTCTTGTGATGACTTATTAGATATGCCATGTTCTTCACATATATATGCTTGTTCTACTTCTATGTCTTGTGAGACTAACATTTTGAAGGAGAACAATGAGCTCAAAAGTGAAGTGAAGAAATTGAGCAACAAGTTAGAGAGGTGCTACAACTCAAAAGTCACCTTTGAGCATATGTTGAAAACTCAAAGAATCTACGGTGACATGAGCGGCATTGGCTTCAACAAGAGCAATATCAAAGGCAAAAGATGGGGGAAGAGAAGATATGAAAGAGAGATGAAGAAACAAGATCAAGAGAAGCTCTCTCATTTTATGTGCTTTAAATGCCATGAAATGGGACATCTTGCAAATGGTTGCCCTAATGAAGAAAAGCTCAAGTTGAAGAAAGAAGAAGAGAAGCTCAAGCATGTCAAGTGCTTCAAGTGTCGCACTTGGGGTCATCTCACCTCAATGTGCCCAACCAAGAAACTAGTGAAGCAACAAAAAGAGCCTCAACCAAAGCCACAAGTTGAGCAAGAAACCACACCCCAATCTCAAGTCAAGATCAACCACAAGGATGATGATGGTGACTTGAAGAAGAAGAAGAAAACAAGAAGGGGTGGAAGAGGAAGGCATCCAATGCAAATCCAAGATGCCAAGATGATGAGCAAGATTAAAGATAAGAAGAGAGATTTGGCTCACATCAAGTGCTGCAAGTGTGAAGATATGGGACACTTTGCCTCGGGGTGTCCTACCAAGCTTGAGAAGAATGCTCAAGCAACTTATGAGAGGCAAGGCAATGAAGAGCATCACATGAGCAAGCAAGAAAAGGCTCAACCAAAGAGAAGATGCTATTCATGCCGGGAAAGGAGACACATGGCTCATTCATGTCCCCTAGGTAATAATTCTAAGCCTAGTTCAATTAATGATACTAACATGCTTAGAAAGGATGGCAATGGTACCTCATTGGTTGGAATTGCAAAACATCCCGCTACCCATACTAAGGCTTTGCCTAAGTATGTTGCACCTAACTTGAGAGGACCCAAACTTGTTTGGGTACCATCAAAGAGTGGATGATTATTTGTAGGTACCATCGGCATTGGAGACTTGATTCCATTGGTTTCATTTTGTTCATCATATATTGAGTCGAGTTATGAAGCTCAATGCATATCCAATCCCAATGCTAAGTCAAAATAAGTGAAGTCCAAGTGCTACAACATACAAGTGCAACATTCAAGATTGTGGTGATTTATTGGATATATTTGATGGCTTGCAAATATTCAAGTTGAAAGCTTTCTATTGGATGATCATGAGCTAACCAAGGTATATCTCTTGTTGATCATTTCACTTGGGTGCATATGAGCTGATTGAATTGGATATATATGCAATGTTGCTTGCTATGAGATGTTTGAATGGATTAAATGTTTAAGTAATCAAGTTTGAATTGATTTGTGTTGGATAAATTCATGAGATGACATTTAGTAAGTGGATTGGATGGATATATGTCTTGTGAAAGTATTCAAACAAGTTAGTTTCAAGTTTGATTCAATTGGATGAAGTATTGCTCAATGTATTGAAATCTGTCCAAAGTTAAAAATCTGAGCTAGCAGTGATCAAGTCTGAGTTTGGATGATCAAATCTACTTGGATTGGCATGAATTTTGGTATGCATGCTCTAGACTTATGTTATAAGATGCTGTACAAATTTCATGAGAATTGGATAAGAGATGCTTCGGCTTTGGAGTACATCTTGTCAGCTATAGTGCAGCAGTTTTCAGCATGTAGCAGTGGTGGAAGATTTGAAATCTGGTAGCAATCTATATGTCAAATGAATCTCAAATTTTTACAGCTGCTAGATGACTTAGTGAATCACATCTCCACCAAATTTTATGGCATTTGGATCTGTACATTAGGAGATATGAATTATTCTTTGAAGGATACAGAATCTGCCAGAAAAGTGACAATTATTGGATTGATCTAGAGTTACTTTAAGTGAAAGGTCCTCAAGTTGGAAACATATTTATAAGTGTCTGAGGCACCTAAGTTTGGTTTTGAATTGATCTAGAAGCATGATAAGAAATGAGTACAAGGGCATTGATTGTGGAATGTACTTAGTGTACAAATTTGGTACTCAAATTTGAAAATGAAGATCAAACTCAAGATGAAGATGAGGTTCAAGTTCTAGTAATAATTGGAGATCATTTGGTAGAAAGAAAAGGACTTAAAGAATAATTCAAGGTTACTCATAAAGTTAAGTCCATAGATCAATCAATCAAAGGCAATTCAAGTAAGTGTCAAGGATGGTTCTTTGGAGAGAGGTCACTTCTCCCTGCTGAGGGGGCTTGCCGCCCATGGGTGGGTAAACCGAGCACCGGCTTGGAAGGCTAACATGGAAGTGATGAATTCAAGGGATATTTGAGATGCTTAATTGAAGCAATCAATAGGGTTGATCAAGAAAAGCAAGCAACACCCAAAAGAGAGCTAGTCATGGTTATAAAATTGGTATCATAAGAACTTCTCTCATGCAAGCATTGATCAAAGAGAAAAAGCAAGCCAACCACAACAAAGAGACAATGCACTTGATTATTAGTGGTTCTCATTTCATATGGGTGAAGAATAGATTTCTCTATAATGATTGGTCTTCACCAAGCTTATAAATTGGACTTCACGTTGCTATTGGAGTAATGAATTGGAATCTATGTGACTATCCTCTACTCCAATATAACAAAGGTATCATTGTAATGTGCATAATCATTTCATCCCTTACTAGTATGCGATTAGTGCATATAGTACATGCTTACTAGGATCATGCATAACAAATGAAATGTTTAAATTCATAGCCTACCACTATTGCTTGAATTGTTTAAATGATCTAGTGGTATGTGTATGAATTTGTTCATGAGCTAGTGAACCCAAGTACTTGATCTAGTTTGGATTGCTAACAAGTGACAAGTACAACATTGGCAAGATAACCCTTAGTATGAGAAGTGAAGAAGCTTGTCATTGGATCAAACCGGACTTAGAATCTTAGGCAAATCAACTTAGTTCAAGTCATACTAGAAGCTCATGACAATGATATGGGTACAAGCACAGACAACAATGCAAATGGATATCTAGGGTGTTTTAAATGGTATCTAGACTCAAAATATTTCTTCAATTGGTATTTACAAATGGTGTCTAGATCATGATCTACAAGTGATATCCTACAAGTGGTACTCATAAAGATAGCAAATGTTCAAGAAAAGATCATATTGACAAATCCTACAAGTGGTTCCATGATAGAGGATTCTTCAAATTGGTATCACACATTTATTCGTGGTATTTCTACACATGATATCATTTATACAAGACCGTGGTTCCACAAGTGATCCTCAACTTTAAGTGATCATCAAATGAAGAAAGTTCCCTCACACACAAGAGCTCAAGATTATCAAGTGAATGACCCATGCTATGACATAGGGGGAGGAGCCCCACCTAATGGTATCAAGGTCAAAGATCCTAAGTGGTATCTCAAGAGCAACATACAAGTAATGCCATTCCAACATGTGCGGTGATGTCCATCAACAATGCAATATTCAAGTCTCAACCATCTACCCAAATGCAAGCCTTTGTATCAATGAGAAATACACCCTTTATGGAAATTGATGACAAAGGGGGAGAAGTTGGAACAAAGATATGTCAATGCACCAAGAGAGGGGTTTGGGGACATCATGAGAAGATGGGGTTTGGACATGGAAATGGACAAAGAGGGAGCAACAATGAAGAAAAGAGAAGGATCAAAATTCTTGGACAAGAGAAGCACACAAGTAGGGGGAGCAAGCTCATGAACATTGTTTGATTGCATTTGATATGTGCATATTCATGTGCTTGCTAGCATTGCATAAGTTTTTATATTTAACATGCATGCTTGTGTGGTGTTTGCTAGTTATAGAACTTGAATGATGATATGATAACTAGCATGCATAGGATGATAGCTAGACTTGTATTTCTACACGTGGTACTAGAACCTTGCTTATAATGTTGATCTCACGGGGTTTCTAGTATTTTTGATGTCTAGCTACTCATGATGCTAAGGATGATGGCAAACTTGTGATTTTCAAATGATATCGAGCTATCAAATGGTATCGAACTACAAAGGTTTATTCTATACACCTTAGCATCACTTAGTAGTGCTAACCCTCCCACAAATTTCTTATTTATGCATATGTGCAAGCTTGAAACTAAACCATCTGAGCACATATGTAGGGAGAGTTATTACTACCAAGTCAGATTTTATGGTGCTTATCCAAATCCTAACTTAGAGCTTAAATGTTGGATAAGTGGCATAAAGTCCAAAAGAATTTAATTTCCATATCTTTGTAGAGTTGTCATCAATTACCAAAAAGGGGGAGATTGAAATGTCCTTGTTTGGTTTTGGTAATTGAGTGACAACCTTAGGTGGACTAATTGTGTTTAATGAGAAATACACAGGAGATTAGTCCACAGGTGATGGTGTCATGGAGGAGCTCATTGCATATGAGACATGACATGGAGTCATGTGGCCAAGGTGGCGAAGATCAAGATGAGGCTTGGCTTGATGGACCGGTTGCAAGTGTGAAGGGCAAGTCGGAGGCTTTGGAGCGATGGACCGCGAGGCGGTGAAGCTTGAGCAAGACTTGGCGCCGATGGACCGACGCAACGGTGAAGAGCAAGTGAGGTCAAGATCGATGGACCAAGGTCACATGATGATATGAAGTGGATCATATCATTTGTGATATGGTTGGTGCATGTGTTGCATCAACATCGGAGGAGATGGAGTGGAATGCGCAAGGCAAAGGTATAACCTAGGGCATTTCCATTTCACCGGTCATAGGTGTGTAGAGAAGTTTATGACCGGGTTTAGGATAGATGGCCGTACTATCAAGAGGGGCAAACTTGTTTGCATATCGGTCATCTAGTGCCACTCGTGTGATCTAACTATGCATCGTTGCTAGGATCGAGTGGCGTGGCAAGTTGAGTGGTTAACTCCTTCGGTAAAATGTTTGTGAAAATGCTAACACACGTGCACAAGGTGGTGTTCACTTGTTGGTGTTGGCACATTTACGAAGGCGATGAAGTTTAAGCGGTAGAGAGGATTTGGGTTCCTCTCTCCCTCCCGCCGAGCTTTGCGAGCGCGGGATTCAGGCGTTTTCGAGGAGTTGAAATGCCTATTTTCCACTACGCCGGAAGTCGGAAAAGAAACGGAGGCGAACGGAGGTCACAGAGGTGACCGGACGCTGCACCGGACGCTGCACCGGACGCGGTCATGGTATGACCGGACGCGTCCGGTCAGTACAGCGCAGGGGCGGGTGCTAAGGTTTGCAACCGGCGCGTCCGGTCACTCGCGGGACCGGCGCGTCCGGTCAGGTGTCCAGAGGAAACTGAGTACGATCGGACGCGAGGCGCGTCCGGTCACACATGATCGGACGCGTCCGATCGTTGAAGGAGCTTACTGGACTCTAACCGGACGCGGGCACTGTCGCGTCCGGTCATCGCAAGGAGCGCGTCCGGTCGTTGCGTCGCGGGCGCGTGGGTCAGTGCGATCGGCGCGTCCGGTCGTTCGACAGGCGCGTCCGGTCATCGGGACCGGCGCGTCCGGTCGTTGCCTGGGGCGCGTCCGGTCGTTGTTTTGACCGTTGGGGTCAGTGACCGTTGGAGGATCTAACGGTCGCGTTTGAATTCGAGGGACACGTGGACGTCGCAGGGCGACCGGACGCGGTGAAGCGCGTCCGGTCAGTTACGACCGGCGCGTCCGGTCGTCCCGAGTTTTGCCCAGTGAAGGGGTAACGGCTCTATTTGACCGTGGGGTTATAAATAGATGCCTTGGCCGGCTGTGGCCACAAGGGGAGCACACTTTAGCCTTGGTGGCTTATGTGGTAGTGCTTGGAAGCCCTCTAACTCACTCATGCTTGATAGTGTTCATCGGATCGAGTGAGAGAGCGATTCTAGTGCGTTGCATCGAGAGGATTGCATCGAGTGGCACTAGGTGATCGTGTTGCAAGCCGGTGGTGCTTGTTACTCTTGGAGGTTGCCACCTCCTAGACGGCTTGGTGGCTTGCGACTCCGTTGAAGCACGCGTGGAGATTGTGCGTGGCTCCGGAGGAGGATTTGTGAGGGGGATTGTGCTCACCCCGCGGGGATCGCGAAGAGCAACTCTAGTAAAGCTCGTGGCTTGGAGGATCCCCATCTTGAGAGTGGATGTGCGGCACCCGCTGAGGGTTTGACTCTTGATAGTCAATTAGCTCGTGATCCATCAAGTGGGTGTATCGCCACAACGGGGACTAGCTTGGTGGCAACCAAGTGAACCTCGGTGAAAAACCGCCGTGTCAACATTGTGTACATCTTCTCGGTGGTTTGCTTTCGATTCACAAGCTTGTATTTACATTCATATACTTGTGCTTGTGTAGTTGCTCTTGTAACTAGTTTCCTTGTGTAGTTAGCTAGTTACCTTCTTGCTTGTGTAGCATAGAAGTAGCTCCCGTTGCGTGGCTAATTTGGTTTGTGTAACCTTGTTAGTCATATTGCTTAGTTTGTGTAGCTAAGTAATTTGCGCTCTCTAGTTTGGCATTAGTTGCCTTGCTATTGAGCTTTGCTAGTGAGCATAGGTGGCTTCGTGCTTTTGCTTACTAGAATTGTGTAGGAGCTCCCCGGCTTTGCTAAAGTACTAGTGCATAGGTTTGTGTGACCTTGCGCTAGAATTGTTTAGGAGAGCTCTTGCTAAGGAAAGCACCTTAGTTACTTTTTTAGGATCTTTGTGAGGTGCTTGTGAACTTAGACAGAGGGGTGTAGTCTTGGCTAGACCGATAGTTTTAATTCCGCATTTGTTTCGGTTTGCCGACGCGATTATTTTTAGAAAGGACTATTCACCCCCCCTCTAGTCCGCCATCTCGACCCTACACTAGTGAATACCACTTAGAAGATCAATTTGAGTCTAGATACCACTTGAAACAAACTAGATATCTATTTTCATTGTTGTCTTGTGCTTGTACTCTTATCATTGTCATGAGCTTCTTGTATGACTTGAACTAAGTTGATTTGCCTAAGATTTCAAGTCCGATTTAATCCAATGACAAGCTTCTTCACACCTCATGCTAAGGGTTATCTTGCCAATGTTGTACTTGTCACTTGTTAGCAATCCTAACTAGATCAAGTACTTGGGTTTACTAGCTCATGAACAAACTCATATACATACCACTAGAACATTTTAATCAATTCAAGCAATAGTGGTAGGCTATGAATTTAAACATTTCATTTGTTATGCATGATCCTAGTAGCATGTACTATATGCACTAATCGCATACTAGTAAGGGATGAAATGATCATGCACATTACAATGATACCTTTGCTATGTTAGAGTGAGGGATAGTCACATAGATTCTAATTCATTACTCCAATAGCAATGTGAAGTCCAATTTATAAGCTTGGTGAAGACCAATCATCATAGATAAATTCATTCTTCACCCATATGAAATGAAAACCACTAATGATCAAGTGCACTATCTCTTGAGTTGTGGTTGGCTTGCTTCATCTTTTTGATCAATGTTTGCATGAGAGAACTACTTAGAATACCACTTGAAATATATGACTAGCTCTCTTTTGGGTGTTGCTTGCTTTTCTTGATCAACCCTTTTGATTGCTTCAACTAAGCATCACAAGTTCCTCGGATCACCACTTCCATGTTAGCCTTCCAAGTCCCAAACTTGGTTTCACCTACACACGGCGGCAAGCCCCTCACTAGGGAGAAGTGACCTTTCTCCAAAGAACCACTCTTGATACTCACTTGAAATGATATAGTTTGATTGATCCAAATGATGAACTCAATCTTGATGAATAATCCTTGAATCTACATTTGAGTCCAACTCTTCCTACATGTTTAAGTTCTTTTCTTTGTACCAAATGATCTCCAATCATCACTACAACTTAAACTTCATCTTCATTTTAAGTTTGATCTTGAGCTTCAAATTGAGTACCAAATAAGTACACCAAGTACATTTCATAATACAAAAGTCTTGTACTCATTGCTCGTCATGCTTCTAGATCAATCCAAAACCAAACTTAGGTACCTCAACCACTTGTAAACATGTTTCCAACTTGAGGACCTTTCAATTAAAGTGACTCTAGATTAATCCAATGATTGTCACTTTTCTGGCAGATTCTGTACCCTTCAAAGAATAATTCATATCTCCCAATATACAGATCCAAATGCCATAAAATTTGGTGAAGATATGATTCACTAAGTAATCTAGCAGCTGTAAAAATTTGAGATTCATTTGACATCTAGATTGCTACCAGATTTCAAATCTTCCACCACTGCTACATGCTGAAAACTGCTGCACTATAGCTGACAAGATGTACTCCAAAGTCAAAGCATCTCTTATCCAATTCTCATGAAATTTGTACAGCATCTTATAACATAAGTCTAGAGCATGCATACCAAAATTCATGCCAATCCAAGTAGATTTGATCATCCAAACTCAGACTAGATCACTGCTAGCTCAGATTTTTAACTTTGGACAGATTTCAATACATTGAGCAATACTTCATCAAATATGAATCAAACTTAAAACTAACTTGTTTGAATACTTTCACAAGACATATATCCATCCAATCCACTTACTAAATGTCATCTCATGAATTTATCCAACACAATTCAAACTTGATTACTTAAGCATTTAATTCATTCAAACATCTCATAGCAAGCAACATTGCATATATATCCAATTCAATCAACTCATATGCACCCAAGTAAAATGATCAACAAGAGATATACCTTGGTTAGCTCATCATCATCCAATAGCAAGCTTTCAACTTGAATATTTGCAAGCCATCAAATATATCCAATAAATCACCACAATCTTTAACATTGCACTTGTATGTTGTACCACTTGAACTTCACTTATTTTGACTTGGCATTGGGATTGGATATGCATTGAGCTTCATAACTTGACTCAATATATAATGAACAAAATGAAACCAATTGAATCAAGCCTCCAATGCCGATGGTACCTATAAATAATCATCCACTCTTTGATGGTACCCAAATAAGTTTGGGTCCTCTCAAGTTAGGTGCAACATACTTAGGCATTGCCTTAGTATGAATAGCGGGATATTTTGCAATAGCAATCATAGAGGTACCATTGCCATCCTTTCTAAGCATATTAGTATCAACAATTGAACTAGACTTAGAATTCTCACCTAGAGGACATGAATGTGCCATGTGTCCCCTTTTCTAGCATGAGTAGCAACTTCTCTTAGATTGAGTCTTTTCTTTCTTGCTTATATGTTGCTTCTCATTGCCTTGCCTCTCACGAGTTACTTGAATCTTCTTTTCAAGCTTAGTAGGACATCCCGAGGCAAAGTGTCCCATATCTCCACACTTGAAGCACTTGATGTGAGCATGTACTTTCTTCTCGATTTGATTCTTGCTCATCATCTTGGCATCTTGGATTTGCATTGGATGTCTTGCTCTACCACCCCTTCTTGTTTTCTTCTTCTTTATCATCAAGTCACTAACATCTTCATGATTGATCTTGACTTTAGCTTGGGGCTTTGCTTTTGGCTCAACTTGAGACTTCTTGGTAGGGCAACACTTGGCAATATGTCCCACTTCATGGCATTGGTAGCACATGAGTTGGGATAGCTTCTTTGCATCTTGTTTCTTCATAGTCTTGCCCTTTCTCTTGTTGTAGCCAATACCACTCTTATCACCATATCTTCTTTGATTGGTCATGATATGTTCAATGGCGATTTTAGAGTTGTAGCACCTCTCCAACTTGTTGCTCAAATTCTTCACTTCATTTTTGAGCTCATTGTTCTCTTTCAAAAGGTTAGTCTCACAAGACATAGAGGTAGAACAAGCATCTAATTGTGAAGAACATGACATATATAATAAATCATCATAGGAGATGGATACATGCTTCTTGCCTACATCACAAGGGTTAGTAATATGTGATTGATCATTTGACCCAAATGATGAGCTCTCACTAGATTTGGTTTCTTCATTAGAAGGCTTCTTAGTGAGTAAAACATGTTCTTGTGCCAAATTATCATGAGCAACACTAAGTTCCTCATGAGCCAATTTTAGCTCCTCATGTGAACAAGTAGTAATATAAAGTAGATGCTTTTGTTGTTCACATGTGGTTTTTAGAAATGAGTTTTCATTTTTCAATTTACTTGTTTTTGCCATCTCATTTCTTAGGGCCTTTGAGAGTTTATATAGAAGCTCAAAATTTGGACCATCACAATCAACAACAAAACCACCAATAGATACCTTAGTGTCACCATGTGATGATATTGATGAGCTTGTTGAGGCATCACTCTCATAGCCATCATCTTCACCATCAAGTGTGCATGGAGTAGAATCATTGCTTGCATCACTTGTGGCATTATCATCATTCTTGTCAAGTGATCTTGTGGCATGATGATCATCATCACTTGACATTGAGGTGGAGCAATCCTCCACAACCACCTTGTTGTGGTCATGCTCAACATCCTCATGTACCTCTATCACTATGTGATCATCCTTCTTGAATTTTCCATCATCCCAAATTGAGGAGCCACAATAGTGATGCTTGAGCGCCGTCCACATGCTATGTGCACTTGAAAGACCCCTCACCTTGTCAAAAATCTCATCATTCAAAGCTTTGATTAGATAAAACTTAGCTTGTGCATCAAGTGTTCGGCAATCCTTTTGAGCTTGGGTACGGTTACCACACCCATCTAAGTCATGAGAAAAGCCAACAACTATGATCCACCAAAACTTAGGGCCAAGAGCATGAAAATGATCAAGCATGTGATTTTTCCACCGTGCATAGTGAGTGCCATCAAAAATGTGTTCCATACAATCATCTAGCCCATAAGCCGCCATCCTCTCGGGTCGGTGAAGACCACAAACGAGAGACCCAGCTCCGATACCACTTGAAGGGTCGAGATAGTGGACTAGAGGGGGGTGAATAGTCCTTTCTAAAACTTAAACATGTTGGCTAACCAAAACAAAAGCGGAATTAAACTTATCGGTCTAGCCAAGACTTCACCCCTCTAACTAAGTTCACAAGCACCTCACAAAGATCCTAATTAAGCAACTAAGGTGCTTTCCTTAGCAAGAGCTCTCCTATTTAATTCTAGAGCAAGGTCACACAAACCTATGCACTAGTACTTTGCAAGCAAGAGGGAGCTCCTACACAACTAGTGAAGCAAAAGCACAAAGCTCCTAAGCTCACTAGCAATGCTCAATAACAAGGCAACTAATGTCAAATTAAAGAGCGCAAAACACTTAGCTACACAAACTAAGCAATGTGACTAACAAGGTTACACAAACCGAATTAGCCACGCAAAGGGGATACTTCTAGCTACAAAAGCAAGAAGATAACTAGCAAGCTACCCAAGCAAACTAGTTACGAGAGCAACTACACAAGCACAAGTATATATGAAAGTAAATACAAGCTTGTGTTACACGAAAGCAAACCACCGAGAAGAGTAGACAATGTTGACACGGTGATTTTCTCCCGAGGTTCACTTGGTTGCCACCAAGTTACGTCCCCGTTGTGTCGACCAACACTTCATGGTTCGGCGGCTAATCGGTCACACACCGAGCCTCTCAAAAGGCACCGCAAGAACCCACCATAAAGTGTGGTAGCTCAATGACACGTTCAACTAGAGTTGCTCTTCGCGATCCCCGCGGGGTGAGTACAATCCCCCTCACAAAGCTTCTCCGGAGCCTCACACAATCTTCTTGCGAGCTTCAACGGAGCCACGAGCCACCAAGCCGTCTAGGAGGTGGCAACCTCCAAGAGTAACAAGCACCACCGGCTTGCAACACGATCACCTAGTGCCACACGATGCAATCTCTCAAAGCAACGCACTAGAATCGCTCTCTCACTCGATCCAATGAACACTATCAAGCATGAGTGAGTTAGAGGGATCCCAAGCACTACCACACAAGTCACAAAGACTATAGTGTGCTCAGCTACCAGCCAAGACCGGCCAAGGCATCTATTTATAACCCCACGGTCAAATAGAGCCGTTACCCCTTCACTGGGCAGATTTCGGGACGATCGGACGCGCCGGTCGTAACTGACCGGACGCGCTCAGCCGCGTCCGATTCTCCAACGGTCACTGACCCCCAACGGTCAAACCAGCGACCGGACGTGCCGCTGCCATGACCGGACACGCCCCTGATAATGACCGGACGCGCCGATCGCACAGTACCGCGCGCGCAACGACATGACCGGACGCGCTCCTTGCGACGACCGGACGCGACAGTGCCAGCGTCCGGTTAGAGTCCAGTAAGCACCTTCAACGATCGGACGCGTCCGATCATGTGTGACCGGACGCGCCGCGCGTCCGATCATCCTTGCGTTCTGCAATTCCCACTGGCCGCATGACCGGACGCGCCGGTCCCGCGAGTGACCGGACGCGCCGGTTACAAACCCTAACACCCGTGTTTGCACTGTACTGACCAGACGCGTCCGGTCATACCATGACCGCGTCCGGTGCAGCGTCCGGTCACCTCTGTGACCTCCGTTCGCCTCCGTTTCTTTTCCGACTTCCGGCGTAATAGAAAATAGGCATTTCAAGTTCCCAAAAACGCCTGAATCCCGCGCTCGTAAGCTCGGCGGGAGGGAGAGAGGACCCCAAACCCTCTCTACCGCTCAAACTTCATCGCCTTCGCAAATGTGCCAACACCAACAAGTGATCACCACCTTGTGCACGTGTGTTAGCATTTTCATAATCATTTTCCCGAAGGAGTTAACCACTCAACTTGCCACGCCACTCGATCCTAGCAACGATGCATAGTTAGATCACACGAGTGGCACTAGATGACCGATATGCAAACAAGTTTGCCCCTCTTAATAGTACGGCCATCTATCCTAAACCCGGTCATAAACTTCTCTACACACCTATGACCGGTGAAATAGAAATGCCCTAGGTTATACCTTTGCCTTGCGCATTCCATTCTATCTCCATTGATGTTCATGCAATACATGCACCAACCAATCATCAAATGATATGATCCACTTCATATCATCACGTGACCGTATTGGTTTATTGATCTTGACCTCACTTGCTCTTCACCGTTGCCTCGGTCCTTCGGCGCCAAGCCATCACACAACTTGCCCTTCACCCTAGCAACCGGTCCATCAAGCCAAGCCTCATCTTGATCTTCTCCACCTTGGTCATATGACTCCATGTCTGTCTCATATGCAATGAGCTCCTTCATGACACCATCACATGTGGACTAATCTCCTGTGTATCTCACATAACCACATATTAGTCCACCTAAGTTGTCACTCAATTATCAAAACCAAACAAGGACCTTTCACCTTTCCTCCTTTTTCTCCCTCCCAGGCCACCATGAGCCGGTCACATCGCATTCTTTAGCATTGTCTTCTGCTGTTTGTCAGCTAGGGACACTGGTTCTTCTGCAGACTACCACTGACCTCGGCGAGACCACCGTGGCGCCTGGGGCAGTACACCACCGTGGCATCATGGCGGGTTGTACCCCGCCATGATCGGTGGCGGGTTAGGGTACCCCGCCACCATGTATGGCGGGGTACACCCTTACACGCTGGCCTGCAGGGTGCCACGTGACCCCTGCACCCCGCCACCATGCATGGCAGGGTTCAGTGCAATTGCCCCGCCATGCATGGTGGCGGGGCCAAACGGGCTAGTTTTAAAAAACTTTAAAATCCGAGTCAAATTTAAAATATGTTTCAAATTTAGGCTAAAAATAAAAAAAATTCGCGGACAGCACCTCTCAAAAAAAAATTCACAAAAGACGAGGACCAAGACTTGCTAGAGAGATAGATCAACACATGGTCTTCTTTGTGGGTGCACACATGATATGGAATCTGTTGCTTTGATCACCAACGAAGAAAGGAATAATCCAAAACCTTTGATGTGGCTCGTTAACCACTTTTAGGGCCCGTGTGATCCATTAGCACTAAAAAATTAGTAGCTAAAATTAGTAAGGATAGATCAAAATAATAAATCTGCTAATAAACCTACTAATTATTAGTTGGAGGGTTGCTAATTACTCCATACTAGCTGTGTTTTGCTATTTATCTATCAACAAAACTTTGTTGTTGAAATATGTTGAATTTTGGACCATTGGATTTACTTTAAGACTTGTGTTGCTTGCGTTCACTGGCCGCTGGACCATCGTTGGCTTCGGGCGCGATGCTTGACCACGGGCAGGCTAGATTGGTGCTGCCGCCGCGTCGCGGCCATCCAGAAATTTAGCTTAGTTGAATTTAGCATTATGTTCTGTAATAATGAATTTAGCTGAGTTGATTTTCAGTTTCGTGTAACTTTTTAGCTGTAATGTTTAGAGTTATAACGGTGAATTTAGTTGAGTTGAATGTAGTTGTTTGTGTTTTTTTAACTGTAATGTTTAGAGTTGTAATAGTGAATTTAGTTGAGTTGATTTTTTTGTAATGGTGAGTTATGTTTTTTTGTCAGCTAATTATCAGTAAGAAGACTGTGTGAATTTTGTATGTGTCTTAGCTTCATTTGTGAATCAGTTAATATTGTGTTCTCTGTCTCGTTTTCTATAGATGTCCTTTTGTTTTTGGGCTTTGCAACGCGGGTCTTGTTTGTTTGGTTGGTACTACATATATTGTGCTATGTCAGTTTACATCTTCGGCCCGTTTGATTTGGGTGAGTTAAAGTTTAACTCCCATCACATTAATGTTTCCTTAAATGCATGGAGTACTAAATATAGACTAATTATATGCATGTCGGCACAGATTAGGAGTAATTTACGAGACGAATCTATTAAGCCTAATTAGTTCAAGATTGTTAAACTTTAACACCCAAACCCAACAGGGCCTTCATATTCTGGGCCTATTGTTGTCATTGGTATTTGGATTTTTGTTGTTGTATGCCCGTTAATAGATTTGACAGATTTTCTATGTGGTTATCTATCAGTTTTCCTAATGCTCTGATTGATAAAAAAAATGTGACAGATTTTGGCAGCCGAAATCAGTCAACGGATTCTTAGACAGTCCCTCGTTAGTTTCATTAGCAGGTTTGGAATCATACTCCCTTCGTATCGGATTTAGAAGTCGTTTAGGACAACGACACGATCTCCAAAACACAACTTTGACCTCTTGTTTTTATAAAAAATATTTATGGAAAAGTGATATATGTATACTTTTATAAAAGTATTTTTCAAGACAAATCTATTCATATAATTTTTTTACATTTGTAAACTCAACAACTTAAAAGTTATTGATGATTTATATTCCCAATGTTTGACTCAAATCTTGTCCAAAACGACTTCTAGATCCGATACGGAGGGAGTAAACTTTCAACTCACTGTCCAACCACCAATTAGCTTATCCAAAAAGCCAACACTAAAAATTAGCTAGCTAAAAGCAGCAGCAGCTATTAGCTAATACCCCTTCCGTCCCAAAATAAGTGATATTTTAGGTTTGTCCTAAGTCAAACCTTTTCAAATTCAACCAAATTTATATAAGTTACCTATTTGTCCTGAAATTCAACTTTCCTTCGTTATATGGCCCTTCCATCATAATTGGCTACTAACAATGTTAAGTGAGGCTGAAATGACAATTTTATCCCTGGGCGAAATAGGTATGACAATTTTATCCCTGGCGAAATAGGTAAGTTCAGTTATATTTCATTTTGAGGATTATTTAGATTATTTTTGCATGGTTCGAGGTCACCGTAATTGTTCATAAATAATGTGTGCCTTATTTTGTGCTATTATGAGGACCTCAAACCATGCAAAAATAGTCTAAATAATCCTCAAAATAAAATATATGAAAATTGAACTTGCCTATTTCACCCTGGAGTAAAATTGTCATTTCATCCCCACGTAACACCGTTAGTAGCCAAATCTGACCGAAGGACCATATAAAGAAGGCAAGTTAGATTCTTGGTCAAATAGGTAACTTTGATTTTAAAAGGATCAAGAATATAATGGAAGCCAAACTTTTTTTTTGAGGGCCACGATTTTCTCTAGAGTGATCCTTTGATTATTTTTTTTAAAAAAATCTGATCTTTCTCTATGGAACCCTGATAAAATCTTGCATATTCAGGTAAGCATTGTAACTGCCATACATGCTCACTAGCTATGATAAGCAGTGTAGTAAATTTGATTGCTGTATTGAGCAATTTCCTACGCCATTTCTGTTGAGCCATTTTAGCCTCACTGCCTTCCGTGTATCTAACTAGTTTTCTTTTTTATGATAAGCAGTGTAGTAAATTTGATTGCTGTATTGAGCAATTTCCTACGCCATTTCTGTTGAGCCATTTTAGCCTCACTGTCTTCCGTGTATCTAACTAGTTTTCTTTTTTGTTTTAATCTCTGGTTCTAATTCCACCTCAAAAATTTCCAATGTAGGCACCGTAATTTTGACCCCTTTCTTACTTCTTTTTATCAAATTTATTATCGGCGGTTTATTACTTTGGGATATAATAAGGCGCTTCTGATTGCAATTTGCAAGAGTTGACTGAATTTGTGGAGATACTAGGCTCCTTTGGTTTCGTGCCCATCCAAATTGTTCTACGGACACCTTGGTTTTATTTCATTGTAGTTTAATACAATGCTAACCTGCCTAAAGAATGTATAATACTATTATTTGTCTACCAATGCAAAATATCCATTTAGTATTTTTCCTACTGCTAGTAAATTTCGCAAATTGATTCAACATCGGTTGAGATGGTTTGGACATGTCCAACGGAGGCCTCCTGAGGCGCCGGTGCGTAGTGGAGTTCTAAAGCGGACCGATAATGTAAAGAGTGGTAGAGGTCGATCTAAACTAACTTAGGATGAGTCCGTTAAGAGAAATCTTAAGGAGTTGAATATCTCCAAGGATTTAGCTATGGACAGGAGCGCTTGGAGATTGGCAATCAACGTGTCTGAACCGTGACCTCTTTTTGTCTTGTGCCCTTTATGTCCCTTTATGTGTCTCCCTGTTTCTGTCTCTTTTGGGTTTCATCTCTAGCCTACCCCAACTTACCTGGGACAAAAGGCTATGTTGTTGTTGTTGCTGCTGCTGCTAGTAAATTTCGCAATCGGCTAAATTTCTTTAGATCTCAGCCAACTGTCAACCAATAGGAAGCTGACACGTACTGTAATGTATTGCATTTTTCTGCAATTGGGCAAAAAGTCATAGGACACCAGAAGCAAGAATGAACGAGACATAATTCAATAAATAGGATTATTACAGCCACAATTTCCCTGTAGAAAAAAAAACACGCACACAAATGTTCTCATGCCATGGGCTTCTCCAGCAGCGTCGATACGTACCACTGGTCCTCCTTTCCTCGCCCGGTGTTCCACCGCAGCTTCCTGAACCCGACGCGATCCAGCATCGGAGCGAACGTCGCGTTCAGCTGCGCGGCGGTGTAGACGAAATGGTCCAGCCAGAACAAGCCCCCGGGCCTGAGCACCCTGTACACGACGTACAGCGCGAACTCCAGCATCACGCCGCCGCCGCCGCCGCCAAGGTCGTGCCCGGCGTGCACGATGTCCATGGTGCCGTCGAACAGGGGCAGCCGGTGCCCGGAGGTGACGTGCAGCGCCACCAGGCCGCGCGACGCGACGAAGCTGCCGAACGGCGCGCCGGAGTTGACGGCCGCGGTGAGCACGGTGGCGCCCGCGCGCTCCAGCATCCTCGCCGCGAACGTTGCCGGACGGGGAGCCGCCACCGAGGTCCAGGCCGATGCGCACCGTGCCGTTGGGCCGCGCCCGGAGCACGGCGTCGATGGAGTAGGACAGCGCGCTGTCGTCGCGCGCCCATCTGTCGGCAGTGGCCTTATTCCTCCGCCCGCGCCGCAGGTCGAAGCATGCTCCGCCGTCGCCGGCGCAGAACTCACTTAGCAAGCAAGCAGGCAGGATGAGAGTGAGACGAGAGGCAAATGCAGAGCAGAGCTAGCTACTCGCCTACTCCTAGTCCAAGACTAGCTAGCTAGTACATCACATCGAAAAGCTCGCGATCGCTTGCGTTGACTCCCGATCGTACGTTTACAGTCAGTTTGGCATGCAGCATGCAATGTCGCTTGCGATTGCGGAAAAAAAAGGGGAGGGTAGCTTGCTTCATTTGGAGGCTTGTGCTTGCTTCGAGGTGAGAGACGTGAAGAGGCGCCGCCATGCTTGCTATGCTTTGCTACTTGCTAGTAGCGCTCTCGTACGCAAAGTGCCGGACGAGTGACGACCTGAAGGAAAAAGTCCACTTTCCCTCCCTCATCTCCTGTGAAAGTCAGCTTTGCCTCCCTGATCTCGAAAACCAGACACAGGCGCTCCCTCAACTATCGAAACCGTGCACTTGACCCCCAAGACAGGTTTGGACGCTGGTTTCTGCCTTGCTGGCGCCACGTCAGATGTGGGCCCACGCTGAGTCAGCCATAGGTAAATGAAAAGGCCCGTGCCCAAGATTGGGTTATCCGTGACCAACCAAAAATATCCTGTCCCCAAATCAAAACCCTTGCTCGTGCGGCACGGCGGCGGACATCGCAGCTCCATCATAATTGGCTACTAACAGTGTTAAGTGAGGCTGAAATGACAATTTTATCCCTAGGCAAAATAGGTATGACAATTTTATCCCTGGCGAAATAGGTAAGTTCAGTTATATTTCATTTTGAGGATTATTTAGATTATTTTTGCATGGTTTGAGGTCACCGTAATTGTTCATAAATAATGTGTGCCTTATTTTGTGCTATTATGAGGACCTCAAACCATGCAAAAATAGTCTAAATAATCCTCAAAATAAAATATATGAAAATTGAACTTGCCTATTTCACCCTGGAGTAAAATTGTTATTTCATCCCCACGTAACACCGTTAGTAGCCAAATCTGACCGAAGGACCATATAAAGAAGGCAAGTTAGATTCTTGGTCAAATAGGTAACTTTGAATTTAAAAGGATCAAGAATATAATGGAAGCCAAACTTTTTTTTTGAGGGCCACGATTTTCTCTAGAGTGATCCTTTGATTATTTTTTTTTTAAAAAAATCTGATCTTTCTCTATGGAACCCTGATAAAATCATGCATATTCAGGTAAGCATTGTAACTGCCATACATGCTCACTAGCTATGATAAGCAGTGTAGTAAATTTGATTGTTGTATTGAGCAATTTCCTACGCCATTTCTGTTGAGCCATTTTAGCCTCACTGTCTTCCGTGTATCTAACTAGTTTTCTTTTTTGTTTTAATCTCTGGTTCTAATTCCACCTCAAAAATTTCCAATATAGGCACCGTAATTTTGACCCATTTCTTACTTCTTTTTATCAAATTTATTATCGGCGATTTATTACTTTGGGATATGATAAGGCGCTTCTGATTGCAATTTGCAAGAGTTGACTGAGGCCTTGTTTGGATCCCACCGGTTTTTAAGAATATGGTTATTGGAAACTGGGTGGGATCCAAACAAACCAGTTTTTGTCCAGTTTTTTATGTCAGTTTTTGTCTTTGAAAACGAAGAAGCTGTTGATATCCAACTTTTATCAGTTTCTTGTGACCCTGTGAGTAATAAATGAAGCCAAATTTTTAAAAACTAGAAGATCCAAACATCTCCATCAATTTTTGTTCAGAATCCAGATTTTAAAAATTAAAGGCAAAAACTGGTTTTTAAGAATCTAAAACTCATCGAGCAGGCCCTGAATTGGCTAGATACTAGGCTGGTTGCTGTGCCAGTGCGTGCCTTCTCCTTTGGTTTCGTGCCCATCCAAATTGTTCTACGGACACCTTGGTTTTATTTCAGTGTAGTTTAATACAATGCTAACCGGCCTAAAGAATGTATAATACTATTATTTGTCTACCAATGCAAAATATTCATTTAGTATTTTTCCTACTGCTAGTGCATGGCAATCGGCTAAATTTCTTTTAGATCTCAGCCAATTGTCAACCAATAGGAATCTGACACGTACTGTAATGTATTGCATTTTTCTGCAACTGGGCAAAAATTCATAGTACACCAGAAGCAAGAATGAAACAAGACATAATTCAATATAGGATTATTATTACAGCCACAATTTCCCTGTAAAAAAACACACGCACACAAATGTTCTCATGCCATGGGCTTCTCCAGCAGCGCGGAGACGTACCACCGGCCCTTCTCCTTTCCCCTGCCGGTGTTCCACCGCAGCTTCCTGAACCCGACGCGATCAATCATCGGCGCGAACGTCGCGTTCAGCTGCGCGGCGGCGCAGACGAAGTGGTCCAGCCAGAACAAGCCCCCTGGCCTGAGCACCCTGTACACGTCGTACAGCGCGAACTCCAGCATCACGCCGGGGGCCATCCACCCGCCGCCGCCGAGGTCGTGCCCGGCGTGCACGATGTCCATGGTGCCGTCGAACAGGGGCAGCCGGTGCGCGGCGGTGACTTGCAGCGCCACCAGCCCGCGCGACGCGACGAAGCTGCCGAACGGCGCGCCGGAGTTGACGGCCGCGGTGAGCACGGTGGCGCCCGCGCGCTCCAGCATCCGCGCCGCGAACGTGCCGGACGGGGAGCCGCCGCCGAGGTCCAGGCCGATGCGCACCGTGCCGTTGGGCCGCGCCGCGAGCACGGCGTCGATGGAGTAGGACAGCGCGCCGTCGTCGCGCGCCCATCTGTCGGCAGTGGCCTTATTCCCCCGCCCGCGCCGCAGGTCGAAGCATGCTCCGCCGTCGCCGCCGCAGCCGCTGATGGCGCCGCCGCGGGCGGCGGCCGCGAGGCAGGAGTAGTTCTTGCAGGCGTACGCGTCCCACACGACGGTGGTGTCCGGCGGCGTGGTCCAGAGGCTCCCGGGCAGCGGCAACGGCTGCGGGTACCCCTTGGGCGACCGCGGGCGGCACCGGCGGCGCGGCAGCGGCTCGCAGCCGCTGAGCATGAGCGTGTGCGCGAGCGAGTCGTCAGACGGACACTCCCCGCCGGGCGCGTAGTCCATGTACCGCTCCAGGTCGTCCTGGACGCGGACGCACGCGTGGCCCAGCACCGGGAACACCTCCCCCGCCCCAGCCCTGGCCACCTTGTGATGCGGGCCGACGGCCAGCCTGAGCTCGCCCGCGGGCTCGCGCTTCCATCCGCCGTCAGGCGTCGCAGGGAGGTCCCGGCCGCCGTGGTCCTGCATGGCGCGGAGGAGCGTGTGGAGGAGCTCGTTGGCGGTGCGGACGCGGGCGTGGAGGTCCGCGAGGTCGGCGCGGCCGGCGGCGAGCGCGGCCTGCGTGGCGTTGAGGTCCGCGTGGAGCGCCGCGGAGCCGTCCCAGAGGTGCACGATGGTGGCGGCGGGCTTGCTGTAGCCGCCGTAGCGGCGGAGGAGGGAAGGCCCGGCGCCCGAGGAGACGACGGCGACGGAGACGGCGTTGGTGAGCAGGAACATGAGCAGCGTGGCCGCCGTGGTGCCGCTGCAGCAGTAGCACCGGCGCCGCCGAGGCGGTGGCTTGTTCTTGCCGTTGCCGCCGTGGAGATCGTCGTCATCCATCGTCGATGCCTCGATCGGTGCGTACGTGCTAGCTAGTGGTTGAAGCTCGATCGATCTCACTTAGCAAGGAAGCAGGATCAGACGAGAGAGGCAATGCAGAGCTTGATACTCCTAGAAGACTAGATCACATCGAAGCTCGCGATCGCTTGCGTTGACTCCCGATCGTACGTCTACAGTTTGGCATGCATGCACAGCATGGGTGTTGCTTGCGATTGCGAGTGCGACGCGGAAAAGGGGTAGGGTAGCTTCATTTGGAGGCTTGTGCTTGCTTCGAGGTGAGAGACGTGAAGAGGCGCCGCCATGCTTGCTACTACTAGATTGCTTTGCTACTTGCTAGTAGCATTCTCGTACGCAAAGTGCCTGACGAGTGACGACCTGAACTGCTGAGATTTTTTTATAATATTTTGATGAGGATCATTGCTTTGTGATGATTGAGTGGTCTTACCAAAGTGAAATAAAGAAAGCAGTTGGCCGCTGGGGCGGCCCAGCCCAATAGGGGGGTATTATGGGCTGTAACTGTAACCTCCTCGCGGTTTTGGACCAGCTGTGGAGTACGTGGGCTTTCAACCCAGGCCGGTAGGCCCGCCAGAGGAGAAATTTATGTGCACTGAACAGGCTAAACTTCCATAGTGCTTCAGCTAATAATCAGCTTCAGGTAGCTGAAGAGAGATAGCTAGCGAGACAAATTACCGTATACGTCAGTAATAAGGAGCAGTAAGTACGTGCAGGTTGTGTATTATATCGGAGTAAATTAAACACGGCATGGATCGGCAATGCCTGCTGCATTGCATGCACCAACTGGACCGCCACACTTGATATGATTGGCGGCAGATTGCCAGATTGGGAGCACCGACCACCGCACACCGCACTGGAGGGACCCAACCACCGCGCTCTTTTACTTTCACGCGTCCACTCATGTATTGGGCCTACTACCAGGGTGAGCAAACCGCGTTCGTGCGTGCGTGTGCATCCTGGGCCATTCCGGCGTGGGCTACAATTCAAATAACCGCCATTATATTATATTATATTATATTATATTATATTATATTATATTATATTATATTATATTATATTATATTATATTATATTATATTATATTATATATTATATTATATTATATTATATTATATTATATTATATTATATTATATACGTGACGATTTTTTTTTTTCTATATTTCCTATTTTTAAATTTAGAACAAGCAAACCTTTGTATTTTAAAAACTGGTAAATTCATATACAAGTTATCTTGTGAAAACACTCCACTAAGCTTCTTTGCTCAAACGTTTTCACATGGCTAACTCCAACATAGGTCTCCCAGGGGACGACCAATACCGCCTTTAGCACCGAGTTAGCATTTTTCGAAATATTTTGCAAAGGATTTCATTTACACCTCACCACGCCACTCAATCTAATACGTATGCAAAGTTTAGATCTCACATGCGTAGTGGCATTATATAACCGTATTAATTAGCTAAAGATTTTATCCTCTTTATAATACGATTATCTATTCTAAACACGACCAATTCATTTCTCTAATCACCTTAGGCCGGTGTAAACAAACCATATGTTATATCTTTGCCTTGGGCTTTGTTTTCATCCTTTGCATCTCCATGCATATCATCCATCTTTTCTTCATCTTTGCTTGTTCAGCCTTTGCATCATATGTCCTTTTTGTTTCCACCATTATAGTATGGGTAGTTAATTGATTGATTTGATGATAGAAGGACACATGATTTCGTAGAATAGTTAACTGGTGGAAATGTGGGATAGACATTACCTGAAAAGAGTTCATTATGTTGCTCGGTTGATTTTGAACCCTCAAACTGAAAACACAAGGAAGAAAAGGAAACCTATTTAAATTAGTGAAGGTTTTCATCCCTATAACAAATGACAAATTAGATGATGAGCCACATACCCTGCACAAGAACATCTCAATGGCGCAGTTGGTGCTCATCGAGGCGACATGATCGAGGAGCCATTACAGAGGAGGTATTTAGAGAGGGGAAAGTGGCGCCGGCAAGTAAAAGATCACCGGATTAGTCCATTCCGATGACCACCTCACCGACGGAGGGCCTTCGACGGTTGGATTTGCAGTGTTGGTGCTAGGGTTATAGGAGTTAGGGCGGTGATGCTTGCGATCATGAGAAAAAATTGTGCATGAAGAGCTATGGTGTGGGGAGGGAAAAAAAAGAAATGAACTAGTATGTGTGTAACTAGCGTGGTGGGTAATTTTCTGACAACTCCATGAGGGGTTTAGAAAGTCAAGTTTTGAGTACCTCTCACTGCTACACAAACCCTTTTTAGAGGCATCTCTCTTTTAGTTTTGAGATTGATCTATCAAGAACCATATTTAAAAATGGTTTCTGAGCCACACCGCCCTAGAAATTGATTTTTAGAGATAGCTACAAATCCTAGATGCTACTAGAAATACCCTTTATTTTTAGAGATGGCTGAAAAGCCCAACACCTCTAAAATGGCATTCTAGACTTCCTAGCTGCCTCTAAAAATGAAGGCATTACTAGAGGCAGTTGACAATTTGGTTCACCATAAAAAAGGTGCAACACAGTAAGATTCATAACCTTTCACTACCGGAGAATGGAACTTTGCCGGGTGCTAAATGATTTGCCGAGTGTTTTTTTCGGGCACTCGGCAAAGAAGCTCTTTGCCGAGTGCCAGATAAAAAACACTCGGCAAAACAAAACACTCGGCAAAGAGTCTTCTTTGCCGAGTGTTTTTTCTTGACACTCGGCAAAGAAGGTCTTTGCCGAGTGCTTTTTATGCACTTGGCAAAGATAAATTTCAAATTAAAATTTGAAGCAGTAAATTAACTCAAATGAAAAAGTTTTCAACTAGAAAGTTGTAGAACTCATCAAGATGAATATTTTTTATTTAGGTCATTTCTTCATACGAGAAAATAAAAGTAAATTTGTTCATAAATTTTAGATCTCCCTCTTGTAGTTTATGAAACTACAAGAGAGATATATACGATTTGTAAATAATGTTAGAATCACCATGTCGGATATACAAATGATCAAACAACCAAAATAAACTTTGTAGATCTTGAAAATTTATGAAACTTTGTAGTTAAAAACTTTTTCACTTGAAATCATCTTGCCATACAAAACTGCATCTAAATTTTAAAATTTAAAATTTGAATTTTTCAAAAGACCTCGAATGGAAAAACAACCTAAATAAAAGTTGTAGATCTCGAAAAGATATGAAACTTTGTAGTTGACAATTTTTTCATTTGAGTTCATCTTGTCATGCAAAACTACGTTTGAATTTCAAAATTTTAAAATTCGAATTTTTCAAATGACCTCGGATGGAAAAACACCAAAAACGAAAGTTATAGATCTCGAGAAGTTATGAAACTTTGTAGTTAACAAGTTTTTCATTTGAAATCATTTTGTCATGCAAAAGTACGTTTGAATTTTCAAATTTGAAATTCAAAATTTTTTAAACAACCTCGGATGAAAAAACTTCCTAAATGAAAGTTGTAGATCTCAAAAAGTTATGAAACTTTGTAGTTGACAACTTTTTGATTTGAATTCGTTTAGAGCCTCAAATAAGCAATTTACACTCGTTTTAGTACAATATATGAAGAATAAAAAACGTCTTATAGACACAAATGAAAGAGGGACGCAGTGGTAGAGGGGCTCGCGTGCGTACCCATGCGTGAGGTCTGTGGTTCGAATCCTGATGGGCGCAAAGTTTGGAAAAAATGATGTGGCTGCTGTGTGTGGCCTAGGTGGGGGCCTCTCCTCGTAAAATTTTTTTTGCTATTTTTTGATGATTTTTCGTTTTGATCTTTGCCGAGTGTCGGGCACTCGGCAAAGCCTTTGCCGAGTGCCCGATAAATGACACTCGGCAAAGAGCCCTTTGCCAACAGGATTTTTACCGAGCGCTCTTTGCCGAGTGTTACACTCGGCAAAGCCTTTGCCAAGTGTTTTTGGGGTTTGCCAAGTGTTCTAGGCACTCGGCAAAGGAGCGGATTCCAGTAGTGTTTTTCAAATCAAGTCTGATGAAGATAAACTTTATATCAAAGTTTTAGATCTTAAAAAGATCTAAACTTTGTAACTGATAACTTTTTTATTTGAAATCATTGAAGACCTAAAAATTATGTTTTATCTTCAGATTTTAAAATTCATTTTTTAAATTTTCAAATGACCTATGATGGAGAAACACCATGAACCGAAGTTGTAGTACTCGATGAGATCTAAAAACTTAGTTCAAACAATTTTTCATTTGAATTCATTTAGGGTCTCAATATTCGTTGATTTGTATTTGTATCTTGGTCACAAGTGACTTTGGGATGGAGTAGTAAGAAAGGAAAAGGTTGTGAGTTTGATTCCCACGACAACTGCACGTGCACGAAATTCACATAACTTTTGACTTGTGGGGTTGCCCGGTGGGCTTCTCCTCTAGTTAAATTTATTGACTAGACTGGTAGCTCTGTAAATCCTTTTCAAGAGTCGGCTAGATTTTGGCCCCACCTCTAGAAATCTGTCTCTATAGGCGGTTGGATTTCGATCGGCCTGCCTCTACAAGTCTGATTTCTAGGGGCAATTGGATAGTCGAGATACAAGTAGAGCGGGTGGAGCAGCCGTCTCTTCAAACCCATTCTAGCCGACTCGAAAAAAAGCTTTCTTTAGTAGTGTTGAGGAGCTCTGCGAAAAAAAACATAGAGTTGGTCTCTACCTTTTTTTGGAAGAGGGGAGTTTTTGGAGCTATCCTCTTTGGCTAGTGAAGTTAGGGGAGCAGAGCTAAGAAAGGTGAAGCAATGGTTCATGTGTATTGCCTGCATCATGTGTACGTACGTGAATACCAAAAATTACAAACTTCTAGCAAAACTTATAGAGATTAGACTGGGTGTAACTAAGACTGGGATTATACTAGACTGCGTCAATCGATCTTCAGCGCGGAGAAGGATCGGTAACTGAACGACGAAGAGAAGAAAGACATGACAATGAGAGACGATGGATGCGCAGCAAAGCATGCGATGACAGCATTAAAATCACCATCTCTATCAAGGGCAAGGGGTGGACCAATAAAAACACTCTTCCTCCGTGCTAGGGCATCCCTTGCTTCTTCCACGCAGCAAGCATGCGGTGCCACATTAAAAGCAAATGCAAGCGTCTCTCTCCTGCTTGCTTGCATGTGGGACCTAGTCACTGAACTCACTAAATTGCCCCCACCGACTGATCGGCCGGCCAGCCGCCCACAGATCGACGCTGCTCCTCTGTACAGTACATATATGATATTATCTATATATACATATATATTATATATACATATGTCTAGTACACCTCCGATCTTTGCACGACCTCTGATGTATATATATATGGTTTCTTTAAGACATGCTGCTGCGCTTTAGTTGCATTGCATACCCAACCTACTATCAGCTGTCTATCTTTGATCTATATCTATATATATTTCAGTTTTTCTTTCCTCATTTTACCGGCGTGCAATGATTAAATTAAAGAGCGCAAAATACAATGTTACACATCTTTTCTGCAGTAGTACCTAACACTTGCTGATACATGTGCTCTTCTTAGTAAGCTGTAGTGTAGTGTCATATGGAAAGTGTTGGTGGAAAACAGAAGATTTGGCAAGAAAAACAAAGTTAGGCATGCACAAACCTAGCTAGTATTGTTTGATACTTGTACACATCAAATGGGGCAAATGGTCATGACTGCACATTTTTTGTTGCACGTAATTAATATTAAGATGCGATTATCAAGTGTTCTAGTATATTTTCTGAACTTGTCCAGATGCATAGCTGGAATCCCTTATATTTTGGAATGGAAGTAGTAGTTGCATTTTTTATACATACGTGTACAAAGTATATATCCTAAGCAAAATTTATCTATATATGTTACATCACGTATATGTCGGCACATCGCTACTTTTTTTAATTAATCCAATGTACACAAGATTGGCTATCTTTATCCAGGTACGGCTCAATTGCTAGGTCACATCGATCAATCTCAAGTAAATTAAGATTACTATGACATTGTATTCGTTTAGTCAAAATACTAACACATACATTGAACATTTCATACACATTTATGGTTTGTCAAAGATACTATTTAAATTTCCAAGGTTGCAAACTTTTTCCATGATTTCCTCTAAAGAACCTATAACAATCTAGTAAAATCTACGCCACCCATATATTTTGTCACACACATGTTTCCTAGCATATTGTAACCGAGTGGCGACTATTCTTGCCGTATGGAGCCCGTTTGACGAATTGAATTGAAAGGTGCATCATGTGGAAGAAGGAACAAGAATTTATCATCCATTAATGTCTCCGATCTAGCTAGTGATCGGTACGCAACTTGCTCGATCAACAATGTTATTTTTCTTGGAAAGAATTGCTATTCTTTTTGAATTTACAACTTTTAGATAGATGAAAACTTAGCCAAAATTCTTGTGTTTAAGAAAGTATACTGTAAACATTTGTTACTTGGAAATAAATGCATACATGTAGCCTTCATAATTTGTAACAAATCAAAGGACAATTCCACATTGAATACATAAAAAACTATGAAATGTACAGCTACCCTATTGTTGTTGAGATCAAACAAGTTAGCCACTACATTCATTGACTTCAGCTTTGATGCAATAATAGTAACTGGCCTTAAAATTTGGCTATTATGTTTTGAACAATAGTCTACGACCAATGGGAGGAACCTATTTATCTTATGGTTTTCATTTAATCTTAAATGAAATAATATATCTGCTACCATGGCTGCTTGCATTATGGCTGCTATTATTCATTTAGTGGTTGTCAACATGCCCATTGACAATATATAACTCACAATATGCTTGTAGTGATCTCCACAATATCAAGATCTGCTAGTCTAGTTTCTCGAATGTTTTCGTATATATGTGTGAATTTGTGTGTGTGTTTGTGAGAGCGTCTCTGTTTACAGTAGGAAGGAGGAGCTTCTTGTTGAAAAGATGTTAAGAATAGGTTCTTTCAAGAAGCTTCAAGTGATGTAGGGAATCCTCGAAATGCTTATAGAAGTGTCTAGTTGTCTTTGATTTAGATCCATGTTTTGCTTAAAATAAACAAGAATAATATATATACTCCCTATCAATAACCAAGACATATCATAAAAGTGCCAATTTCAAATTCATGTATGTACATGAACATTATATATAGAGTTCAAGAAGATGTCATGCACACATCTATCTAGACTTATATGTATCTAGCTCCCATCACTGGGATGGGGATTGTATCATACTTATGTAGGATCAAGCACTCTAGCTCTATCTAGCTCCAAGTTTACTCAACAAGTAGAGTACTACTAATATCTTTGGCTTTGTTTGGATGTACATGTATCCACCTCAATTCATATGTGTTGGAGTGAAATTTAGTTTAATTTCCACCCCAATCCACTTCAATTCATGTGAATTAATAAGTTGAGTACATGTGCATCCAAACAAGCCCTTAGGAATATGTTTGAGTATTTATGATTTGACTCATGATTAAGTTGAGTAGTATTCATGTCTAGGAGATGAAAAGGAATTGAATATCATATATTTGTACACATATTGATCATGAAAAACTTACTTTCCTCCCTTGTGTCGATGCACACATATGCACCTGACAAATAGACGAGAGAGAGAGAGAGAGACCCTACAAGTCACGGGTATCCCTTGATTGATATGCATGCTCGTACAAACAAAGATTATGGAGATGTTCTAACCTCCTCCAAAGGAAAACCCGCAAGGACACTCTCTAGTAATACTACTCTACGCACATACACGTGTTGTTAATTGTGTGCTACGACGCACTAGTATATATCTGTAGCAAACAGCGGCATATGCCTTAAATTACCGACATGCATGGCAAGAATTCCCCACAAGGACATCCTAGGTGTAAATGCTAACCTGTGTCCACAGCCCCGCAACCATGCATGCATGCATACGCGTAAACCCTAGCTAGCAGTGTGTGTATATATATAGGGTACGTGCAGATCAGTCTCGGGTGAAAACAGTTAAACGTTGGGTTCAAAATACGTTGCAAATGATGCTCTCTCTCTCTCTCTCTCTCTCTCTCTCTCTCTCTCTCTCTCTCTCTCTCTCTCTCTCTATTTCGTCAAAAAAAATGATGCTCTCTTCTAATTAGTTTCATTCACACCATATTTGAGAATGTTGCACTGCTTGATGTTGTCCTGGAGCAAGATACATGCTCATCTCCCATGCATGGTTGTGTAAGTCCTGTTTTGCCACCCGTGTCCATCTTGCCGATATTCTTGACTACTGTCAAAAATAAGTTCAGCAAAAAAATATCCGCGATAGATAAATTATCTTGCTCACAGCTGGTATTACTAACCATGAGAGATTGAGGTGAAAATTTTGGGATGGATTGGAGTCTAGTTTTCCACCTCAATTCCTCTCTTCCCGACGTACCCATGTGAATTGGGGTGTATTGGAGACCTGGTGTGCAACCAAACAAGCCCTTTAAGTATTTCTGAAATTTTAACAGCTGAGGAGTAGATACGCACGGATAATTCTTGGCAGCACGCGGGATGCTCAATCAAGTCAAAATTGCTTACTGCATATCTATAGACTAGGTTTTGCAAGTGGTATGAATCTATTGAGATAGACATCAATTGAAGGATTAATTGGGCCAGCATCATGATTTGAGATTTTGAGTCGTCGGTTGGCAGAAGAATATATGTACTGTTCGTAGGAGGGAGCACGGGGCAAAGATATGTACTTATCTTCAGATTAGCTAAGATTTCCAGTACTAGCATACATGCTTGCACGCGTGAACACAAGAGGACAACTTGCACAAGTCGAGCGTGCCTCTTTATATATGGAGCATTTTTAAGTATACAAAACTTTTACCTCTTGATTAACTAGAAGGATCGGCCACACAATTATACAGCTATAGTATCAATATTCTCTGCATGTTTTTTTTTTTGGAAAATTTAGTAGGAGCATTGGTATATCATATATATAAGAAGAAGAGGAAAACAGAGTCTTACAGATTGATGTTACATATAAGAAAGGCAGATACACAAAAACTAATAAGGAGGATCATTGGGGTACTACAGGATAGCTCTTGCTGCATGTATTATTATTATATCATCCCAACTTTCTCATAAATTTAAAATATGTAGTTTCTCATAAGGAAGAACCTTCTAGAGATATGTAGTTCAAGAAGAGCACGAAATAGAGAACCTCAAAGAGAGAAGGCAAATGAGAGATAGGTGATTGGAGAGGAGACCAAGCAACAGCGCAAGAGGGACTAATTGTCAATGTTGTGACGTTTTAGTTCCAAACTTGGTTCCTACAGTTTGTTGTTGATGTGTCCAACATTGAGAAATATTGATGTCTTTGTATGCCTCTAGCTGTAGTGTTCGCTAGATATGAGCTTTTCTAAAAACCCACAAGTTAATAGCAGAAAGAGATATGGTTGGCTCTTGGTCCCATGTGGTTTTTACCTTGCTTGATTTCACTACAGGAAACAGGCTCTTTGCCGAGTGCCTGGGGCACTCGGCGAAGCCCCATTTGCACTCGGCAAAGCCTTTGCCGAGTGCCACACTTGGTAAAGAGCACTCGGCAAAGAACCTGTCGACAAAGGTTTCTTTGCCGAGTGCTGGATGTCGGGCACTCGGCAAAGTCTTTGCCGAGTGTCAAACACGTACTCGGCAAAGAGAATTTCGCCGTCAACTTGGACGGACTCTTTGCCGAGTGCTGAACGGCCGGCACTCGGCAAAGAGTTTTTTTTGGGAAATTCTTTGCCGAGTGCTAATCAGCCCGCACTCGGCAAAGAGTCTTTTTTTATTTTTTTAAAAAATTCTTTGCCGAGTGCTATGGCTCCGGCGCTCGGCAAAGAATTTTTTTTATTTTTTTAGAAAATTCTTTGCCGAGTGCCGGTGCCCTAGCACTCGGCAAAGCTGGGAAACAGAGGCTCAGGTTTGCCAGCTTTGCCGAGTGCAAGTGCCATGGCACTCGGCAAAGGCCTTTTTGCCGAGTGTTACACTCGGCAAAGAAGGAAAAAATGATGTTTTTTTGTTTTCCATCAACACAAACAATGAAATCACATATATATATATCATCACTCACAGCACAGGATACATCACAGACATACGCATATCGTTGATAATGCATCACTTACACATATATCGTACATAATGTATCACAAACACAAATATCGTTCATAATCCATCACATATCGTCCATAATCCATCACAAGTCACGTACGAAACAAGTCTAGGTCCAATACAAGGCTAACGGACATGAAGAGAGAAACGACGGATACCTACTGCTAGCCCTGGGCGTTCGGTCTGACCGAACCGATCGGTCTCGGTCTTCGGTCATTTCGAAAGTTCGGTCATCTAAAAACGGAGACCGATCGGTTAGTTTCAAAACTCAGGACCGAGCAAGTTCGGTCTCGGTTAGTTCGGTTCGGTTTCGGTCATGACCGAACTAACCGAACTTCACAAAACAATTACTAAATATTGTAATTTGTAGCAAATTTTACCAATATTTTTTCTATTTCAAGGCAAAAATACAATACAAAATATAGATTAAACATAGTGATAAGAGTGATGGTTGATATAAACCCACTAGAATAAATATTATATCACTAATAATAGTCTAAATTACATATTATGTCAACAAAATTCAAATGTTCGGTTAATTCGGTTAGTTCGGTTACCCGAGGGTAATGACCGAACTAAGTCCGGTTAGTTCGGTTACTTCAAACTGAAGACCGAACTTATGACCGAAATTTTCGGTCTCGGTCACTTCGGTCTCGGTCTCGGTTAGTTCGGTTCGGTCTTCGGTCTTCGGTTAATTATGCCCAGGGCTACCTACTGCCATTCTTGCCACCCGGAATGTGGAGCGGAGTGCCCGGGCTGTGAAGGGCCAGTTGGCCACCCGCCCTGTGATGAAGGGCCACCATAAGGACTCGGGTTCGAACACGCCGACTGAGGCTGCACCAAAGAGAAGCGAATTCATGAGTATATGCACGAGGGCCGCACAAGCTAAAGGAGTAAACAACCAACTATACATACTCACTGGGGTCCCTACAGGAGGAGAAGGAGCCACAATTGGAACGAGCAGTGACTGGGGCACGACCACACCTGGCAAGGCCTGAAGGCTCGACATGAAGCTGAACATGTCCCGCATCCTCTGCTCCTCGACCATCCTCTGGGCTTGTACAACCTCCATCTTGAGCCGATGGGCCTCCGCTTGGGCCGCTTGCTGGGCCTCCAACCTCCGCATAGTGGCCTGCAATATTCACCCGCAATGTTCAAACAACTCAAAAGCTAGATACACGTGTAACAACAGTGACCAACGACTGAAACAATACTAACCTAGAGTTCCGCCATCTGCTGCTGTGAGCTATGCTGCCAAGGGCGTATGGGGACGGAGGAGCTCGTGCTCCTTGCTCGAATTTCAGCGAGGTTGGGAACAGAGGCAGAGTCGACCGTGCTGTCCGCCATCTAGTACCTACCGTGCTGCTTCCCTCCTCCTAGCCTTATCAGGAGGTCTGTGTCGAGAGGCTGTGTGGCCGGATCGAAGTCCTCCCTATGGCACTCGTGAGCCATCGAGGTGTACTCGCTGAGCTTGTTGTAGACGCTCGCGTTGCTGTACGCCTCGGGCCCGTCCGCCGGGTTGTAGGTGACATCCGGAGCAGTCGCCTTGCCCTTGTGTGCCATGGTGAACGCCATGAACTCGTTGCAATCCTGGCCTTGGTGCGCCTGGGACTGCAGAGAAAACACAAAGATGATTACAAATAGCGTGAATTGAGCGTTAGAATAAATAAATAAATAAAGATAAAAACACAAAGAAGATTACCCAAGTCTGGGCATACGCGCTGAGGCTCCGGTTGCCTTGGTGGTGTGCCGGCCCACCCATCTACAGGCGGCAGTCCCGGTGGATCCTGTGCTTCTCCATCCACTCGTCCGAGAGCCACCTGTCCACAATTGCCTCCCAGCAGAGGCGGTGCCTGGAGCACCAATCAGGACATTGTTGTATGCCATAAAGTTTTTGATATGTCAGAAGATGAAATGAGGCCTATCTATTCTTCATGAAAGGACGCTGTATTATTGTTTCGTACTTACTGAGAGGTACTGCTCTCTGGTGAGCGTCATGGTATGGGCATCGGCCTTCTTCACCCTTACACCAAGGACGTCGGCGTTGTAGTTGACAATGCACTGCAGCCACGTCTCGTAGTATAGGTCCGCGAGTCGAGACCTGCAGACCTTGTCCTACACTTGCGCCGCCTGGGCCTGAAACCCTTCGTCGCACCTGTAGAAGTCCTGCATACAGACATCATGTATTATTTTATTAAATCAAGAACGACCAATGACTGTGCAGTATTAACCAATTTAGTGCAATGAATACTCACCCAGAACTCGGCCTTGATCCGCGCCGCAACGCTGTCGTACTCGCCGTCTTCGGCGGTGTGGAAGTGGTCCCATGACCAGGGCGGCGAAGGCACCCCGGCGTACGTGACCATGCCAGGGTAGCGCTTCCTTATCAGAAGGCCTAGGGTGCCATTGATGTGGCGCCCCTTTCCGGACACTACTTCCCAGTTGCTACAAGAGTCATTAAGAAGAATTGTTTGTCTCCAATTCGATTTTCAACATGTCATATGAAATATTACTCAATTAATACTTACTCATCACCCTAGGGTCGAATCAGGGGGCGTCGGTGTATTGGAGCTGGCTGCACGGTCCTCAGACGGCCAGCGGGGTGGCCTCTCCTCATCCTCCTCGTCGCTGGCTCCGGCGAGGGGTCCTCCTCAGTGGCGGGTGGTGAGCGATCCCTCATGTAGAGGGAGTTGACCGAACAACGGGCCTGCCTTTGGCCCAGCATTTTGTCGAGTCCTGCAATTTCAAAGAGTAAATCAATTAGCACAGTTAAATTATAAGTTGTAAGTACTTATAAAGAGATGCAAAATGAATAAAACATAATTGTAATAACAATAACAATAGAAACAATATAGTATTATATGAATTAGAAATATTCTTCATGATCGGCAGTGGCTGGATCATAGATGTCGTCATCACTATCGATATTGTCATATTGCACCTCCCCTCCCTCGTCCTCATCTCTATCGTCCTAATCATTGTCATTGCCTAACAATACTTGCTCAAGAATTTGTAAGTCCTGCTCATCTTCCACCTCTTCTCCCTCATCGTCATCTCCATGGGCCTGATCAATGTTATTGTCTACTTCCATCAGCGCAAACATGTCTATGTCAAACCTCCCTTCTAGCCCCTCAGGTTGATAGAACTCCCGTGTCTCTGGGTCAAAGTTGTAATCCTCATTATTCGGGGCGGGCAGTTTACCATGTGGCGATACCAACTGCACAAGGTACCAACCCATTAGATTGGGGTCTTTTTGGCACACCCATGGAAGATAATAAACTTGCGTCGCCTGTTGAGCCACAATATAGACATCCTCTCCTTGATACATAGAATCCTGTCCAATTTCCACTAGTCCAATCTCCGAGGTTTTTTCGTGACATTAGGATCGAACCAATGGCATTTGAATACGACTGGATTAGGAGCTTTATGACACTAGAAATCGAGCTCATATATTTCTTCTACTATGCCGTAGTAGTCACAACCATCGGTCCCCGGCGTACTGTAACACCCTAAAATTTTGAAAAGAAGAAAAATAGGAGAAATATGATTTTTGTATATTTTTGTGAGCATGCAAACTTAGAATGATAATAATTTTTATAAATTTAAAAATCAAATATAAGGGTAGAAACATGATTGAGCATTCATGCTGCTGTATTTGAAATTTTGTGTTGAGTGGTTTTAGTCAAATTCAAATTGGATTTAAAAATCTTTTGAAAAATGGCTTTGAAAAATTAGAAAAAGAAAAAGAAAAGGAAATTCATCTTCATTCGGATTTTGGCCCGCTTCTTTTCGCAGCCCAGCGCGTGCGGCCCATTTTTTTTTCTCTCCCTCCCGCGCCGCGCCCGCTTTCGGTTCTCTTGGGCCGATCCCAAGTCGCGGCCTGCTGGCCCATCTTCATGTGCGCAGCCGCGTCCCGCACCGAGCCACCGACATGCGGGACCCACCTGTCAGCGTCCGTTTCCCTTTCCTTTCTTCTCCTCCAGCTCTTTCCATCGACGAACACCGCCTTCGGTGATCCGAATCCCCTTCGAAATCTCCCTCCTTTCCATAACCGGTGACGCCTAGGAGCTATAAAACGGAACCCCGTGCCTCCCCGCTTCTCATTGAGCCCCTAAAACCCTAGCCTCGACATCCCGAAAAGGCCACCGTCGAAGCTCCGCCTCCACCGTCCGCCATCCCGAGTACACCGTCGCCTCCATCCATCTTACGCCCTAGATTTCGCCCTTGGTGAGTTCGCCATGCTTCGGTCTTTCTCCCGGTGCTTCCCCTTCGTTGAATGGTGCCCGGAATCGAGCTTTGGCGATTCCCGGCCATGGCGCCGCCGTGGAAGGGTCGCCGCCGGGCCAAAAACCGACCGGAGCGCCGCCGGCCGCTCTCTTTCTCTCTCCTCGATCCGATCTCGGCCGTCCGTTTTGAATCGGACGGATCTTATTTAATGATACCGGTTCGCGTGAACTTTTGTAAAAGAGACCCTAAACTTTTGTGTTATCGAACCCGCGGTCCAAAGCGTAAACCGGAAAATACGTTTTGATTAAATGAAAATGTAATTCGTTTCGGAAAAGAAAAATACGCTTTCTGATATTTACAGTTTTGCCATTTAATTTGTTTTAGTCGTAGAATCTTCGTTTTAACTCCGATTTGGTCCATTCAAATTGCGTTAGATTCATATTTGCGAGCTCTATGTAACTATAAAACAGTACAGTAGGTTTGGATTAATTTATTTTCGAGTTTTTAATTAAAGTATTCATTTTTTCTATAGGAAATCTTTGGAAATTCATAACTTTGTCGTTTTAGCTCTGATTTTCGTGATCTTCGCGTCTGTGTGATCCTAGCGAGTCGTAGATTCGTTTTAAAGACTTTTTATCTTATTTTATCACTATTGGTGTACTGTTCTAATTATAGTCTTGTTTGTCTATGCATGATTGTTCTGGATGAATGTTGTTGCTATTGTTGATCGAGTATAGACGGTGAGCAATTCGTTGGAGATCAAGAGTTTTACTACGAACAAGATCACCAGGACCAGTTTGAGCAAGGCAAGTATAGCATGGGATTATCCTTGTTGTCATTCATATTAAGCAAATAATATCATTATGCATATATTCCTTGATAAGGATGACTTAGTATTGATCTTATTCCTTGATACCTATTATACTGCATGGATTAGTATTGCTAGTGCTCAACATGAACTATGATCATGTAATTTGACTAATGGAATATGCAATAAACATTAAAAGATGATTTTATTACTGTTTAAGGGTACTAGAGCATGGGGTTACTTTGGTGCTCTTGTTACTCTCCATAAGGACTCATCTATAAGCGAAAATCCGGGATTTACAGTACAACTGTGAGGGCTAAAATGGCTCTGGCTTTAGTCATATAGAAGGACCTTTTCTAGCTTATTAGAGGTATTCCTTTATGGCGTAAGAATGGCTTGATGAATCGGGTATAGTGCGGCCTCTGTCCTCATGTGTATAGGCTGCGTGTTATTGTGCCATCAGGAAGGGGGGCTCTACATCTGTTTGCCGAGTGAAATCTAATGGCCCTAACTTGTTAGACGAACCTTCGAAAGACTTCATAGTGAACCCTGCCGACCTTCCTTGGAAGTGGGTCAAGAGATTAGCTACCTCGGGCGAAAGGGTAAATCATGACTCACAGTGAAAGTGTACAACCTCTGTAGAGTGTAAAACTGTTATAACAGCCGTGCTCACGGTCACGAGTGGCCTTGGACCCTTATGGAATAGTGGATCATTAATAATGAATATATTTTTGCTATTCGTTAATCATTTCACATGGATCATATGTTTATTGATTATATTGAGACACTTTGATATCATTGATATACTGAATTAATGCTATATAAAAGCTACATGCTGATAAACCTATGTTATGCCTTTGAGCCTCATGAACCCCATGTTACACTTGTTGAGTACGAGATGTACTTACGCTTGTTTAATTTTCTTACTTGGATAAAAATCCCGGATGGGTAACAGATGGTGCATGTAGTGACTACTTCTACTTTCCGGAAGATTACTAGACTTGCTGTCAACCAGTCAATGTGCCTGTGATTGGAGCTACCACGAGAGTTTTTATATTTTTCTTCCGCTATATTATTGTAAAGACTATGTGTTATTAATCGTGATGTAATAACATTTGTGATGATACATCCTTTATAATTTGTTAACTTATGTGTGATTGATCTCTGGGCACACATAAGGGTATGCATTCCATTTGGTCGATAAATGGGTGTGACAAATTGGTATCGGAGCTATTGTTGACTGTAGGACGCAAGCCTAGATAGAAATGGTCGATTTAGTGTCATATTTTCACTATTTTTATGCTCATTATCTTGCTCTTGTTATTTGATAAATTTTTATGCTTCTTATGTCTCATTCTATTGCGAAATTTTGCCTCTATTCTAATTACATCTAAAAACTCTATAGATGGTTCGTGGCCGCAAGACTGCCCGCATCACCACTAGAGGACACTACCCACCTCGTGCTTTGATTTCACCTGAAGAGCCACAAGAGGAAGTACCCCAGGAGAATGAGCAGACCCCTGAAGTACCAATCCAAGTGCCAGCACCTTCTCAGGAAGAACCCGAGCCTGAAGAAGACCCTAAGATCATCGAGATTGAAGATGATGAAGAGGAGGAAGCCAATGGAGGAGAGCAACCCCTGTCTCCCCCACCTGGTGCAGCTGCTGAGGATGTGCCACCCCCTCCAATGGGTTGGACTGTGAAGATCTACCACAAGACAGGAGGAAATGCTGTTTCTCACCATCGACTTGTGGGAATGCTCTCTGCCTACTTCGCTGATTGGCACCCAGCTGTGGAGTATGTCTGTTGGGAGTACACCCATCCGCTGGAGGACACTTACTAGAAGGCAAGAGCGAGCATTTTTCCTAAGGATGAGGAAAAAGGAGCATACCAGCTGGACAGGATGTATGCTCACATGGGTCGTCGAGCTACCATGGAGGATAGTATTGAAGATGCTGCTTTTGAAGCGTGTATGGGCCTTCGCTACCTTCGCTTTGACAGCATGAAGCATGATATCCACCGCTACCTCCCTCGTGCACACCCCGACCTTGGATGGGCCATGATGGATCCAGTGCAGTTGGAACCATTTCCTCGGGTGATGGTGAACTTTGTCTATGACATGATGGAGAGGAAGCTGCAGTTAGAGGAGATGGTGAAGGCACAAGGGAAGACCATCAAGAGGTGCCAAGTAATGATTGATGAACTCCGAGCAAACCAAGGCATGGCAAAGATTTATGAGACATTAGAGCATGAGCCACGCCAGTAGAAAATAGGAGTCCTTTATGTAATAAGAACGTTCTTAGTAACGTCAGTTGAGTCTTCGAGTCTGTCGTGTGGTTTGAACTTTGGTGTGATAGTTGCTTTATCATTATGTTTATGTGTGAGTTGGATTTTTGTTATGAGTGCTGGGGCTTGTAGGCATGTCTACAAGTTCTATTTTTAAGAATAACAGACTATTAGTCAAGGGAATAATAGTTAGGTTTGGTATTATCTCGTTTCTGTCCTTGCTGTTTTCTGGAGCAGTCTGCAATATTTCTGATATGGTTCAAAACGGTTCGTGCAACAATTTATGAAATTTTTATGAGAGAAACTAGGCTTAAGCACCTTTCAAAGGCCACTGGAATCACCTTTTTATCTGATCTGGTTCGAGAGATATAACTGTTACAAGTTAAAGTTTCTGCACAGTCTGGAATCTAGAACAGTTTTCTGTTGCGCCTTAGTTTTCATTAACTTAACGACAGAATCTGGTATTATGGTCTAAATAGAAGTTGTGGGGAACTTCATAAGCTTTCCAACCATATAAAGCACCCCTCTATTGGACTTCTATAGTTCGAGATATGATTGATTTACTGAACTGATCACATTGATATTCGCTCAGAAAACTTTCAGATATCATTCTTTATCTTATAAGCGGTTGATAACATGGAAATCTCAAAGTTTGCATTCTTATGGATGTCAGATGGCCGGAAGAGGAAGAGGCAGGGGTCGTGGAGGTGTTCCCCCGAATCCACCACCACCACCGCCACCAACTATTGAGCAACTTCTGGCAGTGCAGACACAACTCATGCAACTATTAGTGCAGAACCAACATAATCATCCAGTTGCTGGAGTACCACCACGTGATAAGCGTGGTGAGTTTTTGAAGGGTCATCCCCCGGTGTTCACGCATGCCGCTAATCCATTGGAAGCGGATGATTGGCTCCGTGCCGTGGAAAAGCAACTCAACATTGCTCAATGTGATGACCGTCAGAAGGTGTTGTTTGCTTCTAGACAACTCCAGGGAGAAGCTCAGGACTGGTGGGAATCATATGAGTATGGTCGTCCCGCCAATGCTCCTGCAGTCACTTGGCAGGAGTTTAGAGAGAACTTCAGAGCTTATCATATACCAGAAGGAATAATTGAACTGAAGGCAGAGGAATTCCGGAATTTGACCCAGGGGTCATTGTCTGTAGCTGAGTATCATGACAAGTTTGCCCAGTTGTCATGATATGCACCACATGAGGTGGCCAATGACAATGATAAGTAGCGCCGTTTTTTGAAGGGATTGCATGATGGATTACAACTGCAGCTGATGTCTAATACCTATCCCAATTTTCAGACGCTTGTGAACCGCGCTATCGTGGTGGACAACAAGCGCAAGGAGATGGATGCCAAGAGGAAAAGGCTTTAGGGACAGACTTCTGGTAGTAACACTCGTCCCCGTACTGGTTTCCAGCAGGTTAATCAACAGAGGCCTCCTTCTGGTCAGTGGAATCGTGGACAGGTCCCTTTCCGCAATCAATTTCCGCAACGTCCCCTATTCCAGCCGCAGAATGGTAACCAACGCCCTCCGCAGCAGAGTGAGAATCAACCTCAGCGCCAGGGTCCTTCCAATAATACTCCCATGAAGACCAGTGCTCCCAATACCCCCAACAAGTGTTTCCGATGTGGAAAAGAAGGTCACTTGTCCTACAACTGCCCTGAGAAGATCAATCAGCAGACTCCACAGAGGCAGGGTAGTCACCAGAAGCCTGCATCTAATACTGGAAGGGTGAACCACTTGTCCCAGGAAACCACAGTGGAGGAACCAGAAGTTATGCTTGGTACGTTCGATGTCCATTCCACTCCCGCCACTGTTCTTTTTGATTCTGGAGCATCACATTCTTTCATATCACAATCATTTGTTAGAATACATAGAATTTATTTGTGTGCCATGAAGAATCCTATATTAGTAAACTCACCTGGTGGAAGTATGCCAGCATCTTATCGTTGTCTCCCGATTAGTCTCATTCTAAGGGGGGTAGAGTTTAAGGTGAGTCCTATAGTATTGAGAACAGCTGGGATCGATCTTATCTTGGGAATGGATTGGATGATGCAACAACAAGCAGAGATTCAGTGCAAAGGTAAATCAGTAGTACTGACAACACCAAAGGGAGATAGGATCAGAGTTGATGTGAAAGTGCAGAAACAGGAGACCGCTTTAGTGAATCAGCTTACTGACGGTGCCAACAAGGAGGACCAGGTTGTGGAAGAGTTCTCCGATGTGTTTCCCGAGGAATTGCCAGGTATGCCGCCCGACCGTGACATTGAATTTATTATTGAATTATTACCTGGGACTGCACCCATAGCTAAGCGTCCATATAGAATGGGAGTAGATGAATTAGAAGAACTTAAGAAACAAATTAAGGAATTGCAGGATAAGGGTTTCATTCATCCTAGTTCTTCACCTTGGGGAGCGCCAGTGATTTTTGTGGATAAGAAAGATGGTACTCAGAGGATGTGTGTAGATTATCGGTCTCTCAATGAGGTCACCATCAAGAATAAGTACCCATTGCCCAGGATTGATGACTTGTTTGATCAGTTAAGAGGTGCTTGTGTATTCTCCAAGATTGATCTTCGTTCTGGATATCATCAGTTGAAGATTCATGCTAGTGATGTACCAAAGACAGCTTTTACCACACGGTATGGGTTGTATGAGTATACAGTGATGTCTTTTGGTCTGACTAATGCTCCTGCATACTTTATGTATTTGATGAATAAGGTATTCATGGAATATCTGGACAAGTTTGTAGTGGTATTCATCGATGATATTCTAGTATTCTCCAAGACTGAGGAGGAACATGCTGAACATTTGAGGCTAGTTTTGCAAAAGCTCAGAGAACACCGGTTATATGCCAAGCGGAGTAAATGTGAGTTTTGGTTGAAGGAAGTTTCCTTTCTTGGTCATGTTGTCTCAAATGGAGGAATATCAGTAGATCCTAGCAAAGTGAAAGACGTATTGGACTGGAAGCCACCAACCAGTGCAAGTGAGATCCATAGTTTCTTGGGATTAGCAGGCTATTACAGAAGATTTATAGAGGGATTTTCTAAGCTTGCGAAGCCAATGACTGCACTATTAGAGAAGAATGCCAAGTTTGTGTGGTTCGAGAAGTGTCAGGCTAATTTTGAGGAATTAAAGAAAAGATTGACCACTGCACCAGTATTAGTTTTGCCAGATCTGAATAAACAGTTCTCTATTTACTGTGATGCATCTTGTTTGGGTTTAGGATGTGTTCTTATGCAAGAAGGTAGAGTTGTGGCATATGCATCAAGACAGTTGAGAAAGCATGAATTAAATTATCCTACTCATGACTTGGAATTAGCTGCAGTGGTTCATGCATTAAAGATATGGAGACACTATTTGATTGGACATAAAAGTGATATATATACTGATCACAAGAGTTTGAAGTATATCTTCACTCAATCAGATCTGAACTTGAGGCAGCGTAGATGGCTAGAGTTGATAAAGGATTATGATCTAGAGGTGCATTATCACCCCGAAAAGGCTAACGTCGTTGCTGATGCTCTTAGTAGGAAAAGCTACGCTAATGAAATGCAAGTAATGCCTTTGGCAAAAGAGTTGTGTGCTGAATGTGAGTATCTAAACTTAGGGTTTACCATCAATGCAGTAGAATTGGTACTAGAACCTACTCTGGAGCAAGAGATACGCAAGAGTCAGATGAAAGATGCAAAATTGAGAGAGATAGCGGAGAATATAGTGAAGGGCAAATCACCAGGATTCCATAAGGATGATAAGGGTACATTATGGTTTGGAAAAAGGTTGTGTGTGCCAGAGGATAAGACTATCAGAAAAGCAATTTTGAGTGAAGCTCATGAGTCAGCTTATTCCATACATCCAGGGAGTACTAAGATGTATCTGGATCTGAGAGAAAAATATTGGTGGTATGGTTTAAAAAGAGATGTTGCTGAATATGTTGCTTTGTGTGACACATGTCAAAGGGTGAAAGCTGAACATCAGAGACCTGCAGGATTGTTACAACCTATGCAGATACCCGAATGGAAATGGGAAGAAGTTGGTATGAATTTTATAGTTGGATTGCCACGTACTCAGAGAGGGTATGATTCGATTTGGGTAATAGTAGATCGCTTAACAAAGGTTGCTCATTTTCTGCCAGTTAGGACTACATATAGCAGTGCGAGGTTGGCAGAATTGTATATGGAAAGAATAGTGAGTCTGCATGGAGTTCCTAAGAAAATTGTGTCTGATCGAGGTACCCAATTTACATCTCATTATTGGTAAAAGATACATGAATCACTAGGAACCAAGCTGAATTTTAGTACAGCTTACCATCCACAGACAGATAGACAGATGGAAAGAATTAATCAGATATTGGAGGATATGTTGAGAGCTTGTGCTTTACAATATGGTACTAGTTGGGATAAGAGTTTGCCTTATGCAGAGTTCTCCTATAACAATAGTTATCAAAAGAGTCTTCAGATGGCACCGTTTGAGGCTCTGTATGGACGAAAGTGTAGAACCCCGTTGTTCTGGAATCAGACAGGGGAAAGTCAAGTGTTTGGGCCTGATGTACTCAAGGATGCTGAAAAGAAAGTAAGAATGATTAGGAATAATCTAAAAATAGCTCAGTCCAGACAGAAGAGTTACGCTGATACTCGGAGAAGAGAGTTAATCTTTGAAGTAGGAGATTATGTATATTTGAAAGTATCACCAATGAGGAGTGTGAGAAGGTTCAACATGAAAGGTAAATTGGCACCAAGATATATTGAACCTTTCAAGATTATAGAGAGACGTGGTGAAGTAGCATATCAGTTGGAATTACCAGAAAGTTTGGTGGGTGTACATGATGTGTTCCATGTGTCTCAACTAAAAAAATGTTTGCGAGTGCCAGAGGAACAGATTTCGCTAGAGGAGCTCACTATTAAGGAGGATCTTACATATGAAGAGTTTCCAGTGAAAATTCTAGACACTGCCGAAAAAGTTACGAGAAGTCGAACTATTAAGATGTGCAAAGTTCAGTGGAATCGGTACACAGAGGGTGAGGCCACTTGGGAAAGAGAAGAGGATCTGAGAAAAACCTACCCGAAACTGTTTGAGTAAGCATCTTCCGAATCTCGGGACGAGATTCATCTTAAGGGGGGTAGAATTGTAACACCCTAAAATTTTGAAAAGAAGAAAAATAGGAGAAATATGATTTTTGTATATTTTTGTGAGCATGCAAACTTAGAATGATAATAATTTTTATAAATTTAAAAATCAAATATAAGGGTAGAAATATGATTGAGAATTCATGCTGCTGCATTTGAAATTTTGTGTTGAGTGGTTTTAGTCAAATTCAAATTGGATTTGAAAATCTTTTGAAAAATGGCTTTGAAAAATTAGAAAAAGAAAAAGAAAAGGAAATTCATCTTCATTCGGATTTTGGCCCGCTTCTTTTCGCAGCCCAGCGCGCGCGGCCCATTTTTTTTTCTCTCCCTCCCGCGCCGCGCCCGCTTTCGGTTCTCTTGGGCCGAGCCCAAGTCGCGGCCTGCTGGCCCATCTTCATGTGCGCAGCCGCGTCCTGCACCGAGCCACCGACATGCGGGACCCACCTGTCAGCGTCCGTTTCCCTTTCCTTTCTTCTCCTCCGGCTCTTTCCATCGACGAACACCGCCTTCGGTGATCCGAATCCCCTTCGAAATCTCCCTCCTTTCCATAACCGGTGACGCCTAGGAGCTATAAAACGGAACCCCGTGCCTCCCCGCTTCTCATTGAGCCCCTAAAACCCTAGCCTCGACATCCCGAAAAGGCCACCGTCGAAGCTCCGCCTCCACCGTCCGCCATCCCGAGTACACCGTCGCCTCCATCCATCTTACGCCCTAGATTTCGCCCTTGGTGAGTTCGCCATGCTTCGGTCTTTCTCCCGGTGCTTCCCCTTCGTTGAATGGTGCCCGGAATCGAGCTTTGGCGATTCCCGGCCATGGCGCCGCCGTGGAAGGGTCGCCGCCGGGCCAAAAACCGGCCGGAGCGCCGCCGGCCGCTCTCTTTCTCTCTCCTCGATCCGATCTCGGCCGTCCGTTTTGAATCGGACGGATCTTATTTAATGATACCGGTTCGCGTGAACTTTTGTAAAAGAGACCCTAAACTTTTGTGTTATCGAACCCGCGGTCCAAAGCATAAACCGGAAAATATGTTTTGATTAAATGAAAACGTAATTCGTTTCGGAAAAGAAAAATACGCTTTCTGATATTTACAGTTTTGCCATTTAATTTGTTTTAGTTGTAGAATCTTCGTTTTAACTCCGATTTGGTCCATTCAAATTGTGTTAGATTCATATTTGCGAGCTCTATGTAACTATACAACTGTACAGTAGGTTTGGATTAATTTATTTTCGAGTTTTTAATTATAGTATTCATTTTTTCTATAGGAAATCTTTGGAAATTCATAACTTTGTCGTTTTAGCTCCGATTTTCGTGATCTTCACGTCTGTGTGATCCTAGCGAGTCGTAGATTCGTTTTAAAGACTTTTTATCTTATTTTATCACTGTTGGTGTACTGTTCTAATTATAGTCTTGTTTGTCTATGCATGATTGTTCTGGATGAATGTTGTTGCTATTGTTGATCGAGTATAGACGGTGAGCAATTCGTTGGAGATCAAGAGTTTTACTACGAACAAGATCACCAGGACCAGTTTGAGCAAGGCAAGTATAGCATGGGATTATCCTTGTTGTCCTATTCATATTAAGCAAATAATATCATTATGCATATATTCCTTGATAAGGATGACTTAGTATTGATCTTATTCCTTGATACCTATTATACTGCATGGATTAGTATTGCTAGAGCTCAACATGAACTATGATCATGTAATTTGACTAATGGAATATGCAATAAACATTAAAAGATGATTTTATTACTGTTTAAGGGTACTAGAGCATGGGGTTACTTTGGTGCTCTTGTTACTCTCCATAAGGACTCGTCTATAAGCGAAAATCCGGGATTTACAGTACAACTATGAGGGCTAAAATGGCTCTGGCTTTAGTCATATAGAAGGACCTTTTCTAGCTTGTTAGAGGTATTTCTTTATGGCGTAAGAATGGCTTGACGAATCGGGTATAGTGCGGCCTCTGTCCTCATGTGTATAGGCTGCGTGTTATTGTGCCATCAGGAAGGGGGGCTCTACATCTGTTTGCCGAGTGAAATCTAATGGCCCTAACTTGTTAGACGAACCTTCGAAAGACTTCATAGTGAACCCTGCCGACCTTCCTTGGAAGTGGGTCAAGAGATTAGCTACCTCGGGCGAAAGGGTAAATCACGACTCACAGTGAAAGTGTACAACCTCTACAGAGTGTAAAACTGTTATAACAGCCATGCTCATGGTCACGAGTAGCCTTGGACCCTTATGGAATAGTGGATCATTAATAATGAATATGTTTTTGCTATTCGTTAATCATTTCACATGGATCATATGTTTATTGATTATATTGAGACACTTTGATATCATTGATATACTGAATTAATGCTATATAAAAGCTACATGCTGATAAACCTATGTTATGCCTTTGAGCCTCATGAACCCCATGTTACACTTGTTGAGTACGAGATGTACTTACGCTTGTTTAATTTTCTTACTTGGATAAAAATCCCGGATGGGTAACAGATGGTGCAAGTAGTGACTACTTCTACTTTCCGGAAGATTACTAGACTTGCTGTCAACCAGTCAATGTGCCTGTGATTGGAGCTACCACAAGAGTTTTTATATTTTTCTTCCGCTATATTATTGTAAAGACTATGTGTTATTAATCGTGATGTAATAACATTTGTGATGATACATCCTTTATAATTTGTTAACTTATGTGTGATTGATCTCTGGGCACACATAAGGGTATGCATTCCATTTGGTCGATAAATGGGTGTGACACGTACGAACTCCAGTATTCGTGGTTTTCCGATTCTCATGTTTCTGCTCATAGTTTCTTGTGTGAAACCGATAGCCATTCACATCATAAATGTTGAATGTCTTGACTTTATAGGCGAAGCCTTTGGTGAGCCCTTTCAACTCAGCATCCATTTCTTTATCTTTGTGAGCCTTCATATCGAACCAGGAAATAAAATCAGGCGCACCATCTTTGAGTAGACTATCTTCTTCTTGAGGAGAAGGAGGCCTATTCCCGGTCTAGTATGTATTTAGAAATTCCCTGAAAAACAAGAGACGGAAGGGTTGGATACATAGATGATAGTGATGACGAATGAAACAAGCTCATTGAGAACTTACTGTATATAAGGCTTCACTTCATCAAGGTTCAACAACACATATAGCATGATAATGCGCCACTCATCATGCCTTAAGTTCTTGGTGCTCGGTGTGCTTGCCTTTCCAAGTTGCCCTTTTAAAAGGCTCAGGCTCGATGAACTCTCGTTAGTGTTGTAATGAGTGGGAGGATTGTGCACACTGGGAAGGGTATCCTTATAGTATGTGGTTGTGAAGTTTGACACCTCTTCAAGAATGAATGCCCCTGCAACGGAAGCCTCAATTTTGGCTTTATTTCAACACTTTTTTCGAAGAATCTTTAGACACCTCTCGATCATATAGCACCAACGGGCCTGCACGGGTCCCCACATTCATGCCTCGTATGGTAGGTGCAAAATCATATGATGCATCGATAGGAAGAAGCCAGGTGGGAAGATCTTTTCCAACTTGCAGAGCAACACAGGTGCTACTTTCTCTAAGTCATCAATCATTTCTTGAGATAACTCCTTAGCACAGAGCTGGCAGAAGAAATAGCTCAACTCTACTAACACGCACCACACATGGTCGGGGAGATATCCCCTAGTCATCGTAGGAAGGAGCCGTTCAATCCATATATGATAGTCATGACTCTTCATCCCTAAGACTCACATAGTGTCTAACTTCACTCCCCTGCTCAAATTCATGGCATACCCATCTAGAAACATTAAGCTCTTGATCCACAGCAGTACTTCCTTCCTTTGGTCCCTTTTCAAGACAAAATCAACCGTAGTCCTTTTCCATTTCCTTCTAGGCGCGGGAGGCTTCATCACTTGTTTTGGTCTATCACACATCGTTGCTAGGTCAAGTCTAGCCTTAATGTTGTCCTTAGACTTATCTGTGTCCATTAGTGTTCCAAAAAGTGCCTAGGCGATATTCTTTTCTGTATGCATTACATCAATGTTGTGTGGAAGAAGAATATCATTGAAATAGGGGAGCCTAGTCAAGCCAGATTTATGAGTCCATTGGTGTTCCAGACCATATCTAATAAAGCCACCTTTCTTTTTATCCTCTTTGAGAGCATCTATCTCAGCACGGACCTCGGTAGCGGTCATAATGTGAGGTATAGGGTCAGTGATTTGAACCCCTTTCCTGAAGTTCTTGACATCTCGTCTAAATGGATGTTCAAGAGGGAGGAATTGATGATGTTGGTCAAACGAAGAAAACTTGCACCCCCTCTTCAGATAAATGAACCTCACAGCACTCCTGCATATTGGGCATGGGAACTTCCCTTGAACACACAACGCGCAGAATAATCCATACGCGAGAAAGTCATGCAGGGAGTACTGGTACCACACATGCATTATGAAGTTCTTCTTTGTAGCTCGGTCGTAGGTCAGTACCCCTTTTTCCCAAGCATGGATCAATTCATCAATGAGAGGCTCTATAAACACATCCATCTTGTTGCCCGGGTGTCTAGGAATTATGAGCGACATAAAAACATTCTTGGGTTGAAACATGACGCCAGGGGGGAGATTGAGGGGGATCACAAACACAGGCCAACAAGTGTACGGAGCTGCCATCATTCCATAGGGGTTGAACCTATCTGTTGCCAGCGCTACACGTACATTGCGAGCCTCCTGAGCTTTATCATGATGTATGGCATCGAAATGCTTCCATGTATCACCATCCGATGGGTGTACCATCTTGTCAGCGTTGTATCTCTTGCCATGTTTGTGCCATGTCATCTGTTTCATAGATTCCTCTATCATGTACAACCATTGGATCCTCGGCATGAAAGGAAGGTACCGTAGGACCTTTATGGGGATACCAGGTTGTCCCTTATTGCCTTCACTAGGTTCCACCAGATATCTAGAGGATTTGCATTTTGGACAGTGTGTTGCTTTCTCGTGATCTTTCCAAAATAGGACACACCCATTCGGACAAGCATGGATTGACTCATATGGCATCTTAAGTGCACGAAGAAGTTTCTATGACTCGTACAAGTTCTTCGACAGAACGTGACCCTCCGGAAGGAGGGATGCAACCACTGCCAACAAAGAATCAAAGTTGTCTTGACTCATGCCACACTGCAACTTTAACGCCATTAGGCGTCCAATGGCATCCAACTGTGAAACCGTTGTCTTCTCATGAAGGGGCTTCAGTGCGGAAGACAACATATCGTAGTATGCCTTAGCGGTTTCCTCTGGCTCATCCTCAAATTCTTCACTGAACCATGCCTCGTGAAAGTCATCCATCCATTTTGCTACCCCGACATCTCCATCAAAAGCGTTGAGGCATGGTCTCACCACCTCCTCCCTAATACGATCGGCTTCACCATGATGGATCCAGTAGGTGTAGTTTGGTGTGAATCCATACTTGATAATATTCCCCCACGTGCTTCTTATTCTTTCTTACACGGTTGTCACATTTGAAGCAAGGACACGGCATCCGACTTGACCCTTTAGTAGCCTCGCCAAAAGAATGCTCCAAGAAAGCATTAGTCTTAGTCAGCCATTCTGGGGTCAATTGTTCGTGCCCCGTGTACATCCAATCACGGTTCTCCATCCTCTGGCATATATATATGTAAGGGAGTAGCATAACTAGGAATTGCATCTGCACGTCATTCCTACTCTCTAATAGGTGAGGATAGGTCCTAATCTCACCCGCGGATGCATAGATGAGATTGGTTTTCATGCTCCGTTCTGATCCGAGACAGAATTTTGGCAGCACCTCCCCGCTGTTCTCCCGATACACGTCCTACAAGGGAGAGTGTGTATCCAGAGAACAACAGGGAGGTGATGACAAAACTCTGTCTCGAACCAGAGCGGAGCACGAAACCAACCTCATCTATGCATCCGCGGGCTGTCCAAAATACATGGACAATCCAAAAGAGATATGGTCAGAGATATGCAAAAGATCTGCATACCTCCGATCGTATCTTTTTCAGACGGAAGACGCCTAACTGGGTTACATGAATAAAACATGCATGCAAAGGAGGAGGGGGTTATACCCTAGGTGCCGGTGAGGTCAGGCTAGCGGGGCGGTGGCGAGGCGGTGCAGTGGAGAGGCAAGGCAGTGCAGGTAGACCAGCAACGCTGACAAAGTCGATCGGCTTCGCCGACTTCCTCCCACGGGTCCTTCTCCTGTAAAAGTGAAAATTGATTAGTGTACAATGAAAATTTCGGCAGAACCTCCCCTGCACGGGGAGGTCCCCAAAACCTGCAAAAAACATAGACACGAAGGCCAACAAACACATTTATCGCACATAGGCACGAAGGCCATCATCCATCTACATACCAAACATACTAACTACTACTAACACTTCAAACTACTACTAACACTATAAACCACTACTAACACTATTACTAAATACTAATACTTACTAACTACTACTACACTAAAACTATTACACTACAAGTCTTGGGTATATACCTTTCCGGCGAGAACGGCAGGAGCAACAGCCGATGATGACGGCCGGCGGGGGTGGGGGGCTGGCCGGGGCTGTGGGGGCCGACTGGGGGGCGGTGGCGGGTGGCCGGCGATATAGGGCCGCAGCCGGGGTGCGGGGCTACGGGAGCCGACCGGACCGGCCGTTGTCGGCGGCCAGGGTGCGGGCCGGCCGGGGGGCGGGGAACGGCAGTCGAGGCCGGACGGAGGGCGGGAAAGGGCTGGTCGAGACGGCCGAAGGCCGGCCACGCCGGTTGAGGCCAGCCGTGCCGCGGGGAAGCCCGGCCGGGCAGCTGGAGGCCGCGCTCCGGCAAGCCCAAGCTCCGGGGGCAGCCGCACCGTGGGGAAGGGCCGCCCGCGGTGGCTCTGGTGCGGGGCAGCCTGGGCCGGGCCCGGGGCGGCTCGGCGCGCGCCCGGCGCGGCGCTGCTCCGGCGCGGCGGCTCGGGCCTCCGGCGCGGCTGTTCAGGGCGGGCGCAGCGCAGGGCGGCTCCAGCGTGGCATGGGACGACGGCGACTCGCTCCAGCGGACGCGCGTGGCCGTGGACAGTGCAGAGAATGAGGAAAAGAAAGGGAACGACCGGTTTTAAAAGACGCTTTGCCGAGTGCCGCCGATCTGGCACTCGGCAAAGAACGCTGTTGACTGCTTTACCGAGTGCCAGATCAGCGGCACTCGGCAAAGAACCTAACCGTTACTGAGTGCCGCCGATCTGGCACTCGGTGAAATTTTAAAAACCATGAAAAACTCTTTGCCGAGTGCCAGATCGGCGGCACTCGGCAAAAAGCCAAATATTTGTCGAGTGCCTCCGATCTGGCACTCGGCGAAATTAAAAAAACACAGGAAAAATAATTTCCCGAGTGCGAGCCCTCTGGCACTCGGTAAAGTTATATCTTTGCCGAGTGCTGAGCCCAGGCACTCGGCAAATTTTTTTTTGGATTTTGGACACCAATTTTTTTTGAATATTTAATACACTAACACAAAGAACATGTTAAAATATGGGACTTTTTTATTGCATTTCATTATATTTCTCTTGTTTATTTCGTTTTCTAGATTATTTCCGCAACATGTAAGTTTGAACCGGAGGAGCATCAAATAATAGATATCTTTCGTTCAAAAAATGTTATTCTTCTTTCTTAGTGTTAATTTAGGCTAAATCTAGGAACGGTCTTCGAATTTCGATCAACGCGCTGACGGGGCAGCGCCGCCTACGTGCATGCGAGTGGTTTTTTATTTATAAAAATGGGAACGAGTTCCAAAAATTATGAAACTTGGCGACAAGTCATGATATCATATGTGTGTGCTGTGGTAAAATTTTGAAACTTGTTCGAAACTTTTTCAAAATTTTACCACAGCACATGCATATGATATCATGACTAGTCGCCAAGTTTCATAATTTTCGGAACTCGTTCCCATTTTTTATAATTAAAAAACCACTCGCATGCGCGTAGGCGGCGCTGCCCCATCAGCACGTTGATCAAAATTTGAAGACCGTTTCTAGATTTAGCCTAAATTAACACTAAGAAAGAAGAATAACATTTTTTTGAACGAAAGATATCTATTATTTGATGCTCCTCCAGTTCAAACTTACATGTTGCGGAAATAATCAAGAAAACAAAATAAACAGGAGAAATATAATAAAATGCAATAAAAAAGTCCCATATTTTAACATGTTCTTTGTGTTAGTGTATTAAATATTCAAAAAAAAATTTGGTGTCGAAAATCCAAAAAAAAAAATTGCCGAGTGCCTGGGCTCAGCACTCGGCAAAGATATAACTTTGTCGAGTGCCAATCGTCTGACACTCGGCAAACTAAACGGAGCCGGATGTCGTCAGACATCCACCAATCTTTGCCGAGTGTCTATCGTTGCCGAGAGTCGGACACTCGGCAAAGGATTCCTTTGCCGAGTGCCGCTCTTTGCCGAGCGCCCGGCACTCGGTAAAGAACTCTTGGCCGAGTGTCTTTCTTTGCCGAGTGCGGCACTCGGCAAAGAGTGCCTTTGCCGAGTGCGCGAAATATGACACTCGGCAAAGAGTTTAGCACTCGGCAAAGGATGAGTTTCCTGTAGTGTTTGGAGGGGTTTTTTATGTTAAAATTAGGTTTGGTATCACTTTGGTCCATGTGATTCTTGCTGCCTATACCTTGAATTCATATATATGTGATAATATATGTTTTCTTCAGGAATAGATTAAAATTTTAGGCTGATTCTAGATTGTGTTGAATTCTGTGTGTTGGTATGATTATCCCAACATGTTCTGCTTATTTCTCATATTTGCGTCTTTTTTAAGATTAAGGAATCAGCATTCCGGTCTCCCACATATTTGCATCTATTGGACTTCTTTGTGATTCGTTGATTTTTGCAGATACTGAAAGCAAAAAAACAAAAAACACAAACTTGAATGATACGGTTTGAATTTTTCACTTGTAGTGTAACGCATGCATAGACAATCCCTTCTAAAGATGACCGAGATAAACTTCTTATTATTATTTCATATCATTACCGCATCTGTGAAAAGGATGATGTTTTTTTAGATGAAAATATTACTACCTTCCTAGCGATAGCGAGATTCGATCAGAATATATGGTGCAACTGTAACGATGCTTCTCAGGGCCAGGAAATTTTATGAGAATCCATCTCACACGCCGTGTGTTTGGAGTTGGGACCATTGCATGTACAGAAGAAGCAATGCAAGCATGAGGATGCGTATACATGCAGCACCGCCACACTGTCCCACTCCGCCGATGTGCAGTAGCTTGAACTAGCTGGCTTCGAATTTTGTTTCTTATTTTAACCCAAAGCCAATATTTTAATAGAAGCATTTTCAGAAACTATGCCTTATCGTCACTCCAAGAGTACACATATATGCTTTTGAATGCATGCATGGAAATATTGAACTTGTGTTTTCAATACTTTCAATTTTAATACAAATAGAACTTAATTTTGAGCATACATATGTTCTGTTAAGTAGCTTTGGATTTCACTTGAGCACATATATGCTAGGAAATTAGATGACAACACTGCTTTCCGAACTGTGAATTTAGATGGCTTTTCCCAGATTTTGGAAACCATTTTGGGGGCTAAATAGTAGCTTAACCAAAAACTCAAATATAGTGTTCGGAGGAAAAAAAACTAAAATTTAATACTAAAAATTATTACACCAAATCTAAGTAAAATAGGTTGGGCTTGATTTCAAAACTTTGGAGGCTCTTTGGTCCTTCATTTGGATCGACCAAAAAAAATCTTCAAAAGCAATGGATCGAATGGACGTCACACACCATGCTAAAATGGCATATGACTTAGTTTATTGTTCACGATAGGAAAAATGGCGTGACCTGTCGATTGGTCACAATAAATAAAATGGTATTACTGAAACTCCATACCACGTCAATGGCACACGTGGAAAGTGTCCGCAAGGATGCTTGCATATGTTCATTTAATCATGACAATATATATGTGGTGTTCATATTCATTTGTCACACAGGTAAATCTAATTCCTGAAAATTAAATTCAGTGTGTGATTTCTTAAAATTATTTTTAAGGTTAAAAGACAAAAAAATCACTGTGCCTTCTAGCTACAACACAAACAATAGAAACATTTTTATAGCTGAACTGAACACATACATGCATGTCATTCCTCCCACTCTAAGGGACCTTTTGGAACCAGAAATTTTACAAGAATTAGTTCATTTTCACAGAACAAACAAAAAAAGGGAAAAGTTTCCTACGTTCCAAAGGGACCTCAAAGGCTCAGCTGCACAGTATAGCAGCACTGTAACCATGTCCTTCCCCTCTCCTTTCTGTAGCCATGTCCTTCCTAGCTGTAGGCAGTAGCGCTACTAGTTGGAACAGTATATGTATCTATAACTACTACTGCATATAGAACCTCCCATCAGTTGAACAATCTACGAGTAGTTCTCTCCTTGTTACTTGGGCCGGCTCCGCGACTATTGATTACCGTAGCAGCACTGTAGCATGAAGCTGTTGGAGCTATGACACTTTCCTCTGGTGGCTTCTCCTCTTTCTAGTTCATTTTTCACCTAAAAACACGCTGCAATTTCAAACAGCACAATATTTTCACAAGGAGCCGGAGCACCTAGGAGCTATACCAAACAAGGTCTTGCAAGCTAAGATGACACATATATGTAGAGATACATGATAGAGTACTTAAGAGTATATATAGCTACAGAAACTGTGATGATGTGATCTCTTGTTCTCTCTCTCCAATTCTTGGGCGTATGTATGTAGATATTACTTAGCCAAAAGTAACAGCCATTAATACCTGCACATATCAATAGGACGAGACGGCCGGTCCTCATCACAATTGGCGTGCTGTCTTATTTGAGTTTTAATTAGGAAAATAATCTTCTCTTATCTCTCTCTCCCCTTCACCACCAGTACCAGTAGCACCACCACCACTTGCAAGCAGCAATCAACCTCATTCGTCCTCGTCCGTCCAAGAGCTAGCTAGAAGAATACCGCACCGCACAACCGTATAGGCCGGCCGGCCATCCATCCATCGTCTTGTACATGTCTAGCTGGGTCTCCATCGATCTGTCTCTGTGTGTGGCGTGTGGGTGTAGTTAGGGCTGGTGGTCTTGTACTAGTCGTCCTCCTCCTCTGGTCCAGCGGCTGCGTGCTATAAAGAAGCTACCTAGGCTGGCTCCGGGGAGGAGAGGTAATGACACAAGCAGGCCGCCGTCGATCGAGCTCGACCATGGGGGGCGGAGGATCCGGAGACCACCAGCAGCAGCATGGCGGAGGCAGTGGCGACGATGGGCAGCTGCAGCAAGGCGGAGGCGACATGGTGATGCCGGGGTTCCGATTCCACCCCACGGAGGAAGAGCTCATCGACTTCTACCTCCGCCGTAGGGTGGAGGGCAAGCGCTTCAACATCGAGCTCATCAACCTCGTCGACCTCTACCGCTACGACCCATGGGATCTCCCGGGTAAGCCGCACATAAGCAAGCAGCATGTGAACTGCCACCGTATACCAGCTAGCTCCTGCTAATAAGGAGTAATATCAAGGCGATCTGGCATATATGATTTCATGCATGTGACCGACCCCCTTTATTTTCTTTTCTTTTCATCTCATGTGATCCATAGCCTGCTTTTTGCTTGCTTGCTTTTTCATGCATGCGATGATGGTGCCTATTTTTTGCTTTTGTGTCTACTAACTACACGGATGCTCATCATCTCATGCTCTACATAAACCACCGCAGCTTTGGCTTCGATTGGGGATAAGGAGTGGTACTTCTATGTGCCGAGAGACCGCAAGTACCGCAACGGCGACCGGCCCAACAGGGTCACGCCGTCCGGCTACTGGAAGGCCACGGGAGCCGACCGCACGGTGTACGTCGAGGTCAAGCGGCCGATCGGGCTCAAGAAGACGCTGGTGTTCTATGTGGGGAAGGCGCCCAAGGGACTCAGGAGCAGCTGGATCATGAACGAGTACCGCCTTCCTTCAGGCGAGGCCGACCGCTACCAAAAGGTAGGAACAAAACTCTAGCTTTATTTCCTTCATCTGTTAATTAACAAGCAGTAGTATAAACAACAAAGATGTTTTTTCTTGAGAAATTCTCCTCGCTGCGTTGCTTTTTCAATTTGTTTTCCTTAATTCTGTTTTCTTTTTTTTTAGTTCCCTGATATAATATCTTGAGAAAGCACAAAAAGTTGAAAGATGCCTCCACTGCTTGAAATTCCTCTCACTTTTGGGACTTGGGGGTTCTTGATTGATGATTGCTAACTAGCTTCTGTTCGTGATCGCCGGCTGCCATGAGTATATATGCAAACACTACTCTTGTTAAAAGCAAAGTGCACCGTGCAAATTGCACGTGCAAGATCCACCTAAGTTAATTAGGTTATTCCCATCACTTGCAAAAAAAAAATACTTGAAATTTTTCTTCAGTACATGTCCAAGCCTTTTTAGAACTAAAAGAGAAGGAACTTGAAAACTTTTCCAAGTTTCTGTACAGATCGGTTACTCTTTTCTTCGGCTTTTCCATTTGCAAAGACTGGTCCCTCCATTTTGGATGTATGAATCATCACACCCATCATATAGATGTAAAAAGTTTTTGCAATTTACTTTTCAAGATCTGCACATATCTGGGATAATAGCTACTCAAAAGGGAAAGCTACTTCATGGTTCTAAAACAATAGTAGTAGAGAACTGTGGAATGGTCACAACATCAGATCTAAGAACGAAATTTAATTAATATTTTGGAGTACTGTTGTGCCTATTTGCTTAGTGTAGCATGAAGCACAACCTCCTTTACATGTAAAAACTTTTTCAAGTGACATTTTTAATGCTGGCTACAAAATTCCTCTCTTTCAATAATTAACCAGCATGATGTGTACATATACTTAATCACTTGTGCATAAGAAAATTTTCAGACTCTTCTAATTACATGAGTTAATACCTTTTAGGGTTTATTAGGAATGCCAATTTAATTTTGTATTAATCTTGATTAATTACTTTCATATCATATATAGGAAATTTCTCTTTGCAAAGTGTATAAACGACCAGGGATTGAGGACAACTTTCACCTCAGCACCACAACAACAAGATCATCCAGCTCAAAGGCTGCAGCGACCATGGAAAAGAAGCACCACCGGACTTCAGCATCACCCCGCCTGGCACCAATGTTCGACGGTGGCCACTCAACAGCTCACATGAACAAGCCATACAGTGGAGCAAACACCACCATAGCCATGACATCGTCAGCTGCAGCTCGAGCAGCAACAATGGCGCCACAGACGTCAATGTTCCTGTCAACCCCCTCTCTTAGCTCCACCACATCGACGGAGGAGGATGGTACATCACTCTACCACATGAAAGGTGCTAACCCACCGATGCTGCCTTCTTCCACACACGCCCTTCTTAATGCAAACTCCGCTACAATGGCAACAATTCCAATAGATGAGCTGAGTAGGGCAATTGGATCATATAATAATAGCCAAGGAAATCCTAACCAGCCGCCCTTGCCATCACAAGGTCCATTGCTTCCTTTTCCTAGCATGGAGAAGATTTGGGATTGGAATCCTCTCCTAGAATCTCCCAAGGTTTGCACAAGCTTCAAGTGACTTTCAAGTGGCTCGAAGCATTTATATGCATGCTTGCATGCGTGCACGTATTATATATGAATACAAGGTGTGTATATGTGCAGACACATAATTATTATTTGGGCTAGAACATGGTTAAGATGTAATGGGATATATAGGATGAGTTAGTTCTAGTCCTATGTAATGCTCCGCTATATTAATCAGTTCACCATCTCACATGAATAGCTGGTGTAACAATATGTCAATTTCTATTATTTGATAATGCAGACCTTGTAGCATAACTCGATTAGAGATGGAATAAAGATTATTTGGTCATCTGGCCTTAGGCTTATACGTATATATGTTTCAATGATCATTTCAACTTAATTTATTGTTGCCCGAGCATTACTTTACAGATTTCATGTTTACATGAAATGGCAAAAACGTATGCAGAAATATGTCCATATTATTTTTTACATATACACTGTTGGGAAAATGCTATTGTGTGATTATCATCTTCTAGCTAGCTAGGTTCTTAAAGTAAAAGTGCTTTTGCATGATCTTATGTATGTTAGGTTCCCAGTTCAGAAACCATAAGTATAGTTATAATATTGTGGAATAGTTAATGTGGTTGTATGTGATGTTTGAACCAAAAGCATTAACAAGAATAGAACCATTGTAGTGCAGCACATATATATATCCATTCTTCATGATCTGCCAATATTAATCATATATAAGGTAGACACAGTTAGCCAACTTTGAAGTGGAGTATTGAGAGACAATATATAGCCACAATAAGAATGTCTTCTTTTCCTCCAATAAAACTTGATTTTGAAGCACAACCATAAAACACAGTGCTTCAAGATTGGTCGAGTCCTCCATATAAAAGTATAATACACACTGCTTCAAGAGCTTGGTCCTCCATAAATAAACAGGAGTGATCTTTGTAGAAGTTGGCATTAGTTTATTCATTATCTAATCTAATCTAAAAAGGAAAAAAAAAGACCGGAGAGATCGATCTTCCATATATAACCCTTAGGGGCTGTTTAGTTGGCAAAATTTTTGGCGAAATGCTACTGTAGCAGTTTTGTTGTGATTTGGTAAATATTGTCCAATCATGATCTAATTAGGCTTAAAAGATTTGTCTCGTCCATTTCGTCTAAACTGTGTAATTAGTTTTATTTTTTATCTATATTTAATGCTTCATGCATGTGTTCAAAGATTCGATGTGACGGGGAATCTGAAAATTTTGGCAAAATTTTTGGCATCTAAACGGTGCCTTAGACGTGCATGATATACTTCCCCTGTCCTAAAATATAAGGGTCGAAATGAATTTGTACTAAGTCAAACTAAGCTAAATTTGACCAAGTTTAGATAAAAGTATTAACATCTACCACACCAAAGATGTACATTAGGAAAATATATTTCTCTATATATCCAATCATGCTAATTTGATTTCATAAATATCATTCCTTTTTTCTTAGTCAAATTTAGCATTATTTGTCTTAGAATAAACTTAGATCCCTTATATTTCAGGGCTAAGGGAGTATATACTCACTCCATTTCAAATTATAAAATGTTTTGATTTTTTCTAAATTATATCCAATCATGCTAATTTGATTTTTTTCAGGGCTAAGGGAGAATAAACTTAGATCCCTTATAAAATGTTTTGTTTTTCTATGTACCTAGACATATTGTAATCTAAGTACATAACAAAAGGTATGCATTTAGAAAATCCAAAATATCTTATAATTTGGAACGGGGAGAGTAATAGATTAATAGTATGTTAATTTTCTCTTGTTGTTTGCTCTTTGATTCATACAAAACTCATCTCATGGAAATGTGGTGGTGTGCATATATGGCATTTGAAGGTGTTTTGACAAGCTTGCAGTCAGCATCATGTATATCATATATCTGTTCGTAGAAATGTGGTAGCCTGGTAGGAGTATATCTCATGCATCAGTATGCATGGGCTTGTCATGGCATTTCGAGTGCACGCACAAAACCGAGCATATGAGCCGAGAGGCGTCCACTTCGATCCCTATGCAGAATTATAAGCAAGCATGTGTGATCGAACACGAGGTTCTCGTATTTAATTTGTTGGCAAACTTATAATTTTAAACGGCAATAAGGCATAGGAGTTCATTTTTATTTTTTTTGTTAACTTTTAGTTTCAAGTATATATAAAGGAGAGAGAACTAGAATGATTTAATCTGTTCATATGGGCACTTTTTTCAAACACATCGTCTACCTTATTTGTTTTATTTATGAAGAAAAATGAAATGAAACAATATACATAATAGTGCACTATTCGACCATCAACCAAACGCCAGTATGATTATGTGGCATTTTCTTGAAAACACAAATTTGAAATCTCACATTAAGATTCATTAACCTATAACCAATATAATGGTTGAATGCATGACTCATAATTGACGCAAATGAAGATACGACCTCGCGTGAAGTAGTTAAAAAACATATATATGAGTATATGACCATGTGAACTAGTTAGGTTCCTCGCCTAGGGTTTGAGCAAGCAGCAGGCACTCATATTTACGCCTAATTATTCTTTTATTAGTGATACATAATGTGCGAGTTCAGTTCAATGTTGTTTCATGAATTGTTAAAAAATAATTTATCCTTATTTATTGTAGTTGTCTATATCATTCGAGCCCATTTTCTTCGAGCTGAAAAAAAAAACTCGACTCGTGAGGGTAAGACAGTCCCTGTGCATTATGCTTAAGAAGAGGACCTTCTCACGCAGGTCGAGAAAACCCCCGAACCTCTATCCTACCCATACACAGCAGCACCGCAACTCCCGTGAGACTGGGCTGTTCTTAGACCTGTGCTTTGGCGTGAGGTAGACGAAGAGATTTTTTTCAACGCACAGCTGGGTGCAAAGCGCACAGCCAGCTGGTCTAGCATTCGCTTGCATTTTCTCCGAGCTGAGAAAAGGTGAAATCAACATTTAGCTAGAATGAAATTGACTTTCATTCAAAATCAACTAATTAATCTTAATTTCAACAACAAATTAAAGAAGTGGTTTGAGACGATAGAACCAGCTTAATATAACGATCTATTTTAACAACAAAGGCGACAACGGTGCGCGAGAGAATAACTTGGCAAAAAAACTTGAAATGTTACATCATCTCTCAAACAGTCTTGCTCATATCCAATCGTTTATCTTCTTTTCTTTTTGTGAAATTATTAAACAAATCCAGTACTGTACTGTGAGGATATGCTTGCTGGTGGCGGAGGCCGGAGAGGAGCAGTCAAGTGTGGCGGTCCAGTTGGTGCACACATACACGCGCCGCCGCCATGTATGATGCAGGCCTTGCCGTCGCCGACCGTGTTTACTCCACAGTCTGCACTGCACATTCCACACGGCGCCTTCGTGCTCATGCTGTCAACGCACTTATGACCTTGTTAGCCATAAATACATACTTCATACCAAGTATAAGTCAAACTTATCTAATCTATTTTGATTAAGTTTATGAGAAAAATATATTAACATTTATAATAACAAATAAATGCACTGTCGAAACAGGGCAGTGGAGGCAAACTGGGCTCCAGTGCCTGCTTGGCTGCATCAAAGGCCATGTTTTAATCCCAAAGCTTGCCACTAAATTTTACTATGTAAAAAAGAAGATTCCCGTTACATTAAAATATCAGTACATGTATGAAGTACTAAATGTAGACGAAATAAAAAACTAATTGTATAGTTTTGTTGTACTTTGCGAGACTAACATTTTGAGTCTAATTAATCAATGTTTAGACAATTATCACCAAATAAAAACAAAAATACTACAGTACTATACAGTGCATTACACTGATTTGGGGTGCTCCCAATCAGTCATTAAACTGCAGCAGCATGTCAGGCGATAGAGAGTACCTGTCCAGTTTGTCATGATGACTTGCTAGCTTTTGCATTCAGTTCTCGTAGCATGGCCCCGTTTACTTTCCATGCGAACCCAAAATATTTCATCTTCCACTCATCACATCGAATCTTTACATATATGCATGGAGCATTAAATATAAGTAAAAAATTAACTAATTACATAGTTTGTCTGTAAATGTCGAGACAAATCTTTTAAGCCTAGTTAGTCCATAGTTGGACAAATTTTGCCAATTAACAACGAAAGGTGCTACAGTAACTTTTCACCCACTTTTCTGTAACTAAACACACCTATATGTAGCAGTCATGGCAGCTCACTCGTTGCTACTCCTGCAATACTAGGCTGAGACCTACGTATAATGGTGCTAGAAGTAGTTCTGACAGCCTGTTTAATTTGCAAAAAGCAAACCCAGTACCTGTCACATCGAATCTTACGGCATATGTATGGAGTACTAAATATAGGCAAAAGAAAAAACTAATTACACAGTTTGGTTGTAAATCACGAGACAAATCTTTTGAGCCTAATTAGTCCATGATTGGACATAAATTGCCAAATATAACGAAAAGTGCTACAGTAGCCAACCCAAACTTTTTCACCAACTAAACAAGCCCTTAATCATTGTTTATGCTCAATAAATTCACATGTCGTGGTGCTTACCATAGAAATTGGGATAATGTTTAGCACTGAATTAAATTAGCCCCCCCTGATGTTGAGTCTCACTCTGCCACTGTGTCGAAATATATTTCATGGTAATCTTATTTTGATGATGTAGATGTTTGCGCACTTTTCTATAAATCTGATTAAAAAAACAGAGAAGGTTGACTTAGGGCAAAACTAAAGAGTTGTTCGCTTGGCTGAAAAGTCATGGCTAAAAGTATTGTTCGCTAATTTGTTGTGAGAGAAAAACACTATTCGTTAGCTGAAAAAGTACGGCTTATAAGACAAGCGAACAACGCCTAAAATGGCTTACAATTTGTAACTAGCGGAAGTACTCCCTCTGTTCCAAATTATAAGACAGTTTGACTTGTCTCTCATTGTACTCTCTCCGGGTTTTTTTACATGCCACGTTAGCTTTGTTCAAGTCAAACATTACTATCTTTTACCTTCCATTCCAAAAAAAAACCCTTACAGTTTCATAATATATGATCTAGATTAGTGAATCTAAAAACATAAATCTTATGTCATGAATCTATTTAGGTCTTTTGAAATTAATGGCCAAAGATATATATATATATAACTTAGGACAAAGCTAATACAACATGTAAAAAATAGAGGGAGTACCTGCATCTAGCTAAAGCTGAAGCATTATGAAAATTTGACATGTTAATTGCACACAAGTTACTAATGGAAAATTTTCTCTCTAGTGGGCCTCTTGGCCTGGGTTGAAAGCCCACTCCACAACTGGCTGAAAACCTCGGGGAGCTTATGGTTACGGCCCATGTGTATCCTATTGTGCTAGACCGTCTGCCCACTGCTTGTCTTCCTTCCTTCTAGGAATTCACTTTGGTAAGACCACTTTTGATGACCAAAATTGATCCATTAGAGCCTTGCTGATGTCGACAAAACTGGCTAATATGGGTTGGCAGGCTAGCTACGCCGAGTGCTTGGCACATTGGAGCTTTGTGTCGAGTTTTAGGTTGTAAATGATCTCCATATGGAATAAGACCATCATGAACAGTTCTAATAATTTGTGTCAGGCTCGCGAGAAGATTTTTGGCCATTGTTTGTGCCACATAGTCAATACCTCCATTCCCGCCCTCCACCAACCCAAAGAAACCACACAACATCTCCTAACTTACAACCAAAACTTACAAAGCGAAATTTCCTTGTTCTACTTCTCCGTATTCTCATATCTAAAAATAATAGTCAGAGATTCAATTCCAATGAACCTCTCGACGGTGGCATGGTTAGGGCAACGGAGTATCAAAGAAAAAAATATGCTAGTAGCCTCTATGATAGGGAGTAGCGGTAGTCCATGCGTATCTAAGCATGTAAGGATAGATTAGGAATTAGGATAGAAAACTGTTGGCGGAGGATTCTTTAATCTTCATCATGTCCAAGATACCAAGATTGGAAGTTGTTTTACTTCGCTCATATATGTACTTTCCTTCAGCTACAAATCAAGATTGGAGTACTAAACTATTGGCGATTCTAGGTACAGTGCGGGAAAATAAGGGAATTGCTAGCGTCCGCGTCGGGACGCTCAAGCCAGCTGCGCCTACCCGTGCGCTAGCCCACACGCGGCATGCTTGCACCTGCATCACATGGGGGGCCACGCTGCTTGTTTTCCGCGCATGCGCGCCCACGCAGGGCCACGTCTTGATCTACGCCCACTCTTGTTTCCTGTGCCTGCCGCTCATGCCCCTCCACTCCCACACGCATGCACGCGGGCCCAATAGCTGCAAGTAGGTGGTAATGGCAAGTGGGTCTCACTACTACATTCAAACATCAGATCTACTTTTGCAACATCCAGATAAAACATTTGCAACATACGTCTAAAATAGATAAAATGTTTGAAACATACAATTGAAACACCATTGCAACATGTGTTAAACATCCTGATTTACTTTTGAAAACATAGAGATGCAACAGTTGTAACATACAAAAGAAGAGAAATGAAACACTTGCAACATACATGTACAAAAAATAGATGAAACATTGGTGATAGATGCTTGCAACACACGTGTACATCCATTGCAACATATACAACATCCTGATCTACTTTTGCAATATCTGCATGAAACAATTGAAACATATATCTGAAATAACTGAAATAAACATAGGCTTACAACTTGTCTAAAAATGTCCAGAAACACTTGAAGCACAACATCGTTGCGTGGCCATGACCTACCTAGTGGGGAACTACGATGGCGCAGGCCTCCCCTACCTGTTGACGACGCGAGGTGGATGGGGGCGCAGGCCCAGGCCTCCCTGCTTCCTCTTCTGCGATGGGCGAGGGTCCCGATCATATCTCATGATGGTGCGAGTTGTCGCCGCTCTGACGGAGAAGGTCATGGCTGGTCCGGCGCGAGCTGTCGCTGCTCCGACGGAGAAGGCCGTGGCAGGTCCGGCGTGAACTGTCACTGCTCCAGTGGAGAAGGCGGGCGGCGAGCTGGAGAGGACCACAGCGGGTCGGAGGCACGGTGGCCATCGGGTCCCCGGCCGCTGTGGAGAACGCTGGGGCAGCGTGGCGGAGCGCGGTCGCAGCGGAGCTACGATGATTTTTTTTTGGAGAATGGAGACAACAGGCTATGGTTAGGGGCTTGTTGATGAGAGACTATGACTATTGGAATTTTTTTATTTTTAGTCCAAATTTGAAACAAATTTTAAATTTAACCCGCGTTTGAATTTTTTTTAAATCTAACCCGTTTGGCCCCGCCACCATGCATGGCGGGGCAAATGCACTGAACCCCGCCATGCATGGTGGCGGGGTACAGGTCCCACGTGGCGGGGGACGTGGCATGCCACCCGGGTGTACCCCACCATGATGCGTGGCGGGGTATGCCAAACCCGCCACCCATCATGGCGGGGCACGACCTAAATAAAAGCCGCGCCCCGTCACGCCCGCTCGGCCGACGCCCCGCATTTGCAGCCGCGCCGCCGTCGTTGCCTGCGCCCCCAGCGACGCCGAGCCGCCGCCGGAGCCGCCACCGTCTCCCGGAGCCCCTCCCCCGCGCCCCGGCCGCGCCCCGCCGCGCCGCCGCTCCTCGCTGCGCCCCGCCGCCGCGCCATCGCGCCGCCGCTGCCGCGGCCGCCGCGCTGCCGCAGCCACCGTAAATAATTTTTTTATTTTGTCATTACTATTATTTATTTGTAGTAAATATTATTAAGTTATTATTATTTATTTAGTTAATTATTTAATATTCTTTGTATTAAACGATTATTTAGTTATTTAACATTAGTTATTTAGTTAGGTATTGAATTATTTAGTTTGTTATTTAGTTATTTAGTTAGTTAACAATTATTTGTAGTTAGTTAATATTATTTGTAGTTAGTTAGTTATTTAGTTAGATAACGATTAATATTAGTTATTTAGTTAGTTAACGATCATTTGTATTTAACGATATTTTTGATAGTTAGTTAATATTAGTTTTTAGTTAATGGGTTCGTATTAGTTATTTAGTTATTAGTTAATTAGTTAACGATTATTAGTTATTCGGATGTTATTAGTTAATATTATTTATTTAGATACTAAGTAAGTTAGTTACGTGGTAGGTAAGTAAGGTTAGTTAGTTATTTATGTAGTAATTAGTGCTACCATATTGGTCAGTTGATAATCGGATGTCAAATCGTTTTGTAGATGGATTACGGTGTAAGAGTTTTTTACGGAGGAAGTGTTAGGAGAGAGGATTGCCAGTTTGAGGATATGTATGAAGAATTGGAATGGTTTGATGGCACCCCTAGTTTCCGCGATCTATGTGACCGTTTGAGTTTGAAGTTTGGCGAGGCTTTCACACTAAAGGGTAGGTTCGATGTTGGAAAGAATAGGACACACTATGTGATGATGGACTTGTGCAACCAAGCAGAGTGGTCCCGATACAATAGGGTCATCCAAGGTTCGAATGTCGGCATGGCTGAGTTGGTGCTGGAGAATGTTGAGAATGAGGAGCCGTCCTTCGACAGTGGTACTCTAGGAGATTGTGGTGTGCAGATACAACAAACTATGGAGAGTATGGACTTGGATGGTAATTTGACGCAGGAGCGGGTTCATTCTCCTTCAGTTGGTCATATAAGCAATGATTTTGATGTAGACGAGTTTGAATAGGAGGAGGAGGAGACGGCAGAGGAGAAAATGATTGGTGATGATGTTTGCACTAATTCTAACGATTTAGGAAATGAGGAAGGAGGTCCACATGCCATGCAGAGTCAGGGCACATTAGCCACCGGTTATCCAGATGATGGAGTGGAATATGAAGGATGGAGCAGGGTTAGGGAGCCACAACAATATGTTGCACCACCCTCTTATACATCGGCAGAGCTTACACAGCTGAGGGAGGCTGGCTTGCCCTTTACCGGTGTGCCAAATTATAACGATGTAAGTATGTTGCATATGACAGTTTGTGACATGGGTTTGCAGATGTGTAAGGAATCATTGTATAACCATAAAAATTTAATACTGAGGAAGGGAATGCTTTTCAATACGATGTCTAAGATGAAGTTGTTCCTTCAGGACTATGCTGTGTATCATCATAGGCCTTACACGGTTCGACATTCTGACAAGGAGGTAAAATTCCACATATTATGTAAGGCTGGATTCCCGTGCTCGTGGAAGTTGAATGGACGAAAGAGGCGGAGTGATGGTAAGTGGAAGGTAACTTCAGTGGAACAACCGCACAGATGCCAGACTAATGAGGGCAAAAGGTACCATCCGTAGTTGATGGCTCGGTACCTAGCCCATCGTATATTGGGTCTTGTAGATAAGGACAACGACGTATCGGTGTCTTTCTTGCAGGAGACCATAGTCACATTTGTTGGGTATGAGGTCACGTATGGAAAGGCTTGGCGGGCAAAGCAAATTGCCCTGGCAATTCGCTAGGGTAGCTGGGAGGAAGCCTATAACAGGGTTCCACGCATTTTGTGTGCGATGGAACACTTCAACCCTGGCATGAGATCGTTCATATACACAGGAGGGTTGTATCTTCAGAACCCGTTGAGGCATATTCTGTACCGTGTGTTCTGGTATTTCGATCAGTGCAAACATGCATTTTAGTATTGTCGGCCAGTTGTTCTTGTTGACAGCACGTTCCTCACCGGCAAATACAGGGGCACATTGATGATGGCTGCTGCTGTAGACCCAGAGAACCAGATAGTGCCAATGGCTTTTGCTTTGGCAGAGGGGGAAAACAATGATTCATGGTCATGGTTTATGCATCTGCTCCGTGTTCATGTGCTTGGCCCTTCTCGCACCATTTGTCTGATTTCGGACCGTCACATTGGAATTCTTAATGCAGCCGGTGAACACATTGATGGTCACTCGCCCCTAGTGCACCGTTGGTGCATGCGGCATTTTGCCGCTAATTTCTGGCGGCGTCAACACAAGAAGGATGTGGCTGACAAGTTAAAGGAGCTTTGTAATAAACGTACGGAACGCGAGTTCAACGAGACTATGGCAGAACTAGAGAAGATGCTCAACCAAGCTAGCAAGGCATGGTTAGACCAGCAGATGGAAAATAAAGCTAAGTGGGCATTACCATATGATGAGGGTGGCTTCCGGTACGGCATCATGACAACAAACTCCTCTGAGTCTTTCAATCGTGTGTTCAAAGGCGTTTGATCTCTCCCAATGTCTGGTATTGTTGAGTTCTCTTTTAGGAAGTGCAATGAGTATTTTGTTAAGCGGTATGGCCTAGCCCTAAGGAATGAAGAGGAGCTTGGAAGATGGGGGAAGGCTGCACACGAATATTTGAAGGAGGCTGAGGAATTGGCCAAACAACAGGTTGCCGAGGCTTATGGACGGGACATGCTTGTTTTCTGCGTACGAGCTAGAGGGGGCACAAACCTAGGCGGCGAACGATTTGGTGGGCGAACTTACCGTGTCGATCTTGATAAAGTAGAATGCAGTTGCAATGTCCCTCAGATCATGCATGCCCCTTGCTCACACATGATCACCTCTTATTGGCTTAGAGGTTTTGACCACATAGTTGCACCATACATGTCACCCTTGTATCTCCGTGCCAACACCCTCAAAGTTTGGGAGAAGAGTTTTGAGCCATACCTTGATGAGTCGCAGTGGCCTCCATATTATGGTGAGGACTACGCGCCTTATCCGGACCTGAAGAAGGTAGGGAAGGGAAGGAGGAAGAAGAAGCGACTGAAAGGCGATATGGACAATATGAAAGGTTACGGCGCCGACATGTATGGTGGCGGGGACTTTGACGAAGAACGTGCGCAGAACCTTTGCTCCATTTGCAAGAATCCTGGTCATAACGCAAGATTTCATAGGCGGGCGAGACAAGAGATGGTTTATATTGTAAACATGCATTTATGATATTTTAATCTTCAAATTTACTTGTCTTTGTTTTTTTATAACATTAGTAATTGTTCTAATGTTATTAATGTTGTCTTTGTTTTTTCAAACAGGCAGGTTCAGGGTTGCAAGATGGAGGCGTGGGCTCCTCATCCGCGCTTTAGCCTCATTGAGGCGGACTACGACAAGGACCACTGGGCCCAGGCCTTGTCGGAGAAGCAGGGGTCGTTGCGTGCGCTTCGTGTTCGCACGCACCGCGTACATAGCTGGGACGAGCGATACGCGACCTACATACAGCGGGCAGGCTTCCTTGAGATCGTTCGGGTCTACAACAGTACACTCCCCACACTAGACCCTGCACTTCTTACTGCCTTTGTTGATAGGTAACATTGCATTTTGCATTTATTGTCTTTATTTTGTAAAATTGGGTCGTCAACTTGCCTATAACTAGAAACTTGTAATGATGCAGGTGGAGACCGGAGATGCACACCTTCCACACACCATGTGGGGAAATGACTATCACAATGCAGGATGTCAAGATGATATTGTGTCTCAGTTTGGCTGGTCATCCGGTGACTGGGGTCATCGACGAGTCTAATTGGGTAGACTTGGTGGAGCAGTTCTGTGGTAGGAGGCCATCAGAGGCTGAAGTTAAAGGCACAAAGTAAGTTCATATTTGCGCCCCATTGAAATCACTAATACAACCATTTCAGCTATATCTATTTTTGTAGAATAATGCTTAATTGTAATTGCAGGAAGACCTCAGGAGTGTCGACGTCATGGATAACCCAGCACTTTGGTGCAGGGCCTCCGATCGGTGCTCTAGATCACGAGGTCGAGGTGTATGCAAAGGTGTGATTGTGGCACTTCTTGGGCGCTTTCTTGTTCCCCGACTCCTCAGGCGACAACATCAGCTAGATTTTCTTGAGGATCCTTATCCAGCCACTGGAGAACATTGCAACCTATAGCTGGGGTACCGCGGTCCTTGCTTGGACATACCGTCAACTTTGTACCGCCTATCGTCGCCAGTCGACCAATGCCAACCTAGGTGGCTACTCGTACCTACTTCAAGTATGGATTTGGGAGCGGTTTCCGGTTGGGAGGCCTACTAAACCTCCGCATTTGCCTGTGAGTACATTGACTACTTTGATATCTTCATACGACTAAAGAGATTAGTGACACTGTGTTTGTGTGACTTGCAGGTTTGGCAGCATGAAGACGTTCTACCCACCGCCCTTTTCATCTGGAAAGACGCTAAGGTAGTGAGGGGCGAGCTAGAAAGGAGGTACAAGCAGTACACGAATGCGATAGACGTATTGACACACAACTACGTAAGTTATATCCACATTTCCTACTAAAGGCATTATCAATGAGATTGATACTAAATTAAGTTTTTTTACTTTGCAGGTAACATGGACACCGTGGTCTAGGTGGGAGCTAGAGGACTACCTTAGTCCGCGCTGCGAGGAGGAAGGGGACGAGTGGCTTTACGAAGGGCCACTTATCTTCTTCCATGTCGTCGAGATGCACTACCCTTTCAGGGTTTACAGACAGCTCGGGAGGTTGCAGGGAATTCCACCGCTGTACTCCACCAACGCTCAGTTGCATGGGTACGATGCCAATATGTTTATTCTACTTAAGTGCCTCATTTCTAATGCAATATGGCAATGCAGGATCGATCGAAGGCTTGGGACCACGCAAAAGGATTGGGCGGTGACGCATGAACCACATTTGTTTAATTAGTATAATAGGCATCCTCGCCACCTCAACGAACTTCCACAGCACCACCCGGCAAGATGGATGGAGTACCTGCAATGGCTGCAGCGAAGTACGAGGACTCATCTCATGGTCCCGTACACCAACATGCCTGCAGATGCGGCCGATGAGGATGACATCGCCGATGCGTTCGACGATGCGCAAAGGGTGCAAACACAACTTCTTAGGGCCCCTCTAAATAGATACGTGGTAAGTACTTTGCACTTACATCCTCAAGCGAGGTAAGAGTTTTAAAATTCAATCAAAATGATCGAGTTAACCTTGTGTGATGTTGTAGGCACAACAGTTGTCGAACTACTCCGAGGAAGCTTCTAGGCAACTTTTTCGAACTAGGGACGACAAGACCAACCCTCTTCGCGCCTTTGTCAAGGTACTTTTGATAGTAACATTCGTGACTACAACTCAGTTACCTTTAAAATTCACGCTTACTAATGGTTGTTGTCATCTAAACCTGTAGAGAATGAAAAAAGGCTGCAAAAAGTTGGCTCAGAAGCTGAGCTGTGCGGACACGACTTTGGACGTACCGTACAACCCCACGTGGTCCAGGAGCCCGACGATGTCCACCACAGCTGCTTCTACTAGCGACACCAGGGCTGCGTCCTCGTCTATTCGTACTCCGCAGGACAGAGGGAAGGGTCTAGCGGCTGCGGACGATGTGGATGAGGCACTTCAGTATGACACAACGAGTGGCGACGACGACGACGAGGACGTTCCCCAGTGGGAGTACACCGGTCACGAGGAGATGGGTGCCTCACAGCTATACGGTGCTCCTTTTGGTACACAGGGGTCGACTACACACGGCAGGAGAACTACACACCAACCGAGCAACAGGTCCCTATGCTTTGCTTTTTCTTTAATTCTACTGTTCGTAGCTCAACATTTAGAGTAGCTCATCAGGTTGCTTGCTTGCAGGGGCCGTCCTCGACGCAGTAGTTCGATCGTGGACATAGGCGGCAGCGCGAGAGGCAGCAACAGGACCGCACAGACGTTGGCTGGAGAAGCAACGTGGTCCCTACGAATCCGAGGAGGCGACGGAGACCGCGAGACCCCTACACCCCTGACGATTAGTAGAGTAGTCATATTTAGCAGGCGCCGGACACATGTTATCATAGTTATGTAGTGCTAGAATAATTAAATTATGTGTAGGTGTAGCAGCAGTACTCTACTTGGTTATTTCGATTGGACTAATGTATTTGGTAACACTCGTTTAATCTTTGGCGTAAACGCAATTCTTCGTGCCATGGCTTCCGTAAACTTGCTGTAAATGACTCAACATGGCATGTCTGCATTTGTCATGCTCAGCTGACGTAAAATGTAGGCATAGTTCATGTGTGCCCGCAGTTTCAGGGCCACCCATGGCGGCCGGAACAAGGTCCGACGATAGGGTGGCCGGAACAAGGTCCGACGATGGGCCGGTAGCCGACGGGGAGGGGCGCCGGAGAAGGGCGCCGAGGGGAGGGGAGCTCGGTCCTGGGGCGGAGAGGGGCGCTGCGGGAAATGGAATGGATGAATGGCCAAAAACAAGAAGTACCCGGGCTTTTAAATGGACGGGGTTGTACCCCGCCATGATGCATGGCGGGTTAGGGATACCCCGCCATGCATCATGGCGGGGTACTCCTTTCCACGCTGGCCTACAACATGCCACGTGGGACCTGCACCCCGCCACCATGCATGGCGGGGTTCAGTGCATTTGCCCCGCCATGCATGGTGGCGGGGCCAAACGGGTTAGATTTAAAAAAAAAAATTCAAATGCGGGTTAAATTTAAAATTTGTTTCAAATTTGGGTTAAAAATAAAAATAAATCGACTATTGGGCCATTGAGCCGGTGTCTGCGAACGGGAGCGTCAGGAGGATCAGACGTCCTCACCGTAGCATTAGTTAAAAGACACACAACAATGGCACGTGAGAGGGAATATATGATGTCGTTTGGATCCTAAGGAGAGTTCACGTAAAAAGAATTCTAACGGTTTTACTAGATTTCCAGATTTAAAAATCTGTGAGATAAAATCTGTATAGATCTAACCCGTTTGGATGAGAATCTATGATTGTGGGATTTTTCTCTTTTTTTTGGATTCACAAAATCTAAACAGGGCCGTAGTAGCGTTTTGGGCTTTTGGCGAGGGGAGTTATGATTGGGAGTACGAGAAAACCGCCGTGGCACCCAACCGCCGCACGCTTTTATTTACTTTCACGCGTCCGTGAATGCACTGGGCCTACTCGTGAGTGCGTGTGCATCCACGCATGCTGGGCCATATTCGCTCGCGTGCACGCCGGCCTGGTTTATTGCATGCGCGGCATGGCAGGTTGGGCTACAATACAAATAACCGCGCCATATTATTCGTATACGTACTACGTGACGGTTTTTCTATATTTTCAAATTTATTAGAATAAAGATGCCTTCATTTGAGTAACTAATTTTTACCAGAAATTCACTCTAGCACACGTGGATAGAGATGAATACGAGTGCACCCAAACAAGATCAAAAAAGATTTGGTATTTGCAGTGCTTCAGATGGGCTATCTTATTATTACAGAAATAATTTGTAGAGGTGGTTGGGGGAAAAAACACCTCTACTCATATGGCTCGAGACATCATCATAGTCACCGGGAACGTGGTACGGTGCCACGTTCCACGTTCCGGGAACGTGGATCAGTTTTGTCCCAACAGTGGAAAATCCTTTCTCAAAGAGCGTTCCACGTTCCACGATCCTCGTTCCACGACCCAATCGTTCCGGGAACTTTGTGACTGTAGACATCATCAGTTTCTACAAATAGGTATCCAACCACCCCTAAAAATTGATGAACTGGGTCAAACTTAGGAGAAATGACTTCTCGGAGGGAGCTTAAGAGATGTACAGTTATTGTAGGATGAGTGAGCACAACCTATAGTAGTATATAAACTCATAAGGCAGCCCATACACCTCTTCTGCTCCTGTGTAAAGGCAGCCATACACCATGTTGTGCTCTCGACTCGAGACGTAGTAGGCCTCAAATCTGTGACCGCTCCGTCTCAGCTGTGGCCAGTTCTGGGCCGGAAGTCAAGCAATGAGGCCCGTGAACTTTCCTTTGGAAATGTAAAACAAAAGAAAAAGGGCCCATAATGATTGCTCAATGCTCAATCTCCCTATCCCCGAGCCCCAGAGAGGCGACGATTGTGTGCTGGTGCTGGATGAACAAGCCACCATACAAACATATCTCAATGCTCGTCTTCATCGCCTGAGCAAGTACTGTACTAGTTTCATTCTTGTTGTAAAGCTCAGCAAGAAATCCGTGTAGCGTCAACCAATTGGCTATCGTCGGTGTGCAGTGAATCCAAATCAATCGGTATTTGGTATGATCTCCACCAAGTGAAGCTCCTGATGCAAGCAAGTCTGAATCGATGCATAACTCCGAGTGAAGTTTGCTGGATGCAGAATTGCAGCCAATTTCGCAACCACGAGTGAGATTGCTGCGAGGAGGAGAAGGAACTGAAAAAAATGAACGAATGGAAGAAACCGAGCCAAATTCCCGTCGAGCAAAGCAAAATCGTGTCCATGTACTACTTTCTAGTCGATCTCTCGATAAAAATTAAGACGACGACTCCGCGTTGGATTTTATTTACATTTCTACGCCAAAATCTACTACGACTCACGCTAATCAGCTACTAGTAGAGTAGCTAGGATACTACTAGAAGTAAGAGGAGGAGGAGTAAGACGGGGAGGTGGCGGGCGCGGCGACGGCGACGGCGGCGCGGGCGTCGGAGGGGACGAGGACGAGGAGCAGGAGGACGGCGAAGATGGCGACGGGCACGAGGAGCACGAGCGGCGGCGGCGGCGGCAGGGGCGGCAGCAGCAGCGGCAGCACCAGCAGCGTGGCCGTCACGCACGCCAGCACCGCCGCCGCCTCCGCGCCCAGGTACGTGGTCGAGGTCGAGGCCCCGCCAGCGCCCGGGCCACCGCCTGCTGCAACCCTCGCCGCCGGGACCCCCGCGGCAGCGACGCGCGGCGGCTTGCGGCCGGTGTGGCCCGCCATGCTGCCGTGGTCTTGGCGGTGGTGGAGGTCGAGCAGGTGCATCTGAGCGCGGCGCCCGGAGCAGTGGGTCGGAGGCGGTGATCCCCTCTGCTGGTGGAGGCGTCGCCGGCCCGGCGGCGGTGCCGGATTTGCTGGGGGGACGGGACGGAACAGAAGGGGGGATCGGTGGCCGGTGGTGGGTTTGCCAGCTTTCGGGAACAATTTTATAGGAGCAGAGAGGTGGGATTGTGGGGCCCGCGCGGCAGGTGCGCACCTGTCGCGTGTCCCTACAGTGACAGTGACAGTGACCCGACACGGTGGAGTCTGCAGTGGAATCATGCAATTGGGCCCTGGAATGGATGCAACACAATTATCAAAAAAAAAAACTTGGATGCAACACAGACAGCAATGCGTGGATCATGCGTATAATTAAACGGGGACGGTTAACTCCCTAGATTATTACCACTGGGTGGATCACAATCACACAAACACACACAGAGACACACCTCACCTTCGGGTACATCACGAGTGAACCGTGAACACGCGAGGTTCATATCAGATCCTGGCCGAGATTCCCCCAGCTTTTACGGTGGATCGCAGGTAAATAATGCGAAAGCACTCTGGAAATTGGACTGCGACTGCGAGATCATTCTAGTACAAAATATGAAACGGAAGAAGAGCGCCCTGTGGCTATGGACCCGTTCGATACAGCTCCGCTTCACTCGTTGATGCTTTTGCGTTGTGTATTGTCTGTGCTGTGTGTTGGTTAATCTTGGAGCGTCTAAAATTACTCCCTCAACTGTAGGAGCCACTTGGAGGAGCTGTGCCATCTGGAGATCGCTAAGACAAGTAGGAGTCAAAATAATGTAGCGCATGAATTTACTCATTTTGCTATTGGGTTGGGTCGTATTCAAGTTTTTTTTTTGTTGTTTTTTTTCTCTGATGGCATGTTTAGATGTGAAAAAAGTTTGGGTAAAATTCCTGTACCACTTTTCGTTGTTATTTGACAAAATTTATCTAATCATGGACTAACTAGACTCAAAAGATTCGTCTCGACATTTACAGACAAACTGTACAATTAGTTATTTTTTTACCTACATTTAATGTTACATGCATGCATCTAAAGATTCGATATGACAGTTACTATGTAAACTTTTTTTTGGCATTTTTTTTGCCAACTAAACAGGCTCTGACTTTGTTTTGTCGTATAAAGTTAGAAACAAAAACTGTGGGAGCCACATAGGAATACTAGAACGGCGGTGCCAGGATGAGCTTGGGAATTTGGAGAGCAGGACTAGCCGAGACGGTGCATGCGGTGTCCCGTGCTCCCGGCCCCTCCGCCGAGGGTCGGCCCTGTCGAGGCAAAACCAAAACCAGTAGCTGGCCCGGCCCCCGGTTTTGTTTTGCCGTCCCAATCCCACGGGCTTTTTGGTTTTGGGTTTCTGGTTTGCTGCATCGTCGGTACCACCCATCCATCCATCGGCTACGGCTACCAGGCACCGATGGATATGATGGGTCCACCAGTGTTCTGCATCCACATCAGTGCAGGAAATCCGGCCACTCATTTCTCATTCACGCACCCACACGTGCCGTCGACCTCGCGGTTGGCTCCTACCCTAGGTCAGGCTGGGCACGAAATACCGAGAACCGAGTACCGAACCGAATTTACCCAGAACCGAACCGAATTTACCGAAACCGAAAATTTTGGTTCCTTGTTCGGTTCCGAGTTCCCAGGAACCGAATTTACCGAGGTAAATACCGAAACCGAACCGAATTTACCGAACTTACCGAATTTACCGAATTTACCAGAAATGTGATGAGTTTGAGTATTGTTATATTATTGATTGTATTATTATAGACTATTATATTATGTATTTTTGGTACTCACACTTATAGTCTTGTGGACTTTTATATGTATATGTATTTTGCACTATTATTCTCTATGAAATCATGTCAAAATTAGCTTTTGAACCGGCTATTACATGTATCTGTGATCAATTCGGTACTGTTCGGTAAATACCGAAACCGAACCGAATTTACCGATACCGAATTTCCTCGGTACCGAGTTTCTTTAGGAACCGATCGGTACCAGTTTCCTGAGGAACCGAATTTGCATAGGTACCGAAGAACCGAACCAAACCGTACCGAAGTACCGAACGCCCACGGTGACCCTAGGCCCTGTTTAGTTCCCAGAAAATTTTATAAAATTTTTCAGATTCTCCGTCCCATCGAATCTTTAGACACATGCATGAAGCATTGAATATAGATAAAAAATAAAACTAATTACACAGTTTAGACGAAATAGACGAGACGAATCTTTTAAGCCTAATTAGACTATGATTGAACAATATTTACCAAATAACAACGAAAACACTACAGTACTTATTTTGCCAAAAATTTTGCATAGTTGCCGCTCCAGTACTCCACACACTCTCGTCACCGGGCAGCTGACGATCATGATAAAAGTAGGGATGGTTTGATTCGACGGCCAGGGAAGGACGCAACCGCAACCACATAAGTTTGGTAGCGTGGAGCTCTACCGTGAGTGCATGCGCTTATCGTTCTTGTGATAGAGGCCTGGTTCTCTTTCCTTCCAAATTCTAATTTTTTTCATTCTCTTTATCACATTAATTTTTGGACGTATGCATGGAGTATTAAATATTGATAAAAAAATAACTAATTGCACAGTTCGGTAGTAAATCATGAGACGAATCTTTTAAGCCTAATTAGTCCATGATTGGACACTAATTGCCAAATACAAACGAAAGTGCTACAGTAGCTAAAATTGAAAAAAATTGCAATCTAAACGAGGCCAGGGATAATAAGTGACCGCCCTTTCGAGTATGCATTAAAGAAATATAACTTACTGGGACTATAAACTATACCTAGTTTTCTATTACAATACATTACCAATAACTTGCCACAAATTCAACCGCCGCTTTAATTAATATAAAGGTGCGTTCGGTAGGATCTATATTCTTATAAAAACATTTCAGACGACGAATCAGAATAGCTTAATGAAACCGTGTGTTTAGCTCGCTTGCTGGATCCTTTAACCAGAACTAGAATCAGGCGAAACCAGGTTCTATGTAGTGTAGTGTTTCAATCTGGACTCGAACAAAAAACGAGAATTGGTTTCAAGTGATTCTTCATGAAACATTTCTCTCTTTTGAAGCGTACGTTTCACATCGATTCGAATGCTTGAGAATCTGAAATGTTTCTTTCCGCCAAACACACCAAAACTGAAAACACACATCGAAAATAAATAATATGTACCTACTGATGGTATGACTATTTTTTAATAATAAACGACGCACATACAACCTGACTACTAGCTACGTAGCGGTCAAAAACTTACTAGGAGTTTAATTTTTAAATCCTGAAAGAAAAAAATACTACAAATATTTTCTCTCTGCTCCCAGTAACTAGGAGAAGTCCAAATAGATTAATAATCAACAAATGCCTCAAGTAATCGACAATGCGTGCCTCATATTTTAATCCGAAAAAAGCGAGCTACAAAAAAAATGGCAAATTGAGGAAGTGGGCGCTATATACTACGTACTCCCTCTGTCCCGCAACGAAGGTCGTCGCGGAGCAGCATCTGAACGTCTGCATTCATACCGCCTGCTGTGCATCTGGACGCCTCTCTATCCATGTTCACAGAATCTCGGATGTATGTGCTGAAAAGCTATAACGACTAACATAAAGGGACTGAGGGAGTACGCAACTAAACTGTCAGCAACACTCAAAGCCATCCATCATGGTTCATGCATACTACATGCATGCACTTTTCTCTGAATGATTCTCCAAGCAAATAGGAGACATGGGAGCCGTTCAGCTGAAATTATAAGCCGGCTGAAAAACACTGTTGACTGATTTTTTGTGAGAGAAAACTACTGTTCCGGCTGAAAAAACAAGCTGAATAAGACGGATTATAAGCCAGATGAACAGGGCCATGTTCAAGTTGGTACTATATCGTTAACAATGCCTGGAATTATAGATAATTACTAGTAGTCCACACTCCACAAGCGACGATGTAAGCATTATTGTACTGTTGTATGTATACCATATCAGGAGCGAGAATCTCGGTATAGCTAGCTTTGGCGTTATGCAAAGATCGAGCAGCCACTGGCACTTCTTAATCCGGCAATGAGGCCACCATATTATACATAGTAAAGTAGCTGTCAAGGACGACATGCAACGTCGTCAGATGCAATGCAGCAAATCGTGACCGCATTCTCCAGCCCATAAAATACATGCAAGTTGGGCATGCATGCATGTGAGCATACTGATCGGTTATCTAGACAAATATTACAAGTGGACTAGTGCACGGCGCCGCCCGGTACAGCAGGCACAGGAACCAACTCGATTTCGCATAGGCAACTGCAAATCCAGCTGAGGGCCGGTTTAGATAATTTTTTTTTTTGCAAAACAGCAATATAGCTCTTTTTGTTGTTATTTGGTAAATATTGTCCAATCATGATCTAATTAGACTTAAAAGATTCGTCTCGTCTATTTCGTCTAAACTGTGTAATTAGTTTTATTTTTTTATCTATATTTAATGCTTCATGCATGTGTCAAAGATTCGATGTGACGGAGAATCTAAAAAATTTTGCAAAATTTTCTGGGAACTAAACAGGGCGAGGTGACCTGCTTGCTTCTGACACTCTTTTTTTTTTTTGATAAAAAGTTGCTAGACACACTCGTTGAAATCCCATCTAGCAGTAAAGTACGGAGTACTAGTGCCTATAAAGAAGAAAAGGACAATTCGCAAAAGAAAGAGAGGAAGAAAGAAAAGGACAAAGTGCGGGTATCAGGGTATGGGCATCAAAAGGTTGTCCAACAGGTTACCGGACTCTAATGGTAATGAATCTTCACTTCATGAACTCCATACCAATTTCTATTTATTCAGCTATATATTCTCTCATTTTTAAGCCAATTCACCAAACAGATATTCTTCCTAAGTTCCAGTGTTCTATACTTTGAAAGGGAGATATCACGCTGCCTCTTTCTTTTTAAAGTAGCCAGGAGCACCGGCGCATCATGTAAGAGAGAGGAGAGGAGAGGCGCCCGCGCCCAACCACGAGCTGAGTCGATTGCCGAGTGCCCGGCAAGGCAATCTACTGAGCATCCTCTCCACACCCTCTTACCGGCATTGCTGATACTGATAAGGATGATCTTTCTCTCTTTCCTCCTCCCACACTTGTTTTGAGCCAACCCTCCCCCACCCCCATCCCCGCGTCGCCACCACCCCTATAGACTTCAATAGTACATAGTTGTTCCAGTCGATAACCCTAATGCCCACGCCTTTGGCCATCCAATCTAGGCTATCCCTTACTAACCCAAAAACCTAAATCTATGATCCCAAATTTATTTAGACATAACCTTATCATAATACCATCACCCGAACCTTCAACAGGACTGCGACAACGGCTGCGCAGCTAGTCTAGTGGATCGAGGTCGAAATATTGGTGCTTGGCCGGTTATAGGCATCTAATGTTGCTTATGTCACTGCTTTGAATAGCCACGTGCGAAATGTGTGTCCTCGGATTCGGTAATCACGGTGTCGGTGTTCGGACCCGAGGGGGTCCTAAACCAACGAGTAAATGCTGCGTGTCTCTTTCCTGGATGGTGATGCAAGGAGAACACACGGGGGTTTATCCTGGTTCGGGCAAAAGAAGGCCCTACGTCCAGCGGGGGGAGATGTTTGTATTTCCTTGCACCGAGGTGCTCGTGTAGGGGTTACAAGCATGCGAGAGAGGGTGTTGAGCCCAAGTCTCAAAGAGAAAAGAGGAAAAGGCGGTTGCTTGAGATGTCGATCTTCTGTTTTGTGTTTTTTGTTCCGTCTCCCTCCTCCGTTGAACCCTGGCCTGCCCTTTTATAGGGTGAGGGGAGGCCAAGACGACGGGGAGCCTTGAGGTGATGCTTTGTCGATTCCTGTTGAGTTGACTGTAGCGACGTGCCTTGGGAATGGCCGGCCATCCCTGGGCACCCTGACGTTGTGGGAGACAAGATGGCGAAATGACCCAGAGCGCCATGCCATACCGTCTTTTGAACTAAGTCGAGCGTCGGGGCTGGGTCGAGGCCGGGTCGAGGCCGGATCGAGGCCGGATGGATAAGGCCGAATCCCCGATATCGCGGAGAATGGGCCTTGTCTTATCCTCCCTCGAGGGTGATTGATGGTGAATAGTGCGCGGTAAGGTGGGTATAGTGACGGGTTTCACCTCCCATCACGGGATGGGCGGTAAAACAGTGAGATCTGACACGGGTATTGTTCCCACGTCGATCCTGGTCGCAGCCATGCCGGTAGGTGGTAGTGGGTAACCGCATTGAATGCTATGGCTTTTGTCCTGGGGTAGGCAAAGAAAAGGTATCGAGGTGCTCGGTCCGGGCTCACGCGAGTCGGAGTTCTCCCCAGCGGGCGGTCGAGCCTCGCGCGGGTCAGAGCGCTGTCGAGGTACCTTGCGGCACGGGATGGGGCGCGGTCGAGGCGCCCCGTCGAGCGGGCCTCGTACGAGTCGGAGCCGGGGCGCGGTTGAGGTGCCCCGTCGAGCGGGCCTCGTACGAGTCGGAGCCGGGGCTCGGTCGAGGTGCCCCGTCGAGCGGGCCTCGTACGAGTTGGAGCCGGGGCGCGGTCGAGGCGCCCCGTCGAGCGGGCCTCGTATGAGACTGACTGGGTATGCGGTTGAGGCGGGCTATCTTTTATTGCGGTTTCGGTCGTGTTAGTTTTTTGGCGATAGGTGCGGGTACCCCCGTACTGTTGGTACCGACAGTAGCCCCCGAGCCTTTGGGTGAGTGTGTGATCACTGTCCCAGAGGTTGGTCAGAATTGGAGTCGTAGCGCCGTGATTTTTTCCGGTGGGGGCGCGCGAGCGCACCCGCCGGGTGTAGCCCCCGAGGCCTCGGTGGAGTATTGAGACTCCTCCGAGGTCTTGTACGCGTTTGATTGGGGAACGATTCGCTATGGTCAAGCCCCCGAGCCTCGCGCACGCGAGGTTGATCAGGGTCCCGGCCGTCTTTTGCTACGCGACCCTCACGCTCCTTTTCCGAAAAAAGGAGGAGGGGTGGAGAACGCCGTACTACCCTCGTTTGGGCGCGAGTTCCGACGATCTCCGGTGAGCTGCTAGCGGGAGAATTCGAGTGAGAGCCCGTGCCCCGTTCGTTAGGGGTCGGCTAGTGGCCCGAAGGCGCCCTCAAAGATGCCAAGAAGTGGTCGTGTGGATCTCGATTCCCTTCGACAGGATTCGAGGGCTCGATGCCTCCCCCGGAGGGATTCCTACGACGATCTTCTCCTTCGGCCTCGAATACGTCCTGGGGTGCCTTGAGAGCGTGGCTCGAGCCCTTGGCCATGTACGGGTGCACCCTGGGTCGTCCCTAACTCTGTTGCTCGAGGGCAGCTGTCGAACCCTGTTCGAGGGCCAGCTTTTGCTCCCTCGAGACTTATTGCGAGCTTCGGGCCCATTTTCCACATACCTAGGGATATTCATCCGCGGATCCCTCCCTCGTTCGTTAGCTGAGCGCGTCTTTTGGGGAGGCGAGATCGGCGCGGTAGTGGGCGACGTGGCATGTGGTCACGACGTGGGGGACGGCCATGTGCCCGACTCCTGCGAGATGTAAGGAAACGGTTAGGTGAGCGCATTTAATGCGGGAAACTGTTCCTACCTTCACGCGCAGCCGTTGGGCTTCTGCCTAGGCATATAAAGTTAAGGCCTAGGGGTCTGCGTTCCCCACCGGTCCCTTGCGTTCCTGCAATCTCCTACCTCAGACAATCTTTGCCTTATCGCGTTCTCCGCCCGCGTCGTTGCCGCGACCGCATCCTTTCTATCCATCCCCCCTCCGACAGCACCGATGGCAGGGAAGAGCCAGATCCTCCCCGCCGATGACTGGGCCGCCTCCTCGGTGACGGAGAGGAGGTTGGAAGAGTTGGTCGAGGACGGGCTACTGCGGCCAAGGACGAGCCGGTCGCAGCCGGAGTGGATGGCGCCGCCCCCTGCCCACCGGGAACCGGTGCCCCCTGAAGGGTGAGCTTCGTCTGCTTCCACGAGCAGGGGTTTGGCGTGCCGGCGTCGGTCTTCATGCGTGCGCTCCTCCACCACTACCGGGTGGAGCTTCACCATCTTTCCCCCAACGCCGTCGCGCAGGCCGCCATCTTCGTGGCGGTCTACGAGGGCTACCTTGGGGTGGAGCCACAGTGGAACCTGTGGCTTCACCTTTTCAAGGCCGAGCTCTTTGCCAAGAAGGCAGGGGAGAAGGGCGTCCTGTGTGCGGCTCGAGTGGGGAGCTGCGTGCTGTAGGTGAGGTCGGGTCGGGCGGATCTGTACATCCCGGCCCGCCTCATCTCTTCGAACAGTGGGTGGCACGAAGGTTGGTTCTACCTCCGCAATGATGAAAATCAGTTGCCGAGGTACACCGGCCGCGTGTTGACCGCCCGAGAGGAGCGCTGGTCATACGGAGTGCCGGAGGCCGAGAAGCCACGCCTGGACCCGCTGCTGGCGGCGCAGCAGCAGCTTCGCCTTCGGGGCTTGACGGCTGTGGCGGTGGCCGCGGCCTTCCATCACCGCAGAGTGATGTCGTTGTGCCGGCGTCGTCTCCGTTTGGACCAGATGACTCCAGAGGGAAATCTGGAGGGAACCCGGATGTCCAATGAATCCCTCGCCCTCGAGGAGGTCCTCCGGCGAGCGCGCCGGATGGTTAGGAACTTCAAGGTAGAGGAGGCCAATCGGGTTCCCATGAGGCCTACCGAAGGGTTCGAGTCCGTGGTACGATCCCGGGGCTGAGGTGTTGCTATTTTCGTTTATCTGTGGATTTCACTGATGTGGTCGAGGCCGGCCTGTAGGATTTGTCGGCGCTGCGGGAAACACGTCCGCCGGTCCCGGAGGACCGGCCCGCCCGGGAGGCTCGACGCCTGCATGCTTCCAAGAAGAAGCAGACCAAGGAGACGGCCAAGAAGCGGGCGATCCGCAGGGCCAAAGAGGCAGAGGCGCTGAAGAAGCTTTGGCGCCAGCAGACCATCGACGGGGTCCCCCTGGCGCCGTCGCCTTCCGAGACGGTCTCGGGGGAGGACGACGACAGCAGCGGCGATGACGACGATGCCCTGTCGTGGTATGAGATCGCGACTAGGCTAGGGGATCTTCCCGACATTCGCCCCCTGCTGGAGCCCATCAGGGGGCATCCTCCTCGGTCGTCGTGGTCGAGGAGCCCGAGGGGAAGAAGGCGGAGAAGGAGACGGGCCCCTCGACAGGAGGGGCCGCTTTACCCCGGACCCGGCGAGAGGGGTCAACAGGGACGTCCGCACCAGCCCAGGCCCCGCAGGCTCGGGCAGGGGCTGGGACAGCAGTACCGGCGTCGTCATCGGCGGTGGCGTCGGCAGGCGTAAGAGCCCGAGGCCAGCTGGCCTCGGAGGCACAGAAGGCGCAGGGCGATGCGTCGGCCAGGGCTCCTAGGAGCGCTCGGCCTGCTGGTGAGGCCGCTGCGAGGCCACCATCGGCCGTCCCGGGAGGCTCGGGTCGCGCGGGGTTGAGGCCCTTGGTGCCGATTTCCGGGTAAGTATCTCTGCTCGATTGTCCTGCCTTTCTCTGGATCCGTCGGCTGACCTTTCTTTACTTTGCAGGTTAAAGCGGAAGGTGGAGCCAATGGGGCTTACCCCCGTGAAGTCACTGCGGGCCAGCGCCGTTGTCCTTAACCGGACGGCGGAGCAGGATATGGCCTGGGTCCGGCAGGTCGAGGCCGCGAAGGGGCGCCTGCGACAACGGCAGGGGTCAGTCGACGCCGCGGTGGTTGCTGGCCCGGAGCCTGCTGTCGAGGGGTCCGAACCGGCAGAGGTAGCGGCGCTCGATACGGTCGAGACGGGGCACGTGACCATAGAGGAGGTCACGTCGGCGTCAGGACGGGAGGCGGCCCTGGCGAGGGGGTTGCGGCCGCAACAAGACCTGTTGGCAGAGCCAGCGGGCATGGTGGAGGGCGGGGCGGTCGAGCCCCTGACCGGAGCGTCGGAAGAAGAGGTGCCGGCTCCGGGGGCGCCTACGGTCGGGGCGCGGGTACCGGAGCCGTCTTCGGTCGAGGCGCCGGCTCCGAAGGCGCCGGCGGTTGAGGGGCCAGTTCCCCTAGGGGGGCGAGCACCCATGGTCGTGGACCTTCCCCCCGACGACACCCCCCTTGACAAAGGGAAACAAGTGATAGGGGTCGAGGGGGGCGAAGCCGCAGATCAGGCCGGTGCCTCGACGGCCGTCAGAGAGGCGGAAACTGTGGGCGAGGCCGGTCCTTCCGTGGGACCGGGAGACGCCCTGGCTGGGTCATTGTCGTCATGGCCCGACATCGCCGCGCTGGCGATAGCGCAGGTAGAGGCGGAGATACCGAGGTGGGGGGGCCGTCGCTCCAGTTCAGGGACGCCGCGAACCCCGACGCCGAGCCCATCTTCGTCCTGAACGACAAAGATGAAGTGCACCGATGGGAGTACCTTGAGGGCGTCCGCCGGCACCTTGATCGGTTGCTCCAAGTGGCGTCTGGTGCCGTGCGGAGTATGGGGGATGCCACCGAGGTACGATCGACCCGTCGGCTTTTTCCGTGGTTTTCTTAGTGTCTTTTTCCCTTGGCTTTTTAACCTTTTCGGGGTTTTTTCGGATTGAGTTTAGGAGCTAAAGGAGCACTCCCACCGCAAGTCACTCTTCATCCGGGATGAGAGTGGTGTGTGGGCCACGCTGTCTCAGCAACGGGTCTTGGCCGAGGAGGCCCAGAAACGGCTTTCCGATCGGAACGCCGAAATGGCCGAGCTGCGCATCGCCTACGCGGTGTTGAAAGAGGAAGCGATGCAGGCATGGGCGGCCAAGGCCGTGATGCGCACTAGCATGGACAAGGCTCGGGAGGAGGCTACCCAGGCCCGCAGGGATCTCGAGCCCCTATCGAGACGGGTGAAGGAGCTCGAGGAGAATGTCTCGCAGGTTAGCCTTCAGCGCGACACCCTCAACGTCGAGGTCACGACGCTGAAGGGAGCCGTCCAAGAGAAGGACGCAGCTCTCGAGTCTACTCGGCAGGAGATCGAGGCGCTAAAGGCAGCCATCAGTGACAAGGACAGCGCCTTCCTGGGGCTCGAGAGAACTTGCGGGGGGCTTCACAACGAGGTCGTGGGCCTGTAGACCCACATCGAGGGTAAGTATGATTGTTACGGCCACGACGTTGAAGGCCCCGCATTGGGTATTAATTTGTTTATCGAGTTTCAGAGCTAGAGAGAGAGAATCGAGAGGCCCAATCTTCTGCCAACTCCTTCCAGAGCCTCCTCGAAGCCGAGATCCAGAGGACCCAACTTCTCCAGGGCGCGATCACCACCGTGTGTGACGGCCTGGGGGTCGAGCCCGACGCCGACACCGGGGAAGATGTTCTAGGGAACTCCTTCGTCTGCCGAATGGTGGCGCTGGGCCGCCTTGCCCGGGAGAAGATACGGGACGGCCTCCATCACGGCGTGAAGAGGGCGTTGGCCGTCGTCCGTTCAGGGTTTGTGTTTGACATGAAGCTCGTCGCCGAGGGCTTCATCACAGACCTAGATCGGACAGACGAGGAGAACAAGGATGCCTGCGTGGAGCTGATTGAAGCCGCCGAAGAGCCTGGAAGCCGTCTGGCCTCGCTTTTTGAAGCCGAGGTGGTTCCGCCTGCCGACGACGGGGGCCTGTGAGCCAAATCTGGGCATGAAGGCCCATGTAATGAGTTAGTATTTCGAATTTTGGACGTGGCAGCCGCGGAGGCCTTAAAAACTCGAAACATAAACCGGTTCGTGGTTGATTTAGTTTCATTCGAGTTTTTCTTCCCTTTATCGCTCGGACCGTGTTCTCGCGTGATTTACTTCGCACGCAGCTGCACCCTTTGGGCGTAAGGGAGCGAGTGGAGGTACCATAGCCTCGGAGGCGTAAGTGATCTCGCGGCTCAACTACCCTCGAGCTTCAGGGTGATGTTGCGGCCTTGTAAATCGTGTGAGAGCCTGATCTAAGCGACAGGGGGTATGTTCTTTTTTAAATTTAGGAACCGTTGTTTAGATCTTCCTATCGTGAAGGCGTACCTCTAAAAGGTGTAAGGGGTGAGTGGAGGTACCATAGCCTCGGAGGCGTAGGTGATGCTCCAGACTCGAGAGCCCTCTCGAACCTTAGGGTGCTCTCTCAGCGAAGTCGATCTAAGAAGCAGTTCTTAAATTTTAAAAAAGAACATAAGTTTTTTCGGGGACCGGGGGTTCCCCTCTTGCAGCCCCCGAGGGAGGGTCGACTCTGGGAGTGCAGGGTCGATCCTTCCTCATTACGAAACGAAAGTTTGAACATCGCTGTATTCTTTATTGACGAAAAAGAAAATACAGAGCCTCGAGGCTTTTTATGGAAAGAAGCGACGTAGCTGTTCAATGTTCCAAGCGTTGGTGAGGATTTCGCCCTTCTCGTTGGATAGCTTGTAGGTGCCTGGCTTTAGTACTTCTGCGATGATGTACGGCCCTTCCCATGGTGGTGTGAGCTTGTGCCGTCCCTTGGTGTTCTGGTTCCGCCGTAGCACCAAGTCGCCGGCGTTGAGGTCACGCTTGCGGACGTGTCTGTCGTGGTAGCGTCAGAGACCTTGCTGGTACCTGACAGAATGCAATAGAGCCACATCTCGGGCTTCCTCGAGCTGGTCGAGGGCGTCCTGTCTTGTGGCGTCGTTATATCTTTCGTTGTATGCCTTCAACCTTGGGGATCCGTATTCTATATCGGTTGGTAGCATAGCCTCAGACCCATAGACTAAGAAGAACGGAGTGAACCCCGTGGCTCGACTTGGCGTTGTTCTTAGGCTCCACAGGACCGAGGGTAGCTCGACAGCCCATCTTTTGCCATGTTTGTTTAATTTGTCAAAGATTCTGGGCTTCATGGCTTGTAGGACCATGCCGTTGGCACGTTCCACCTGACCGTTTGTTTTTGGATGAGCCACGGCTGACCAGAGCACGTGGCATCGAGGTCAACCCTGAAAAAATCTCTGCGATAACCAAGATGGGCCCCATCCGAGATCTAAAAGGCGTACAGAGGGTCACAGGTTGCTTGGCGGCACTCAGCCGTCGCAGAAATCCAAAAACTCAGTCGTGGGGGGGCGGAACCGAGTCGGGGGCACCGTCTCACGGATTGCCTTACTGAAGACCTGAGGACCCGGGGGCTCGGGTGAAGGGCTACGATCTTCCGAGCTGTCGTAGCGTCCGCCCCTGTGGACGTGGTAGCCTCGAGCCACACCGTCACCGTGCTTGCGCGTGCGGCGCTCGACGATGTTGCCACGGGTGTCTCGAGGCTCGTGGTCGTTGCCAGTGGGCTGAGGGGCCGGTGCTACCCGGTTTTGCCGGGCAGGCTCGGGGTGAACCGAGGCTTCTCTCCCCTGTCGGGAAGGCTCGAGGATCCGCTCTGAGGCTGCCTCGCGTCACCTCGAGGCAGAGCTCTTGGCCTGCTGCATGGCGGCGGTCTCGAGGAGTTCTCGGATTTCATCTCGAGCCCGACGGGCGTCGGGGTTTGATGGCTCGGGCATGTTGCGGAGGAGCATGGCGGCGGCGACGATGTTCTGGCTGGCTCGGGCGAAAACCGGGGGGTCGTCCGTCCGGTCCTCGTCGATGCGACGGTTGACGTCGCGAGCTCTCCCGCGAGCTCTCCCGCCAAGTGCGTGTTCCACACGCTCACGCTCGAGGGTTTGTTGGAGTAGATCTAGGTTTTCTCGTTCCTCGTCCAGCCTGTCCTACAACTCGCGAATCTGTTTGAGCTGCGCTCCTTGATTCACAAGGAACTGAGGCTCGTCTCGCTCGGCAGGAAGCTCGACATGAGGTGGCGTGTGCCTTCCTTCGACTGGCTCTTCGTCCTCTGACTCCGAAGTGCTTTCAACGTCGATGTTGAAGCACTCGCGGGTCGGATCATAGGTGTCATCAGCCGAGTCAGAGTCAGGAGCGCCAAAGTAGTAATATGACGGGGGAATGTGTGGCCGTTGCCAATCGTCACTGAGGCGGCGACGTAAAGAAGCAGTCACACGGGGCTCTGTTTCCGGTGTCTCCGTAGAGTCCCGATAATCAGAAGTCGGTGTGGATGCAACGAGGTCCAGAGTGGAGCGTAGATGGTGCCCGGGGAGTTCCTCATAAGCACTCATGCGGGTGCTCACGGAGGATGCGTAGACCCGGGCAGCCGAGTCTAGCCCAAACGGGAATGGGGATGAAGATGTCGTTGTCCGTGCTGAAATGGATGCTCCGGACAGTGGTGTTTCACCGGACGGGGGAGCGGCAGGATTTTCCGTCGGCATGTCACCCTCAGCCAAGCTCGTCCTTCCTAAACCTTCCAAAAGGAGATCTAGGCTGGCGCCTGGCTGGGGGGTGCCGGACCGGGGGACCCCATTGCCCTCCGCGGGGTGAAGACGGTGGCTGTACCGGGCTCGTCGTCGTCGGGCGGCCCGCGCCCGCCTAGAGCGACGGTGCCGGTGGATTGCTCCCCCGGGCTGGGAGAGCTCGTAGTCCTCGTCGGTTGGGTGCCTGGGCGGAAGTAGGACCATGTCGTAGCTTGAGCCGAGTGACATGAACTCCAAACTCCCGAACCAGATCACCGTGGCCAACGGGATTGGGCGTTCGGGGTTAGCCATCCAGGAAGAAAGGCGAGAAAGCGACGTTTTCACGCAGCGATCCCCTACCTGGCGCGCCAACTGTCGGTGTTCAGACCCGAGGGGGTCCTAAACCAACGAGTAAATGCTGCGTGTCTCTTTCCTGGATGGTGATGCAAGGAGAACACACAGGGGTTTATCCTGGTTCGGGCAAAAGAAGGCCCTACGTCCAGCGGGGGGAGATGTTTGTATTTCCTTGCACCGAGGTGCTCGTGTAGGGGTTACAAGCATGCGAGAGAGGGTGTCGAGCCCAAGTCTCAAAGAGAAAAGAGGAAAAAGGCGGTTGCTTGAGATGTCGATCTTCTGTTTTGTGTTTTTTGTTCCGTCTCCCTCCTCCGTTGAACCCTGGCCTGCCCTTTTATAGGGTGAGGGGAGGCCAAGACGACGGGGAGCCTTGAGGTGATGCTTTGTCGATTCCTGTTGAGTTAACTGTAGCGACGTGCCTTGGGAATGGCCGGCCATCCCTGGGCACCCTGACGTTGTGGGAGACAAGATGGCGAAATGACCCAGAGCGCCATGCCATACCGTCTTTTGAACTAAGTCGAGCGTCGGGGCTGGGTCGAGGCCGGGTCGATGCCGGATCGAGGCCGGATGGATAAGGCCGAATCCCCGATATCGTGGAGAACGGGCCTTGTCTTATCCTCCCTCGAGGGTGATTGATGGTGAACAGTGCGCGGTAAGGTGGGTATAGTGATGGGTTTCACCTCCCATCACGGGATGGGCGGTAAAACAGTGAGATCTGACACGGGTATTGTTCCCACGTCGATCCTGGCCGCAGCCATGCCGGTAGGTGGTAGTGGGTAACCGCATTGAATGCTATGGCTTTTGTCCTGGGGTAGGCAAAGAAAAGGTGTCGAGGTGCTCGGTCCGGGCTCACGCGAGTCGGAGTTCTCCCCAGCGGGCGGTCGAGCCTCGCGCGGGTCGGAGCGCTGTCGAGGTACCTTGCGGCACGGGATGGGGCGCGGTCGAGGCGCCCCGTCGAGCGGGCCTCGTACGAGTCGGAGCCGGGGCGCGGTCGAGGTGCCCCGTCGAGCGGGCCTCGTACGAGTCGGTGCCGGGGCTCGGTCGAGGTGCCCCGTCGAGCGGGCCTCGTACGAGTCGGAGCCGGGACGCGGTCGAGGCGCCCCGTCGAGCGGGCCTCGTACGAGACTGACTGGGTACGCGGTTGAGGCGGGCTATCTTTTATTGCGGTTTCGGTCGTGTTAGTTTTTTGGCGATAGGTGCGGGTACCCCCGTACTGTTGGTACCGACACACGGGTCTACCGTATCCGAGTAACTTTATAACAACATAATCTTCTTCTGCTTAATGAAAAACTCCACGACATGATCGTGAAAAAAATACCATCATCACCCACAAAAAGTCGAGTGGATGGGAACTACACCACCCACCAGCACCTAAATAATGACATGAGCCTAGCACGACATAGTAGGTAGTTGTGCCATGCTTAGAGCGAGAATCTGAGTGTATGAGTAGACATGGCACGGGCCCCATGTAATAAAACAGGTCAGACTTTTTTTAGATCTAGCCCGGACGATCATGCCTTACAGGATGGTCTCGTAGGTACTCCCTCCATCTCAAAACGAATATCATTCTTCAAACATGTTCAACTTTAGCTAAAATTTTACAATAAAAAACTAATGTTTATGGTAAAGAAAACTAATTATAAGATATATTTTATAATAAATCTATTTAGAAATATAAATATCGGTGTTATTTTTTTTCATAAACTTAGCCCTGGTTTAGATTGGGAAAAAATTTCAACCCGATGAATAATACCACTTTCGTCTTATTTGACAAATATTGTCCAATCATGGACCAACTAGGCTCAAAAGATTCATCTCGTGATTTACAACTAAACTGTGTAATTAGTTATTTTTTTATCTACATTTAATACTCCATGCAAGCAGTTAAAAATTGATGTGATGGAGAGAGAGTGAAAAAACTTGGAATTTTGATGTCATCTAAACAAGGGGTTAATAAGTTAAGTTGGACTTGTTTCAATTCTTTTTGTTTTGTTTTGTTTTTTAGACCGAGAGAGCAGCGTGATCTTTGCTGACTCTCCGATGAGCAGTGTGATCTTTGCTGACTCTTTGAAACGTTTGTCGCCATTCAAAGCGTGTACTAGTCATCCATCTGGCGAGAGCATCTGCATACATTTTGCATGGGCCTTATTTAGGTCTTGTTTAGATCTCAGAAAATTTTGTAAAATTTTTTAGATTTTTCGTCAAATCGAATCTTTGGACACATGCATGAAGCATTAAATATAGATAAAAAATAAAACTAATTACACAGTTTAGACGAAATGGACGAGGCGAATCTTTTTAAGCCTAATTAGACCATGATTAGACAATATTTGCCAAATAACAAAGAAAATAGTTTTCACGGCATCCTAAATACTGTAGCAACACTGTTTGACACTGTAGCGTTTTGTTTTTATTTGATAATACTTGTCCAAATATTGATTAATTAGGCTCAAAATGTTCGTCTCGTAAAGTACAACAAAACTGTACAATTAGTTTTTGATTTCATCTATATTTAATACTCCATACATAAACCGATATTTTGATGTGCCGGAAAATCTTTTTTTTATAGTAAAATTTAGGGAGAAGTTGGGAACTAATCAAGCCCACGGTGGAGAAGGATGACACCGCCCCACTTTTCCAGGTCGGCGCGCAGTCATCCATCTGCTCTCGATGCAGTCCAATCCTTGCAACAGCGGTGCTCGGTGCAGGTTCAGCTCACCTGGCCTGCCTGCCTAGGAAATCCTCCTTTTTTTTTTTGACAAGGAGGAAATCCTCCTTTTGATCTCGCAGATACAGTAGATGACCATACCTGATTCGTGCAGTGGCCCGTGCATGTATTACCTGCTCCGTGCGACAAGGGATGATTTGTAGGGCATAAAATAATCTCCCGTCGAGTGCACCGCGTCCTGACACGTAGGCCTTCCCAGTGCCACACGCTTGCAGGAGTAGCGGCTAATTTTGCTTGTGATATCATGTACGGAGTACACCTGTGTGGCTAGCTAGCTAGCTAAGCAGGCGCTAATTGTCAATCGGCCGGTGCACAGTGGTGTGGTTAAATGCATATCTCATCCTCCATCTGTTTACCTGTTGTGTTTCCTTTCTGTTGGACGGTCGCAACATCCTACGGAGTAATCCTCTTCCACAAGGAAAGGAAGACACGCAATGATGACTTCTTTAAAGTGCGTACTCCGTATCACCGACCGAAGGTACACAATGGTTTTGTATCCTGGTACTGTAAAATGCGTATCAGATTCCTCTTTTTTATAAAAAGCGTATCAGAATCTTTTTCTGATGGAATGCGTATCAGAATTTGGAACAATGTGCAGCTGAATGTGCACGTGACACTTCTTTTTTTTTTTAAAAAAGTGCACGTGATACGTCTAACAAATAGTATGATGAAAAATAAAGGTTGGAATCCATTTTTAGCGATAGTCTGATCTCGAACTTTAAACTATTGAACCGGCTAACAAACACCCTCCAATTATTAAGCCGGGACAAATTTAGTCCACTTGCTGGTTTTAAAGGTGGTTTTCTATTTTATAAAACAATAAAAATCTGATTTACTATCTAAAAAAGCATAAACAATTTGTTTTTAATTAGAAAAATATGAAAATAGTACCCTTTTTTTTTCTAAAAATGTTCTCTACTTGTTTATGAGTCTATTTAAAACAAGTAAGATCCAAATAACTCTAAATATAGCACCAACACATAGATGGCATATTTAGAAGAAATTTGAAACTAGTTTTTTATTTTTATGATTTAAAATAAATTAACTATGAATTTCTAGAGACAAAACCGGACTTTTATTGTTATTAGATTAGAAAATAAACCACCTTAAAACCAACCAACCAACAGAGGACCAAATTTATCTGCCTTTGACAATTGGAAGATATGTCTCACTTAGATTCATAGTTTGAGCTTAAAAATCAGACTATCACGCAAGTTTGGGGACGAAAACAAACTTTACCTAAAAATAAATACTCGACAACTCGCGAAATAAATAATCGACAACCCAAGCCCGTTTGTGACAAGAAGGATATACTAGTCCTTGGCTAATGGATAAGCAATTGTACATTTAGAGGAGTTAATTAGGACGTCTCCAATTCTATAATGTTTGAAACTTTTTAGAGCAGAACAATCGTAGTTTTAAAGAACCACAGTAGATTGATGAAATCACCGTACATCATTTACCATTAAAGAAACAACGGCGTTAATTGATATAATTAATTTCCTCATTAAAAAATGATAAAATTAATTTAGAAAAATACGTGTACCCATATATTAAATCAATACTTGAACTTGTGATGGATAAGTTGGACTACAAAAAATCCAACCAACCAAGTTCAAGAAAAAAAAAACACTTGCTGCGAGAGAAAAATACTGTTTTATAACCGAAAAGTAGCGCTGAATATGACCTGCACTCTGTTCGCAACAAGGCATCCTATTTGGTGAGTAGCAGTATATTCTCTGTGGCAGACGACCTTGAAGTTGGAGTGGACAGGGAGGAGATACGGATCGGGATTCCTCACCACTTAACAATGCTCCACATGCGTGACAGTATAGTATCTGCGTAGAGGTTACAGAGGAGATTTGCTACTTATAATATATAGTAGCTGTCAAGGACGACATCGTCGTCAGATGCAATGCAGCAAATCGTGATCGCATTCTCCAGCCCATAAAATACACGCAAGTTGGGCATGCATGCATGTGAGCATACTGACCGATTATCTAGACAAATATTACAAGTGGACTACTGCACGGCGCCGCCCGGTACAGGCACAGGAACCAAGTCGATTTCGCATAGGCAACTGCAAATCCAGGTGTCAGACCGGACATTCGGCTTAAACTGAGAGAATTCGGTTTAAACCGAAAATTCGGTTTGGTTTTTTCGGTTTTCGTAAATTTCGGCCTTCAACCATGAGCAACCGTTCGGTTTGTTTCAAAACTAGAAACCGACAAATTCAGTTTCGATTTTATAGTTCGGTTATTTGGTGGAAAATGAACCGACCGAAGCTCAACACAGAGGAGAAGGAAAATCACAAGATCCACGAGCCGCTGCCTGCTCTGCTTCAACCCGCGCCGGCGCCGCGTGGCAAGACACAGCAGCTCCATGCAAGCCATCGCAAGACCCATGCGCTGCCGCCGCCGCCGCCGCCACGCCGCTGTTGAGGCCATCGCCGTCGCGCCCCCTGCTCAGCGAGGCTCGCGACCCCGGCTCGGCTGCTCCTGCTCGCGTCGCCACCACCGCGAGCCACCAGCCCGCCGCCGCGACCCCCGCTCGGCGCTCACGCATGCTAGGGATAGAGATTGCACGGGCTCCACGTAAAACAAGCTGTGCTTTTTTAGGTCCACCCGTAGATAGTCCCTCCATCTAAAAAACGGATGTAATTCTCATTTCCCGGGTTCAACTTTAACCAAAATTTTACAAAAAGAATAATATTTATTGTATGAATAAATTAATTATAAAATATATTTTTTTATTGTTAATATAATTTTATTTATTGTACTAATATTTCTATTTATTATAAAATATATTTTTATAGTAAATCTATTTAGAAATATAAATGTCGATATTATTTTTTATAAACTTAATAAGTTAAGTTCGACTTGTTTGAATCCTATATATATTTTTTACACTGAGAGAGAGAGAGCAGTGTGATCTTTGCTGACTCTTCGCTGAGCTGTGTGATCTTTGCTGACCCTTTGAAATGTTTGTCGCCATGCAAAGCGTGTAACTATGCGTCGGCGAGAGCAGCTTCCTCTACATATAACCATAATTTTAGACTTCTCTTAGTGATTTAGTATAAACTCTTTCTTAGAGATGGCAGCGGATCGGGTTCGGATCGGATACCCGCGGGTTTCGGGTCCTGCGGTTTCGGGTTTGGGGATGGTTTTTCACCCACGGTTTTCGGTTTCGGTTTCGGGTTTTGTATCGGGTTCGGTTTCGGTTTGGTTTTTCACCCGTGGATATCCAATGAATATCCGAAATAAATCATTTGGAATTAAAACTCATGTTTTATAATATGCTAATAATAACTTGTTTACTTAGATTATTAAATCTATTCAAAATTGACTCATGAAAATATTTATTATTTATTGCCTCTTATTTATACATGTGAATATGTGTATATTTATCCGCGGGTTTTGGGTATCCATTCGGGTTTCGGGTATCCGTTCGGGTTTCGGGTATCCGCGGGTTTGGTTTTGGTGATGGATTTCCACCCGAATCGGTTTTCGGTTCGGGTTCAGGTTTCGATTTCGGGTTTCGGATTTGGGTGCACGGAGACTCCACCCGATTCGAACCCGACCCGTTGCCATCCTTACTCTTTCTACTAAATACCTTTCAGTGAAAATTTATACGTGCTATGACTATTGACGCCTATTTAAAAACTAAGAGAATTCCACCGTTTAAGTAGCGAGACGGAGAAGGATGACACCGCCCCCACTTTGCCAGGTCGGCGCGCAGTCATCCATCTGCTCTCCGCCTTGTTTAGATCCCAAACTCGGGGGTGGCCGAATCTGCACAGTGCCACCCCCGAGTACTGTAGCACTTTTGTTTTTTAGTGTAAAAAATTATCTAAAAATTGATTAATTAGACTCAAAATGTTCGTCTCGCAAAGTACAATAAAACTGTGTAATTAGTTTATGATTTCATCTACATTTAGTACTTCATACATTTGCCGACATTTTGATGTGATAGGGAATCTTCTTTTTGCATAGTGGAATTTGGGGTGAATTCTGGAATCTAAACAAGGCCCTCAATGCAGTCCAATCCTTGCAACAGCGGTGCTCTGTGCAGGTTCAGCTCACCTGGGCCTGCCTGCCTAGGAAATCCAAGGTGTGTTTAGTTCCGCGAAAAGGTGTAAAAAAGTACTGTAGCATGTTTTGGCTTTATTTGGTAAATAATGTCCAATCGTTGACTAATTAGGTTCAAAACGTTCGTCTCGCAAAGTACAACCAAGCTGTACAATTAGTTTTTGATTTCATCTACATTTAGTACTCCATGCATGTATCGCAAGTTTGATGTGACGGGGAATCTTTTGTTTGCACAGTGATTTTTTTGAGGAACTGAACGCAGCCCAAGTCTAGTAGTGGCCTCCTTTTGATCTCGCACCATACGATTCGGGCAGTGGACCGTGCATGCACCTGCTCCGTGCGACAAGGGATGATTTGTAGGGCATAAATAATCTCCCGTCGAGTGCACCACGTCGTGACAAGCAGAGCGCTAATTGTCAATCGGTGCAAAGTGGTGTGGTTAAATGCACGTCTAATCCTCCATCTGTTTACCTGTTCGGCTAGCTGTTCCTTTCTTCACTGTATTTTGCTTTCATTTCGATCTCCTGCTACTGGCTTGCTTGGGCCGTTGACGGTCGCAAGATAATCCTCTTGCACACGGAAGGAACACGACGTAGACGTTGCGGTACATGATGAGCTTCTTTTAATAATAATTAAGAAAAGTAATTTGTGGCCTAGATCTGCACAGACCGAAGAGCAAAGATACACTTGTATCTTCTGTTACTGTAAAATGCGTATCAGATTCTCTATTTTTTTTATATACTAGCAAATATGCCCGTGCGTTGCAACGGGAGAAGAAAATAATCAAATATTCATAAAAATAATAACAGGAATATTACATATTTATTTATATTTTTACTATTTTCATAAATTTTAAAAAATATATTTTATTATGTCCATGCATCCATAATAATTAAGTTTGCATTGGCAATAATATATGACAATGTCCTACTCCATTAAGTATGTATCGAATTAAAATACTATCTTGCTAAAAAAAAATTCTTCCCTTATAAGCCATAAAACTATTTACTCATAGATATATCATAACTTTTGTTTTTATAGTATTTATTTATTGGTAGAATTATAAAATATTGAGTTCTTGAACTTATTGTGGATTGCACTGGTATACATACACGCAGTAGCGTTGTTGGTGTAGGAGCTGCTGCTGATGGCACTCAGAGTCATCCCGACGTGGCCTGACGACGACTCCATTAATAGACGGAGGCTCCCGGCACCCCCTCATCCATGCACGTTTGCCTTGTTAGCTTGTCAGGCTCGCCCTTGTAGGCTAGCTGATGTAGATGGTGGCCGTCATGCGCTGACCATACAGACTTACATGGATTGCTCGAAGTCGATGACCAAGCATAACTTTCATTACGGTTGGTTGCCTCAGACTACCCGCAGTGGATACTCTAAAACGATACTCTAAAGCTTTAGAGTATGAATATAGAGTAAAAACTGCTGCACTGGATACTCTAAAACGATACTCTATCCTTTCTCTCACTCTATATTTAGAGTAGTACTGTGCTTACTCTATACTCTGTAGTGGCGGACCCCGCTAGCTAAACAAAGGAAAAAATGCTATAACTCACAAACCAAAAGTCCAAATTAAATTTCGATTGTACCATTAAATTCGTCTCAATAAATCCTTTAAAACTAGATCACACATGGATATATTTAGATAAAGTGACAAGTCGGTCCCACAGTGAATAGAGTGGATAGAGGATGATATAGAGGATGGATGGGTGTCACACTCCAATTAAAGGACAATATAGAGTGCATACATCTTATGTGCGCCCCAGGAATAGTCGCACACATAAGCTGACAAATTTAACAAAAGTATCATCACCATGTACATACATAACGTTATTACATCACGTAGTTCTTACATCACAAGCGGAAAAGTAAATCGCTACTCTCAGGCGTAGTGTCTGATCCACAGGGAAGGACGACGGGTTGACCCAAACCTAGAAATCTTCCGGGAAGTCCTCGTAGAAACTGTCATCTGTTACCCATCCGGGATTTTTATCCAAAAACAATATAGCAACAAGTGTGAGTACATTTGTACTCCGCAAGTATAGTATGAGGATTCATGAGGCTCAAAAAGGATAGACATGGTTGACTGCAGTTAGCACTTTTAGTAGATCAACATTTCATTATTAATCATTATTAAGTTATGCTCAAGCTCCCATTTAACCCACATGATCCACTACTAGAATTAAGAAGAGAAAGCAACAGTGTGATCTCATCATCATCATCATAGTTCATCCACATATCAAGTAACCATTTATTCTGTGAGTTTTCCGGGCCGCTCGTGTCCGTGAGCACGGCTGTTATAACAGTTTTGACACTCTGCAGAGGTTGTGCATCTTTACCCGTGAGTCGTGTTACCCGTATGCCCGGGGCCCGTCGACCCCCTAACACTTCCAAGGTGAGCAGGCAGGGTACACTATGAAGCCTTCCATAGGCCTCTTCTAACAAGTTAGGGCCGCGAGGTTTCCTCGGCAGGCAGATATAGAGAACCCCCCTTTCGATGGCACATTTCCCGCAGGCTATACACATCAGAACAGAGGCAGTTCTATACCCAACGTGGCAAGCCCCTCTTGCGCCCTTTCGGGTAACCTCTAACAAGTTAGAAAAGATCCTACTACTGAGCTAAAGTCAGAGCCATTTAACTCCCATGGTTGCACTGTAAGTCCCAGCTTTTGCCCTACAGATAAGTCCTTACGGAGAGTTTAGGGTAACATGATCAACATCATTTGCACCATCACCCTATAGTTCCACCATTATCATCATGTTTATCCGTTGGTTCCATTAGTCATGGTGTAGATCATGTTTAATTAGAGCACTAGCATTCTACCCATATGCAAATAATCCCCATAGGAATCAAGGTACAAGTCATCAATTTGCTAGGAAATCCTTATAGTCGAGCAATATTAGACACATGCATAATGAGTGTGTTATATAATGAATAGGACAACAAGGTAGGCCCATGCTATACTTGCCTTGGTTCACGAACTGCTGCTGGTCCTGCTGCTCCTCGTACGTGTCCGGATTCCCGATGTACTCCTCACCGTCTGAACTCGAACGACACGAAGTACAACACGCAATTCGGAGCAGACATACAAGCAAAACATGGCTACTATTAGAACAGTACACCAACAATAAATAAATCTGAATAAAATGTTTACCAAAATCATCTACGTCTCGCTACGATCACATTGACGCGAATTGCACGAAAAACGGAGCTACAACGCAAAAGTTACGCGCTAAGCAAGGTTCCAAAACTAGCTACTAAACTAGTCTTAATCGAGAAACTTAAAAGCTTCTAACAGGTCCATCAGTAGCACTAATGCGTAGATTACGAAATTACAAAACTAACGCAAGTTGAACGGGTCGAATCGGAGCTAAAACGACGATTTTATACACGTTTTACTGCAGTGGCAATTCTGTAAATAGATCAAACTATTTTCGGATTTAAAATAAATCAAAATTCGGATTTATTCAAATTGCCGAGGACTGCGGGTTCAAATTCACGAAAGTAGGGGGTCTCTTTAGCAAAAAGACCCGCGAAGGGGTATCGGCTGATTTCGGCCGTTGATCTTGCGATGGATGGGCAAGATTAAATGGAGGGGGAGAAGAGAGATGCGGCCGCCGGAGGGGAGAACGGATGCGGCGGCATCGCCATTGACGGCGGCGAGAACCTCGCCGGCGTTGTCCAATTGAGCGCTACAGGGCTCGGTTTTCAAATTGGGAAGCACAGGAGTGAAGAGGAGATGATGGCGAACTTGGTGGGGCACATCACGCGGGCGGAGGACATCCCGCACGGAGTCGCCATGGCCGGCGGCGGAAAAGGGCTCGCCGGAGTGCACGGTTCGGGGGCCACGGTCCACGGTTCGATGAACCGTGAGCACCGGGAGAGAGAGGGGAGCGAGAGGGTTCTCACCGCGGGGAAAAACGGGGCGGAGACGGCTCGGAGGAGGCTGTCCGCGCGGAGGGGCGGTTGACGGAGCTCGGAGACCTCGGGGCGGCGGTTCTCTTTGTGAAAGGTTTGTCACCAATTACCAACAAGGGGGAGATTGAAAGTCCTATGTTTGGTGTTGGTAATTAGTGACAATACCTAAGTACTAATCCTATGCCTAAGTTGTATGTAGCATATGAGGATTAGTACATTCCAAGGTTGGTGGCAAGATGGACATGGTGATCATGATGGCCACACTTGGATTTGGACGCAACCCTATGTGATCAAGGCAAAGGTATATGCTTAAGGGTTGTGTTTTAGTAACCAAGACACCTAGTGGGTGTGGTTACATTATAGGATAGATAGCCGTACTATAAAGAGGGGAATGACGCGGCTATTGAACTCCTAAGTGCCTCTAGGTGTGCATTTCATGTCATATGCATTTGGATAGAACTAATATCGCCTCGAAAAATGATTGTGAAAATGCTAACACACTCGCACATGACATGATCACTTGGTGGTGTTAGCACATTTGCGATGGCGTTGGAGTTTAAGCGGTAGAGAGGGTTTGGTTCCTCTCTCCCTCCCGCCGAGCGTGCGAGCGCGGGATTCAGGCAATTTTGGGGATATGAAATGCCTATTTTCCACTACGCCGGAAGTCAGAAAAAGAAACGGAAGCGAACGGAGGTCACAATGGTGACCGGACGCTGCACCGGACGCGGTCACGGTGTGACCGGACGCGTCCGGTCAGTGTCCAGTATCTGCGCATTTTTCAGTTGTTTGATCGGACGCGAGGCGCGTCCGGTCACAGGCGACCGGACACGTCCGGTCGTCCAGGGAGCTTACTGGACTCCGACCGGACGCGGGTACTGTGGCGTCCGGTCAGTTCTTCAGCGCGTCCGGTCGCTGGTTCGTTGTGCGCGGCTCAGGGTTGACCAGCGCGTCCGGTCAGTCACGGGACCGGCGCGTCCGATCGTGACCAGCGCGTCCGGTCGTTGCGACCGGCGCGTCCGGTCAGTGTTTCAAAAAGTACCGTTGCGCGACCGGCGCGTCCGGTCGTTGCGACCGGCGCGTCCGGTCAGTGTTGCGAAACTAGCCGTTGCGCGACCGGCGCGTCCGGTCAGTTGGACCAGCGCGTCCGGTCAACGCGACTTTGGCTGTTTCAAGTTTCTAACGGCTATATTCGAAGGGGTACGTCTATAAATACTCGTTGGCCGGCTCAAGGCTCTCTCTCTCGAACATTTGACATACTTGTGAGCACTTTGAGCTAAGCAACTCCCCTCCCACTCATCTCTCTTGCTTCTTTGCATATTCGAAGTGAGATTGAGTGATCCAAGTGCATTTGCATTGTGAGATAGCATCTAGTTGGCACTTGGTGGTTGATTTGCTGCGGGATTCTTGTTTCTCTTGGTGGTTGCCGCCACCTAGACGGCTTGGAGCAGCTTGGAGGCGTTGGCAAGAGTTGGTGATTGTTCTTGGCCACCTCCGGTGATTGTGAGGGGTTTGTGCCTACCTCGGCGAAGCGCCAAAGGCAACGTTAGTATATTGCTCGTGTCATTGCAACCTTTTGCCATTTGGTAGGTTCTTGTGGTGCCTTTTGAGAGGCTCGGTGTGAGACCGATTAGCCACCGAACCACGTGGTGAAGAGGGACACAACGGGGACTAGCGTGCCGGCAAGCACGTGAACCTCGGGATAAATCTTCGTGTCATCACTTTCATATTGTGATTGATTGATCCCGGTGTTTGGTTATCTTGGTATTCATTGTTGATCATATTGGTTGGCTCAATACTTCGCCCCTCGGTGATACCCTCCTATCTCTCTTGTATTAATTTCTTAGTTATCTTTGCTAGCTAGTTAGCTTAGCTAGAGTAGTTCTCTTGTGTAGCTTGCTAGTTGTAGTTGTACTTAACTTCTCGGTTTGACTTGTGCGGTTGAGTGCAAATACTAGAATTGTGAATTGGATAGGTGGCTTGCAAACACCCATAGGCTAAGCAAATCTCGCATCTCGCTATTTGTTATATTGATAAACTTGTTTAGCTTGTCATTGTAGAAAATTTTAATAGGCTATTCACCCTCCCTCTAGCCATCAAGACCTTTCAAGTGGTATCAGAGCCGTGGTCACCGTTTGTAAGGCTTAACAACCTCGGTGTAAGATGGCTCAAGTTATGTTTAATCATGTTAATGGCAAGCCTCCATTCTTTGATGGCGTCTCTTCCTTTGATCATTAGAAAAGGAAGATGAAGCAATATCTAGGCAATATACATGAGAAGGTTTGGGATGTGACCAAAGAAGGATACGTCATTCTTGATGAGGAAAACCTCACTCCCAATGACCGCATCAACAAACAATGCAACACGGCGGCACTTTACACAATCTATAATGCCGTTGATGATAAAGTATTTGAGCAAATCAAAGATCTTGAAAAGGCAAATGAGCTTTGGACAAGATTAGAGGAAACATATGAGGGCACTTCAACGGTAAAGAGTGCCAAGCTCTATATGCTCAAGGATAAGTTTGCAAGCTTCAAGATGAAGGATGATGAGTCCATACCGGAGATGTTCTATAGGCTCCAAGTCATTGTCAATGATCTCAAGGGGCTTGGGGAGAAGATTGAGGACAAGGACTTCTCACACAAGTTCTTGATGTGCTTACCCAAGAAGTTTGCCACCTTGAGAAGAATGATCTTTAGAGAGGGATTGGACAAGGTCAAACCAACCAATGTGCTTGGAGATATAATGACCGATGCCCAATACAATGATGATGAAGATGAGGTAGAAGAGAAGAAGGAGACCAAGGTCAAGCAAGAGAAGCCCATTGCATTCAAGGCTTCATCCTCTAAGGGCAAGAGCAAGGTGGAGAGTGATGATGATGATCCATTCGATGATGAGACCATGGCCCTCCTTATGCACAAGATGGGAAGGTTCATGAAGAAGAAAGGATATGGGGCAAGAAAGAGGAGAGACACTATAAAGGCAAAGACCCTTTGCTACAATTGCAATAACCCCAATCACATAGTGGGGGATTGCCCCTATGAAGATAAGAGACTTCATAATGGGGACTTGAAGCTCAAGAAGAACAAGAAAGAGAATGAGAAGAAAACAAAGAAGAGCTTCACCTTCAACAAGAAGAAGAAGGGTGGTGGTTATGTAGTCACTTGGGATAGTGACAACTCCGATAGTGATGATTATGCAAGCTCTAGTGATGATGAGAGGATCACTCGGCGAGCCATTGCAAACATCGCCGTCTCCAACAAGCTATCCATCTTCGACACTACATCGACATGCCTTATGGCCAAGCCTACCAAGGTAAAATATGATGATAGTGATGATGATTCTTATGCTAGTGATGATTGTAGGAGTGATGATGAGGAGGATGAGGACTACTCCAAGGATGATCTATTAGGCGTAATAGATCAAATGAGCAAGGGCTACAAGAGAACAACCAAGAAATACAAAATCTTGGAACAAGAGTTCATTGCTAAGTGCAATGAAAATGATGCCTTGATGGAGGAGCTTCTTGCTCTCAAAAAGAGTAAGGAGTGCAAAGGAATTGAACAAGAGCTCAAAGCTCTTAGGAAATCCTTTGATGAGCTAGAGGCCTCTCGTGAGTGTCTAAAGGAAGACCACGAGGACCTTGAAGTTGCTCACACTAGGCTTGAGGAAGCCCACTCCTCTCTACTTGAGCTCATCAAGGAGAAGGACCTCAAGTTGGAGAAGCTCATGAAGGAAGCTAAGGAGGAGCAAGTGATTGTCACTTGTGATATTGGACTAACATGTGATATTATTGATGACTCTTTATTTGTTGGTCCGACTAATGCTTCATGTAGCTCATCATCATCCACCACAACCAACTCTACCTCTACTACTAGTGATTCATCACTTATGGTTGAGAATAAGACTCTCAAGAGAGAGGTGGATGATCTCACCCGTGCATTAGGCAATGCCTATGGTGGGGATGCTCGCTTGCTAAAATGCTTGGGTAGCCAAAGGTTCTCTCTTAACAAAGAGGGTTTGGGCTATACTCCCAAGAAGGGCAAGGCGGCCTTTGCAACTCACAAGCCTAGCTTTGTGAAGAGCAATGGTCGTTATTGCAATAGATGCAAGCAAGTTGGGCATCTAGAGATTAATTGCAATAAAATGAACAAGAACAAGAAAAATTCTAATGTACCTTACATTCCTTTTGATTCTTGTTATGTGCTTACCAAGGGAGAGAAAGGTGTGCGTGCTAGGTTTGTTGGTACACCAATTGTGGGCCCAAAGAAGAAGGCCATTTGGGTACCAAAGAGCTTAGTGACTAACCTCCAAGGACCCAAGCAAGTATGGGTACCTAAGAAACATTAAATTGTTTTGTAGGTTAATTACAAGGCCGGAGGAAGGCATTGGGTACTTGATAGTGGGTGCTCTCAACATATGACCGGTGATTCAAGAATGTTCAACTCTCTCAAATCAAATGATAGTGGCATTGATAGTATCACATTTGGTGACAATAGCAAGGGTGATGTAAAGGCTCTTGGAAGGATTGCAATCTCAAATGATCATAGCATCTCCAATGTGCTACTAGTTGAAAAGCTCAATTTCAACTTGTTGTCGGTTGCTCAATTATGTGATCTCGGTTTTAAGTGCATATTTGGTGTTGATGATGTGGAGATAGTTAGTGTTGATGGATCTAACTTGATCTTCAAAGGCTTTAGATATGAGAATCTATACTTGGTTGATTTCAATGCTAGTGACACTCAACTTTCAACATGCTTGCTCACCAAATCAAGTATGGGTTGGTTATGGCATAGAAGACTAGGTCATGTTGGCATGAAGCAATTGAACAAGTTAGTGAAGCATGACTTAGTTAGAGGCTTGAAGGATGTCACATTTGAGAAAGATAAGCTATGTAGTGCATGTCAAGCCGGAAAGCAAGTAGGCAACACTCATCCATTGAAGAGCATTATGAGTACTTCCAAGGCATTTGAGTTGTTGCACATGGATCTATTTGGGCCAACTACATACACAAGCATTGGTGGCAACAAGTATGGTTTTGTGATTGTGGATGATTTCACTAGATACACATGGGTATTCTTTCTTGTGGACAAGAGTGATGTATTTGACATATTCAAGAAGTTCATCAAGAGAGTGCAAAATGAGTTTGAAACCACAATCAAGAAAGTGAGAAGTGACAATGGAAGTGAGTTTAGAAACACAAGAGTTGATGAGCTATGTGAAGAGCTTGGAATCAAACATCAATTCTCGGCCAAGTATACACCTCAATCAAATGGCCTAGTTGAAAGGAAGAATAGAACCTTAATTGATATGGCAAGATCAATGTTGAATGAGTATAATGTGAGTCATTCATTTTGGGCCGAAGCAATCAACACGGCTTGCTTCTATAGCAACCGCCTCTATTGCCACAAGTTTCTAGAGAAGACACCATATGAGATCTTAAATGGAAGAAAGCCCAACATTGCATACTTTCGGGTATTTGGTTGCAAATGCTACATCTTGAAGAAGGGCACTAGATTAAGCAAGTTTGAGAAGAAATGTGATGAAGGATTTCTACTTGGTTACTCAACTACTAGCAAAGCTTATAGAGTTTGGAATTTGGCTAGTGGTTTACTTGAAGAAGCGCATGATGTTGAGTTTGATGAAACAAATGGCTCTCAAGATGAAGAAGATAACTTGGATGATGTGAGAGGAACTCAATTGAGTAATGCTATGAAAGAAATGGATATTGGTGATATTAGACCAAAGCAAGTTATTAATGTAGATGACAACAAAGATCAAGTGCTCCAAAGTCCAATCACTCAAGCTAGTGGTTCTCTAATGCAAAATCAAGCTAGTACATCATCTCAAGTGCAACAAAATCAACAAGTGGCTAGTTCATCATCTCCAACTCATGATCAACATCAACATTCAAGCAATCAAGTCCAAGTGCTTCAACCAACTAACATTGCAAGAGACCATCCATTGGATTCCATCATTGGTGACATACAAAGAGGAGTTCAAACTAGATCAAGATTGGCATCATTTTGTGGTCACTCTTCTTTTGTGTCAATGGAAGAACCTAAGGACATTGATAAAGCATTGAGAGATCCGGATTGGGTAAATGCAATGCATGAAGAGCTCAACAACTTCAAGAGAAATGAAGTATGGGAACTAGTTGAAAGGCCTAAGGATCACAACGTCATTGGAACAAGATGGGTCTTTCGCAACAAGCAAGATCAAGATGGGATAGTAGTAAGGAACAAAGCAAGACTAGTGGCTCAAGGTTACACACAAATAGAGGGTCTTGACTTTGGTGAAACTTATGCCCCAGTTGCAAGATTGGAAGCAATTAGGATCTTACTTGCCTATGCTTGTGCTCACAATATCAAGCTATATCAAATGGATGTAAAGAGTGCATTTCTCAATGGGTACATTCAAGAGGAGGTGTATGTGGAGCAACCTCCCGGTTTTGAAGATGACAAGAAACCCAATCATGTATATAAGTTAAGGAAGGCTTTGTATGGATTGAAGCAAGCACCTAGAGCATGGTATGAAAGATTGAGGGACTTCTTGCTATCCAAAGGATTTGTCATGGGCAAAGTTGATACAACACTATTCACCAAGAAGATTGAGAAAGACTTGTTTGTGTTGCAAATATATGTTGATGATATCATATTCGGTTCAACCAATCAAAATTATTGTGATGAGTTTGGAAAAATGATGGCCAAGGAATTTGAAATGTCAATGATTGGTGAACTTAGTTTCTTTCTTGGACTTCAAATCAAACAAATGAAGGAAGGAACATTTGTGAGTCAAACCAAGTACATCAAAGATATGCTCAAGAAGTTTAGCATGGAAGATGCAAAGAGTATTACAACTCCAATGAGCACTAGTGGGAGTTTGGATAGTGACAAGAGTGGCAACATGGTGGATCAAAAGCTATATAGATCAATGATTGGTAGCCTACTCTATGTGACGGCATCAAGGCCCGATGTAATGTTTAGTGTATGCATGTGTGCAAGATTTCAAGCCTCACCAAGAGAAAGTCATTTGAAAGCAACAAAGAGAATATTGAGGTACTTAAAGCATACACAAGATGTTGGATTGTGGTATCCCAAGGGTGCAACCTTTGAGCTAGTTGGATATTCGGATTCTGACTATGCCGGTGATAAAGTGGAGAGAAAGAGCACTTCCGGGACATGTCAATTGTTGGGAAGATCACTTGTCTCATGGTCATCCAAGAAGCAAAATAGTATTGCACTATCTACCGCCGAAGCCGAATACATCGCCGCGGGTAGTTGTTGTGCACAAATCTTGTGGATGAAGGCAACATTGAAAGACTTTGGAATCAATTTCAAGAATGTGCCATTGCTATGTGACAATGAAAGTGCCGTGAAGCTAACCAACAATCCGGTTCAACATCAAAGAACAAAGCATATTGATGTTCGTCATCATTTTATTAGAGATCATCAACAAAAGGGTGACATTGCTATTGAGAGTGTTGGCACCGAAGATCAATTAGCCGATTTATTCACCAAGCCACTTGATGAGAAGAGATTTCACAAGCTAAAGAATGAGTTGAACATACTTGACTTCTCCAACATGAGTTGATGCACCCCATATATGACATGCCTCTCCTTCGAGCCCCAAGGTACAATTGGTTGACATGTCATACATTCTATGCTAAGGACTTGTTTAGTGCATCTAGTCATGATTTCTTATGTTCTAGGATCATTCATGAAAATTAAATAAATTTGAAGTTTATATGGTGCCACTATTGTTTCCATGACTTGTATGATCTAGTGGTAGCATATAACTTGTTTAAGTAGCTTGTGATCCTAAGTATTTAATCTAGAAAACTTGTCTAAATATTTGCTTCAACATGGTGCATGATAACCCTTCTAGTGAGGTGTGAAGAAGCTTGCCCTTGGATCAAACCGAAGTATTTTATTTATGCAAGCACTCTAGGTTGAATCATAAACTTGATCCTCACCCCATATTTCAACATGATAATCTATCTAAAGTTTGCTCCTTGTGGTAAATTGGTGCCAAAGGGGGAGAAAATATTGTTCACAAAGATAGAACTCAAAGGGGAAGAAAATGTTGTGGAAAATATTGTTCACAAAGATAGAACTCAAAGGGGAAGAAAATGTTGTGGGGGAGAAAATGTTGTTCACAAAGATAGATTCAAAAAGGGGAGAAAACAAAGGGGAGAATTGATAAAAGAAGGGGATCAACTAAAATTTTGAGCACACAAGTAGGGGGAGCAAGCTCTTAAACATGAATGTTGCATTTCTATGTGCACTTCATATGTATGATGCATAGTTATGCATTTTGTTTTCTCCGATACATTGCTTGTTTGATGACTTGCTAGTATAATTTGAATGATGCATTGTGGTACTAGCATGAATAGGAAGTAGTTAGATTTTTGTTGCTTCATGTTTTTCAAAGTGGTACTAGAACCTTGCTTATAATGTTGATCTCACGAGGTTTCTAGTTATATTTGTGCTTTTCCAAGTGGAATCTAACTACACAAGGTGCTAAGATGGTGTTTATCGCAACTCCGATGGTATCACGCTTCAAAGGTCTATAATCTTAAACACTTAGCACCTATTGGTAGACAATGCTCCTAATCTTTCCTATATAACATGTATGCTTCCAAAATCCAAACATATAGCATACATGTAGGGGGAGCCATTGCTATCAATTTGAATTCATGATCACATGTCCATAATTCTTACACATGGTAATATACTTGGACAATGTGACATGGGTTCAATCAAAATTTTATCATAATATCTTTGTGAAAGGTTTGTCACCAATTACCAACAAGGGGGAGATTGAAAGTCCTATGTTTGGTGTTGGTAATTAGTGACAATACCTAAGTACTAATCCTATGCCTAAGTTGTATGTAGCATATGAGGATTAGTACATTCCAAGGTTGGTGGCAAGATGGACATGGTGATCATGATGGCCACACTTGGATTTGGACGCAACCCTATGTGATCAAGGCAAAGGTATATGCTTAAGGGTTGTGTTTTAGTAACCAAGACACCTAGTGGGTGTGGTTACATTATAGGATAGATAGCCGTACTATAAAGAGGGGAATGACGCGGCTATTGAACTCCTAAGTGCCTCTAGGTGTGCATTTCATGTCATATGCATTTGGATAGAACTAATATCGCCTCGAAAAATGATTGTGAAAATGCTAACACACTCGCACATGACATGATCACTTGGTGGTGTTAGCACATTTGCGATGGCGTTGGAGTTTAAGCGGTAGAGAGGGTTTGGTTCCTCTCTCCCTCCCGCCGAGCGTGCGAGCGCGGGATTCAGGCAATTTTGGGGATATGAAATGCCTATTTTCCACTACGCCGGAAGTCAGAAAAAGAAACGGAAGCGAACGGAGGTCACAATGGTGACCGGACGCTGCACCGGACGCGGTCACGGTGTGACCGGACGCGTCCGGTCAGTGTCCAGTATCTGCGCATTTTTCAGTTGTTTGATCGGACGCGAGGCGCGTCCGGTCACAGGCGACCGGACGCGTCCGATCGTCCAGGGAGCTTACTGGACTCTGACCGGACGCGGGTACTGTGGCGTCCGGTCAGTTCTTCAGCGCGTCCGGTCGCTGGTTCGTTGTGCGCGGCTCAGGGTTGACCAGCGCGTCCGGTCAGTCACGGGACCGGCGCGTCCGATCGTGACCAGCGCGTCCGGTCGTTGAGACCGGCGCGTCCGGTCAGTGTTTCAAAAAGTACCGTTGCGCGACCGGCGCGTCCGGTCGTTGCGACCGGCGCGTCCGGTCAGTGTTGCGAAACTAGCCGTTGCGCGACCGGCGCGTCCGGTCAGTTGGACCAGCGCGTCCGGTCAACGCGACTTTGGCTGTTTCAAGTTTCTAACGGCTATATTCGAAGGGGTACGTCTATAAATACTCGTTGGCCGGCTCAAGGCTCTCTCTCTCGAACATTTGACATACTTGTGAGCACTTTGAGCTAAGCAACTCCCCTCCCACTCATCTCTCTTGCTTCTTTGCATATTCGAAGTGAGATTGAGTGATCCAAGTGCATTTGCATTGTGAGATAGCATCTAGTTGGCACTTGGTGGTTGATTTGCTGCGGGATTCTTGTTTCTCTTGGTGGTTGCCGCCACCTAGACGGCTTGGAGCAGCTTGGAGGCGTTGGCAAGAGTTGGTGATTGTTCTTGGCCACCTCCGGTGATTGTGAGGGGTTTGTGCCTACCTCGGCGAAGCGCCAAAGGCAACGTTAGTATATTGCTCGTGTCATTGCAACCTTTTGCCATTTGGTAGGTTCTTGTGGTGCCTTTTGAGAGGCTCGGTGTGAGACCGATTAGCCACCGAACCACGTGGTGAAGAGGGACACAACGGGGACTAGCGTGCCGGCAAGCACGTGAACCTCGGGATAAATCTTCGTGTCATCACTTTCATATTGTGATTGATTGATCCCGGTGTTTGGTTATCTTGGTATTCATTGTTGATCATATTGGTTGGCTCAATACTTCGCCCCTCGGTGATACCCTCCTATCTCTCTTGTATTAATTTCTTAGTTATCTTTGCTAGCTAGTTAGCTTAGCTAGAGTAGTTCTCTTGTGTAGCTTGCTAGTTGTAGTTGTACTTAACTTCTTGGTTTGACTTGTGCGGTTGAGTGCAAATACTAGAATTGTGAATTGGATAGGTGGCTTGCAAACACCCATAGGCTAAGCAAATCTCGCATCTCGCTATTTGTTATATTGATAAACTTGTTTAGCTTGTCATTGTAGAAAATTTTAATAGGCTATTCACCCCCCCCTCTAGCCATCAAGACCTTTCAACCGGGAGAGAGAGAGAGGGGAGCGAGAGGGTTCTCACCGCGGGGAAAAACGGGGCGGAGACGGCTCGGAGGAGGCTGTCCGCGCGGAGGGGCGGTTGATGGAGCTCGGAGACCTCGGGGCGGCGGTTCTCTCGGGCACGGCGACGCGAGAGGGAGCAGGGAAAAACAACAGCGGATGCGGGGTCGGCCTCGGCTTCCTTTTGTAGAGGCAAGGGCGCGGGGAGGACGCTCCCACGACGTGGAACGTGGGCGCGGTGCGGTTGCGGCTGACCGGCGCGGTTGCGGGACGTGCGGGAGGAAGGGGCGGCTCTGACTGGCGGGGCCGGGATGGCAGCGGCTAGGCGGGACGGAGGCACGGCAGCGGTTGCTGTCCGAAGCTGGGCTGGCGCGCTTGCTGGGCCAAGCAGGCCGAAGCAGTTGCGGTGCGGGAGGGAGGAACGAAGCTGGGCTGGCAGCTGGCGAGGAAAGAAATGGGCCAGCGCAAGGAAGGGCCTACGGGCCGAACTGAGGAAGGGAAGGAATGGAAGGAAATTTTTTTTTTAAATCTTTTAGCATTTGAAACAAAACCACCCATCACAAAAATACTTGTGCAACAGCATGCATGCATGAACATTTTCTAACCTTATGATTGATTTTAATTTCCCAAAAATTTATTATTCCCTAAATTTGAATGCACAACAAATTCATATTTAAATCAATTTATCTATTTTTTTTTAAATAATACAAAAATTTAGGGTGTCACAATTCTACCCCCTTAAGAGAATCTCGTCCTCGAGATTGGATGATGCTTACTCAAAAAGCTGTGGATAAGACTTTCTCAAATATTCTTCTCTTTCCCACGTAGACTCATCTTCTGAATAACGATTCCATTGCACTCTGCACATCTTTATAGTGCGGCTCCTGGTAACTCTTTCTGCAGTTTCAAGAATCTTTACCGGATACTCCTCATACGTGAGATCTTCTTTAACAGTAAGCTCCTCCAAGGGAATCTGCTCCTCTGGTACCCACAAACACTTTTTCAACTGTGAAACATGAAACACATCATGCACACCTGATAAACTTTCTGGCAATTCCAATTGATAAGCCACTTCTCCACGTCTCTCTAGAATCTTGAAAGGTCCCACATATCTCGGTGCTAACTTGCCCTTCATATTGAATCTTCTCACATTTCTCATTGGTGACACTTTCAAATACACATAGTCACCTTCTTTGAAACTCAACTCTCTCCTTCGGATATCAGCATAGCTCTTCTGTCTAGACTGTGCTACTCTCAAATTATCCCTGATCATCCTCACTTGTTCCTCTGCATTGCATAGGACATCAGGTCCAAACACTTGGGTTTCACCTGTCTGATTCCAGAATAGAGGTGTTCTACACTTTCGCCCATATAAAGCTTCGAATGGCGCCATCTTGAGACTTTTCTAGTGACTGTTGTTGTACGAAAACTCAGCATATGACAAACTCTTATCCCAACTAGTACCATACTGTAAAGCACAAGCTCTCAACATATCTTCCAAGATTTGGTTGGTTCTTTCGGTCTGCCCATCAGTTTGGGGATGATACGCCGAACTGAAATTTAACTTGGTTCCCAAAGCACTGTGTACCTTACGCCAAAAATGTGACGTGAACTGAGTTCCTCGGTCAGATACGATCTTCTTTGGAACCCCATGTAGACATACTATTCTCTCCATGTACAACTCCGCTAGCTTTGCACCACTATAAGTGGTTTTGACTGGCAAGAAGTGGGCTACCTTAGTAAGTCGATCCACTATTACCCAGATCGAATCATATCCTTGTTGAGTGCGGGGCAATCCAGTAATGAAGTCCATACCAACTTCTTCCCATTTCCACTCTGGTATTTTCATTGGTTGCAACAATCCTGCAGGCCTTTGGTGCTCAGCCTTCACCCTTTGACAAGTATCACATATGGCCACATACTCAGCCACATCCCGTTTCAAACCATACCACCAATACTTCTCTTTGAGGTCCAAGTACATCTTGGTGCTTCCAGGGTGTATAGAATAAGCAGAATCATGTGCCTCTCGCAGAATCATATCACGGATAGCTTTCACTTCAGGTACACATATTCTTTTTCCAAACCATAGAGTACCATTCTCATCCAGCCGGAAACCTGGTGCCTTTCCAACCACTACCTGCTCAGCAATCTCCTTTAATTTCTCATCCTCCAACTGACCTGTACGTATCTCTTGCTCCAATGTAGGTTCTATAGCTAATTCTACTACATTATTGACAAAACCCAAGTTGAGATGTTCTATTTCAGCTCGCAACTCTGCTGGTATAAATGTCAACTGAAGTCCGTTGGCATAGCTCTTCCGGCTAAGTGCATCGGCAACAACATTTGCCTTTCCAGGATGATAATGCACTTCCAGATCATAATCTTTAATTAATTCCAGCCAACGACGTTGCCTTAAATTCAACTCGGACTGAGTAAAAATGTATTTTAAACTCTTGTGGTCAGTGTAGATGTCACACTTATGTCCGATCAAATAATGCCTCCAAATTTTCAGAGCATGGACAACTGCGGCTAATTCCAAGTCATGGGTTGGATAATTCAATTCATGCTTTCTCAACTGCCTGGATGCATAGGCCACAACCTTTCCTTCTTGCATAAGCACACACCCAAGGCCTAGGCGAGATGCATCACAATAAATAGAGAAACTATTACTTAAATCAGGTAGGGTCAACACTGGGGCTGTTGTCAACCTTTTCTTTAGCTCCTCAAAGTTAGCCTGACATTTGTCTGACCAAACAAATTTGGCATTCTTCTCTAATAGGGCTGTCATAGGCTTGGCTAGCTTAGAGAACCCTTCAATAAACCTTCTATAGTATCCAGCCAAACCCAAAAAGCTACGGATTTCACTAGCATTGACTGGGGCTTTCCAATTCAACACATCTTGCACTTTACTGGGATCTACGGCTATTCCACCGTTAGAGACCACATGTCCCAGAAAAGATACTTCTTTCAGCCAGAACTCACATTTGCTCCTTTTTGCATACAATTTATGTTCCCTGAGTTTTTGTAAGACTAACCTTAAGTGTTCAGCATGTTCCTCTTCATTTTTGGAGAATATTAGGATATCATCTATGAATACCACTACAAACTTATCCAAGTACTCCATGAATACTTTGTTCATTAGATACATAAAGTATGCAGGTGCATTTGTCAGTCCAAAAGACATCACTGTGTACTCATAAAGGCCATATCTGGTAGTAAATGCTGTCTTGGGTATGTCAGATGCACGAATTTTTAGTTGATGATATCCAGAACGGAGATCAATTTTTGAGAACACACAAGCACCTTTCAGCTGATCAAATAAATCATCAATTCTAGGGAGTGGGTACTTGTTTTTGATTGTGACTTCATTAAGGGACCTATAATCGACACACATCCTTCGTGTGCCATCTTTCTTATCCACAAATATAACAGGTGCTCCCCAAGGTGAAGAACTAGGACGAATAAAACCTTTCTCTTGCAATTCTTTAATTTGTTTCTTTAGTTCTTCTAATTCATTTACTCCCATTCTATATGGTCTCTTAGCTATGGGTGCAGTCCCAGGTAAAAGCTCGATAAGGAATTCGATGTCGCGATCGGGTGGCATACCTGGCAATTCATCGGGGAACACGTCCGGGAATTCATCCACCACCTGGTTCTCCTGGTTAGCAACATCGCTCAGCTGATTGACGGTGGCGGTAGGTTGATCTTGCACTTCCACTTCGACACAAATTCTATCACCACTTGGAGATGTCACAACCACAGATTTCTCCTGACATTGTATCACTGCCCTATGTTGCTTCATCCAATCCATTCCCAAGATGAGGTCAATTCCAGCGGTTCTCAGAACAATTGGATTTACCTTGAAAGCTACCCCCTTAGGAATATACTAGTAGAAGGGCTCCAATAATTTGCGGGCATGCTACCCCCCGGTGAATTTACTAGCATGGGATCCTTCATGGCACACAGGGGTATGCTATGCATTCTAACAAAAGCTTGGGATATGAAAGAATGCGAGGCACCGGAATCAAAAAGTACGGTAGCGGAGATGGAGTTGACGCTAAACGTACCCAGCATAACCTCAGGCGCCTCCTGAGCTGATTCCGACGACACATGATTCACCTTGCCAGTGAACGGAGGTCGAGCGTTGAGTCTCTGGTTGTTCTGCTGGTTCTGCGGGGCCTGCCGGTTCTGCTTCTTTGGGCACTGGTACGAATAGTGTCCCACCTCTCCACAGTTGTAACAGGCATTGGGGTTGCCTGGGGTGCCACTCTTGCTTGGGGGCATTGTTGGGCACTCCCTGACGTGGTGCTTGGTTGCTAGCTTGCTGTTGCTGGGGGCGCTGCTGACTCTGATTACCCAACTGTGGTGGGTACTGGGGGCGCTGCTGGTACTGGTTCCTCTTGGGGTACTGGCCTTTGTTCCATTGGTTGGGTGGCCCTTGGTTCCTCTGCTGAAAACCCTGCTGCGGGAAAGTTCGCGGGCGAGTGTTGCTACCCGACGCCTGTCCCTGGAGCTTCCTCTTCTTGAGGTCCATTTCCTTACGCTTGTTATCAATTACAATGGCACGGTCCACCAACTCTTGGAAACTGGCATATTTGTTGGACATCAGTTGCAGCTGGAGTCCATCATACAGCCCCTTCAGAAAACGGCGCTGTTTGTCAGAATCCCTAGCCACTTCAGCCGGGGCATATCGCGACAATTGTGCAAACTTGTCGCGGTATTCCGCCACAGACATGGACCCTTGCTTGAGAGCCCGGAACTCCTCTTGCTTCAGTTCAATAAGTCCCTCAGGGATGTGATAGGACCTAAAGCTCTCCGTGAACTCTTTCCATGTGATCTCTGGAGCATTCTCTGGACGTCCATACTGGAATGACTCCCACCAATCCTGAGCAGCTCCTTGGAGTTGGCCTGAGGCGTACAAGACTTTCTCCAAGTCGTTGCACTGTGCAATGTTTAGCTGCTTTTCCACAGCTCTCAGCCAGTCATCCGCCTCCATAGGTTCAGAGGCATGTGTGAACACAGGTGGGCGTCCTTTCAGAAACTCACCACGCTTGTCACGGACCTGCACAGGTGGGGGTGCTCCTGCGGGTTGCTCACCGAGACGGTCCATCACTGTCTGCATGAGCTGCGCTTGCATGGCCATCAGCTGCTCAATGGTCACCGGCGGTGGCGGAGGTGGATCCACCAAAGCTCCGTGTCCACGACCACGGCCACGGCCTCTGCCACGTCCTCCTCTGGCGGCCATCTGTTTCCAATCAAATGTGCATACTTTTAGAGATCTCCCAAAAATTACAAATTATTTACAAAAGGTAAATAACATAACTGAAAATTTCTGAACGATGGTCTACAACAGCAGACCGAAAACTGGAGTGTAACTCAAGTTCTAGAAATCCAAAATAGGCGGGGCATACATCGTTGGAAAGCTTAAAGAGTCTGCTACAACTTTTGTATAGAACTTTTCACTGATACAGACGGCAACATCATCAAAAACTGAGCTAAACAATTTCTGTTCTAGGTTACAGACTGCACAGACTTGCCAGGTTGTAGCAGGTATATCTCTCAAACCAGAATTGATAATGAGGTGATTCCAGTGGGAAATGAAAGGTACACAAGTCTAGTTATTTCCACAAAAATTTCATAATTTTCGGACATAGAGATTTAGAGATATGAGATAAACATTGCAGACTGCTCTGAGAAACAGCACAGCAGTAAAGCAGAATTTAAACCCCAACTAAGTTAAACAAACACTAACTTAAGGTTTTGATAAAAAGAACATGTGGACAAGCCCACACTGTTCCAGCAATCACACAAACTCCAAATCATTCAAGTTCATCATCACAACCAACAAGACAATTAAAAGTTCACAACACACACATAAACTTGACACGACTTTCGATCTAGAACGCATTCATTAAGACGGGGCTGCAAGTATCTAAGGAGCGCGATCCACCATGGTGAACACCCTGGCCTTCTTCTTGTAAATGGTAGGCTGACCTAGCTGAACGGCCATCTCATCTATCTGGTTCTGAAGGCGCTTTTCAGATTTTTGCGCTGCACGAAGCTCTTCCCTGAGTGCTTCGTTGACCTCCTGCATGGCGCTGAGGTGCCTCACTGTGGTGTCCAAGGTGGGATCAGAAGCTGGAGGAGCCAACACCGCCCATGTCTTCTCCCTTGAGTCATAGCGTGGAAGATACCGGTAGCGATCATTCTGCATGTCCTCAAAACGCCGACCATGGTAATGCAGGTACGCCGCCTGCGCAGCATCTTCCATGCTGTCATAGGCGCTGGCACGCCTGGCTCGGTGGCTATGGGTGGTCACAACATCCTGAGATTGGTCGGTGTTGTTCCAGGCGGTGATGATCACATTGGTCTTCCAGTACGTCGCCTCCACTGGATGTGTGTGCTCCGCACAGTAGTACTTCACAGAAGCAGCAAACTCTGGATAGTACTCAGCTAGCATGGTGGTGAGGAGGTTGTGGTAATGGGCATCTTCGGGAGCTTCCTTAAACTTGTTCCTGGTGGTCCAGCCTATCTCTTCTGGCTCCTCTGATGCAGCTGGGGAGGGCACTGGTGTTGGTGCAGAAGCGGCCTGGGATGCTGGTGGAGGTGTAGCAGAGGGGACTGGAGCATCCACATGTGGGATGGGTGCAGCCACGGGGGTCGAAGCAGGTCCATCCGATGCAGCCACTGAAAATACCTCCTCCTCCATGGGTTCCTCCTCTTCCTCGTCAGTGATGTGGGCGACCTCTGGCTCCACTGGTGGTACTGCTGGTGGTGCTGGTGGAGCAGGTGCTGCTGGAACGAACTGGGCGACGTAGGCAGCGGCACTGAGGCGAGGCATCTATAGTTTTGATATAAAATATTATCAGAGTCAATATTTTATACAATAGAATAAGAAATAGAGCATAAAATTTTAATAAAATATCAAGATGGAGATAGTAGCAAGTAAATAAATAAAGTCAAACTCCTAGAAACGACCATTTCTATCTAGGTTTGCGTCCTACAGTCGACACAGCTCTGATACCAATTTATCACACTCCAATTAAAGGACAATATAGAGTGCATACATCTTATGTGCGCCCCAGGAATAGTCGCACACATAAGCTGACAAATTTAACAAAAGTATCATCACCATGTACATACATAACGTTATTACATCACGTAGTTCTTACATCACAAGCGGAAAAGTAAATCGCTACTCTCAGGCGTAGTGTCTGATCCACAGGGAAGGACGACGGGTTGACCCAAACCTAGAAATCTTCCGGGAAGTCCTCGTAGAAACTGTCATCTGTTACCCATCCGGGATTTTTATCCAAAAACAATATAGCAACAAGTGTGAGTACATTTGTACTCCGCAAGTATAGTATGAGGATTCATGAGGCTCAAAAAGGATAGACATGGTTGACTGCAGTTAGCACTTTTAGTAGATCAACATTTCATTATTAATCATTATTAAGTTATGCTCAAGCTCCCATTTAACCCACATGATCCACTACTAGAATTAAGAAGAGAAAGCAACAGTGTGATCTCATCATCATCATCATAGTTCATCCACATATCAAGTAACCATTTATTCTGTGAGTTTTCCGGGCCGCTCGTGTCCGTGAGCACGGCTGTTATAACAGTTTTGACACTCTGCAGAGGTTGTGCATCTTTACCCGTGAGTCGTGTTACCCGTATGCCCGGGGCCCGTCGACCCCCTAACACTTCCAAGGTGAGCAGGCAGGGTACACTATGAAGCCTTCCATAGGCCTCTTCTAACAAGTTAGGGCCGCGAGGTTTCCTCGGCAGGCAGATATAGAGAACCCCCCTTTCGATGGCACATTTCCCGCAGGCTATACACATCAGAACAGAGGCAGTTCTATACCCAACGTGGCAAGCCCCTCTTGCGCCCTTTCGGGTAACCTCTAACAAGTTAGAAAAGATCCTACTACTGAGCTAAAGTCAGAGCCATTTAACTCCCACGGTTGCACTGTAAGTCCCAGCTTTTGCCCTACAGATAAGTCCTTACGGAGAGTTTAGGGTAACATGATCAACATCATTTGCACCATCACCCTATAGTTCCACCATTATCATCATGTTTATCCGTTGGTTCCATTAGTCATGGTGTAGATCATGTTTAATTAGAGCACTAGCATTCTACCCATATGCAAATAATCCCCATAGGAATCAAGGTACAAGTCATCAATTTGCTAGGAAATCCTTATAGTCGAGCAATATTAGACACATGCATAATGAGTGTGTTATATAATGAATAGGACAACAAGGTAGGCCCATGCTATACTTGCCTTGGTTCACGAACTGCTGCTGGTCCTGCTGCTCCTCGTACGTGTCCGGATTCCCGATGTACTCCTCACCGTCTGAACTCGAACGACACGAAGTACAACACGCAATTCGGAGCAGACATACAAGCAAAACATGGCTACTATTAGAACAGTACACCAACAATAAATAAATCTGAATAAAATGTTTACCAAAATCATCTACGTCTCGCTACGATCACATTGACGCGAATTGCACGAAAAACGGAGCTACAACGCAAAAGTTACGCGCTAAGCAAGGTTCCAAAACTAGCTACTAAACTAGTCTTAATCGAGAAACTTAAAAGCTTCTAACAGGTCCATCAGTAGCACTAATGCGTAGATTACGAAATTACAAAACTAACGCAAGTTGAACGGGTCGAATCGGAGCTAAAACGACGATTTTATACACGTTTTACTGCAGTGGCAATTCTGTAAATAGATCAAACTATTTTCGGATTTAAAATAAATCAAAATTCGGATTTATTCAAATTGCCGAGGACTGCGGGTTCAAATTCACGAAAGTAGGGGGTCTCTTTAGCAAAAAGACCCGCGAAGGGGTATCGGCTGATTTCGGCCGTTGATCTTGCGATGGATGGGCAAGATTAAATGGAGGGGGAGAAGAGAGATGCGGCCGCCGGAGGGGAGAACGGATGCGGCGGCATCGCCATTGACGGCGGCGAGAACCTCGCCGGCGTTGTCCAATTGAGCGCTACAGGGCTCGGTTTTCAAATTGGGAAGCACAGGAGTGAAGAGGAGATGATGGCGAACTTGGTGGGGCACATCACGCGGGCGGAGGACATCCCGCACGGAGTCGCCATGGCCGGCGGCGGAAAAGGGCTCGCCGGAGTGCACGGTTCGGGGGCCACGGTCCACGGTTCGATGAACCGTGAGCACCGGGAGAGAGAGGGGAGCGAGAGGGTTCTCACCGCGGGGAAAAACGGGGCGGAGACGGCTCGGAGGAGGCTGTCCGCGCGGAGGGGCGGTTGACGGAGCTCGGAGACCTCGGGGCGGCGGTTCTCTCGGGCACGGCGACGCGAGAGGGAGCGGGGAAAAACAACAGCGGATGCGGGGTCGGCCTCGGCTTCCTTTTGTAGAGGCAAGGGCGCGGGGAGGACGCTCCCACGACGTGGAACGTGGGCGCGGTGCGGTTGCGGCTGACCGGCGCGGTTGCGGGACGTGCGGGAGGAAGGGGGCGGCTCTGACTGGCGGGGCCGGGATGGCAGCGGCTAGGCGGGACGGAGGCGCGGCAGCGGTTGCTGTCCGAAGCTGGGCTGGCGCGCTTGCTGGGCCAAGCAGGCCGAAGCAGTTGCGGTGCGGGAGGGAGGAACGAAGCTGGGCTGGCGGCTGGCGAGGAAAGAAATGGGCCAGCGCAAGGAAGGGCCTACGGGCCGAACTGAGGAAGGGAAGGAATGGAAGGAATTTTTTTTAAATCTTTTAGCATTTGAAACAAAACCACCCATCACAAAAATACTTGTGCAACAGCATGCATGCATGAACATTTTCTAACCTTATGATTGATTTTAATTTCCCAAAAATTTATTATTCCCTAAATTTGAATGCACAACAAATTCATATTTAAATCAATTTATCTATTTTTTTTAAATAATACAAAAATTTAGGGTGTCACAATGGGTGCGAGAGAATTGAGTATAGAGGAGAGAATCTTGCTGACTAGGACGTATAAAGGATGATATAGAGGATGGATGGGTGCGGGTAGTCTCAGGCCACGGTAACTACCGCGATCACCAGGTAACCCAGCTCAACGATGCACCGGGCAACACAACATGAGCACTGGCTCCATCTAGCTCACGTACCGGGCTTCACCACACATATATATATGTACCTGATAAACAAAGAAAGACAAAAAGAAATAAACAAACACGAGATAGGAGGTTAGCTACCCACACGGCCAGCCTGCCCTTCATGAGGCTCCATCTCATTACTTGCTTCTTGTCTTTCATAGATTACCGCTGTTGATGCAGCCTATGCGCATATGTCCTTCTGGTGGCCAGGTGTTGATCAGACTCCCTCTACTTCTCGTAGATGCACAACACCTTGTGGCAGGCTATATATTGCAGCGTAGCAATGCTGCCATTGAGAGCCGCGCGGCACGCGCTGACTAGCTAGGTTCCAGTGCTGCAGCCAGTGGCAAATCTAGGATTTTAGCGTAGGGTATGTTGCCAAAAAAGATTCATCCAATTCAGTAAAACCATTTTAACAATTTGGTAATAATTGTAAAATTAACAAAGTGATTTGGGTATATTGTACTAAGTAACACGATAAGGCATAAATTCATGGATTAAAGTTGAAACCATCCACTAAATATAATGCAAATAGTTCAATGCAAAATCCATACCGATAATTGAAATATAGGCATAAAATTAAGAGTACCTCTATCTAAAATCTTTATTTTTGAAAAATCATGTGCAAAAGGCTTGAGTGGACCTTTAACAATATATGCTCTTAGAATAGCATCTTGATCATTAATATGATAAGTCACCTAGATCATGTAGATGGCGATTGATGCCATAAACTACTAGCAGTGAAGACGGTTGTGGTTGTGGCATAGGATTTTTAATTCCCTCAATTACTCTCGCATGAGTCTACTCTTCCACTGCAGGTTCAACCAGATCAGAGAAATGATTAGAAGTAGCAGGAGCTACGACAGTAGACATTAAAAGACGAAGAGCAAAATTTTTACCAAAGGAAAATAGCGAATCGGCGATCCTCCGTAGATGCACGGCCGTGCAAACTACAAACTGTAGACGAATCACTTGGAGGGCAGTAGGGCAGAGGCCAGAGGGCACCAGCCACCAGGACCAGGGCCTCACTGTCACGCCTCACCGCGTCCGCCGGTCCTCATCTGGCGTCGGCGTCTGGGCGGCAGCGTGTGTCGAACTCCTTAGCTCTGATGGACAGATAGGAATTAGAATACGAAAAGCTAAAAGGAAATAGCCTTGCCACGTGGGCCGCATCTAGGCCTTGTGACTACCTGCTTCCGTGATGGATGGCGTGATCGATAATAATAGTTGATATTTTTCCCTTTTTATTTATATGAATACATGTATAATTCGTATATTGTAATGGCTACTTGCATGGCTCCGCCACTGGCTGCAGCCAGTAGCCAGAGCGTGGTGCCTTGCCTGAAAACGGTACGGATATTTTCCGACCGTATTCGAGACCGAATCCGTTTAGAGGGGTTTTAATCCGTCCGTATCCGAGTCCGGATATTTAACATCCGATACCGTATTCGTATTCGAATATTTAAATCACATATTTATGATGTCGATATCCAATCGTATCCTATCCGGTATTTTTTATACTATCCGTATTCGAATCCGAATCCGGACATAAATATGAAAATAAATACGATATCAGTCATATCCGTCCCTATCCGATCCATTTTCATTGCTGCTATGACCCTCTTGTCTAGGTCTCCTCGTCGGTCCTAGTGCTGCTGGGCTGTGTACGTGCGTTGATCTTCTTCTCCTTGGCGGCGTGCAGGTGTGGGCGTGCGGCCGCCTCGGTCATCCCTCCATCGATCTGCTCCAAGCCTTGCATGCATGGCGCCCTGGTGACAGCAACTGCCTTTCTCTGTGATTCAATCGGACAGGCGTGATTAGATAGCGTAGCTTAAAGCTGCTGCCGACTGAAGCTGCTGCCTTTCTCCGTAGATGCGCAGCGGTGCGTCTTCGTTTGCCTCCATCTTCTCGTGGTGTGACCTCTGGCCGGCGGCGTGTTGTCCTCCGTGCATAGCCTCTTCACGTACAACTCCTAGCAAACATACATGTGGTCAACGATGGTTGTCGCATCTCGCTAACCTCTCTATGCGGCCGGGGTGCATCGATTGCACTTCTCGGCGTCGTCCTATCCATCATACGTCGACCGCTGGACGGCGGTAGATGGCACTCTGTGGATGAATAGACTCTCGGCTGCCCTGCTTGAGGTGTCGACGCGAGGCGCTCGTGACTCGTCGCACCCCGGTGAGCTTGTCTCATCATTTCTGTCGACTGCTCTTGCCCTCCAGATGGTTTGCTTGCTGCTGCCGGTCGAAGTCCACGCCTCGGCCCCTGGCAGCCTCCTCGTGGCTCCGTTTCCATGATGGCTGCCTAAGCACGATCCTACATCCACGTACATACCTGACATAGATACATAGATGTATAGATATTTTGGAAATAAAAACAAGTTGGAACTCCTCGCTAGGAAAAAAATATACGAATTGAACCCGAACTGGAATAGGAAAAAATATATACATGCATACCGGAGTAAAAAAATAGACGGAAAAAATCTTGACAGAAATTTTGCCTCTTTATTATTATTAATATATATATATATTAAAATATAAAATATTAGGTATATAAGATAGATATAGATTAATTAGACCATCGACTATCCATGTTCTAATAATAGGTTTTATTTCTAATTAAACTTACATTAATAACTTAGTAGTGAGAATAATTAGTTATGAGGGATAGGGATAAAGAACGATCAAAGTTCAAAGATCCATAATATTGTATTTAATATTTTTTTATGTTTATATAATAAAATGGGAGATACTCTAAAAAAGAAAAAAAAACAAAAGAAAAATCATAGAATGAGAAAGCTAGAAATATGGAAAAAAGAGCCGTGGGGAAACCGGCAAAGTCATGGGAATATAATTTTTTTTACAAAATGGGAAAAGAAGTTGGACACAGAAAAAAGAAAGATAGCTTGAAGAAAAAAGGAGATAGAAGTTAGAGTTTGATTCCTTTTGTTTACGGACTGAAAATATAGAACAAGGTACACACAGACGTGATTTTTTTACCTCCCTTTTAACATATAACTAAATAAAGAAAGCAAAGCAAAATAAAGAACGTAACTCTTGTCCTTTTCTATACGATTATTAAGAGTTCTATTTACAATACTCAGGATCTAAGGAATCTATTTATATTAGGATTCATATTCCATATTGGTCTAGACGGAACCAATTCTAACCCGTACGAGCACGAGTTATATATATAAATCGGTGCAAAAGAAACTCTCCATTGTTCGGCAGGTAGAAGAAGACAGACAAAAAAAAATGAATGGACGAAAAAAAGAGCCTGAAATTTGTCTCTTTATTATTAGGTATATATAGATATATAATATAAGTGCGTATCAGAATCTTTTCGGATGGAATGCGTATTAGAGTTTGGACAATGTGCAGCTGAACGTGCACGTGACACTTAAAAAAGTGCTCGTGATACGTTAAAATCCATTTTTAGCGATAGTCTGATTTTGAACTTTAAACTTCGATGAAACCGGGTAGCAAGCACCCTATAATTACCAAACCCATAAAAATTTGGTCACCGTGCTGGTTTTAAAGGTGGTTTTCCATTTTATGAACAATCAAAATCTGATTTACTATCCAAAAAAATCATATATAATTTATTTTTAAATTAGAAAAAACTAAAATAGTACCTTTTTCTAAAAATATTCTCTACTTGTTTATGAGTTTATATTTAGATATTTAGAATTGTTTATTTCTGTTTCTATAGCTGCACTCAATATTTATTTAAAACAAGCAAGTAAGATCCGAGTAACTCCAAATATAGCACCAACACATAGATGACATTTTAGAGGAAAATTAAAACTAGTTTTATATTTTTATGATTTAAGATAAATTAACTATGAATTTCTATAGACCAAACCGGATTTTTATTATTATTAGAAAATTAAAAAACGTAAGCCTAGCCAAAAGAGGACTAAATTTGTACGGTTTTGATAGTTGAAAGATGTGTGTAACTCAGTTTCATAGTTTAGGTCAAAAATCTGTGCGCAAGTTTGAGGATGAAAACAAACTTTACCTAAAAATATATAAGCGACAAACTCACAAAATAAATAGACAACCAAGACCGTTTGTGACAAGAAGGATATACTGGTCCTTGGCTAATGGATAAGCAATGGTGTGTTTAGAGGAGTTAATTAGGACGTCTCCAATTCTATAAACTTGAAATTTTTAGAGCAGAACAATCGTAATCTTTTATGAATCACAGTAGATTGATGAAATCACCATACAACGATCATTTACCACTAAAGAAACAGCGACATTAAATAAAAAAATAAATTTAGAATGATACGTGTACTCATATTAGATCAATGACTTGAACTTGGAGATAGACAAGTTGAACTACATAGAACCCAACCAACATGTTGTACTCTGTTCGCAACAAGGTATATCCTAGTTGCTGAGTAGCAGTAGCATTTCTCAGTGGCGGCCGACTTTTTTTTTTTGACAAAAAATAACTATATAGATTAGCAGCAGCGCAATACTGGGATATATGGTGCTTCCAGGAGCACGAAAATTGTACATTTCCCTGTGAGTTATGTTCTTGGAGAGCCTGTCTTGCAAGAGTATGGGCAGTAGAATTTAAGCTTGTATGATCGAGCATTTCTCAGTGGCGGCCGACCTTGGAGTGGACATGGAAGAGATACGGATCGGATTCCTCAATCCTCAGCACTTAACAATGCTCCACATGCGTGCGTGGCAGCAGTATGTCTGCGTAGAGGTTACACAGGAGATTTGCTACTTATAATATAATACTTACGAGTAGTTTCTCTGTTTTCCTAAAAAACTATTTTTTTGATTCAGTTATCCCAACATTGAGATCTTCTTGGGAAGAAGACAAAATGAGGTATAGAAATGCTGGTCCCATTTACACTGTGATATGCTATTATAAGCTGATGAGAGAGTGCAGGCACTCCAGGTGTGTAGCTCGTGACAGGATTCACAGGCAGTGGTGGTGGGGTTACCTAGGCGATCGTGATCTACTACAAGCTGATGACTGAGCCAGCATGCTGTTGGTTGGGCTGGATCCATCAGTTGGTCCACTCCGGGCCCAAGTATCTGGCGTTGGGCCTCCTGGACCTCCTCGCTGCAGGCTGCGCCTGCCCTGCGGCTGAGTCCGAGTACGAGGCCGAGTTGGCCAGCGCGCGCACGCCGCGCATGAAGGCGACGCGCGTACACTCCTCGGCCCCAGCCTCCGATGCGCCTCCGCCACCGCCTCCCCGCCGGGCCTCGCCACAAACTCCGCCGCCGTCCGCGTGGAGGCCTCCACCGAAGTCCGAACCCCGACCCGCCGTCTTGTCGAGCTGAGCACCGCGCTGCCATGGACTCAAACTCCAGGTCCACGGGCGTGAGCTCCCCCGACGCGAGGCTCTCGGGCGTGGCTAGCATGCATGAATACGCGCATCACCTCGGCTGCACTTGCGCCAAATTCACGTGAACAATTATGTGACTTGTGGCTTGCGTCGTGTAACCATGTGAGGCTGTCCGGTGGAGTTTTCTTTTTTTGAATTTTTATGAACTGATGATCCTTTTTTTGGTCCGGTTTGTGTGATTTTTGAATTCGATTTCTAGAGGTGGTTGGACTCTGAGCCGCCTCTAGAGTTTTGATTTATAGAGACGCATTTGTAAATCGTTGATAGCTGCATCTATAAATTAACTTTTAGAGGTAGTTTTGGATAGCTGTTTTTAGAAATCGTTCATTTCTAGAGATGCAGTAGTAGAGGCTGCTGGACCATCCACCTCCATAGAGACTTTCTAATCGCCTTTATAAATCTTTCATGCAGTAGTGATGTATTAAGATGGAAAAAAAGAGACCAAAGTTACAAAAAGTGAGAATAAAGAGGATATCATGCCTATCAAACTAGAGGTGACATAACAAAGCTATTTGCGTAAAATTCTTGAGGTGTCTCAAACTTGCACGATGTCATATTCAGGTCCTTAACTTTTGAATTTTGATGTAGGGATCTCCAAAGGCATTGGCGTGGACTAGGGTGGGTTCTATATTCGATGGTATTTAGTTAAATACCTATTATTTTTGCAAAAGAATCTTATATATACATGTTACGTACCATGTATATTGCATATAAATAAATAACAAAGAAAATACCTTGAAATCATAGGTATTCAAAGAATTGAGCCCATAACCTATCTCTGCTCTCTCCCACCTGTATCCCTGATGGCCCAACAGCCAATGGCCCAATCTTTCTTTCCCTCAGTCTGAGTGGCTGAGACATTGGCACATCACAGTATCACATACATCCTGACCACCAGGAACTCGTTAGCTCCCGTCGACTCGTCAAGTTCCTAACTCTAGATCTGACAACTCTTGGTAACAAACAACTTAATCTCCCTGTTGTACCCCATGATCTGAAGGGCCAAAAAGTCGTCCATTCTTTGTGGACTCGCTTGTTTACAGGATGATGCAAATTTTCTTGAACACATACTGCTAAGTGTTAATTAACTGTTGTGGATTTGTCATTCTCACCTGCTACATGTATAACCGAATTATAGCATCTTATATATTAGCGATGGATCTTAAGAAATATTGCATTTACATTCATCCCACCCTGAAATCTTATTCATCCTTAATATGGAGACGTATATTGACGAAACACTTCGTAGATAGTCAAATAGACAACACACTATATAAGCTGTCTATTTAACTGTCTATCTGTGAGATGATAAAGACCCGCAGACAACAGCCGTCTGTACAGTTATACATGCCCTACAACATGATATATGGATGGATGGCCTGCTCCAAATGGATCAATAGGACATTTGTCCAATTAATTAACAATTCTTTTTGCCCTCCGGTCGTCGAGGCACAAGGTGAGCACATGATAGTGGGCGCTCCATGACATTGAACATCTCGATTCTAGGGTCCGTGTGTAGTTGGACGGCATGCTCACCCTCCACTTCACCCCACTCGAACTCTCTCACAAGGTTTGCCATGAAGTAGCTAATGTGGAGCAACGACATGCTTATTGCAGGGCACATCCTCCGGCCGATCCCAATTCCCAAAAGGCATCATCTTCATCTCCCCCGCCATGGACGACAGCAGGTTCTTGGTGCTTTCTCCACCTCCACATGCTGCTTGGAAACGTTCTGGCTTGAACTCCTCAGGGTCATCCCACACTGCCTTGTCTCGCCCTAGAGCCTCCAATACGAAGACCAACGTGGTACTCGCAGGAATTCGTTGGCCATCATGATCAACCACTTGGTCTTCTTGCATCACCTGTTTTCTCATATTCATGAGATTGGTTAGGTAATCTTATATAGTTAAATATATCAAATATGTCGGTGCATTGCAACTGAATGAATGAAAACAATTAATTGAAATAACTATACCATCTATTTAATTTGATTGAGTGGATATAATGACAAAAGAACCTATGAATGCCTGTACATTGCTAGTTGCTACCTACCATAGAATACGCAGAGGTGCCCTTACCTGCCTAAATGCCCGCGCGGTGGTGGGATGCAGCCTGAGGGCCTCCAAGATGACACTGACAGCATTGAGCTAGTCTAGCTTCCCAAGAACCTCCTCCTCGACCTCCTCAGCATCGGCTTCCACAGCAGCTTCGATTTCCCTCCGGACAGCCTCCTGTATGTCTGGGCGTTTCATCAGGTTCGCCATGATCCACTGCAGTGACATGACAGTGGTTTTAGTTGCGGAACCAAGGAACTCCGAGCAGAGTCCCACCAGTTCACCGTCCTCGAGCCTCCGCTGCCGCCTTTGCTTCCCCCCAGCAGCTCCTGCCTCGCCTGCTTCGAGTGTAAGCTCTAGGATCAGGATCACGCTGTGATGTTAGTGGCTAGCCTAGAAAACGCGAAATCGAATCGATGAACGCACTCAAGAACACAGGATGAACACAAACTGGCAACTGTCCACAGGGAGTGACAGTGCCCTTTTTCACTGGCTTTTGTTTCGAGTACAAGACACGATTACAAAATGACTAAGCAGAAACAAGATAGTGTGACACCCAGGCTTTATATCCAGCCTTTACAAGACACACACTCACACCAGCAAAAACTGCTAAAACATGGATACAAGACGGCAACTTTGCAACTGCTGCATCGTGGCGTCGTGGGCGCGCTCACCGCGCACCGTGTTCCCTCCATTCAAACTCTAGCATTTCCCGCCCACTGTTGGTTGCCAGCTCCTCCAGGTGAGTCAACACACGAGCACACACTGGATTAGCCCCAACAATCTCCCCCCTAAGCCAGCTGTGTGCTCATATCTCGAACACCGATCAAGTGTTTCATCACCTCGAGCTTGCCTGCTGCTAAGGGCTTCGTCAGCAGATCAGCCTTCTGCTCATCAGTACACACTCTTTTCACCTCAATCTGTTATTGGTCTATGCACTCTTTGATGAAATGATACTTGGTGTCTATGTGCTTACTGCGGCCATGAAACACCGGGTTCTTCATCAGGGCTATAGCTGAATTGTTGTCGACAAACATGGTCACAACTCTCCTTGGTGTGGATGTTAACTCTGACAGCAAGTTTCTAAGCCAAAGAGCCTGCATAGATGCTACAGTGGCTGCCATGAACTCAGCTTCACAAGAAGATAAGGCCACTGTTTTCTGTTTCTGAGATCCCCAAGTTATCAGACAATCATTGAGGTAGAATGCCATTCTAGCAGTACTCCTCCCCACTGTATCAGCTGCATGATCACTGTCTGAATATGCTACCAGCAACTCTGGATCACCTCCTCTAGTGTACACTAGGCCATGCCCAAAACTTCCCTGCACATACCTTAAGATTTGCTTGACAGCATTCATATGCATTGTAGTGGGTTTTTCCATAAACCTGCTTGCTACTCCAACTGAGTAAGCAAGATCAGGCCTAGTGTGTAGCAAATACCTCAGACACCCTATCACACTTCTATACTCAGTGGCATCAATCTTTTTCCCTTTCTTATCCTCATCTAACTTGACTCCAGGATTCATTGGAATCTTTGTGGCATTGCATCCCTCCATGCCAAACCTTGCAAGAATTTTCTTGGCATATCCTGTCTGTTTCAAGGTGAAAAAATCATCATGCTGTTCTACTTCTATTCCTAGGTAGTAAGACAACAGACCCAAATCACTCATCTCAAATTCTGCATTCATCTATTGTTTGAACTTGTTGATCTCAAGTGGATCATTCCCTGTAACCAGCAGATCATCTACATATACACCCAAAATGATGGTAGCTTTTCCAGCTTCCCTCTTGTACACTGCTGATTCACTGGGACATTTGATAAAATCCAATTTCCTCAAGCTTTTATCCAGCTTGATGTTCCAAGCTCTTGGAGCTTGTTTGAGACCATACAGTGATTTACTCAGCTTCAGTACATGCTGTTCTTTTCCCTTGACTGCAAAACCTTCAGGTTGTGAAACATAAACTTCCTCCTCCAATTCTCCATTAAGGAAAGCTGTCTTTACATCAAGATGATGTATTTTCCAACCTCTGTTAGCAGCCAATGCCAGAATCAGCTTCACTGTATCCAGTCTAGCAATAGGGGCAAAAACCTCATCATAATCAACCCCATGTTCCTGCACATAGCCCTTGGCAACCAGCCTTGCTTTGTGCTTCACAACTTCTCCATCAGCATTCCTCTTAAGTTTGAAAACCCACTTCAGACCTATAGCTTTGTGACCAGCAGACAACTTTGTCAGTTCCTAGGTCCTATTTTTCTCAATTGACCTTATCTCACTGTTCATAGCTTCCATCCACTCTGGGCTTCCTGCTGCATCTTTGAACTTTGCAGGTTCATCAGACTCGGCAAGCAGTGCCTCAGCTTCATCTGAATATGCTAATTCAACTATGTCAGTGTTTTCATATATTTCATCCAAGCTTCTATAATGTTGTGGTTCCTCATCAGACAAATCATCAATCATCATTTCTTGATTAGATTGCTCCCCCAATCCCTCTGCATCTCCATTTCCATTCACTGGACTGTCAGCATGATCACCAGCACCAAACTGGATTCCTGGTGACTGTAGCTCATCTGGCACACTGCCTGAACCTCCTGACTCTCCTGCTGATAGAGTTGGATAAAAATCTGGTTGAAAGTCTTCTCCATTTGTTTCCACATTGACTGTCTCCCAGTCAGTCTTATCAACAAACAACTCCCCTCCAACCTGAAATTCTCCCAAATCATCTGTTGAGACTTCATTCCAATCCCAACTAACTCCTTCCTCAAAAATTGTATCCCTGCTAATAATTATTCTTCTCTGCACAGGATCATACAGCCTATGGGCCTTACTTCCTTCTTCCACACCTAGATACACTAGCTTCTGACTCCTGTCATCCGGCTTTTTTAGGTGTGGTGTGGTATGTTTTGCATGAGCCAAACATCCAAAAACCTTCACATGACCAAGGTAAGGTTTTCTACCATTCATTGCCTCAAATGGAGTCTGCTCCCCCATAGGCCTCGTAGGCAGCCTGTTGAGCAAAAACACAGCATGTCTAACAGCTTCCCCCAAAATTTCCCTGGGATTTTCATACTTTTCAGCATGGATCTTGCCATCTCCATGATTGATCTGTTTCTTCTTTCAACCACACCATTTTGCTGTGGTGTGTAAGGAGCTGTCATCTGCCTCTTTATACCAGCTTCTTCACATACACCTGCAAAGAGCTTTGACAGAAATTCTCCACCTCTGTAAGATCTCAACACCTTGATTTTCTCTCCAGTTTGGTTCTGCATTTCTGCTTTGTATCTCACAAACACATCCACTGCTTGATCCTTGCTCTTGAGCATAGACACATCCATCCACCTGCTATGATCATCAACCAGGAGCATAAAGTACTTGTTCCCTGCTGGTGTAGGAGGACTGATGGGACCACACAAATCAACATACACAAGTTGAAGTGGCTTCTCAGCTCTGAAAGTTGTAGCCTTTGGAAAAGACAATCTGGTCTGCTTACCAGCCAAACACCCATGACAAATTTGTTCAGGATGATCTACCATTGGCACTCCAGCTGCCATATTCTTCTCCACTAGCATTTTCATTGCTTTGAAGTTAACATGACCCAGCCTGGCATGCCACAGCCATGCTGGCTCCCCTATGCTTCCCATCAGACACACAGGATCAGCTAGCTTAACTTCTATCTTGTACAACCTATTTACTGATCTTTCTATCCACATCACCAGTTTCCCTGACACTTTATCCATCACCTCTAAAAAATCGTCATCAAGCATAATTCTATGCCCAACTTCTGTAAGCTGCCCTAAGCTCACCAAATTACTCTTCAATTTTGGAATATAATAGACTTCATGCAGTAACCACTGACTCTTATCTTTGCATTGAAATAAAACAGAGCCCTTTCTCATGATTTCTACTGCAGATCCATCCCTAAATCTAACTTTGCCAGTTATGTTTCTATTCAATTATTTGAATTTAGCAGGATCACCAGTCATATGGTTTGATGCACCATTATCTAAATACCAAGTATTACCAGTGTTGTAGCCACCACCAGTAAAATGCAGCTCTGGAATCACCTTCTCTTCTTTCAGGATCACAGCTTGCCGCCCTCCTGAAGTTCTTCCTTGAGTTGGCATTTTCTCGAACAGCTGCGGCTCCTCCACAACTGTGAGCATCAATGCCGGCTCGATCTGCTCCACCCGAGCATGATGAGCCTCCTCACCACCACCACCGCCGCCGTTCTTCTCCTTTGGACAACGGTTTGCATAGTGCCCGTAGTCCTTGCAGTTGAAGCACTGGATGTGCTCCTTGTTCCTCTTGGCGGCGCCGTCGCGTCCAGGTGCATCGCCGCGCCCGCCGCGGCCACGACCTCTCCCTCGGCCTCGACCACGACCACGCCCGCCGCCATCTGATGATCTTCCTCTCCCCAAGGCCTCATCGCTGCCTTGCTCTGCCTCGCTTCCCACTCGGCATACGAGAGCAGCAATTGGCCTTTGGCATCTGTTCTGGTGCCTGATCCGCCATCTCCCCGCTGGACTCTCTCCTCAAACGCCTTAAGCCTCCCAACTGTTTCCTCGAACAGCAAAGTCTTCAGGTCATAGAATTGTTCGATCCCTGCCACCACGCCGAGGAAGCGCTCTGGCACGGTATCGAACAACTTCTTAACCACGGCGACGTCGTCCAACGTGCCTCCCAGGTTGCTGTACCGCACAGACATGGCGTTCAGCTTCTCGGCGTACTCATCAATGGGCTCCTCCTCCTTCATTCTCAACGCGTCAAACTCCGCCTTGAGCGTCTGCAGGCGCACATCACGAACCCGATCCGCACCCACGAACCTCGCCTTCAGGCAATCCCAGATCTCCTTCCCCGTCTTCTTCTTCGCCACTTGCATCAGCAGGTCGTCGGGTAGACACTGCAAGAGATGCGCCTTCGCCTTCTTGTCTTTGGCGTTGGCCTTCTCCATCTCTGCCGCCGTCCGTGCCATCGACAGTTCCCCCTCCGGCTCGACAACCTCCCACACCCCCTGGTCCTCCATGATGGCCTGCACTCGGATGCTCCAACTCACGTAGTTGGTTGCCGTGAGCAGAGGGTAAACCACCCTCCCCCCATCACCTGCGCCGCCGGTTCCCCGCCGCCGCTCCGAGGTGTGTCGCTCATCTCCGATGAACACTATATGGTGGACAACGTGATCAATGGCTCCGATACCAGAATGTAAGCTCTAGGATCAGGATCACGCTGTGATGTTAGTGGCTAGCCTAGAAAACGCGAGATCGAATCGATGAACGCACTCAAGAACACAGGATGAACACAAACTAGAAACTGTCCACAGGGAGTGACAGTGCCCTTTTTCACTGGCTTTTGTTTCGAGTACAAGACACGATTACAAAATGACTAAGCAGAAACAAGATAGTGTGACACCCAGGCTTTATATCCAGCCTTTACAAGACACACACTCACACCAGCAAAAACTGCTAAAACATGGATACAAGACGACAACTTTGCAACTGCTGCATCGTGGCGTCGTGGGCGCGCTCACCGCGCACCGTGTTCCCTCCATTCAAACTCCAGCGTTTCCCGCCCACTGTTGGTTGCCAGCTCCTCCAGGTGAGTCAACACACGAGCACACACTGGATTAGCCCCAACATCGAGTTCTACCGGGACATGGAGGTCGAGGAGCGTGTGCACGTAAGTCAGAGCCTCGTCAGAGTGCCGGCGATGGCTGCGGCAGCCATCGATGAGCGGGAGGTACAGCTCCTCCTGCTTCTCCCGTATCGCGGCCAGCTTGTTCCACCGCTTGCGGTAGATAAGCCTAGACGCCACCAGGAACGGCACGGACATGGACATGAACATGCGCACTGTAGTTAGGGCCATGACTAGCTCCATCTGGACGTCGTCCATGACGCGGACCACGGCCGCGTCGACACCGTCGCCGAAGCAAATGGTGGAGATGACGTGAAACACCGCGCCACGGATGCTCTCCGCGGCGAGCGCCACGCCGCTGGTGAGCTGCTTCTCCCTGAGGTCCGCGATGAGGCCCCATAGCGCCTGACGCCGTGCGGCCGCGTACCGGTGCTGGTGAGTCGGGTGGAGGACTCCCGAGGTGAGGTTGTGGCGGAGGGCGCGCCAGAGCTGGCCGTAGGGTGCCGAGGTGATGTTGTGGTAGACGCGGCCCGAGAGGAAGCCGCTGGGTGACATGGACGGCATGCGGTTGGAGAAGGAGGCGCCGCCGCCAGCTCTGCTGCCCCGCACATGAAGGTGATGCGCCGTGGCGCAATCTGTGACGAACATAAATTGAGGGTGGCCAGGCGTGCCTTGATCGGCGTTGCTGCACGCCGGACGATCGTGATGACCACCGGGAGAACCAACAGGAGCAGAAGGACTTGCATGATTGCTTGCTGCATGGCCTCAGCCCTCAGCTGCCTGCTGCTATGCGTGCCTTCCACCTGCCACACACTTGATACCTTGTGGATGCAACCCTATTTATAAACCTCGCAAATTTTGAGATAGCTATCTAGGACTCAGGAAGGATATGACTTTTAGATCAACTGTCATTTTGGCGTGATGGGCCCCCTTATCAGTTTATTTTCTGTCACGTAATCAATGATTCAGACAGCATATATCACTGACCAACTATGTACAGATACTGTATATTGTAGCAAACATGCCCATGCGTTACGAGAAAACATACAACTTTTGTGTAGGATGTGTCTCCATATGAGTCAGTTTGAAAAATTAAAAATTTTGAATCTTAAAACAAGTGAATTCAAAAAACATATTTGACATCCTAAAACATCAAATAGAAAATTTATCAACAGAAAACATGTAGATTAGCACAGCCACTACAACTTTCATATCAATTATATGAATATTCAAGGTCGTTTAGAAATAGTAAATTTTGAATTTCAAAATCTATGAACTTAAAACACATATTTAGGACCCTAAATGACTTTAAATAAAAAAATCCAACTATAAAGTTGTACTCCCTCCGTCCCTATATGTATGTCGTCCGGGAAGCGTGTTTGTGAGGGAAACACGGTTTTCTAGAGACAAACATTTAGGGACAGATGGAGTAGACCGTATTGAGAAATACAACTTTGCTATATGAATGTTCATCTTTTATATTCTTAGACAAGTTTGCCAATCCAAGTGCCACAAAAGGTTAGGACCCTCATCAATGTTGCAGTTTAAACCATAGTTGGCAATGGGGAATCGATCAAGTTCTGGTTGGATAGATGGTTGCAAGACAGGACTTTATCTAGAAACCATAGTCTAGTTTTATATTATCATTTGAGTTATGCATCCTTCCTGTCCTATTCTCTATTTTTTTCTCTCCTTTCATGGCTCTTCTTGGCGAGGAGCTCTAGCTGTAGGCATCAGAGATAAGCTCTCATATGTTCATCACTTGTTGATGAAAAGTTGGGATCCCCGCATGCATTGGATTTTCTAGGTATTGATCAATAGTTTGTTCCCTCTTAATGCACCTCAATTCTACTGTCACTTCTTTACTGTCAAATCTTTACAGTATATTAACTATTTCTTGTTTTGGACTACCACTGCATTAGCACATCATTGTTCCATCCCTTTCGACAATTCTTAGCTTTTTATTTTAAATGTCTTGTTTGGGACTACCCCTGCCCCCTGCATTTGTTCATCATTGCTACAACCCTTCTCAGAATATCGAGCATCTTCTTTTTTATCCCAAACATGTCTGTACTGTATCTCAATTTTTCGTTGTTTGTCCCAGGCAAGACAAGGAAAGAGAGAGCTATCAACCGCATCATTTGTTTTGGTTTTTGCCAAAATCTAGGAGATTTGTTAGATGATCCCTGCTCAAAGTCATCTAGATCATCAAGTGTGTTGCCTCCTTTTTCGTGGAGTCAAGACTAGGGGCTTTTTATTTTTCACGTTTCTGTCAAACTTAAAAGGATTATGCAACAATGTAATTGTTGTTTTTTGTGCAAATGTGCTGCATGGGGGAAACATTAGCGCCAGGAACGCCCGTGAATTTGTCCTATCCTCCTAGTGTTGCAGGCCTTCTTTGCATCCTTGTCTCCTAGCCGCTGGTCTTCTTTGCCTGATCCTAACCATGCATGAATTTGATTTTTGACACAGATTCATACATCCTCATGGCCATATGATAAAGGGTGTGGAAGCAACAAAGTATAGGAATCTTGTCCCCTTTGGTGTAGTGCACTAACCTTTTTCCTATCGCTGTGTCGATTGTCCTTATTTGCATATGCTTGCATTTGGTATGGATCCATTAATATATTAGCATGATGTGTGTCCATATTTGAATGTAGAAAAAACATGGTATGGTCAACTAGTGTTGTTTAATACTAGCAGTTCTGTTGTATATTTCTCCCCTGTTTTACATCACATCTAAATGTAGTTAACATTTATGTCTCTCATTATTGTCATGAAATCATTCATCAATTTGTGAATGTAATCAGTAATCAAACATCATTTCTGTATTAGATCTTGCATTGTGAAAGTGCTTCTGAGCTTAGAATAAAGTATGTACTAGTGCATCTGATCCTGCAACCATGTCTAGGTTTTGTGCATGCCTGAAATTAATTGCTTGTGGTCTTTTTGATGACCAAGAGTCATGTTTAGATAAAAAACTACAAACAATGCTAGCAGTCATTATTTTACTAAAATGACTGTGATATTTAATTGCTTGAAACCTGATGCTATTCCACATTTCAGAATGAACATGTCAGTAAAGTATTACACTCTTCCTAATTTGAAGCAAGCCTGCATACATCATGCCTTGCATGTGGTGGCAAATAGATACATGCAACAATGACAATTCAGCTTCCTTCATACTGGCATCATCAGTCTGAAGTGTTTGCAGGGCTAAATTGTTTTTTAAATTATAATGACAGTATTTGGGACAAGGAAACTAAATGGGTGCAAGCTGTCATCATTTACACAGTGAGAAACTGTTTTTTTATTGAGTCACATTGAACATACCAATATCTTGAAGATAGCTAGGATTTCAGTCTTGAATTATCGAAATCAGATTATATGGTAGCAAATAGCCATTCTCTTGGATGCTCCGTGTTTGTTTGAATGTTACTATATTGAGTTCTCTCCCAAAGCTGATTCAAGAATAAGTTTTTTTAACAGTACCAGATGATTTCTACTATTAAATTGCCTGATTAGAAGACAAATCCGCAAGTTATCTTTCAGTACGTCATTCCATCTTGTATAGCCTTATTCAAATCCGTATGCATGTCATACTCTGTTATTAATCATGAAAGGTCCTTTTTAATGTTTTCTTTTGTTTCGCTTCTTTTGTCAGATGAAGCAATTGGCGGTCATTAGAGAAGGGCGAGAGAAGAGAGGGATGTATTTGTTTTGTTTTGTTTTGTTTTCTTTCAGATAAAAAGTAATATAATTTGGCGTGAGTTGTTGGAACCCCAATACTTTTTATCCCAGTGAAGATTATTTAGCTGCCATATATTGTTCACTGCAAAGTGTATTCAATCTTTCACGATTCATTTTCTTAAAAAAATATGTTTTTGGTGAAAAAAAGGTTTATGGATTGAAAAATGAAATATGCTTTGTATGATTCATTTATTGTTGGAGAGTATTAGAATATGACATACATTACCATTGGCCACCAGTAGAAAGACTGCCTGTACATTTACCATTACAAAACATGGTGCCATTGCACAAAGGAACAAAGCTAAAAACAATTGCTAAAGATCCAAAATTCCAAAGAACGAAATTAACAGAGTGGTTCGAAGCTAATAAGCTGTATGAAGACGCAAGGAAACTGACATATTGTGAATTTAAACAAGAATGGAAATGGGATGATAAAAATAGAAAGTGGACAAAAAGACAGAGATTTTAAGATTGGTAGACTATACTATGTAAATCCAATAAAAGGAGAGTGTTTCTATCTACGGATGCTGCTTATGATACTCAAAGGAGCACAAAGCTACAAAGATATAAGAACATATAATGGAACGGTCTATAAAACATTCAAAGAAGCATGTGCAGCATGTGGACTCCTCAAAGATGACAAAGAATGATATGATACATTTACTGAGGCTGCGAATTGGGCAACTGCAGCACAACTGCGATACCTATTTTTCACCATGCTATTATTTTGCAACTTACAAGATGAACGAAAATTTTATAACGAAAATTGGAGGAAAATGACCGATGACATTCAACGTTATCTCATTAATAAATATCACCCAATTATATACGTTCCAACAGATACGGAACTACAGGACATGCTACTAAAAGAGCTGGAAGAAATATTTTCAAATAATGGAATTTACAGGTACAACTATAACCTTCCACAGAAGTCATCACAGTACAAAACTGATGTAAACAACCAGTTAATTCAGGAAGAACTAAGCTATGATTTCAAGGAGTTAGAAGTAGAATCAAATAAACTTTACCAGCAACTAAATAATGACCAAAGGATTGCATTTCATTCAATAATAAATTCTGTTCTAAATAAAGAGCCAAATATTTTTTTTGTCATTGGTCATGGTGGAACAGGGAAAACATTCCTATGGAACACTATAATCGCATATTTAAGAGCACAAAGAAAGATTGTACTTACAGTTGCTTCATCAGGAGTTGCATCTTTGCTACTTCCAAATGGACGCACTGCACATTCAAGATTTCGAATTCCTATAGATGTCGATGAACTTTCAATTTGCGATATCAAAAGAGGAACAAAATTAGCAGAATTCATTCTTAACACGGATCTCATCATTTGTGATGAAGCGCTAATGACAAATAAGCAATGGAAATACACAAAAAAGCTTTACTTACATGAAAACATGCGATTGAAAAAAATTGAGGCAAACACATCAGAGTACAAACAATTAAATGAATTCAGCCAATGGATACTAAGCATAGGAAATGGAAGCACAGAAAATAATTCTACATCTAACACAGATCATCTTTCAGAATGCATTGAAGTTGAAATCCCAGATGATTTATTGATAAAACAAGCAGAGAATAAGATAGCGTCTCTTGTAGAGTCAACATTCTCTGATTTTAGGTCAAACTACAACAATCCCGAGTATCTAAAAAATAGAGCAATATTAACAACGACAAATGAAATAGTTGATGAAATAACTGAGTACATGTTTAGTTTATTACCTGGAAATGAAGTTGAATACTACAGTGCAGACTCAATATCCAAATGCACAGATACTTGTAACGATGCTGATATATTATACCCTATCGAATATTTAAACAGTATAAGTGCAAACAATTTCCCAACCCATAAACTAAAATTAAAAATAGGAGTCCACGTTATGCTCCTACGAAATCTTAACCAAAGCATAGGATTGTGCAATGGAACAAGATTAATAGTAACAAATCTTGGCCAAAACGTTGTAGAGGCGATAATTATAACAGGAACACAGATTGGAGAAAAGGTCTATATACCTAGAATAAATGTTACCACGCAAGGTTGTCGGTGGCCATTCGTTCTATGTCATCGACGATTCCCAATCAAACTTTGCTATTCTATGACAATAAACAAAAGCCAAGGACAAACACTATACAATGTAGGAGTGTACCTAAGAAAACCAGTATTCACTCACGGCCAACTATATGTTGCGGTATCTCGAGTAAAGCATAGACAAGGGCTAAAAATGTTGATAGAAAATGAAGACGGAACATGTGGAAATAAAACTACAAATATAGTATATAAAGAAATACTGAACATGGTCTGAAATGTACAAATGTTTGGTTCGACCTAATTATTTCTATTATACTTCTTTACATTAACTATCATGCATTAACTATTATGCTTTAACATATTCCTTTTTAACACCTGCAGGTTTCCTTGCATTGTTCAACTAGCAATGCAGGTAATGTCTCCACCTACATTATTGTTTTTACTGCTATCCAAATTCAACACATATTAAGAATTTCCAGAAATCAAATTGCAGGGCAAAATAACTCCATTATCAGAGGTCCGTCCCATAAACACTTTGTACAATATTCATGTCAGGGTGTCAAGGACTTGGGAATATAGGGGCAAAAGTGAAAAAAATCCTCTGATCCATTTTGATATGGTGGTCATCGATCAAAAGGTATAACTGCATACTCTATCAGCAATTTTTATGGAAATGTTCTTTCTCACCATTTTTCCTGCAAACCTATTGTTTCCCTAAGTACTTATCTTTAAATGTTACAAATTACAGGGTTATGCGATGTACTGCGAGGTACCTTCAGAAGTGCTGCCTCAGTTTAAACAATATTTAGAAGAAGGAAAGGTCCTCTACATATGGAAAGCATGTGTTGAAAGAGCTAAGCCTAGGTACAGAGTTGTTGATGCACCTTACATGTTAAAACTGATCATGGGAACAGAAATCTTTGAAGCAAATAGCAACAACACAAGCTTCCCAAAGTATGTATTTTCATTGACCCCAATCGAAATACTATCACAATATGCAAGAAGGACAGATCGTTTCCTAGGTAACAAAAATATCAATTTACACACATTATTTCTTGCCTTCCATTTAATCTACACATGCTCATCAAATGCAATCTTCATCATCTGTTCAAATATCATGACTGACAGTCCTTTCTTAATGTAGATGTCATTGGAAAAATCACTGCCATCTCAAATGCAGCTGTAGCGCGTAACACATCAGGAGACCTTATGATGCGTAGGCTAATAACGCTTCAAGATCATAAGTACTGCTTCAAATTAAAAAATATACATTCGCCAACTCACATACTAATTTTGACTTATAGTCAGAATGCTTCATTTCTCTTAATTACTCGTAGGAGAAACACAATTGATTTGTCACTCTCAGGACAAAGGGCTCTTGAATTCAATGCTGAGGCGGTCTTTGATATTGGTCAAAATCATCACGTCATAGCAATATTTGTGCGCACACTCATGAAAATATATATCGGGAAGACTACAAATTTCTCAGTGGAACTTCAGCATGTCGGTGGTACATAAATGAAAATGATATACCAGCAATGAGAACATTTCAAAGAGGGTATTATTTTAATTCTTAATTTAAATACAAACACATATATCTTATCTCTATACTCATGTTTCATTAATTATTATAACTTCCCAACAGACTGCCATCTCAAGTGACACCAGTTCAAAAACTAGAACTCGAAAGTGAAGACTACATGGAGCAAGGTGTTGAAGAAAAAACTCTGGTTGACCTCAAACAGATAGATCCTTTGACTGACAAGGTAAAAACACAACTCCTTGTTATATAGAAATAACAATTGCTTCAGTTTCTGTACATTGGCCATCACTCATTATATTATTGTCTGTTAACTATACATATTCAGAACAAAATATTTCAGTGTACGGTCACACTGATATCTTTAGCAGAAAAAGAACAATGGTGCTACAGAGCTTGCAGAGTTTGCAACTCCAGAATAATACTAGGCGATGATGGATATGACTGCACAAAAGATGGGTGCTCATGCAAGCAATATGATTGGAAGTAAGAAAACTCCTTCATAACCAACTTCTAACGTAGATTCAGTAACTGATCTTTAAAAGGTTTTTTAACTGTATTTTCTATATGCTTCAGGCAGGGGCGGATCCAAAGGGGGGGCTGGGGGGCTCCAGCCCCCCCTAATTTCTTGATTTCAATGCTAATTACTGTAGCAAAAACTTGATTTCACCGTTAAATCTTCGTGCAAATCAACATCTCTGTTGTTTTAGCCCCCCCTTATCCCGCATCCCACATCCGCCACTGGCTTCAGGTACAAAGTTTGTTTCATTGCAGCAGATGACACTTATAGCCTTCAGTTCATGTTTTTCAAGAAAAAAGGGGTAGAACTAATTGGGGAAAGTGCAGAGACCCTAAGGAAACAGTATGATCCAAGCTCTATTCCACCTGAGATATCTCAATGGATTGCTCATAAATTCACTTTCATAGTCAAATTGCTATTCAAAAGAAGTCTCAAAAGCAGTGAGCCTTCTTTTGAGGTTGTCATGATCAAAGAAAGACATGGAAAACAAGCAATATTAACAAAAATCATGCACAATGTACCAAATGATGATCTGCCACCACTGGTAACAATATCATCAAAGAAAAAGATGGAGCAGGTGTGCCAGACAAAAAATTATTGTTTACTCCATGTTTTATTACACGTATTTGTGCTAACTATAGACTTGTTGCAGGCATCATTGTCATACACTCCTTAATTAACAGATATACAAGATATGGACATAGACCGCCAGTCTGAGTAAGTATGTTCTTACTGACTCATACACATATCCTATTTCTCTGCTTCTAATAATATTTCAAATAATTACAGTGCTTGGGATGCCACAAAGAAACATAACGAATCACAGGTAACCCTTTTTCCATTAACAAAAAATCAAGTACACCAAACTATAGAATATAGTATGTAATCTTTTTCGGACTCTTTTCCTAGAATAATGATGATGATGAAAACAAGCATGAGGAACAAGCTAGGAAGAAGCTAAAAATTAAGGAATGATCCAAGGTAACTTACCCTGACTATTTCTACCTGTAAACTTCAGCAACCAATTACATCCACTATGTACAACTCTTTCTTTTTCCTTTTTTTCTTCTCGATTTCTCAAATTCTACCTTAGATTTAACTGCACTCGTAATCCTTTCTGATGGGTCACCATCCTCTTCTCTTGTACTGCGTTCATCTGCCCCAGACTTCAATGTATGGTTGCAGATGAAAAATAAAAATTCTTGAGCAGGTAGATAAAATAGGGCTATAAATGCTAATATATAACACTGAAATCAGGACGTCTTTTCCATACTACTCATGATACCATTTAGTTTTAGTGTACTTACCCACAAAATGACATGTGCAATGACGAGCATGTCAACTACATCAACCCAAACATTTTGCTATGTCAAAGTTCTTTAAATTGAAGAGAGCTCAAGGCTTCTACTATAGCTTGGAAACCACATAATTTGATACAATTTTTCCTATGGTTTGTACACAACCAAAAATCTGTCCAATGTCTTAGAGATCTCATAATATTTTGGGACATGGTGAAAACAGGAGGACCTGTTAGGCCAAATCATTTTTTGTACTACACAACTGTTGTTCAGCTGATTAATTTGGTGCTAAACTCTTGCAATTTCGGTTTTGTGCCTTCACTCTTATCTCTGTTGGCTAGGCCACCTTCGATGAACAACAATTCAGGTATTAACATTTTCCTGTTGTATGTGCTGTAATTGTCAACCATGCATTCCTTTTAATGTTTTAGCATAAGTTGTCATTTTTGGTGGTGTTGTTGTTCGGTTATCTGATGCTATTTATTATTTTGTAAAAAGAAGATATTTTCCTTTTTTTAAATCGTGTCCCATCTTGCATGCTTTGGTGGTCTCTCCCTCCCTCCCTCCCTCTCTCCCTCCCTCTCAGCTAAACTTTTCATAATTTAGAGTCTACATATGGATGCACCTGAGAGATAGCTACATATATGATATATGGTCTGGACTGATTTTGAGATATGTTCTACAGTAGTGGATAACGGATTCTCTCTTCAGTTTTTCAGTGTTTCTTTTTGCAATTGCTTACATGTGATTTAATGTGATAACATTAGATAGTCCTATTAGAGTGCTTCCTTATTTTTCTTCTGTTTGCCAGGGCACACAACTAACAGTAACAAATCCAAACGGAAGGACATTTTGGTGTACAGGACACGACACTGTAGACTGCTGCTTTTGCTTACAGTTGTCGATACAACTTTTGCTACCTGACGCTCTTACTATGTAACTTTTGCTCAAAAATACAGCTTTTGACAGCCCAGGAATTTTTTGGCCACCATGGAACAACATAGATGATGCAATGCCAGGTTATAAGATACCTCTCTTTTGAGGAGAAAGATTATGTTCACTACCTCTGCTCAGGCTTACTACATCAATTTCTACAATGTCAAGGTTGTAAGCACTGTATGCTTTGTTGACAATGGTTCTTCAGTTAATGAACTAAACCTTAGCTGCTAAATTATTACTATCCTGGTTGATGAATATTACCAATCACCAATCATACTTTTGTGTATCTGAGCATTACCTCCTTGGCAACCAACAATGGTCCACTGCTCGGAAGAGCAGCTCTCTCAACACAACATGATCTTTCATTTTCAATACGTACTCTCAGTTGGGGATAATTTAGTCCAATAAATTTGGTTACAGGTACACTCGATAAAAAAACTCACACAAAAAAAGGCCTATCAACACTGCAAACAACCCACGCACTGGCCATACGCGGCAAGGCCGCGACCATTTCTAGTATTCATTAAGCTTGTATCGAATTAAAACAAATCTAGATTTTTTCTCCCGGTGCAAACACAAAAATATCTAGATGTAAATATATGATAACTTTATGTGTTCTACAATTAAATATCGAGTTACGTTACTTTTTTTAATTAAGGAGCATAAAAACCATAGTTCTAGTATTTGATTAAAGTCAGTAAAGAGTTAAATGCTGAGTTGTTAGTTTGTCAACTGCCTGTTTACATGTCGTGTAAATGATACAGAGTAACTTGCTGTATACGTTCAGTGTGTTTGGTCCTTTTAATTAAACTGCAGTTTATCCTGAATAAATAGCTAAACAATAGGTGACCATTTAGTTCATTTAAATGTTTAGGTTAACACGTGCTGGTCCACTAATGATTATGACAGAAGACCTCTCTAGATTTTTCACGTGACGTCCTCGTTAGGACTTTGGAAATACATTTATTTAGAGTGAGTTAGATAAAAAAATTAATTAGTTGGATCACCGACTGATCCAAAATTTAACAAGAATATGTTTTGTTTCTAGTAAAAAATACATCAACAACTTGACAATGAAAATATTTGTTTCTCATAGAAGGGTTAATGGTTGAAAGATCAATAATGTTATATTTATTATACATTTTTTATACCTAATAATAATAAAGAGACAAAATTTCTCTCCACCCATTTTTTTGTCCGTATCCCCCCTAACTACCCGGGCAATGTAGAGTTTCTTCTATTCGGACTTATATATATAACCCGTGCTTATAGAGTTAGAATAGCTCTTGTCTAGCGCGATACGGAGTCCGATTCCAAAACGTATTGGACAGTGTATGTGACACAGACTTATAAGTCGTGCTCATATATGTTCATCCATCACCTCTTTCTGCCAAAAGATCGCAGTAGAAAAACAAAACAACATCAGGACAAAGCGGCGGAGTCGTAGTCACGTTGAGTGAACATAAAACAGTCAATCGTCATTGGTGATTCGGCCTAGGTGATATATATTCATGACAAAAAAAACTTCCAATGGCCAACAGACCGGCTTAGATGATATACTTAGAATAACGAAAGAAAGTGGGCTCGGCAAAAACAAAAAAGGAAAGATCGGCCAATGGCCAATCGCTTCTATTGTTGGCTCATCAGAAAAAGAAAAAAAGAGCTGATAGCCAATCGGACACGTCCGTATTTGATGGAAAACGGACACCGCACGCAGGTAAGAAAGGACGCAACCAAAACCAGACTTATGGACACAAACCAAAACTGTACTCCACAACGGACAGTGAAACGATTGCAAACCACAATTGGACTAAAAAACTTTCGGTCGTTTTTTTTTGCGTCCCACCATTTTTTTTCCTTTTTCTTTTTTCCGGTTTGGTCCAATGTTTTATTCTGGTGGGTTTTTACTATTTTTTCACACGTTTCTATCCCTTATGACAAGAAAAGACAGACAATACAATAAGTGTCACGAAATTACGATACCTACACATGATGTTAGATAGGCCGATAGTAGAGCAATCAACAAACCCTCACGAGATCTAGCTACTTGTTGTCAAGCTAATCTCTACCAACCACTGTGTCATCGCTAGCACAATCATGTCCTCTATATGCATCACCCTTCTTGATCGCTAAGGGGCACCGTCAAAGTTGCGCGTCAGCTCAACCGCGGCTGTCGGGCCACGCCCGCGTCATTGTAAGAGCCTTGTCCGCATAGGCAATGTGCCTCCCACCTTGTCATTGTGCAGCGCAGGCCTAGGTTTGCATGGTGGCCGCCGCGCCACCGACACAGGCTGCCAAGCAGTGGCCGGTGACACCGCACACGTGTGCTGTCGTGGCTGTCGTGCCGCCGGTTTAAGCCGCATCGCAGTGACCACTATGTCCACACGCAGCTCTGTCATGCTACCACTCTCGTCATCACTAGGATATTAAATTATAGTCCCGTTGTAATGCACGGGCATTTTTGCTAGTTGACATTTAGAAGAGAAAACTCAAAAACCCACCAGAGCTGAACAGACGGAGGAAAAAAATTTGGACCGAGCGGGCGTACAACAGAGGAGGAACCTGCAGAAACGGCCAAATAAGAAAACTTGAGGACGAAGACAATTGAAACAACATGCGGATAAAAAGGACTAAAAAGTAAATAACAAACGGAAACGGGAAACTCAAGAACGAAAACGAAACAGAGACACAGCTAGAAACGCGAGGACAAAACAAGAAGAAGCAGATGGACTGAATCAGATGGAAGATGAGCTAGATATTAATTGGTCTTGGTCCAACCTATTTCGATTAAATTATAAGGCCCATGATGAATACTACTTGCTACAAAGGATTAATCTTGCATGGAAAATTAACTAGAAATTGACTCAACTTAAGTAGGTGGATAGCGAGCCATGTGTGTGCCATGTTGCGACCTGTATGTATGGATTTAGGTTTGACTGACTAGGCTTAGGCATGAGTTATGCAATACTAATAAGGTTTTTGTAACTCCAAACTAAGAAGAGTGACTAAGAAAAGTGATACTCCAAAGTTAGGGGAAGGTGGATGAAAAAATGCGATGGAATTTAGCTCTTTAATATAATATATAGAAAACATGTCCGTGTATTGCAACGGGATATGCAACTGTCGCGTGGTTATCTAAACTACTTGCATCTCAAAGATTTATTCATGGATCACCTCATATGTTTCAATTCGTCTTGTAATAGAACTTTGGATTGTGCCTGGCACGTAGTGCCCCGTATGAGAGGCTTTAAGATTTATCAATGATCGTGTCATGCATTTTAGTTCATTTTGAGATTGGACATAACCAGACCACACAAAATTTCATATTCGATAATACATATTAGTAATAGAAAGTTAATAAAGGGATAAAAAAAGTAGAACAAATAGAATAGTATAAATGTTTTCAATATTTATAATACACCATGTATATACTACCCAAAATAAATATACTTACTTTATATACGAACTACTTCATGTATATAAACCTTGAGAATAGATAAAGTTACATCCTCATGAACATTGAAGTATAAGGGGCTGTTTGGATGCCAACCGCCACCAGCCACACCACACTTGCGGCAGATTGTGGCGCGCCACAGCTTGTGTCGTAGGAATCGGCCACCATGAAGTGTGGCGAGATTTGTGAGAGGTTTTTACGGGGACTAGCTGTGGCTGCCGCATGTTAACTCTCAACCAAAAAGCATGCAAACTATCCGTGGCGCGCTGCATGCAAGGCTTGGCGAGTTGAGGCGGGAAACCAAACAGCCCCTAAACCAATTCATTGTGTGGATAACATATATGCATAACAATATGATAAACTAACCTATGGGAATGCACTGTTGTGGACTATTATATTAGCACACAGTTAATTGAAATGTTATATATAAAGAATTTTTTCTATAGTGCCTAGTACTGCCTAGCAGTTACCTAATATTATGATCTACGCTGACCATCATTGTAAATCCAGTAGTGATGATAATGTATGGTACTTTCCATTATTAGGTCTTTTATAGATAGATACTCCCTACGTTCCAAATTATAAGTCATTCTATAAATCTTGGAGAGTCAAAGCATCTCAAATTTGATCAAAATTATAGAGAGAAATACAAATATTTATGGCAACAAATAGGTATACTATAAAAATATATTTAATGAAGAATTTAATGATACTTATTTGGTATCATAAATGTTATTATTTTATAATATAGATTTGGTCAAATTTGAGATGCTTTAACTCTCTAAGTTCTTGGAATAACTTATAATTTAGGACTTATAATTTAGGACGGAGGGAGTATATCGCAGTCAAAACGCACGAGGAGTTACCACTACAAAATGAATTAATATATTAAGGTCCCGCTTAAATGAATAATCGTTAAACTTAAAGTGGCATCTCTGGTGTATACTACTCAAAGGATAATATATACTCCAACAGCATCTGCAGTGACAAACCTCGTCCAAAAGAAATGGATAAAGAAAAGAACCTACAAAAGTGGTTCGAAATGGAGAAGATAAATGTTTTGGATTGGAATCTATGGAAAAGTGGAACAGGCTAGCTAGATCCTTAACAACTACTTGTAGGAAAAGAAAGGAAAATTATTCGAGGCTGTCGCCTCCAGCTTACGTTTGGTTTGCTTGTTCTCAGGTATGGCGCGCACCGGATTCCTTCCGGCCCTCCTCTTCCGCACTATATATATATACACACACACACACACTACTCCAAGCATATATATGTACGTGGCTTACATTAATTATATTTGTGCAGTACTACTATCTCCTCCGATCCCGATCCATCAGCTGACTGCTAGATCGTTTCCAACACAATCAATCCTCATTCTCACCCACGTACGATTACATATTGGAGAGGGAGGGGGAGAGATCATCATCAGATAGATGGCTGACCTGACCCACGGTGCCGTCGACTCACTGCTGGGCATCCTATCGGGAGCGATCAAGGACGAGGCACAGCTGCTGAGCGGCGTGCAGGGCGACATCCAGTTCATCAGGGACGAGATGGACAGCATGAACGGTTTCCTCCTCCACCTCACCAAGTCCGGCGACGACCACGACGACCAGCAGCGGGCTTGGATGAAGCAGGTCCGCGACATCGCCTACATCGCGCAGGACTGCATCGAGCTCTACATGCGCGACCTCGCCCCGGCGGAGAAGGGCATCTGGGCACGCATGCGCCACGTCCCCGTCCTCCTCAAGACCTGGTGGCCGCGCCACCGCCTCGCCAACCGGCTGCGCGACCTCAAGGTCCGGGTGCGCGACGTCGGCGAGAGGCGGCAGCGCTACGGCGTCACCGTCCCCGAGGCCAAAAAGGGGAATACTAACAAGAACGCCACCGGCCTCCATGGTGGCAAAGGCGTGTCGTCGAGGCCAGGGACGCTTTCCTCAAGGATTTGGCGTCACGTGTCAGATCCGAAGGGTCTTTTCGGAACGCCATCGTCACAATGCTTGCGGAGTGTTACCTCAAGCCTGCTGCTGAGACACCATCATCGTCACTTGATGAGGTTGAGCGGTTGATACAAAATGCTCTACCCGAGGGAGATGAGAATGCCATCATCTGCATGGAGATGCTCCTCCGTGCTCTTCAGGTAGCTCCTCGAGGCCAAGGCCGTGTGAGCAAGCAAGAACTGCATGGCCTCAAACTCATCACAAGTCCCAGCTCCAACTCCTCCGACCTGAAGACTGCTTCATCAGACGAGAGCGCAGACGATCTTCACTTCCGAGTGATGGTCCTCTGCTACAGCAAGCTGTCATATGACTACAAGAGCTGCCTGCAGTACCTGACTGCCTTCCTCAACGAGAAAAGCATCAGCAGGACAAGCTTGGTCAGGCGATGGGCGGCCGAACGCCTAGTGGGAGTGGCCAAGGAAGACGAGAAGCAATCGCACGAGAAAGCAGCTGAGAATTGTTTCAACGAGCTTGTCTTCCGAGGCTTCATTTCTCCTGTGGAGCATGGCGCTGCCGGTAACAAAGTCAAGAGCTGCATGATGAGAGGACAAGTCAAGGAATTCATCGAACAAATCTCCAAGAGCGAGAACTTTGAGGGAAGCCATTTGCCAACTCACCTTGACAACCACCTTCGCATTCGTCAGATGGTTGACGCCCAGCAGAAGAAGCTAGAACAAGCCCAGGATCAACACTCAGCAGATGCAGCCGCATGCCCAAGCCCAAATACCTGCGGGTTGTTTTCCCTCCAAATTAGAAAGCAGGAGGACAACAGGCCCATCGACGAGCTGCTAAATCATTTGAGATCATTCCCTGAAACCTATCGACTCAATGTCTTGGATCTCGGAGGTTGCAGAGGCCTGAAGGAGCGCCACCTGAAGAGCATCTGCGACTGCAAGACCATGCAGACGCTTAGATATTTGAGCCTCCGGAACACCGATGTTTCCAGTCTTCCCAAACAAATACGGGAACTCTGGCTGCTGGAGACGCTGGACATTCGGGAAACCAAGATCCAAGCCTCCTGCACAGAGAGCATCCACCTGCGCAAGCTGAAGCATCTTCTTGCCGGTGATGGGAGCACAGCACGCAGGACTGGGGAGGCGCTCTCCACTGTAAGGATGCCGACCAACATCAGTAAGATGACTGACATGGAGGTATAGCTCTTGGTTGCATTTGTAAATTTTGTATATGTTTGTCCGTAGCATTCCATAGATGAGATTTATTTTTTTTTCAAAAAAAAACTAGCTGCATATATAAGTTAACAAGAAAGATCTTACGACATGATTATGTGTTGAATGTATGGTTCAATTTGACAACAATCTTAGACTTGGGTTTGCTAAACATTAGTGACCATACAGCATTGAAAAACCATCCAAATTTCTGACCTTGCGATGTTGCATGCTTCGTTGTGGTGTAGACATTTTCTTGTCTAGTAATGATACTACAATGGTGGTGCCTAGCCAAACAGCCAGATTAGGTTTAAGGGTATGGATGAGGGTATGTGAGAGGGGATTAGGTTTACTACTAAATTTACACATAAAATACACGATTTGTTATACTTAAAAAGTAACTAACCTAATTTACCAATAAATGTCATTATGAAAATAATCTAAATTGACTTTCTAATTTGAATCTAAAACACCCACCTCCATCATTATTGAAACATATCCAAAGTACTTCTACTTACCCACTTTTGCTTCTATTAGAAAAACTAGCTCAAGGCATACAAGCATGCTGTGTGTCACCATGCAGACCAGGTATATATACATGCAGAAAGCAAAAATATAGCTTACTTTGGCTGTGTCTTAAGTCAATCTTCTTTTAACTTCAACCAAATTTATAGAAAAATGCAACAAATTCTAGGACATCAAATTAGTTTCTTTCACTGCCGGAATTCACTTCTTTGCCGAGTGTCGGAGGCTTTGCCGAGCGTTTTTTTCGGGCGCTCAGCAAAGAAGGCTTTGCCGAGAGCCAAATAAAAAACACTCGGCAAAGCCTGTACACTCGGCAAAGAAGGCTTTGCCGAGCGTCCGATAAATGGCTCTCGGCAAAGAAATTTATTTGCCGAGAGCCAAAAAAAAACACTCGGCAAAGATGGCTTTGCCGAGCGTCCGATAAACGGCTCTCGGCAAAGAAGTTTCTTTGCCGAGAGCAAAAAAAAACACTCGGCAAAGGCTTCTTTGCCGAGTGCCAAAGTAAAACACTCGGCAAAGCAATTTTTCAAACCACATTTTGGTGCCCTAAACGAATTCAAATAAAAAAGTTTTCAACTACAAAGTTTCATAACTTTTCATGATCTACAAACTTTATATTGGTCATTTCTTTATTCGACAAAGTAATAATTACGTTGTTCACAAAATCTATATGTCTCTCATGTACAAGAGAGATATATAAGATTTGTGAACAATGTTAGCACCACAATTTCGGATGGAAAAACTTCCTAAATGAAGTTTGTTGATCTCGAAAGGTTATGAAACATTGTAGTTGACCACTTTTTAATTTGAATTATCTTGTCATGGAAAACTACGTTTGAAATTCAAAATTTTAAAATTTTAAAATTCGAATTTTTCAAAAGACCTCGGATGGAAAAACTTCCTAAATGAAATTTGTAGATCTCAAAAAGTTATGAAACATTGTTGTTGACCACTTTTTCATTTGAATTCATCTTGTCATGCAAAACTACGTTTGAAATTCAAAATTTTAAAATTTGAATTTTTCAAAAGACCTCGGATGAAAAAACTTTCTATATGAAAAATGTAGTGCTCGAAAAGTTATGAAACTTTGTGGTTGACAACTTTTTGATTTGAATTCATTTAGGGCCTCAAACAATCAATTTTCACTTGGTTTAGTATAATATTTGAGTAACTGAAACGGCATATAGACGCATGTGAGTGTGTAGTGCAGGTGCCAGAGGAGGTATCGCGTGAGTGAGAGGTCACGAGTTCGAATCCCGCCGACCGCGTAGCCGCGAATTTTGCGCGAAAAATGCCGCGACTTGCGACTTCGACGTTGACGGGCGGGCGCTGGCCAGTGGGCCCCTCCCCCGATTGAAAATTTTTTTTTCCAGGTTTTTTTCGCATTTTTTTATTTCGCGCTTTGCCGAGCGTCGGGCTCTCGGCAAAGGCTTTGCCGAGTGCCCGATAAACAGCTCTCGGCAAAGAAGCCTTTGCCGATCGGATTTTTGCCGAGGGCGCTTTGTCGAGAGCTGCGCTTGGCAAAGGCTTTGCCGAGGGCCTTAGAGGCTTTGCCGAGAGCCTGGGGCCCTCGGCAAAGCAGCCGGCTCTGGTTGTGTTTGAAGTCTCCATGAAATGTGTTCTGATATAGCATTTATTTGACATTTTAGATATATTAAAATATTTTTCTAGAAATGATCAAAGTTAAAAAAAAGTTTGCCTTAGGATAAAATCAAAACGAATTATAATTTAGAACAAAAAAAAAAGAGTATGTCAAACAAACAGAGGTGTGACATAAAGGAGAGAAAAATATGAATAAGAAACCAAAAGCATATAAGTAATATAATTGGTAACTATAGTTTGCCACAAATTGATAAAGATCAAAGTATTTATGCGATGTTAGAATATAAAAAAAGATAAGCATTTTTGTGGCTGTAGATCGAAGAACCAACACCACCAAAACCTTGACTAATTAAATGTCGAACAGGTACTGTCCTGTGTCCAAATTTGCCGTGGCAACGAGCTCAGCGAACTCGAGAATCTGAAGAAGCTAAGGAAGCTTGGTGTACTTCTCCCCGGAAGGAAAGAAGACATCAAGGATCTGCGCCAAGCCATTTCCAAGATGGGAGGACGCCTGCAGTCCCTGTCCATCTGGATCAATGCACCATGTGCCGACGGCGTTTCTCTCGACAAGGAAGACGGCGATGGCACATTCTTGCATCTGGAGAACCTTGAGAGCCTAAGCATCGCTGGCATGGATAAATCTGGATTGCCTAACTGGGTCGACGAAGGCCTCAATAGGCTTTCCAAGATAACATTGTGCAATACTCATCTGACGCCTGGGAAACTGGGAACCCTTAGCAAGCTCACCGGCTTGCTATGCCTCAGGCTCCATCACGGGTCATTCGTGGAAGAGGAGCTCGCCTTCAGGGCTGACGGGTTCATTGCTCTCAAGTTCCTCCTGCTCGAGAGTGCCGCCACCACCAAGCTCACCTTCGAAGAAAATGCAAGCCCTCAGCTTGAGAAGATCGTCTGGTCCATGGACGCCAAAGTCGCCGCCACAGCTTCTGCTCCTGGAATTGAGCACCTTGCGGGACTGAAGCAGGTGGTGCTCAAAGGCCTACGTGAAGGTGAAAAAGCCGTCGCAAAACATCCAAAGCATAGAAACATAGAGATCATTGGTGTCTGGAAGATCGTTGCTGTCACCTCCACTACATGATGGGCAACTTTCATTCATGAAAAGCAAATTAATATTACAGTGTACATGTGTATATATCTATATCTAATATAAGCATTGGCATGTGTTAGATCTGTTATCAACGACGTATGGAATATGAAGTAAAACGAAATCAATCACAGCGGAGACACACGATTTAACGTGGAAAACCCCTCCAATGCGAAGGGGAAAAACCACGGGCACCAGCCAGCAACAATCTCACTATCTCAAGAGTTTTGGGTTACACGCCTGCGGCGGCTTACAAGAGAATCAAGTCTCCAAGAAACCCTAACAAGGGTATATATGTACGCTCCGGCCCAGCCTTCGGCTTTTACGGGCCTCCGCTTCGCTCCGTCAGAAGCCCGGCCTATATCTTGCAGTAAATTTGAAACAACTCCAACAAACTCCACCTTGAGACAAATTCATCTTGTATCATAAATCAACCCATCATCCTGAACAACAAAGATAGAAAACCACTGGTGCCAACAATAGTCTCTTGGACTATTCAATTAAACTAACTAAGCTTGAGCATAACTCAAACTTAGCAACATGAACATGCTTTGTCATCATATCAGCAGGATTATCATGAGTACTAATCTTGCATACCTTCAGCTTACCTTCTTCAATCACATCTCGCACAAAATGATACTTGATATCTATATGCTTAGTTCTCTCATGGAACATCTGATCTTTAGTGAGGTAAATTGCACTTTGACTGTCACAGTGCAAACTTATGCAAGATTCAATTCCACTGAGTTCAGCGTACAAACCTTTCAACCATATCAATTCTTTGCACGCTTCACAAATAGCCATATATTCTGCTTCAGTAGTAGACAAAGCAACAACAGACTGTAACGTAGCCCTCCAACTCATAGCACAACTGCCAACAGTAAACACATAACCAGTAATTGATCTTCGCCTGTCTAGATCAGCAGCATAATCAGAATCCACATAACCAATGAGACCCTTATCAGTTCTTTCAAACTTCAAACAGTAATCTGCTGTGCCTCTGAGGTACCTGAAAATCCACTGAACTGCCCTCCAATGTTCTTTGCCAGAATTAGACATATATCTACTAACAAGACTCATAGCATATGACAAATCTGGACGAGAGCAAACCATGGCATACATCAAAGACCCAACAGCACTAGAATAAGAAACCCTTGACATGTACTCAATCTCTGCATCTGTACTAGGACACTGAGCAGCTGACAACTTAAAGTGAGGTGCAATAGGGGTACTAACAGCCTTAGCATTTTGCATGTTGAAACGCTGAAGAACTTTCTTGATATAATTTTGTTGACTAAGAAATAGCAAACCAGATTTTCTGTCTCTACTAATTTCCATACCAAGAATTTTCTTAACACTACCAAGATCTTTCATATCAAACTCACTACTTAACAACTTCTTTAACTTAGTGATTTCAATCTTGCTCTTGGCAGCAATCAGCATATCATCAACATATAACAGCAAATATATAAGTGATCCATTAACATGTTTGATGTAAACACAGCTATCATATCTAGATCTTTTGAAACTGTGTGACAACATAAATGAATCAAACCTCTTGTTCCACTGACGAGGGGACTGTTTCAAACCATACAAGGAGCGCTTCAACTTGCACACATATTTTTCCTTGCCAGGCACTATGAACCCTTCCGATTGGTCCATGTATATGTCCTCCTCTAGCTCTCCATGCAAAAACGCAGTCTTCACATCTAACTGCTCAAGCTCAAGATCATGTGAAGCAACAATACTCAAGAATGTACGAATTGAACTGTGTTTTACCACTGGAGAGAACACATCATTATAGTCAACACCCGGAATTTGACTATAGCCTTTTGCAACTAACCTTGCCTTATACTTTGGAGGCTCGCTTGGAGATAAACTCTCCTTTCTCTTGAAGATCCACTTGCAATTTATGGTCTTCTTGTTCTTAGGCAAAGGAACAACCTCCCATGTACTGTTCTTCTCAAGAGACTGCATCTCCTCATGCATAGCAGAAATCCAATTCTCACTATCAGCACAACGAACAACTTCTTTATAGGTTGCTGGCTCATGAACATTCTCCACCTGTTCAGCACAACTCAAAGCATAGTAAGACAAATTACATTCTTCGATAAGACGTTTAGGAGGTACAACTGTCCTTGTTGACTTACGTTGAGCAATAGGTAATTCCTCCTGTAGCTGCAAAATAGGAGGAGTTTGCTGAACATCATCATGAGCATCATCATCAGCAACATCATTATTATGGTCATCCTGCTCATCAGCAGGCTCCACCTGCACACCTATATCATCATCAACATGCTCCACCTGTATGCACATACTCTGCAGCTCTGTACGCTCCGGCCCAGCCTTCGGCTTTTACGGGCCTCCGCTTCGCTCCGTCAGAAGCCCGGCCTATATCTTGCAGTGAATTTGAAACAACTCCAACAAGATCAAATTACAATTCTTGGTTTTCCCAAATCAACTAATAGTTGACCCAAGCTAACTACTACTCTCTTCATTTCAAATTGCAAGTCATTTTGGCTTTGCTAGGTGTGCAAGTAGCTTTTGTAATGCACCTAGATATACAATATGTTTTAAATACATTATAGAAACTATGTATCTTAGGAAGTCAAAACGGCGTATAATTTAGAACGGAGGAAGTACTAAAATATTTTCTTTTGTCTCACGGTACACCAATAAAGTATTCCTAAATAATTAGTTTATTGTGTATCCTTCTAGCCATGTCATTTTCTTCTTGCCAAACACACTGTTGTAGTCCTCTACAAACGGCAACCAGTACAAATGGCAAAAGTGCTCATCGACTTTAACCAAAGATTAGAACTTCGTAGAACTTATATTTAACTATAGCAACACATAAAGTTATCATAAATTTACGTCTATATATTTTTGTTTGCACCAGGAGAAAAAAATCTGCCAAGATTGTATTTTAATTCGATACAAGTTTAATAAACATTGTCTTTTATTACCAATGTCAACTTATATGTAAAACATAAATAAACATATAGCATTCCTTGTCCTCATTTTTTATAAATGTAATTAATATTTTTATTTTCTTCCGTTATAATGTACAGGCATTTTTGCTAGTAATGTTAAAGGGTAAGGTGCTTCTTTCCACCCGTTTTTTATACTTCTAAAATATCCTTACACACTTCGTCCATTAAAATCCACGGTTCCGGATGTACGTGGCTCGTCATATCGTGTGGTCCAGGTCGGCCTAGCACGAGGTAACGCGAGAAGAGTATGTCTCTTCCTCACAGATTCGGCTGCCTTTGAGGCATACACAAGGATTATTAATTGCAGGAGGCTGCCTTCGAGGAATACCATGAGGATTTGCAGGATGAGGTTGGGCCGCCATTGCTTCACAGTTTGGTTTCGAAATTATTCAGTTTGGTTTCGACAAAACCAACAATGTGCAGAATTATTCAGTTTCTTTACAGTTTGGTTTCGAAGTTGAAATTCAAATGCATATGATGCTCATGATGAGTATGAAATTCAACATGTCATGATCGGGTCATGAAACCCGGCAGGTTGCTTGTGGCTCGGGCCGTCGATTCCTCATCCGAGCATTGGCTCGGGCCTGTGCTGCACAGGAGTCAGGCTCGGGCTGCCGTCGCTTGGTAGTCCGGGGCCCTGGTCAACCCCCGAGCCAGAGTAGTGGCCGTAGGCGTGCTCAGGCTCTCCCCAACTCTTTACAGAGGGTATGCGCGAGCGTACCCGATGGGTATAGCCCCCAAGTGATCTGTGAGATTGGTCGGGGGTCCGTCGGTCAGCACCTTCCAACCCGGGGACTTAGCATACCCCAATGGGCATGGCTAGCGCTCGGATGTCCGAACACTCACGTAGCCCTCCCCTATCCGCCTCGCCATCGGTTCCTTCCCAACGACCCCGCTCCTCTCTCTCCGCGTGGGTGAGACCCGGGAGCAAAGATGACGATGAGCACACCCCCGTCCACGAGACCCAGGCGTGCCACGTGTCCCGACCGCCGGCACCTGGCTTGCCGCGCCCGATCTCCTGGCTCCCGGGTCGTGCCCCCATGACTCTATGAACACTCCTCTAAAACATGAAACATTTGAATGCAACATACATTTGAAGCAAATGAAACATTTGAAACATACACTTGAAACATGTGTGTAAAACATATCCAACATCTAGATAAAACACTTGCAACCTGCAACATGAAAACACTTCCTGCAACATACGATTGAAACAACTAAAACCATTGGAACGTACTCTTGCAACATGTGTCAAACATATGCAGCATCCAAATAAAAAAAATGCTTGCATACATACGTCTAAAAAATAGATAAACATTTTAAACAAACGCTTGCAACATGCCTCTGAAACACTTGCAACATATGCAACATCTTGATCTATTGTTGCAACACCCCGATCTACTTTTGCAACATCCATGTAAAACACTTACAATATACCTCTGAAACATTTGAGACCCTTGAAACATATGCTTGCAATATATCAGGCACAACACTCTTGTGGGCGGCGACCACCATGTCAAGCGCGCTAAGGAACTCGATAACCGCCTCGATGGGCAGATCGGGTCTAGGAGACGTTGGAGCGAAGAGCACCATGGACTTGGCCGGTTGCCCCTCTGCGAGCTTCTTTCGCTACCGAGGTGCGAGGAGCCTCGAGGTCGGCGCGAAGTCAGGCATGGCCGCGACGCCGTCGCCATCTCCAGCTGCAGGAGGAGGTGATGAAGAGGACGTTGGCGCCGGCGCCGGCGATGAGAGGAGGAGGGGGGAGCCACGACTCCAGCGGCCGAGCCTAGCGTCGCGGAGGCGAGCGAGGGCCACGGGGTGAAGGAAGGGGAGTGGAGCCTGCGGAGAGCACGGGGTGGAGGAAGCAGAGCGGAGCCTGCAGCGAGCGCGTGAGACAGAGTGAGAGATATTTTTATTTGGTAAGACGGTGCCCGAAGGGACGGACCTCCTCACCGTATCACTATCATACCGTAATATTTGACTCTCAGCAAGTAGCATAGAATAACAATGAGAAATGCAATCGTCCATCACCGTATATTATAAACAACAATAAAAATGTGCAAAGTTGCTTTTGCATCAAGAATGCATACAATATCTTGTCTACCAAGGCAACCGAACAATTTCAATTTCTTCTTTGAATAGGTACGTAGAAGAAAAACCTCGTCCTACATGGTTGAACAACCGAGAGAAAAAGTTGCAGGAAACTGTGAAACAGTAGCAGGCTACAGATTCAGGTCTACTAGCTCCCTACGGATAGGTCGACTTGCTTGAATTATTAGCCGAATCGAGGCCAACACTTACATGCTGACACTTGCTGCTGGGCTGGATCCATCAGTTGGTCCACTCCGGGCCGAAGTATCTGACGTTGGGCCTCCTGGACCTCCTCGCGGCGAGCCGCCCAGCTGAGTCCGCATCCGAGCCCGAGTCCGAGTCGGTCAGCGCGCCGACGCCGCGCATGAAGGCGACGTACTCCTCGGCGCGCGTGCCCAGCGCCACCGCGCTGACGGCCATCCTTCGATGCGCCTCCGCGACCTCCTCCCCGCCGGGCCTCGCCGCGAACTCGGCTGCCATCCGCGTGAACGTCTCCACCGATCCCGCCGCCTTGGCGAGCACCTTGAGCCCGAGCGCCTCCCCGCGCGCTGCGATGGCCTTCCACTCCGGGTCGCCCGGCGTGAGCTCCCCCGACAAGAGCATCTCGGCCGTGGCTAGCATGAACAGGCGCATCACCTCGTCCTGCTTCGCGTCCACCGCCTCGGTCTTCGACAGCAGCTGCACCAGCTCCTCGAACGCCATGGATGTGATGGTGGTGGACTTGTGGTTGTATGTGTTGGACCAGAACCTGCCGGGGCCTTTGGTCGCCTTATATAGACAGAAGAGGCAGGCGAAGCTAACTCTGCAATGCCGTATGCGAGCCGAACTCGGTCGGATAGTCAGATTCCGAATCACCGATGGAAGATGAGCTAGATATTAATTCGGCTTGGTCCAACCTATTTTCAATTAAATTATAAGGCCCATAATGAATATTACTTGCGACAAAGTATTAATCCTGTACAGAAAATTAACTGGAAATTGACTTAATTTAAGTTGGTGGATGGTGAGCCATGTTGCGACCTGTATGCAGGGACGGATCCAGCGGTGGGGCGGGCGAGGCTCTAGCCCCCTGTACGGTCACCGGACTCATGGAATCCCTCCTCAGCCCCCTAGATTTTTTTTTTTGTTATGGACACACTTTGAGGAGAGGCTGAAGCTGAGGTTTCCCTGCTTTTATATTTTTTTAGAAAACAACACAATTTTTTTGTCATGGACATACTTTGAGGAGAGGCTAAAGCTAAGGTTTCGCAGCTTTTATATTTTTTCAGAAACAACACAATGATAGTTCATCATTCATGGATACATCACTTAGATGCAAAATTGCAGCGCTGGAAGCCAAAAGCCGAACATCTAATTGAACCAATCCTGATGATGAAGCCATTTCAATCTGCAGTGGTCGCCTTGCCTTGTCCTCCAACCGCTTGATAACCTCCTCCATTGTGTCGTCCCCGTGTCCTGCTTGAGTATGGGCTGTGGGGTCACTCCTAGCCTCCCACCCTCGCTAGGAGATGCGGGGAGAGGCCGAGGGTTTCCCACGGTCATTGAGGCAGAAAGAGTGGCGAGGGTTTCAAGGGATAAAGAATGTGGATTAAATGCCCATTAATTCTTATGGGAGAAAATCCTCACGTTCCTTAAACGGTCCGTCCGGATATTTATAGTGTATTCCTAGACAGTAAAATTACACAAGGGCAAAACCCTTTTATAGGATCACAACTTATGCAGTGGAGGCACGATCGTCATCTTCATCTTCTGGCTTTAACAACTCCCTGGTCCTTGCTCTTCTGACAACCAGATTCCATTTGTCAGCGCAACATTCCCTCCTCTGCAGGAGGCGGACCTCCACGCGTCCGAATCGGGCGAAGGTCCGCTCCTCGACCTCCGCCGGGGGTTGACCTCAGCACGTGGATACCTGCACGGCACATGCAAGTATGCACCCCACGGGGCGGGGCTCCGGTTAGGGCAGATTAGCAGTGTGAAGGTCAGGCGAGGAGCTGGGCCGGGGGTTCCCCCAACTGCAACCCCTCGAGGCTCGAGCCCAGCATGATGGGTCGGAGCAACGCCTCCTTTAGGGGAGGGAGGCGAGGTGGTGCAACGCGAGAGGCTTGCGGCCCGGCCCAGCGACGCCCTTGTTGCTTCGATCTGCTGGGCTTTTTGTTTTGCTTGGGGTGTTGGATAAGTGAGATTACTCCTTTTTTTCTCGGGATTCGCTGCGATTGCATTGTTCCTGTTTTCTCGGGATTCAGGTCTGTTAGTTGTCTTGGGTGCGGGTGACTGCGCCTATATATCCGTGGTGGTTTTTGGGTTTTTCTTTACCGCGTCTGTCTTTGCTGTCGATTTGTTGTTGCCATTTTAGTTGTTCGAGGGTTCGCTTTTCTGCGAGGGTTGCATTTTTTAGCTAGGCTCGCTTCTTCAGTGGTGGTTCTTGTTGGTGCTCCGATCGCTAATGTATTTTTGTTCTTTTCTGTTTTTCTGGGGTTCCTTTGTGGGGGTTTGTTTTTCTCACAGGCTCCGCTTGGATTCTTGTTTTGCAGGTCTATGGCTTGCACGAAGCAGACTACGAGGGCTGTTGATGAGGCGGAGCTTGCTGCTGGCGAGGTGAGCTTCGATTTCGGGGTGTCGAGGGTGACTCCTAAGGATTTGGAAGATTATGCGAAGCAAAGATGGTTTCCGAAGGGGGCTGCTAGGCATTGTGATAGAGAGGCTGTTCCTTGACCTCGGGATGACGAGGTTGTTGTCTTTAAGGAGTTTTTTATGCTGGTTTAAGGTTCCCGCCCCACTCGCTTATCATCGGGGCATTGAAGAGATTTAACCTCAAGTTTCACCAGTTGAACCCCTTGAGCTTCGTGAAGATGAGCATCTACGTCTAGGGTTGTAAGTCGCAGGGTGTTGAGCTAGGCTTGAGATCGGCGGCGAGGGAGCACCCAGGGGGATGTTACGTTTTTTCTTGTAGTATCCGCCGGGTGCTTTTGGGTCTGGGACTGCTTTGTGAATGTTCGCGAATGAGATTGGTTTGGCTGTCCCTGGCTATACATTTGTTCTTGTGGTACCCTTGTTGGGGCTGTCGAGGGTTTGATCTAAGGGTTTTTGTAGCGGGGCTTTGTTCTTGCGGGGGTTTGGTTTGTAGGGCGACATTTTGCCGGTTTGGGACTTGGTGTGTTTGGCTGGCGCTAATGGTTTCTGATTTCCATTCAAGTTGGGTTGGGGCTTTATTTATAGGGTGAACTTGAGGGGGTAGATGGATGGGTGCTTTAAATGCGTATTTGAGTAGTGGTTTTGCTGGTGGGTGTTGTAAATGCTATTGGTTTACTGTGAGTCTGGGAGATGGGGATGATGCTTTGATTCGTTGTGTTTTGGTGTGCACATTTATTGTGATTTGATGGTTGATTGGACTTGTGGGCCCTCCATTGTTTGAGCGTTTGCGAGGGTTCGAAGCCTTTTTGTTCTGGGCGTCTGACGTTCTCTAATTTTTGTACCTCCGCTCCAGTCTTAAGTTTTTTAGACCTAGTGGAGTTTGCTTTTTCAAGCCCCTGGCATATTTGCGAAGGTGCTCAGGTTTTTTTTTACCTCGACACCATTCTTGAATTTAGGAACGGGTGGGGTTTGCATCCTCGAGCCCCTGGTGTCATCGCGAGGGTGCTTGGTTTTATGTATACCCCCGCTCCCGTCTTAAACTTTTAAGAACAGGTGGGGTTTGTTTCCTCAAGCCCCTGGCGTCTTTGCCAGGGTGCTTGGTTTTATGTATACCTCCGCTCCCATCTTAAACTTTTAAGAACGGGTGGGGTTTGCTTCCTCGAGTCCCTGGCGTCTTTGCGAGGGTGCTCGGTTCTATGTATACCTCCGCTCCTGTCTTAAACTTTTAAGAACGGGTAGGGTTTGCTTCCTCGAGCCCCTAGCGTATTTGTGAGGGGGCTCAATTTTATGTATACCTCTACTCCCGTCTTAAACTTTTAGGAACGGTTGGGGTTTGCTTCCTCGATATTTGGAAGAATGTTTTGCCTTAAGCGAGGTTTATGGTAACAGACCTTGCGTAAGGCAAATCTTTACCTGATGTTGCGGCGATGAGGGTGGGTCAGCCTGGGGCCGCCCGTTTCGAAGATGGATGATGTTTTTTGGGGATAATATATTACATTATAGGGTAAAGCAACTGCCTCGCTAAAAAACTTTGCGCCCCTTCGCAAGGAAAAAGAGTGCAACGCTGAGTTTTTTACATCATGGTGGTGAAAGGAATAAAAGGAAAATTACATAGTGCGAGCGCGCTCCAAGGCGCCGCTAAGGGTAGAACTTGCGGAGGTCATCTATATTCCAGGTGTGTGGTAGTTTGTTGCCCTCGCTATCTTGCAGAGTGAATGCCCCTTGTCTGGTTGTTTGGGTGGCGAGGTACGGGCCGAGCCATTTTGGTTGATGCTTGCCTGCCATTTTGGCGTTTTGCTTTCTGATTAGGACCATGTCGCCTATGATGATTTGGCGGGGGTTCACCTTTTTGTTCCTCCATTTGATGGTTTCATCTTGATATAAGCGGAGGTTGTTCACTGCTTGGCATCTAACTTCTTCTATCAGGTCCTTTGTCAGTTGCTCATCCTCTTGGGCTTCGAATTTGTTGCTAGCGAGGGTGACTCTTGGTGATTTGTGGGTGAGTTCCTCCAGGAGGACTGCTTCTTCTCTGAAGAGTAACTTGAATGGAGTGAATTTAGTGGCTCTGGATTCGGAGGTATTGTGAGACCAAATGACGGAGGTCAGCTCTTTGACCCATTTGCCCTTAGGTCTACCGTGTAATCTTTTGTAGATGCCTTGGAGGATTATGCCATTTGCCCGTTCGACAAGGCCATTTGACTGGGGGTGCCTTATGGAGGCGGAGCATATCTTGGTTCCCATTTGATGCAGAATTCTTTGAATGCCTCACTATCAAACTAGGTTCCATTGTCCACTGTGAGTTCCATTGGTACTCCGAAGTGGCATATAACTTTTTTTACTGATTGCGAGGTTATTGTGGCTAGCGGCTTTGCTTCTACCATTTTGTGAAGTACTCGATGGCAACACCTGCATAGCGGAGGTTTCCTAGGGCTGTTGGCAGCGGGCCGACTAGGTCCATTGCCCATCATTGGAGGGGCCATGTTGGGCATATTAGGGTTGTTGGAGCCCCTGGCCTGTTGGAGTGCGAGGTAGAGAGTTGGTAGCCCTCGCATTTTTGTACCAGCGAGGCTATGTTGTTTACTGCTGTTGGCCAGTACAACCCCTACCTGAATGCTTTCCCTACGAGGGCTCTAGGTTCGTTGTGGGAACCGAATTGACCATCGTGGATTTCCTTGATAACTGTTTTCCTTTGCTGGAGGTAATGCATTTTAGGAGAGGTGCTGTTACGCTGGCTTTGTATAGCTCATCGTTTATTATCTTGTACCCTCGTGCTCTCTGCTGCATTCTCTTCTCGTCTTCTTTGTTTTTCGGTTCGAGGTAGCCCTTGAGGTATGCCACGATTAGCGCTCTCTAATCTTCGTTGTGCACTACATTGATTAATTTTGGTGCCTTGAGGTTTTCTTCTGCCGAAGGTTGGGTTATGACTTCGTAGAAGACATCTGAGGGTAGGGTGTTGCCCTAGACTGCTGCTTTAGCTAGCTCATCTGCTTCGCTATTTTCTGATCTTGGTATTGGTTTTGTTGTTATGCCTAGGAGGAAACCCTCGATCTTGTGGATTGTGTGAAGGTACTTTTGGAGCTCTGGTTCTCTTGCTCTGAAGCTTTTCACAATGTGACCTAAGATGACCAGGGAGTCTGTTTTGATGACTGTCCTTCTGGTTGACAGTGCGCGAAGCATGGAAAGGGCCAGGATGACTGCTTCGTACTCTGCGCTATTGTTTGTGCACTGGAACTCAAGTCTTGTTGCATATCTTAGCTTTAAGCTGGATGGCGACATTAGGATGGCTGCTATCCCTGCTCCAGTTGTGCCCCAGGCTCCGTCTGTATTGACATTCTAGATTGGCTTTGAGACCTCCGCTATGTTGTGAGTGTCGGGGGTCCAATCGGCTACAAAATCCACGAGGGCCTAGGATTTGATCGTGTGTCTTCTGATGAACTCGATAGCGAAGTCGTTGATTTCTGTTACCCATTTGCCGATGTGCCTTATGGCTTTAGGGTTCTTGAAGATGTTGTTGAGTGGGAAGCTCAAAGGTATGATAATTTTGTGAGCTTGGAAATAGTGTTTCAGCTTTCTGGACGCCATGACAACTACATATGCGACCTTCTCCATTTTAGTGTAGAATTTTTTAGCGCCATTGAGGGTCTCGGATACATAATATACTTGCAACTACCTCTTTACATGCTCTTCTTGCTTTTCTGTTACTAGCACTGCTGATCGCGTGTGGCAAGGCTATGACATATAGTAGTAGTGGTGCTTTTGGCTATGGATTAGCGAGGGTTGTGAGGTTGTGCAGATATGTTTTGAGCACGTCGAAGGCTTTTTGTTGTGTTGGGCCCCAGTTGAATGGGTCTGTGTTCATGAGAACCTCAAAGAATGGTAAGCCTCGCTCTGCAGATCTTGATATGAATCTGTTTAATGCTACCAATCTTCCAGCGAGCTTTTGCGCTAGTTTGCGCGATGTCGGGGGTTCCAATTAATGATGGCGTCGATTATTTCCTTCCAGGTTGGCTTCAATTCCTCTTGCCGAGACAAGGCAACTGGGTATTTTTCCTTTGCTCATGCCAAATATGCATTTTTCAAGATTCAATTTGAGCCCTGCGTTGCGGAGGTTGGTGAATGCTCTTTTGAGGTCTTGGATGTGGTTTTCTTTGTGCTTGGTCTATACTATGATGTCATCTACGTAGGCGGAGATTGATTTGTCTTCTTTGAACATCTTTGCTATCATGCGGGCGAAGGTTGAGCCTGCGTTCCGGAGGCCTTCAGCCATTCTTCTGAAGCAATAGGTTCCGAAGGGTGTGATGAAGCTTGTCTTTTCCTCGTCTTCTTGATTCATCCATATTTGATGGTACCCCGAGAAACAGTTGAGGAGTGACAGGAGCTCATAGTTGGCAGCTGAATCGACGAGAGTACTGATTCTTGGTAACGGGAAGTCATCCTTTGGGCAGGCTTTGTTTAGACTTGTGAAGTCGATGCATATTCTCCACTTGCCATTTTTCTAGCATCACGTTTGATAGCCAGGTTGGGTATTTTACAAGACGGATGACCCCCGCGTCCAGCAGGCGCTGGACCTCCGCCTTTGTTGCTTGTTTTCTTTCTTTGGACACTTTTTGGAGCTTTTGCTTGCTTGGTTGGTAGCCCTATTTTACGTACAGGACGTGTTCAATTATTGATCTGTCTACTCCTCAGAGGTCCTCTGCGGACCACGCGAAAATGTCGCTTCTGTTGCGAAGGAATTGTACGAGCTCGTCTTCTGTTTTAGTGTCTATCCGGGCAGAGATGATGACTTGTTTGCTTTTGTTACCCTCGAACAGGGTGACTGTCTTTGTTTCCTCCGCTGGCTTTGCTGTGGGTTGCTATTCTAGCTCATCTTGTGGGGGTCCTTTTGCTTTTGGTTTTTCTTTGTCGCATGCACGTTTTTCTGCCCGGGTGCGGCTGTTTCTTCTGCTATCCTGGTGAGATCTTGGTCGCCATATATGGCAATGACACCTTTGCCAGAGGGTAGCTTCATGCAAAGGTAGCCTAGGTGTAGGGCCGCACTGAAAATGTTGGTGACGCCTCGGCCAAATATTGTGTTGTAGTTGTACAGCATGTCAACTACGTCAAAGGTTATGTGCTCTGTTCTGCTATTGTGTTGATCTCCGAAGGTCACTGGTAGGGTGATTTTTCCTATAGCTTTGACTTGCTTGCCCCCAAAGCCGTATAGCGGTCGCCCTGCTGGTTGGAGGAGGTTTCTGTCTAGATTCATGTTGTCAAAGGTTGATGCAAATAGGATGTCTGCAGAGCTGCCCGTGTCGACCAAGATTCTTGTTACTGCCCAGCCGGCTAGGTTTGTTTCGATGACCATTGCATCCGTATGGGGGTAATCTTTCAGTTTGAGGTCAGTGCTGTCGAAGGTTATTGGGACGTGAGACCACTGTGAATTTCTGTGAGGGCCTTCGGTTGCGAGGTGGTGGACCCGTCTCATGTGTTCTTTGCGTTGTCTTTTGTTCTGGTGGTTCTCGTTGGATCCTCCGGTGATTGCCAAAATGACACCGAAAGTTGTGGTTGGGTTGTTCACTGTTGTTCGGTTGGTTTGATTTGGGGGCTCTATTTTTAGTTGCTGCTGTTGTTGTTGCTGCTAGGCTGGCAGAGGTGGAGGTGGTGGTGGTAGGGCTGGGTGTTGAGCTTGCATTTGTGGTGGTGTTGGTGGGTGGGTGACTGTATATGGTTGGCTGTTGACGTGACTGTTGTACAGGTTTTGGTTGTTGTCATAGGTTGTGTAGTGGTGGTAGGTTGGGTTGTAGCCTGCAAAGCTTTGGTATTGCTGAGGGTGCTATTGTGAAGGTAAACCTTAGTATATGGATGTGTAGTGGTATGTTGTGGAGGTTGGTTGTCTTCTTGTGTAGTTGACGGGCTTCGGCGGGCCTGTTGCTGTCGCTTGTTGGGCTTCCTGGTACTCTTTTCTCTTTGCGAAGCAGGCGTATTGCCTGGTTGTGTGGCCCTTGTCTGGTCCGCAGAAGTGGCAGTACACCCTCGACTGGTTTCTTTGGTTGGGTCTATTGTGAGTGTTGTTTCTATTGTCGCCCTGGCCACTGGTGGGGGTTAACTGAAGTCTCTGGTTCTGCTACCCTTTCTGTTGCTGCGGAGGTGTGGGCTCAATTGCGTTCACGCTAACCGTGTTGTTGCGGGGGTATTGATTTCTCTGCTGTGGTCTTGGCGGTGGTCGTGTTTGTGGCCTTAAATTCTCTATTTTTGTGCGGTGCACTGTATCCGATCGTATGTATTTTTCCATGACTTCATGGAGTTATGCGATTGTTTTCGGGGGCTTTCTTGCGAGCCTGGAGGAGCAGGGTCCAGGTCTTACCCCGTTGGTTGCTGCGAGGATTACCGAATCGTCTGTTATCTCTGGCGTCCTGGCCCAGAGCTGGAGAAATCTTCACCAGAAGTCTCTTAGTGGTTCACACTCAGCTTGAACACAGGTAAAGAGCTCCATTGGGTTGGTTGCTACCGGGCTGACACCTTTGAAGTGGTTGCACAACTTTTCGCGAAGGTTGCCCCATGAGTCAATGGAGCTTGGGGGAAGGTTGCTATACCAAGTTTGGGCGATGTCCCGAGCGATGATTACAAAAGATTTTGCCATGGTGAATTTGTCTCCTCCTGCTGCTGCAACTACTGCTTTATAACTCATTATGAACTGGCGAGGGTCAACGCTTCCGTCGTAGTTTTACAGGTTTTGGGGTTTGTATTCTGGCGGCTAGCCTTTGGTTTGTAGAATTTGGGTTAAAGGGGATTTTGGGTCATAGGCCCCTGGCGAGGGTTGGTTTCTACGTTGTGGTTGTATGATCGAGGGTATGTATTCTGGGTACATGCGATGGAGGCGGGGTGGTGGTGACGGGGTGGGTCAGGGTGGAGCGAAGGTGGGTTGGGATGGAGCGGAGGTGGGTTGGGGTGGAGTGGAGGTGGCAGGTTGTGTTGCTCGGGTAAGTAGTTGGGGTCGGCCTCGACGGCGGCTAGGTATTCATCGACTTGTCGGAGCTATTCCCTTGTCTGATCTACCTTCTGCCTTATCACTTGCAGGCGGACCTGTCTTTGATGGGCCTCGATTCGGCGCCTCTTTTCTTGGAGCTCTTCTTGCATCTGGCTTAGGGCCTTGAGGCCCCTCGCCTCTGCGTCATCCTCATCTTCCGACGGTAGCTGGCTATCTGCTTTCGCTCTACTGGGACTGGCTTGGGGATTGAGTTCCACTTCACCTGACGGAGTTTCCTCTAGACCATGTCGGTCCTCTGCATCTCGGGTGACGGGTTGTAGTGCCGGGGCGGTGCTACCTTCGGCCGCGGAGGTGCCCGCGCCCGTTATGGCCCCTTGCGGTGGCTGCTGGTCCCGGTGAGTGTTTCTCCTGGTTGTTGTCATGATTCTGGGAAGCGGTGGACTGGGGTCCTCATGGACGGCGCCAACTGTGGGGTCACTCCTAGCCTCCCACTCTCGGTGGGAGACACGGGGAGAGGCCGAGGGTTTCCCACGGTTGTTAAGGCAGAAAGAGTGGCAAGGGTTTCAAGGGATAAAGAATGTGGATTAAATGTCCATCAATTCTTATGGGAGAAAATCCTCATGTTCCTTACACGGTCCGTCCGGATATTTATAGTGTATTCCCGGACGGTAAAATTACACAAGGGCAAAGCCCTTTTATAGGGTCACAATGTATGCAGTGGGGGCATGATCATCTTCATCTTCTACCTTCAACAACTCCCTAGTCCCCGCTCCTCTGCCAACCAAATTCCCTTTGTCGGCGCGGCGTTCCCTCCTCTACAGGAGGCAGACCTCCGCACGTCCGAATCGGGCGAAGGTCCGCTCCTCGACCTCCGCCGAGGGTTGACCTCGGCACATGGATACCTGCGCGGCACATGCAAGTACGCACCCCGCGGGACGGGGGTCTGGTTAAGGCATATCAGCAGGGCGAAGGTCAAGCGGGGAGCTAGGCCGGGGGTTCCCCCAACATGGGCATCAAAAATGAAAATCGGTTGCAAGTGATTTTTCCTGAAACGTCCCCCTCAGTGGTGTTTAGCATTGATTCTATTGATTTACCAAAAAAATCTAAAACATTTCTCACTACCAAACGCACACGCACCGGCTAGCTCGGCCAACCTCATTTGGTAAACACTTATATCCTTGTGCCTTTTCCCCTTATAATATATAAGTATGTAAATAAAGCCCTTTATTAAATATATTTCTTTATGTTTCATAGACCGTAAAATTTACTTAAGTTCTATTATAATTAATTATGGACCGTAGGACGACGCAAAATCTACATGATAGCACATGATTTTATAATGGTTGTACAGAAAGAATCAAGTGACATGAACATGATTGAGTGACACTTATGTTCATACTAAATAGTATAAAGTATGATGTAGTTACATGATGCATGTGTTGTCATTAAAGTAACTTGGTCGTTAAAGTAGACCAATTATAATAGAAGAGAGCATGCAAATTTGCGGAGTGTGCATGCAGCAACGCAGGATAACACAACTACTTTGAAAATTATCCGTGACAAGGGACCAACGCCCACTATAGTCCTGCGATGCTCCACTGGAGCTTCTACATAGTTAGAACAATCAATATCAGCTAATTAAGATAGATAACGAGAGCTTCTACTAACAAGCAAGTACCAAAATAAGTCCATCAAGATTCAAACAATTTCAAGGTAGGCACCACAAGACAGAGCATGATGTTAGAAAACATCTAAAATTAGTTTCATAATTTCAAATGTAAAGCAAATTTTCTAATATCAAACCAGATTTTAATATTTTTAATTGCATTATTTTTCATGTAAAATGTTTGGATAAAATTCTGAAAAATACTTTATAAATTATTTTTAAAAATATTTCTATTTTGATTTACTCTGAACTTTAACTTTAACTTAGTTTGATTTATTTTCTCTGACATGACGCCACATCAGTAAAACGATCGTCAAAACCACTCAAAATATAAAAACAAATGTATTTAAAAGTTAAGGGGGGTAAACAAAATCTAAACTGATTTTATAGTTCAGGGAAGAATAATTATATTTTTTCCTTTTTTTAGCAAAAATTATATTTTTTCCTATATATTATATAAAAAAGGTCGGCAAAGGTTCACTTTCCTGAGAGCATCTGCAGCAATACCCCTTACTACCTCATACTCTAGATTTGAGTAGTGGCGGTCAAAAAAAAACCAGCTTCAACAGACCCTTTACTTTTATTGGCCTCCTACTTTTTTTTCCTTCTCCCTCTATTCCTGTTGGCCCCCTACTACGAGCACTGGCGTAGCGAGCCTCCCCGACGGCTGCCCTCCCCCAGCATGACCTCCCCGGCGCGGCCGCCCCTCCTCGGCACAGCCTTGGCTCCCCGGCGTGGCTTCCCCGGCTCGGCCGCCCCTCCCCTCCCCTTCCAAAAGTAACATTATTGGTCACGGATGATACAGTCCGAGTTTTATGCTGACGAAGTTAACATGCAGTCCTTCATGCTCATCATCATGCATAATTCTAATTCTAATGTCTCTTTACCAGGTACAAAATTTATGGTGAAGTATACGCTCTCAGAACTGACGTATCCACACATTTTACTTCCCACCGTCAGGTGGGGTCTTGGGCTTCCGTACGACCTTGATGCTCAACAATCTGATCAACCAGCTGATTCTTTTCCTGGTCAAGCTCAGTCAAATATTGCCATGCGGACTCAAGAAGTCTTTTTCCCTTGGCCTTTGTTGGTTGGGGAAGAACTGCTCTTAGAGCTTCAGGTCCATCTTTTGCTTGTTGTATTGCTGGTACAACTGCGGCCACACTCTGATCTTTCAAGTTGTTATCTGCACTTCCTTTGCTGCTTCGTAACTTTTGGAGTCTTTCAAGATAATTGGATGCTGAATCAATCTCTATTTCAAGCTCCTTGATTCTTGACGCTGCTTGTAGCATGAGGCCATTTTCACTTACTTTACCCGGACCAGGAATCATTGCACGAATCCTTGCCCGAATCTCATTTTTGACATGCCTTGACTGGGCACTCTGGCTTAGCCCGCACCTAATCACAATGTATGCATTGAAGTGAAAAAGAAATGCTCGACAAGTAAAGTTTCCGTGCCACCCATGCTTATTCTCTAGGACAACCATCCAATATGACACTAAAGAAAATGGTGGTAACAGCTATCGAGCCTCATTATGGTCCGTACATGCATGCATATCACGTAGATTAAAGTTGTTGCAGAAATTTAGAAGATCTTAACTTTTTAAGCAATTGCATACCGTATTCTAATCGGAAAACTAATTAGAGAAGAGTTATCATTTCTTTAGTTTCCAGGATGCATACCATGTGCAGCAAGTTACAACAGTGGTTGGACAAGAGGTAGCATTTCGCTTCTTGTTGATTCTTGGCCGTTCAAGAATCACTGTTTTCGTAGCAATTGAACCATCGGTTGTTAACAGTTACAGAAAACAGCCATTATTCTTTATATTTGTTCTCACTACTACTTTTTTTGACGGAAAATTTAAGCAAAACAGACAATGGACACACATTTAGTCTTCCTAAAATAGCAACATTATTCAACATTATAGATACCATTTTTTTTAGCTTCACAGGAATTAATTGATGATGACATAAACCGATCTTTGGTGTTAGCCAGGTCTTAGTAGCCACCGCTCCACCGGTTTAGTTCAGGTTAGGCAGCTGCATTAGTTGAATTCAATCACATCAGCGAGCCTTGGGACTCCTCTTAAATTCGCCCATTTGTACCTTCGCACATGCTTGCAAAACTGAAGTTAAAGCTGAAATTTTCTGTCGAATTTGCTTTTTGCAAGGGAAAACCAGCCATTTCTATTGTGTGTTTCTATGGTTGCTGGGAATATGGCATTGCCAACAGAAATGTGTGTTTTAATTAATCAAGGAATCATCATAGATATCGAGCTGTTTGTTATTTTGGAAAGAAAACAATTCAGTGTATGTCCATGTGATGGGGTCAATGCAAAATTGAAGCCTGTGGTGTTTATCTACTTACCACTCGTCCTTCAGCAGAGTACCATCAGCGCTATTCTTCCTCTGTTTTTTGTTCGCCGCCGCCTTAGCTTGTCCGGCAGCAGGGCAACTCTGTCTGAAAACCAACCAATACCGGCATGAATTCAAGAAAAATAACGCGATCACCGGGCAATACTTCAATAAAATAAGACGATAACCCAGCAAGATCGCAAGAAGAATCCATATACACCATAACAAAGAAATGCCACTCGTAAAAAGTTGACAAAGCAGGGCAAGAAAATAGGACCATAACCCTGCAAGAATTCAAGAAAACAATACGACAACCTGGCAAGAATTCATTAAACACGATAACCAAGAAACGCCAAAGCTGACAAGCAGGGCAGGGGTTTGATTTCAAGAAACACAGCTCGAGTTCTCTCTTCCAAGAAACCGCCCAAGAACAGCAGAACGGCAGGATTCAAGAAACCTGCCGATCACAGCAGAGCAATGATTCAGTAGCCGGAAAGAATCCATAAAAAAACAATAACCAAGAAACGCCAAAGCTTATAGGTCGCAAAAAAGTTGACAAGCAATTGCAGATTTCAGGAAATACAGGTCGAGTTCTCCGCCAAAGAACAGCAGAAACGCTGGATTCAAGAAACCTGCCAATCGCAGCAGAACAAAGATTCAGTACCCGCTCTCGTCCTCATGAAGCGCTCCGCTGCCTGCGCTATCTTTCTTCTGCCTTTTAGTCGGCGGAGGCATTTTCCCTTCTTGGTTATCTCTCGGGAACCAGAAACTGGGAAGGGGAAGGGGAAGCGGGGGATCGCGACGAGGAAGATGACAACGGGAGCGCGGGAAGGCGCGGCTTGGAGCGCAGACTATGGCATCCTACTATTTAGCCTGTGGGGATTAAGGCCCGATCCACGCCACCGCCCGACATCATCTCTCTACCCCCGATTCATTCACGTCTCTGCCCCTCCTGGCGGCTCATCTAAAGAACGCCGTGCGCCGGTGAGGCAGCCGCGACGGCGGCGGGCCTCCCTCCTCTCCGTCTAAGAAGCAGACGCAGCAGGTGCCCTCACCTCACTCCTTATACAAAATAGTTTGTTTCTCACTGCTTGTATATGCTGCAGTTGCACCAGAGAAAAAAAAAAATTGTGGTTTGTTTGTGCTCTGTACTGCTATGCTTGACAGTGAGGGAGAGCAACATGTCGACAGATACTACTACACTAGAACATATACATGGGATTCTTGAGAAACGCTGACTAACAGTTGTATTGATCATCTACTGATGTGTACATTCTCTGAACCGAACTTCAGTTTTCAATTTTGCATGCATGCTGAACAAATCTTTATAGTAACTATTTTGTTTTATTGAGCTGCATACTCCTATTATGTTAGAGGCTGATCACTGTTATCTGTCCTTGTGTTAATTTATATTTTACAATAAATTAAATTATGCATTCGAATATATTCTTATCCTGGAAACTGAGCTGTAACAAATAATGTTGTTTGCTAGTGGTGATTGGTGACTGCATCCTCCGTGACCAATAATGTTATCTGTGCATGCTACCCTTAGATAGCTTGTGTTTTGGTTCAGATCGGTTATTGTGAAGTCAAATGGAAACTTTTGCCAATTACAGAAGTCTCTAGATTTGTCACAAAATTTTTTTGGCTCTAATCATGTCTTCTTAAGTTGCAGCCTGTGTGCCATTTGCTTAACGCATTAAAGGTTTGTCGTTGTTAAATGGTAGTTCCATCCAGTGTTCCCAGTAGTATCAGGCCGTGCTTTGTGATCCCTGTGCGACTAGAGGCATTGACAAGTAGGGCTATATGCTCCAGCCTTCTAATTTCTGTTTGAACCTGAACTTGCTGTAATTCCGTTCCTCTTAGATAATGAAATTCGGGTTGTGGAAAAAAAAACAAATCACTTTTGTATTGTTTTTAGAAGCACGATTCTGTTACATACTTCTCCAAATGCTATTAAACTCAGGATGGAGGTAGATACATCATACATCCACAGTAGATGAGCGTTTAGCTGCACATGCTAATAAATTAATGCATCTTTATTTTGTTTTTAATTTCTTTGCTATTGCCTTTTTAATTGTGATGATAAACTGCATGAGTCTGAATTAAATAATAAGCAATTGAATACACAAAATACTTTTGCCATTTGTACTGGTTGCCATTTGTGCCAGAAGAAAATGACATGGCTAGAAGGATACACAATAAACTAGCTATTCGGGAGTACTTTGTTGGTGTAATTAGACAACAGAAAATATTTTGGGTACTTCCTCTATTCCAAATTGTTCATTGTTTTGACTTTTTTAGATACATAGTTTTTACAATGTGTCTAAGACATAACGTACATTTAGGTGCACATCTGAAGTCAGAAATTTCAATGATTTTTTAGGGTTTTATGGTGACTGATTTTAGCAAATTCCAAGCCAAAAACTGTTGCCAATTTGAACCATACCATACCTTCTATGAATGATTTTTGAGTTCCAGCCTTTATTTGCATGATAAAATGTTGCAAAGATTTTAGCAACACTATGGATATGCTGATGCAAGAGCTATATATACCTCCATGTCAGTGACCTTACTGATGTTGGCCGGCATCCTTACAGTGGAGAGCGACTCCCCAGTCCTGCTTGCTGTGCTCCCATGACCGGCAAGAAGATTCTTCAGCTTACGTAGATTGATGCGCTCTGTGCAGGAGACATGGATCTTGGTTTGCCGAAGCATCTCCAGCAGCCTGAGTTCCCGGATCTGTTTGGGAAGACTGGAAACATCAGTGTTCCGGAGCCTCAAATATTTAAGTGTCTGTATGGTCTTGCAATCTTCAGGTGGTACTTCTTCAGGCCTTTGCATCCTTACGTTCAGTCGATAGGTACTGCTGATGCTTTTCACACCAAGCCCTTGTTCACTTCCCCATCCCAACCCAAAATATTTCCTCTTCCACCCATTACATCAAATCTTTCGACGCATGCATGAAGCATTAAATATAGGTAAAAAAGATAACTAATTGCATAGTTTGTCTGTAAATGTCGGGACGAATCTTTTGAGCCTAGTTAGTCCATAATTGGACAAATTTTGTCAAATAACAACGAAAGATGCTACAGTAACTTTTCAGCTACTTTTCGTGAAGTGAACACACCCCAAGCTTGTCCTCTGATGCTTTTCCCGTGGAGGAAGGCAGTCTGGTACTGCAGGCAGCTGTTGTAGTCTTTGGACAGCTTGCCTTAGCAGAGGACCATCACTCGGACGTGAAGATTGTCTGTGCTGTCATCTGAAGCAGTCTTCAAGTCGGAGGAGCTGGGAGTTATGAGGTTGAGGTCATGCTGTTCTTGCTTGCTCACACGGCCTTGACCTCCGGAGGATCATCTCCATGCAGATGATACTATTCTCATCTCCCTGGGCTCGGGCTAGTAGAGCATTTTGTATCTCCTCAAGTGACAATGATGTCTCAGACTTGAGGTACCCCGCAAGCAATCTGGTAAAACCAATATTATTCTTTTCCATTTTGAACCACTTTCATATAGGTTCTTTCTTATGCATCTCTTTTGGACGAGGTTTCTCATATCTGATGCTGTTGGAGTATCCTTTGAGTATATGCCAAAGAGATGCCACTTTAAATGTAACCATTCTCTTATTCAATAATGGGAACCTTAATATATTCATTCATTTTGTAGTGGTAACCATTTTGATTGTGATATCTATCTAAAAGACCTAATAATCATATATGCATCATGCATTATCATTATCGACCATTGGATTCAGAATGATGGTCAGCGTAGATGATAATATTACATAAATGCTAGGCAGTACTAGGTACTATAGAAAAAGTTCTTTATATATAACATTTCAATTAATTGTGCTAATATAATAGCTGACAACAGTGCATTCCTATAGGTTAGTTTATTCATCTTGTATGCATTTGTTATCCACACAACGAATTATTGGTTTATACTTCAGTGTTGAGGATTTCATCTTATCTATTCTCAAGATTGTTGCTTTATATATATACATGAAGTAGTTCGTATATAAAGTACGTATTGTTTCAGTTTGTGTGTTATACTTTATACATGGTGTCATGGATATTGAAAATACTTATATTATTCTTATTTTTTCTACTCTTTTATCCTAAATTGACTTTCTATTGCTTATATGCATAGTGCACTTATTTATTGTTTTTAGTAGGTACTCTCTTATCGAATATGAAATTTACTCTAGAATTTCACTATTTTCCTGTGCATAGTGGAACATCTATTTATTTTGTAAATTTGTATTTTTTTGTGATAATTTATCAATTAACATTTAAGTTATTTTTATTGCAAAGTTGCGAATTATTTGCTTCAATTAATACAATCTTTCTAATACCACGTTATTTGTCGATTTTTTTTGGTTACACCTTACATATATTTATTATTAATTGTCGGCAAGAGGTCTTTATTAATAGTCGGTAATGCAACTGTGATACTGCTACATCTGACCCAAGACTCGTGCGATTCTTTTGCTGTGCACCCGAACACTTTTTAGAAGGGAGGTATGAAAAAAAAGCTTAAGAGCAACTCAAAGAGTAGTCCTCAAATTTGAGCCCCTAGCTACTCTCATGGTGGGGAGCTCGAGGTTGGGGTGGCACCTCAAGCAACCGGCGAAAGAGGAGGTCGAGGTCGGGGTGGCGCTCTGAGAAGGCTCGCTCGAGGGATGGAGGGGAGCTCATGGGCTCAGCAGCTGGTGGAAGAGGAGCTCAAGGGTGGTGCAGAGCCCAAGAGTTAGTATGACTTGGGGAAGATGGCTGCAAGGAGGGTAAACTCAGTGCAAAAAGAGGAGAAAAGGTAGCATGGGAAGTAGGGGAGGATGTATGCTAAGTTCCTGTGGTGGACGATACATTTTGTTTTGTTCTGTGTCTCGGACCCTGGGCTTTGGATATACATAATCTCTTTCAAAATGAGCACAAACAAAGGGGTAGATCCAATAAGACATTATTGTTGACAGGTGGAGTAGCCATTTGTTGGACATTATGGTTAACAAGAAATAAACTGGTTTTTGATAAATGCCAACCGAAAGTGGTCTAGTCAAAGGAAATGTACTGGCTATGACATTGGACACAATTGAAAAGATGTGATGACATCAAAGAATGTTTTTCCAGGTTTGTAGGCGCTTGAAACAACAACCATGCAGTTTTTTTGTTTTCTTTGGATGGCCAAATAATGTTAGGATTGACATTTGAGTGGGTTTGGTTTTGTATGTTTCAAATCTTTTTGTAATATAATTGGTTTGGTTCTCTTGGTTAGAATGGATGAAACAGAATTGTTTCCTTTATCTAAAAAGGTACCATTACTAGAAATGTTTTCATTTAGATATACTAGTATATATAAAAGAAAGTTCTGGCTTCGGTCTACTCGAATCAGTTCATATTATTACAAGATGTTATCATGTGCTGTTTTTTGGGAGATCTTCTGAATTTCTAACAGGTGAATAGGCATGCATGCGTAGCATATGGTGATCTCTTTAAATGGGATCGATGGCTCGTTTCAAAAAAATTTCGGCGCTGCTAGCGCCCGGGCATCCAGATGCAAAGGGCCATTCGGACGCACCTAGGGGCCCGTCCGTCCCCGCACTCGCCCGCCCCGCACGAAGGAGAAAGTGGAAATGAAAAAGCCCCGTCTATCCCCACACTCGCCCGCCCCACACGAATGAGAAAGTGGAACGAAGGAGAAAGTGGAAAGGAAAAGCCCCGTCCCCCATGTGCACAGAGGAGGAAGTACATGTCACCCCACGAGCACGGGATCCCACCCGCCCCCAACCTCGCCGGCCCCTAGCACATCCGCCCACCGCCACTGGCCCCCACAGCCCGCCCCCCATCTCGCCCCCGCCTGCACACTGCAACATAAGGATGAAGACGCTCAAACAATAACTGTGATATTGCAACAACGTCCGACGAACTGCTGCAACAATAGGTTGTAGCAGTTGAAACACCATGAACGTATAAATTGCAACAAAAAAGGACGACAGCTCCAACAATGGGATGATGAAGTTGAAACAACTTGAACAAATTATTACAACAAACAAGAAAAACAGTTGAAACATTAGGCTGCAGCCGCTGAAACACAATGAACATATTACTGCAACAACACCTGAACAACTACTACAACAACACACTACTGCAACATGCAGATTGAAGAAACTGAAACAACATCTCAAAAACAGTACTGCAACATCTCAAAATCGACAGTTGAAACATTCAGAAACACATGTTGCAACATCTCAAATAGATTGTTGCAACACCGCAAAATCCACGGTAGCCGCGAGATAAGGGAAAAAGAGGGGAGGCACATGGGTTGGGGGCACCCTCGGGGTGCAGATCGAGTCGCCTCCGTAGATGGGATGGGATGGGGAATGGGCCGCCGTCGCCTGATGGGTGGAGGAAACCACCACGCCACTGGATCTGCATCGTGCTCCATAGATCCACAACGGGGAGGCCAATGCTCCATGGATCCACCACGGAGAAGGCCACCATGGCCGCCGTCGAGGTTCAGGAGGGCGCACCAGGGTGGAGGAGGTACGTCGGGCTCGAGCTCCACCGGGGTCGATGGACGGAGCCACCGTGGTGAGGGAAGGAGACGCCTAGGTGGGGGAGGAGGAGGGGTGCGCCGGGGTGCATGAGGCTGCCGGCGGCGGCAGGGAGGTAGCCATGGCCGTGCTAAGGTGAGAGTCCGCTCAAGTGTGGGGAGGAGGAGCCGGGGTGGTTGAGAAAGAGAAAGAAAGCACGGCGTGAATGAAGGATGCGGCAAAAGGATAAGGCCGAGCAGGACGTGTGGTGTGTGCGCGCGCCACGTCCGTCTGGAGGCAACGAGGCGCCGGACGCCCTGATTATAGCGTTTCCGATTTTTTTTACAATTAAACTTGTTTTTTTAAAGTAAAATTAGATTATTTTGAATGATGTTCAACTTTAGTTCAACTTGTTAAACTCGGTCTAAAATTGTTAGATCTACAAATATTCTTTAAAAAAAACTAATAAAAATTGTTCTGCTGCCTCGGATTTTTTTTAACTCTCTGCTGGCACGTTATCCGAGTTGATCAAACTAGTCACGCGCACATGCTTCCGTTCCTCTCTCGAATAGAAAAAAAAAATGGACGGAAAGCTCCTGGCGGTGTCAAAAAAAAAAGTACGGAAAAAGAACAGGTAAAAAAACAAGTCACGTCCGCATCGGTGGTTCGGAATCTGACTATCCGACCGAGTTCGGCTCGCATACATTTTCAGTTAGTTTCGTCTGCCTCTGCCTATAAAAGGCGACCAAAGGCCCCGGGGTTGTCGTCCAACGCAACCGCAAGTCCACCAACCATCACATCCATGTCTTTTGAGGAGCTGCTGTCGAAGACCGAGGCGGTGGACGCGAAGCAGGACGAGGTGATGCGCCTGTTCATGCTAGCCACGGCCGAGATGCTCTCATCGGGGGAGCTCACGCCGGGGGACCCGGAGTGGAAGGCCATCGCAGCGCGCGCGGAGGCATTCGGGCTGGAGATGCTCGGCAAGGCGGCGGGATCGGTGGCGACGTTCACGCGGATGGCGGCCAAGTTCGCGGCGATGCCCGGCGGGGAGGCGGTCGCGGAGGCGCATCGGAGGATGGCCGTCAGCGCTGTGGCGCTGGGCGCGCGCGCCGAGGAGTACGTCGCCTTCATGCGCGGCGTCGGCGCGCTGGCTGACTCGGACTCGACAGGGCGGCCCGCCGTGAGGAGGTCCAGGAGGCCCAACGCCAGATACTTTGGCCCGGAGTGGAGCAACTGATGGATCCAGCCCAACAGCACTGTTAATAATTCAAGCTAGTCCATCGCCATCCATCCATCCGTAGGGGTCTACTAGACCTTCTTAATCTGTGGCCTGCTACTGTCTCACAATTTCTTGCAACTTCCTCCTCTCGGGATGTTCAGCCATGTAGGAGGGTTTTCTTCTACTAGTACCTATTAAGAGAAGAAATTGAAATTGTTCGGTTGCATTGGTGGACAAGATATTGTATGTATTGTTGATGCAAAAGCAAGTTGGCACTTTTTTTATTGTATATTAATATATACGGTGGTGATGGACCATTCCATTTTTCGTTGTTATTCAATGCTACGTTTTTATATCGATTATTAAATATAACGTTGCAAACTGGTTTCTTCGGTGGAATCGCCTATTTGGGTTCAGACTCTTATTTTGGTTTAATATTCTTATACGATGATAGGTGTGACTATGCTTACGGAAATAATCAGGTGCGGACGTCCGTTCCATCGGATGAGGGAAAAAAGGGTCATTTCCCCATACGGTCGTGTGTTCCTCACCGTTGTACCACGTCGTCCGTCCGCCGCTTGCCTTCTCCAGCACAGGGGTGCCTCGCCACGTCCTTCTCTAGCACGGGGGGCGCCTCACTATGGGAGGCCGCGGCCGCCTCCACCATGGGTGTCGCTCACTGGGGGTACCGTACCCGCCCTATGGCCGGGGGGTGGCGCAACCGATCATGGGGGGTACACGGGCAGCGCAGCTGCCGGACCGCTGCCATCCTCCTTCGCCACCGTGACCTAGCGCTAGATCCCGCCGTACAGCGCTTCGCCTGGCCGCCTGCCAGGTTTTGCTGAAAGTGCATGCATGTTGCAAGTGTACGCTTTAAGTGTTTCAGATGTTCCAAAGGTATGCTGCAAGTATATTCATATGGATGTAGCAAAAGTAGATCGAGATGCTGTATACGTTGCAATGGCTATACACGTATGTTGCAACCGTCTGTTCCAAATGTTTCATTTGTTTTAAAACGTATGTTGCAAGTGTTTTATCTGGATGTTGCATATGTTTCACATATATGTTACAAGTGTTTTATCTGGATGCTACATATGTTTGACAATGACTTTTAAGTGTTTTATATATTTTTATAAGTGTTTCAGACGTATGTTGCAAATGTTTTAGCTATTTCACACATATGTTGTAATTACAAGTGTTTTTATCTGGATGTTGCAAAAGTAGATTTGATGTTGTACATATTGCCATAGAACCATATGTCGCAGCCGCCTACTGCACCGAAGGGGGCACAAGTGGTTCCCGCGTGTGGTCTGGCGACGCAGGTGACATCTTGGTGGCACAAGCCCCACATGAGCGCATGAAACGTAGCGTGGCGGAGTGTAGGCATGGGCGTCCGGACGCCCGGGTGCCTGCGCTACTGCTTTGCTTACGCTGACTCAGTCTTTCAAATCGAAGGTGCTCGCTAAAATATAGCAGTTGCTGGAGAAGAGTGAGACGGTGGACGTGTGAGGCAAAGAGTTGATTTATCATATGTGACTGTGAGCCGTAAGTCATCCATGTTGTTTTGAGATTTATGACAGGTGGATAGAATCATAGTTAGGTAGTTCGTACTTAAGTGGAGAAATATTACATCAAGATTCGTGCTGTAGAGAGAGGAAGAGAGATCAATGGTCAGTGCGGTCACACGCCCAGGCCTTTCAGCTTGAAGCAGGTCGAGGAGTCAAGGTCCTCTCCCTCCCTCCGTTCTTTTTGTTATAAAACATGTTGCCAGCGGTTCAGACCTTTTCCTCTCCGTCTCTCATGATCAATATAGTAGATGAAAGTAGAACACATAGACACAAGATGTAGGGAGACTATTCTTTATTCCTTTGAATATTGGTGATTACAACATAGAGCTCCCACGTATATATAGTCCTGCCAAGGGCTAAGAGTTTTGGTAAGAGCCCACATACAAACGGACTAGGATTAGGATTCCTCCTTCTCCTTTCCGTCTAGGATTAAGTCCGTATGTTTTACAACACTCCCCCTTGGGCGATTACCACGATATGCACATGCCTCGTTAAAAACTCCATCCGAAAACCCAGTGGGAAAAACAGTTCTTAGAGAAAAGAGTACATTGCATTCGTTAATTGCATTGCTTATGTTGTCTCATTAAAAACCTTGTGTGAGAAACCTTCAAATAAAACTCACATAGGAAAAAATAGTACAACATCTAATCTTCTTGGTTATGTATTCTTCAGGATATTATATTCTTCATGAATAGATATTGATCTTCATGATATATGCATAAACTTCAGTGTTTTAGCAAATATGATCTACTTGATGTTTGTAATTCTGGTGGTTTACCTTCAAGGTAGATGCAATAAAATATACTCCCCCTCATAAAGCCATCATTTGAACTACATTGCTCAAACCACTCAATTCATAAATGTATGCTTAATAATGGTATGCAGTACCATAATACTATATCCTTCAAAATGTTGGCTCGAAATTCTTCTATGAATTATAATATGAGAAAATAAGAGTGATATACTTCATGAATAAATGACCACTTATTAGTTGTGCAAGACAAAAATTTATCCTTCAGGGTAATAAATCATATCAGAGGATTATGGGGGTAAATAACTTACAATATTCAATATCTTCTAGATAGTACACCAAACTTATTATTCTTCCTTAGTAGATTTTCAAATTATATGTTCTACAAATCTTTAAGATTTTGATTATACCACTAAATAATAAAAATCCAGTCTCACATATGACATTTAGGGGACAATTCAATTGCCAAAATCACCACTACTCTTATACCTTCATGGTATTTAGAGGATATCAACACTTCATTTTTAGCTTTATAATATACACTTTCTAAGTGTTTATATGATTCCTCATTTTCTTTCTCTCAGGTCTCTATTCACTTCAGGGATTAATGGTGTTTATTCAAGAATCGACTGGTAAATCCTTCATGGATTGACTCCTTCAAGGACTTTCTTATTTTTTGGTGACTAATATTTCTTTTCTATAAGATATATTCTTTACTTCATGAGAGATTGTTATGTGATATACACAATGAGATAGTGTTATTCACTACAAAGTCATTTGATGACTCTTCCTTCTAGGACATGCTCTTCTTGAGACATATATATTCATTCATGAACATATTCTACCTTAGACTTTTTAATACTTATATGAGATTTAATTTTCATATGTTATGATTTATATTCTTCAAGAATTTTATGGATTTTCATAATCCACTTATTAACTGCATATTCCATATTCATTCAATTCATTTGCCAGAGGTATAGCAGAACATTTATTTCTTCTTAGTTGAGGATTTAACCTCAATTGCTTTCTTCATTGACCCGATATAATCGCTACAGGCGACTTTGCCATGGACTTTATTTTCGGATCCGGGTTCTCATAAGAGAAACATTTGCAATTATAGAGGTAGTGTTGTCGACAACTATTATTTTCTTCTAATATTCATATGAGATTATTCTCTGTCTCTTTGTTATTTCCCAAACAAGAGATGATTTGTTGTTCTGCGTACCTAACACTATGATGCGCGCTTATGTGTTGGATTTCATCTTCATGATGATCCTCTTCATGAGGTGCTTGACCTTCTTCGTGAGGTGTTCTCTTCATGAGAATGAAGGAGTTTGTTCTTATTTTATTTACCAAGTGTACACTAAACTATAACCCATATGCGTCCCCATGGATTTTATAGCTTGATAATATACAACATTTAGTTTACTACTAGTAAACATAACTTCTAGTTTTTCTATAACTTCAAGTTACTCCTCTCATTTCAAATATATCTGGCATATGCTCTGCTTCATGCTTCACAAGAGCATTAGTCAAACTATTATTTGATTTAATGCGTAATACTATTCCTACTTTAAGATTAAAGGAATATTTTCTCTTAAGATCACTTTCCTTCCATGGAAATAATATTTGGCATTCAACATATCACTTTCCTTCCATGGAAATAATATTTGGCATTCAACATAGCCTTTCTCTCCCCCTAATGCCAATATTAGATCTATAATAGCATACTTCAAAAGATATCACCTATCATAGGCTTAAAATAATCAAATTTATGTATCTCCACCTACAAGTGGAGGCCCATTCATGTATGCTATGATAAAAATTTATAGGAAATATTCAAGCACATATTTAAATACGGAGGTTATTATACATTATATGCAGTGAGCTAGAATATATAAAGTGCAATAAAGAATGTTCATCATTCCTGTAAACTCTGGGGTGTTCTCCCCCTGATTTGCACATATTGTAGTTCAAAAAACTATTTCATTATCTAGCTTCTTTATTGTTTAGCCAAAAAATGATCCAATTACTCATACATAAAAACGGACCATATACTTCAAAAGTATAGATATGCAACATTCAAACTTACAAGGAATTTCTTCTATAATTTTCTAACCAAATGCCTTTTCTTCATAAATCCTAAATCATCATTAAGTGTTTTATCTATTAACTCAATTTCCACTATAATTCAGCCCATTTAAGTGGGTCACTTCTCCATTTAGTTAATTTTAATTTAAGCAACTTCCCCTGATCATAGGCTACTTGGCCATAGACCAATATATCGCTTATGCATGCAACGCATTGAAAGCAAAAATATTTCTTAGTTCAACGGGAACTATATAGACATAGTATACTAGCTAGTCAATCTAATTATGGGGGAAGTGCAAGGTAGCTACAAGCTATAAATATAGCTTCTTTGCTAATATTCATGTAAGAGTGGAGATAGGTGCAGCTCGACGAGAGCATAACATAGTGATACACATTCAAGTGTAATGTGGTATGTTGGTATTCAATCCAACGTAATAGATATCAATAAAATGCTACAAGCTTACTTGCAATTAGTGCAATATAGAGAAAGTTAATTCTGCTGGAAAGAACATGACTAGAACTCCAAGTTCTTATACATGCACTTCACTTAAAGATAGATTTAGAAAGACTATGCCTATTAAATATATATTACCCATATTTTCTCATGCCTTTACTCAAAATTCCTACCCCTTTTCATGCCATAATTACTTCAAGTAGTAATATGCTTCTTGCATCTATGAAAAATCATTTCATATGTTTAATATAATTCAATTATACTTCTAGTATTCAATGGTTCTGGCATGAAATTCACATATCTAGTATACTATTCAGTGTACAACAACATATTCAGGGTAGGACATAAACTTCTAGTTTCTGGGCTGAAGTATTAAATACTTGCTTCTACCTACATGGTAGTGGTGCACTGTCACACCCCAAAATTTCTAATTTTGGGTTGTGCTTGGAAAATACTAAATAAAATAAATGTTTTAATATTTGGATAAAATTTCCTAAGTTTAGTTTATGATAGCATCAATTAGTTATAAAAAAAAAAGAATCTTTAAATTTTTCTAAACTAATTTGACGGGCTTTTGTTTGATGTGGTGTTTGCTCGTTAACTCTTGTGTGTTAAGAGCGAATAAAGTCTTTCAAAATGCGTTTAGTGGATCAATCTTTCTTCTCCAGCACGTCTTTATCTTTTTCTGCAATCAATATTCCTGGTTTCTCATCCTAAGTTCTCATTGGGAGTTTCCTAAAATCTTTTCTTTATCACGCAAATTATTCCTATCAGTTCCTTATGTGTCAATCAATCTCAGTGAACTCTTCGGGAATTATTCTGGCTTTTTCTGGAGCTAGTTCACGCTTTTCTGCGAGCGTTATCTAATTTTTAGATGCTCCAAAATATCTTTTCATGAGGTCCAAATACTTTATTTTGGTTCCTTATGTTCCATAATGTCTCTGAGAATTTTCCCTGAATTTTCGGAGCCTTCGAGGTATTTTTCGTGGCTTAAAATTTAATTCTGGACTTTTCTAGAATTATTTTATCCATGAAATTAATTAATTCCGAAAATAATAAAATATCTCAGATTTCCTCATGCCCAAAGACCCATGTCTTTATTTACTAATGGGCTTTTATAATTAATTAGGCCTATTAGTAAAGGTGGATGGTGCAACGTCAATTAGCACCATATCGCTAGTTGACATGGAGGTGGAGAGTTTTCCTCCCTATATATACGTACCTATCCCTTGGGTAAAAGCACACCAAAACTACCGTAGAGGAGCCCCTAGTTTGGAAAATCTCTCGTGTAGTAAATTAGAATTTTCTCCCTTCTTATCGCGAGCCGTCGCCCGTAGCTCCCTCCATCCCTCGCTGAAATTCTACATCTACAGCTTGCGATCCCGGCGACGCCAAGAACGCGCACCTGCTGGGGCTGGACCGCGCCGCGGAGTGGCTGTGGCTGTTCAAGGCAGACCTGCTCGACTACAGCAGCCTGGCGGCGGCCATCGCAGGCTGCGACGGCGTCTTCCACGTGGCCTGCCCTGTCCCCGACTATGCCCTCAGTGGCCCCGAGGTCGAGCTGCTGGCTCCTACCGTGAAGGGCACCATGAACGTCCTCAGGGCGTGCTCCGAGGCCGAGGTCAAGAGGGTCGTCGTGGTGTCGTCTCTCTCGGCTGTGATGATAATCCCTGAGTGTGACGAGTGCAAGGTCATGGACGAAGGCTGCTGGTCTGACGTCGACCTCTGCAGAACCACTGAGAACGGGTAGTGCCTTTCCAAGACACTGGCAGAGCTGGAGGCATTTGAGTACGCCAAGAGAACCGGAGTCGACGTGGTGTCAGCCTGCCCATCCCCGGTGATTGGGCCCTTGCTGCAACCCACACTGAACGCGAGCAGGAGCAGCATGTCGTGAGGAGCTGCAGGGCGCCCAATCCATCTTTGGTCAGCACAGGTACATGAGCACAGATCATATAGAGAAACTACGTAACTTTCTATCCATTCAATAAGTCTTTCCGCACAAATCCAGATCCTTGTAGTCCAGTCTTAGCATCTTTTGATCCCAAGTTATTCATCCGTTATAACTCTGACTCGATTCGTTGTTTCTGCTGTGTGCTTTTGCTAACGTGAGATATATATTAGCAGCTACAATGAGCATGCCACATATTTCTGAATTTTACATTAAAAATACTAATTTGATTAATAATTATTTAATAGCTTTTTAGTTAAAATCAACATAGGGCTGTAATTCTGTTTTCGTTCTTGTTGCCTTGCAACCGTGCCGATGTAAGATATGCGTGAACAATGTCATGTACCATGTCACATGTTTATGAAATTAATCCTACTAATTTGATTAAGGATTAGGCAAACTTGTTTCTAATCTTTTTATAAATATTAGTCAACTTAAATATGTATTTATTGGTTATAATTTGCCTAGTTTAGACATGATCATATAAAGTCGGTTTAGATGCAATTTGATTAATAATTATACAGTACCTTTTTGAATTAAAAGTTATTCAGGTTTATCTCCTGTCTTTTATGAATAAATAAAATGCTAACTTGATAAATAACAACTTAAATATTTTATTTTTAGTTACAACTTGCTTAAGCTAATCACGAAGCATGATGAAGCGATTTGTTGTTATCATGCATACTGTGCTTACTAAATCATATATGTTTAAGTGACTTAAATAATATTAAATGTTAATATGGTGAATGTCAACATTAATATCTTTTCATTTATGATGACTTTCTTGGGCAACCTTGAAACATAAGTAGTTCGATTAGTCTTCTCTCATGTTTTATGTTATCTAAACTATAAATATTAAGATGACTTGAATACTATAAAATATATATAAATAAAATATGACCAAGGTTAAACCTAGCTTTGTAATTCAATTGATTAACTAAATTTTAGAATATTTCTTCAGAATGTTTATTACCTTATTTCAATAACTAAAATATATTAAGTTTATAGTCGGTCTTCTAAGTTATGTTGTAATCGTCTCGATAGTCGCGTGTTCTCTTTAATGGTAGCTCCGTTATCCGTCGTTCTTGCGTTTTCGTGACTGTAGCAACGTACCGTGTCCTTTAATGCGTTCTCTTTTAAAGCGTTTCTTTTGTTTGATGCATGTTCTTAGTTGTGTTTGTTGTTTGTTTACTGTGCTTGGTTGCTACGAGTAGAAGAAAGACTATCTGTGAGCATCGAAGATCCGAAGATGAAGACCAGAAGCTGAGTGCCAGAAGTTGCAAATGAAAGATTAAGTTGAGGTTTTTCAGAGCAAGTTGCTTTGGGCATAAAGCAAGTTCTAAGGCAAGTATAACATGGGATTATCCTTGTTGTCCTATTCACATTAAGCAAATAATATCATTATGCATATGTTTCCTTGTTAAGGATGACTTAGTGTTGATCTTATTCCTTGATACCTATTATACGGCATGGATTAGTATTGCTAGTGCTTAACATGAACTATGATCATGTAATTTGACTAATGGAATATGCAATAAACATTAAAAGATGATTTTATTACTGTTAAAGGGTACTAGAGCATGGGGTTATTTGGTGCTCTTGTTACTCTCCATAAGGACTCATCTATAAGCGAAAATCCGGGATTTACAGTACAACTGTGAGGGCTAAAATGGCTCTGGCTTTAGTCATATAGAAGGACCTTTTCTAGCTTGTTAGAGGTATTCCTTTATGGCGTAAGAATGGCTTGACGAATCGGGTATAGTGTGGCCTCTATCCTCATGTGTATAGGCTACGTGTTATTGTGCCATCAGGAAGGGGGGCTCTACATCTGTTTGCCGAGTGAAATCTAATGGCCCTAACTTGTTAGACGAACCTTCGAAAGACTTCATAGTGAACCCTGCCGACCTTCCTTGGTAGTGGGTCAAGAGGCTGATCACCTCGGGCGAAAGGGTAAATCACGACTCACAGTGAAAGTGTACAACCTCTGCAGAGTGTAAAACTGTTATAACAGCCGTGCTCACGGTCACGAGTGGCCTTGGACCCTTATGGAATAGTTGATCATTAATAATGAATATGTTTTTGCTATTCGTTAATCATTTCACATGGATCATATGTTTATTGTTACATTGAGACACTTTGATATTATTGATATATTGAAATAATGCTAATTAAAAGCTACATGCTGATAAACCTATGTTATGCCTTTGAGCCTCATGAACCCCATGTTATATTTGTTGAGTTCGACATGGACTCACTCTTGCTATTTCCACCACACCTCAGTGTGTAGTGAGGTGCTGCTCAGAAAAAGGATAAAGAGTTAGTGGAGTTTCGAGAAGTTTTTCAGAAGTGTTTGGCATATGGAACCCCCAGTCAGCCGTCCCTGTGATGTTGGAGCCTGAAGAAAAGATTAGTGACCGTTCCGCGACACTCTGATAGTTGTAAGTGTTAATATAGTATGTTTTCCGCTTTATATAAACATTGTTTTGATACTTTTTCATTCTGACATATGTGTGGACTTCCTGGGCACACATATGATTAGCCTGGTTTTGTTCTTTAGAAAACTGGGTGTGACAGAGTGGTATCAGAGCGGTGTTGACTGTAGGACGTATGCCAAATAGCTCTGGACGTATTCTAAAACTTATTTTACTATAAAATTATTTTCTCATCCCTTGACTCATTGATTTTGACTATTTCTTATTCCTTGTCCTGTTGTATCCCTCCTTGATAGCTTCCTTTGAGCTATTATTTCTTACTCCCTTGGTTTTTGATTTGTGTTGTTTTTACCAAAAGTTTTCTGATCTTATCTTGTTCTAAAGTTCGATGGCCTTTCATCATCTCCAATGTGCTATTAGGATGACCACCATTGTTGAAGAAGCATGTGTAGTACCGATGATGTGATGTGTGCTTGTTTTGCTTGATGTGTTGCTTATGTATTGTCCTTGTTCTCGTGTTTTGAAAGGTGGATCGGAAGGTATAAGTCTTGAGGAGTAGCTCGATCCATGTTAAGTGGGGTAGTGTCATCTTCTATCCTACTTAATTTTTCATTCGATCCTAATTCTTATAATTTTCTCTTACACCGTTCCTATCTACCCTTGGTTGTCATGCTATCTTCTTTATCTCATCTTAATGGAGGATAAACACATAAAGGACACATCAATAGTAGCAAGCCTTCAAGAAAGAGATGTGTTCAATGACATCGCCAGGTGGAACAAGATCTTTGTTAAGTGGGGTAGCGTCCGCCACCATCATCAATCTCAAGTCACGAGACAAGAAGATCCAGAGACCAATCGCTATCATAATATCATCTTTTGCTAGTCCTTGCCTCTTAACTAGTCTCACCTTCTTGTCATCAATCTTTACTTTTTCTTATCAACATTTGAAAAATTTTGACCCTTGTCCTTACATCTTATAAATCCTGATTCAAGGACCTACAAAGACTTGAAGATCAATTTATCCTTCCCACTGGTCTTCCCAAATGACGAAATGGAAAACTAGTCTTTACCTTTCTTCGACCAATGCTAGTCCGTTACTTTTTCATGATGTCTCATAAATTTTGAATCGAGGAGTTGTGAGTACCATAAGATCTATCTTTATCTTTTGCTAATCTCCACCCTTGTTTTTACACCTTATAAAGTGAAGACTCGGTGATCAACCTTGATCTATCTTTTCAACCTTCTTTGATCTTCCTTTTCGCCTATGTTGACATTCAATCCTTTGACCCTCGGTCATTAGCTCGAATCAATTTTAACGATCAATCCAATGTTCTCTTATCAACCATTGATAATCCTTGACGCTTATATCAGAACTTGTCAAAAGTCTCGAAACAACCTTATTGGTCTATTTTATCTTTCTCCCTAGTCTCTTCGAATCTCGGGACGAGATTCCTGTTAAGTGGGGTAGAATTGTCACACCCCAAAATTTCTAATTTTGGGTTGTGCTTGGAAAATACTAAATAAAATAAATGTTTTAATATTTGGGTAAAATTTCCTAAGTTTAGTTTATGATAGCATCAATTAGTTATAAAAAAAAAGAATCTTTAAATTTTTCTAAACTAATTTGACGGGCTTTTGTTTGATGTGGTGTTTGCTCGTTAACTCTTGTGTGTTAAGAGCGAATAAAGTCTTTCAAAATGCGTTTAGTGGATCAATCTTTCTTCTCCAGCACGTCTTTATCTTTTTCTGCAATCAATATTCCTGGTTTCTCATCCTAAGTTCTCATTGGGAGTTTCCTAAAATCTTTTCTTTATCACGCAAATTATTCCTATCAGTTCCTTATGTGTCAATCAATCTCAGTGAACTCTTCGGGAATTATTCTGGCTTTTTCTGGAGCTAGTTCACGCTTTTCTGCGAGCGTTATCTAATTTTTAGATGCTCCAAAATATCTTTTCATGAGGTCCAAATACTTTATTTTGGTTCCTTATGTTCCATAATGTCTCTGAGAATTTTCCCTGAATTTTCGGAGCCTTCGAGGTATTTTTCGTGGCTTAAAATTCAATTCTGGACTTTTCTAGAATTATTTTATCCATGAAATTAATTAATTCCGAAAATAATAAAATATCTCAGATTTCCTCATGCCCAAAGACCCATGTCTTTATTTACTAATGGGCTTTTATAATTAATTAGGCCTATTAGTAAAGGTGGATGGTGCAACGTCAATTAGCACCATATCGCTAGTTGACATGGAGGTGGAGAGTTTTCCTCCCTATATATACGTACCTATCCCTTGGGTAAAAGCACACCAAAACTACCGTAGAGGAGCCCCTAGTTTGGAAAATCTCTCGTGTAGTAAATTAGAATTTTCTCCCTTCTTATCGCGAGCCGTCGCCCGTAGCTCCCTCCATCCCTCGCTGAAATTCTACATCTACAGCTTGCGATCCCGGCGACGCCAAGAACGCGCACCTGCTGGGGCTGGACCGCGCCGCGGAGTGGCTGTGGCTGTTCAAGGCAGACCTGCTCGACTACAGCAGCCTGGCGGCGGCCATCGCAGGCTGCGACGGCGTCTTCCACGTGGCCTGCCCTGTCCCCGACTATGCCCTCAGTGGCCCCGAGGTCGAGCTGCTGGCTCCTACCGTGAAGGGCACCATGAACGTCCTCAGGGCGTGCTCCGAGGCCGAGGTCAAGAGGGTCGTCGTGGTGTCGTCTCTCTCGGCTGTGATGATAATCCCTGAGTGTGACGAGTGCAAGGTCATGGACGAAGGCTGCTGGTCTGACGTCGACCTCTGCAGAACCACTGAGAACGGGTAGTGCCTTTCCAAGACACTGGCAGAGCTGGAGGCATTTGAGTACGCCAAGAGAACCGGAGTCGACGTGGTGTCAGCCTGCCCATCCCTGGTGATTGGGCCCTTGCTGCAACCCACACTGAACGCGAGCAGGAGCAGCATGTCGTGAGGAGCTGCAGGGCGCCCAATCCATCTTTGGTCAGCACAGGTACATGAGCACAGATCATATAGAGAAACTACGTAACTTTCTATCCATTCAATAAGTCTTTCCGCACAAATCCAGATCCTTGTAGTCCAGTCTTAGCATCTTTTGATCCCAAGTTATTCATCCGTTATAACTCTGACTCGATTCGTTGTTTCTGCTGTGTGCTTTTGCTAACGTGAGATATATATTAGCAGCTACAATGAGCATGCCACATATTTCTGAATTTTACATTAAAAATACTAATTTGATTAATAATTATTTAATAGCTTTTTAGTTAAAATCAACATAGGGCTGTAATTCTGTTTTCGTTCTTGTTGCCTTGCAACCGTGCCGATGTAAGATATGCGTGAACAATGTCATGTACCATGTCACATGTTTATGAAATTAATCCTACTAATTTGATTAAGGATTAGGCAAACTTGTTTCTAATCTTTTTATAAATATTAGTCAACTTAAATATGTATTTATTGGTTATAATTTGCCTAGTTTAGACATGATCATATAAAGTCGGTTTAGATGCAATTTGATTAATAATTATACAGTACCTTTTTGAATTAAAAGTTATTCAGGTTTATCTCCTGTCTTTTATGAATAAATAAAATGCTAACTTGATAAATAACAACTTAAATATTTTATTTTTAGTTACAACTTGCTTAAGCTAATCACGAAGCATGATGAAGCGATTTGTTGTTATCATGCATACTGTGCTTACTAAATCATATATGTTTAAGTGACTTAAATAATATTAAATGTTAATATGGTGAATGTCAACATTAATATCTTTTCATTTATGATGACTTTCTTGGGCAACCTTGAAACATAAGTAGTTCGATTAGTCTTCTCTCATGTTTTATGTTATCTAAACTATAAATATTAAGATGACTTGAATACTATAAAATATATATAAATAAAATATGACCAAGGTTAAACCTAGCTTTGTAATTCAATTGATTAACTAAATTTTAGAATATTTCTTCAGAATGTTTATTACCTTATTTCAATAACTAAAATATATTAAGTTTATAGTCGGTCTTCTAAGTTATGTTGTAATCGTCTCGATAGTCGCGTGTTCTCTTTAATGGTAGCTCCGTTATCCGTCGTTCTTGCGTTTTCGTGACTGTAGCAACGTACCGTGTCCTTTAATGCGTTCTCTTTTAAAGCGTTTCTTTTGTTTGATGCATGTTCTTAGTTGTGTTTGTTGTTTGTTTACTGTGCTTGGTTGCTACGAGTAGAAGAAAGACTATCTGTGAGCATCGAAGATCCGAAGATGAAGACCAGAAGCTGAGTGCCAGAAGTTGCAAATGAAAGATTAAGTTGAGGTTTTTCAGAGCAAGTTGCTTTGGGCATAAAGCAAGTTCTAAGGCAAGTATAACATGGGATTATCCTTGTTGTCCTATTCACATTAAGCAAATAATATCATTATGCATATGTTTCCTTGTTAAGGATGACTTAGTGTTGATCTTATTCCTTGATACCTATTATACGGCATGGATTAGTATTGCTAGTGCTTAACATGAACTATGATCATGTAATTTGACTAATGGAATATGCAATAAACATTAAAAGATGATTTTATTACTGTTAAAGGGTACTAGAGCATGGGGTTATTTGGTGCTCTTGTTACTCTCCATAAGGACTCATCTATAAGCGAAAATCCGGGATTTACAGTACAACTGTGAGGGCTAAAATGGCTCTGGCTTTAGTCATATAGAAGGACCTTTTCTAGCTTGTTAGAGGTATTCCTTTATGGCGTAAGAATGGCTTGACGAATCGGGTATAGTGTGGCCTCTATCCTCATGTGTATAGGCTGCGTGTTATTGTGCCATCAGGAAGGGGGGCTCTACATCTGTTTGCCGAGTGAAATCTAATGGCCCTAACTTGTTAGACGAACCTTCGAAAGACTTCATAGTGAACCCTGCCGACCTTCCTTGGTAGTGGGTCAAGAGGCTGATCACCTCGGGCGAAAGGGTAAATCACGACTCACAGTGAAAGTGTACAACCTCTGCAGAGTGTAAAACTGTTATAACAGCCGTGCTCACGGTCACGAGTGGCCTTGGACCCTTATGGAATAGTTGATCATTAATAATGAATATGTTTTTGCTATTCGTTAATCATTTCACATGGATCATATGTTTATTGTTACATTGAGACACTTTGATATTATTGATATATTGAAATAATGCTAATTAAAAGCTACATGCTGATAAACCTATGTTATGCCTTTGAGCCTCATGAACCCCATGTTATATTTGTTGAGTTCGACATGGACTCACTCTTGCTATTTCCACCACACCTCAGTGTGTAGTGAGGTGCTGCTCAGAAAAAGGATAAAGAGTTAGTGGAGTTTCGAGAAGTTTTTCAGAAGTGTTTGGCATATGGAACCCCCAGTCAGCCGTCCCTGTGATGTTGGAGCCTGAAGAAAAGATTAGTGACCGTTCCGCGACACTCTGATAGTTGTAAGTGTTAATATAGTATGTTTTCCGCTTTATATAAACATTGTTTTGATACTTTTTCATTCTGACATATGTGTGGACTTCCTGGGCACACATATGATTAGCCTGGTTTTGTTCTTTAGAAAACCGGGTGTGACATGCACAAAGAACAATAACCTTCATGGTTAACTAAGGCTTCTTTGTGAATAGATTAATGCAAAATTTATTTAGATAGGCAATAGGCAATTGTTTATATGTAAAACACAATTCATTCCATGCAAGGTTAACATATATTACTGCAAGTAAAAATTGCAACTAAGAATATTAAATACTTCATATTAGTCTTCAAGCCAATAGATTAACCATTAACTCTTCTATAAGTATACGAGAACCACTTAATTCAATGGGAATTAAAACTTAATGCACCACCACTACTACTAATATTCTTGGATAGTAATTTTAAAGATAAAACAAATATGTAAGCACATGATTCAAGTTCTTCTTCCGGAGAAACCTTAAAAATTCTTATCCGTTCTTACATGTCTTAGCTTCTACGCTTGACATTTAGCAGCTTTATGCATGCTCTACTTCATAGTTAGGAGTACAACATATGCAAGTCATATATCCTGATTCATAGTGCTGTCCAAAAATTTCAACTCAATTCTACTTGATATTGAGTAATTATGGATGATAAATTTGAATACTTCTAGTACTTCAATGCTCTCGGTCTTTCTATTTCAAGAAATATTTCTTTTAGAATTAGGCAAAGTCTTATTTACCATCCCGTCTTCTATGACTTTTAATCACAAAGCTTCAAGCTTATTGTATTTTTTCATAAAGCAGCACTATATCCCGTATGGTCATATAGCTTGAAAATTCAATTTGCTTTATACAATCATAATGTAGGATATCTTCTAGAATTTCTCATTCAGCGAGTCCCATAAGACCTTCGGGAATTAGCTTAGTCACATACTCATTCTTTGAGAGTAATATAAGAAACTATCCACCACTTCAGTGGTAATAGAATATACAACTAGGATTTAATAAATGACCATACTATATAATTCTGTCATTCAGGACAAGTCCAGGATATTCCTTCTTCATGAAGGTATGCATATATTATTATTACAAAATCATGTGCAAATAGGTTTACTGCGTGTAAACAAGTAGTAAGGTGCAAAAAGATAGTGGATGGTTATACAAAATACTCTTAGAAGCATTGTATTTTCAGGATTATGGTATATATAAAATTCAAAGTTAATACCAACCATTCATTCATCCCGAAAATTCATTATGCTAGGAAAAATAAATATGAGCCTCTCAAAGGTGATAAGCCTAAGATCTGCATGATTTAAAGAGCCCATATACCTTACCATGTTTTTAGTGTAATCATTCAAGATTTTACTTCTTGCAAATACATGATATATGATTCATGATGTGTGATATATAAAAAATGCATTCAAAAGAGCATAAAAAATTATCGACGCATGGTCCGTATACATGAAGATACTATGCATGCATACAGATGGAAGAATTTTACTGTTAAAATGCCAACACACAATTCTACAGGAATTTCTATGTTTCCAGGGTTCATAAACTTAATTTGATGCCTCGCTCCATATAATTTTCAGAATAAATATGAATCAATAACTCCTGATCCGAAAGCCTACTTGGCTCAACCCTTTTGTTTCTCCCCGCTTGCCCTGGCAGCTAGCCCGTAGATCTTCTTGACCGACTCTATCCGATTTGGATGAGCCAAAACAGAAAACTCCATGACTTGAGTCGAAACTCTAACTGTTGCGTCCCTTCGTCCTAGCTACAGTGGTGCCACACGAGAGCCTAGGCATGTATGTTCAGGCGTCCAGCTCACTGTATAAGGTGCGGTGGCACAAATTCTAATGGTGTACTGACCACCGATGGCTAGCTACTGGCTATTGCGGCCGTGCTGCTGGACGACGGGCGGTTGCTGACAGCATGTAGGATGCGACCTTACCGTCAGGATTTAGTTCGAGACGAGCAGCTAATGGCGTGCAGGCCACAATGAAGGAACGAATAGCGGTGATACACACGGGCGTACAGGCCACGTAGCAGAGACGACGATGAGTCGTAGCTTCAAGCTGGGCGTGGCGCATCAACTGTGCGGGCCACTACGGGTTGTATGGTGAGTCGGTGTCTAGCGGCAAGCTAGCTGGATGCATTCAGGCATTGAAAAATTTGGAAACGGCTTCTTGCTGACATGCATGGAGTCCATGTCAATTGGTCTTCGGGTCCAATTAGCATTGCTGCATGCAACGCTATCGATTATGAGATTAGATCTTGCTGAATCTACCTCGGATCATAATTTGGATGGCACATAGTACTAATGATTAGGCTCCACCGTACAAGTTTTCATGCACATATGTACCGTTCATGTGTGTGCATGTTCGTATGCTATGTATTCATGCAAGTCTGTGCGTATAAGCTTGCATGTTTGTTTACAGGATAACTCATGTAACGTACTTCATGTACGTGGGCATGTGTGTATACTTCGTCATGCTTCTTGCATGTATGTATATGTACTGCGCGTACATATTCTATATGGCATTGCTGGAAAGCATAGACTAGCTCGAAGGCTAGCACAATTAAACAATCTGCGAGATCTTTTCCATACCTTTTAAAAGATGCCAATTTGATATACCTCACATGCCACGTAGGGCAGTGGTTAGTAGATACATACCGCGTAGGGCGTTTGGCATTGTCGTAGAACTGCCTGCTTGATAGCGATGGTGCATGTCGATGTAGTTCAGATTGGTAGCAGGTAGGGGTAGTAGATCCGTTCCACTAACAACGTCGGGGATGTCGATGTCGTCGAAGTAGTCGTGGCGGAATACTGTCACGGTACAAGCGCCGGCATCGAAGATCGGCAACAGCTTCAACGGCGATGTCGATGAAGAGCTTGTCGTGCTGATAATGTGTTATAAAACATGTTGCCAGCGGTTCGGACCTTTCCCTCTCCGTCTCTCATGATCAATATAGTAGATGAAAGTAGAACACATAGACACAAGATGTAGGGAGACTATTCTTTATTCCTCTAAATATTGGTGATTACAACATAGAGCTCCCACGTATATATAGTCCTGCCAAGGGCTAAGAGTTTTAGTAAGAGCCCACATACAAACGGACTAGGATTAGGATTCCTCCTTCTCCTTTCCTTCTAGAATTAAGTCCGTATGTTTTACAACACTTTTTTCGAGATCGGGGGATATAGCCCGTTTTTCATTCCCTCCCTCATTCCTTTTTCTGGTCATGCAAAGTCATATCTATTTCTATACACTAGGTGTGGTTTTCTGGTTGAATGGGCAGCCTAAAGTCACTGCACATGTTTCATAGATTATCGCTCACATAATCAAAACCAATGATCAATCAGTTCTTAGCTATTTCATTTTTCTGACGAAACCAATATTTAGGAGTTGACCAGTTGGCTTTTCCAAAAAAATTGGGTACAATTTTTACATTTCCAGTTCATATAAAAAAGGCACTAATGCTATTATACCCACTACACCACAACCCTAGAATAGCGTCACACGTGTGTCGCTATAACTATACTAATACCGGTGAACCGTCGGTCGGTATAGCTAGCCATGGATCAAGTGTCGGTATATGTAGCTTTTGCGTTGGATTGTCGGTCGGTATAGATACTTGGCTGTATAGTCAGACCATCGGTCGGGATAGATCAACGAAGAGGATGAACGGTCGGTCACTATAGGCCGTGACCTCGACGCGCCCTTATGTTCTGTCCTCGGGAACCAAAATAAGCCCAGCGCGGAAAGATGAAAATGAAAAAGGCCCTTGGCAGTTGGCGCTAAAACTTGGGCCCTGGGAACCTAGCACTTATCCCCGCCTCTTCCTCTTTGCGCCCGCCCAACCCCGCCTTATCCTCACATTCACCCCCGCACCCCTCCTCCACCCATCCGCCGCCAGCTCTCTTCTCGTCGCCCCAGCTCCGCTGCTTCCCCTCTTGACGTCCGGACGCAGCCCCTTGTCGCGCAGCCGACGCGCAGGTGTGGCCCTCCTGGTGCGCCGTCCCTCTCCCAAGCGTGGCCCTCTCAGCGCGTGGCCCCTCCCAGGCATGGCTCTCTGGGAGCCACCCCTCCCGAGCACAGCCCTAAAGGCGCACGGGCCCTCCAGAGCATGGTGGATCTGCTGCCCCTTCTCAGCCCGACGTCCAGATCTGCAGCTCCAAGCGCAACCACGTCAGGGCAGTTGCAGCTCCGAGTGCAGCCTCCTTCCAGTGGCCGAGGTGAGCCCTTTGCCGATGACAAGCACCCACAACAAGCTAGGTATGCATGTTCCTTCTCTTCCCTTCTGTGCAAATTTAAGGGCACATGAGCTCTCTCTTGCTTGCTGTCCAAACACTTAAATTCAATGCATTTAATGTATATGTTAGAGATAAGCTTGTACTTGCACTCTGCTGGATTTTTGGAGGTCAAATAATGTGTAATAATACGGGTAGCATTTCTCCAAGTTCGCTAAAAGTAGTTAATTGGATTCATATTGCATTTCAGGTCATTCTGTGAAGTGGTGTGATGGTGCTGACAAGTTCAAAGTGCTCGTGGAAGCTATGTTTTGTTTTGAACTTGTTAGAGATATGACTATGAGATTGCTATTAGTCAAATTTGAGCAGTGAGCTAGGGATGTTGATAGCTTGCTCATGCACAAACTTCATGTCTGCAAGCTTCTAATGTACTTTGTACTTGTATGATGTTAGACCTGACCAGCCGTACATTGGGCTAGCTCATATATGAATGAATCAATATCAATGTATTATGCTCATATTAATCTGTGTCCTTGTATGGTTAATGTATATATTGTATTGAATGTTTGTGCATCGACAATAGATAATTTGGAATTCATTACGTGCTGCTGATTAGCAGTGTCTATTTTGTCTTGTGAATGCTTCGCGTTGGATTGTTGGTTGCTAAAAGTCTTTATAGCCTCAAACTATGTGTCGGTATATATAGCCCCTAAGGCGTCAGACAGTCGGTCGCTAAACACATGTCGGTCGGCATAGGCTATAGCGACGCCACTTTCAGCGGCAGCAAGTAAGTGTCGGCATAGATCTATACCGACCGACAAAGCATCGCTATATCGACCTATACCGATCGACAGGCCGTCGCTATACTAGGGCTGTGGTGTAGTGACCGAACTTAGAATCTCATAAAGCCATTGCAAACGTCAAACGAAACATATTTGAATGCTTGGCAAAATATGTGTGTCCAAGTAAAATTATTTTAACAAGTATAGATCAGAGGAATCTACGCCTAAATTGTATCCATGTACCGGACCTTTGGAGGGTCATTCTGATCTTTTATTATGCGCACGTCAATAATCTCTCCACATGAAGAAAATATCTATATACAGGTCAATCTCGAAGGTATGCATATATTTGTTGGATTAGTTTTTTAATTTGGTGCTGAAACTCAAAATATTCAGAATTGTGCACTTGCAACATAATTTACATATGTAATCGGTTAGAACTAATCTTAGTTTGTTCCTTTACAGTGATATGCCTCAGATTTTTTACAGTTTGGACTTCTTACTTTGAAAAAAAACAGAGGTTATCATTTCATTGAAAATGTCACCTTACTGTACTGTTGTACCCCCCAAAATAAAATGCAGGCAATGGTCAACTTCATATATGCTGATAAACTCTCTAGCATTCCTGTCCTCCAAAGCTCTGATCTACTGCCTCAAAAAGAGTACGGAGGTCTGCACAACGGACATACCATTGCTTGAGTTATAGCGACGATGCAGGAGCAGGTGGTGCCCCTGTGGCCCTGTTGCTTCTGCTCATCCACACATTTTTGCTACTTATGCTCATTCCCACGTTTCTCCTGCTTGTGCTCTTCTTTTATGCAGGCTACATCGACGATGACAGTCAGAGGGACGACGGACCTGTTACTAGCCTACGCTCAAAGAGACGAGATGAAGGGGATTTTGCAGAGGCACAAACATCCCACTCGATTCGTACAAGCACATCTGGGGTTGGTGTTGGGTCCATTACATGTGCAAGTAAGTTTCTTTCTTCTCTTAGTGCTTCCCAGTTCATGTTTTGCTCATTTTCAATAGAGCTTGATATCGTTTATGGTACTGTGCCCTAAACCATAATTATGTACAGAAACTGATTCCACAAAGTAATTGAAATTGAACTTCAGCCCAATTATGTCCCCTCATTAAAATAATAATAGGATTCCATGTAGTATGAATGTTGATGCACTGTGACATCGATTTTTTGATGGGGTGTTGTGCTGAGGATATCTGCTTGTAGATGTAGTTTGTTGTTAAGCATGAACTAACAGGAGGAGGTGGAGGTTAGCAATTTGCCGATTTGATGCATCCAAGATGTGAATGAATTGACTAAAATGCTTACACTGAATGTGGACTCTGCATTTCTGCTTCTAATGTTGGATAAATCAGCAGTGTACACCTTTAGAATTGATATTTGTATGAAATGACACTTTACATATTGCGATGTCAGAACCACACAACTTTAGTTCTGGACAAGTGCAACATTTTGAAGCTAGCAATTTATCCATAATACTCTAATGAATCTCAACAATATCTTTTCCTTTTTGAAGCTACCAATTTATCCATGATACTGACTCCTATAATTCTTCTCTGTTATATAAATGAAGTTTTTTTGTTTTGTTTTGTTTTCTATGTTTTTCCCCTGTGTCCTTTAGAATATACACATATACATATATTTGTACGCCTCATAAATCTATACAATATACACTGCTCTTTGACAACTACCATAGAATTGGCCGTACCTGAAACTCAGCAAATGATCCTGCTTCCATTTATGCAGCAAGTTGCAGACGACGAGAGCTTGGCTGCACCAGGAGTGATACAGGATGATATCAGTAATCCAACAGGGTCACCACCACAGCCATAGACAAAAAAGGTAAATCCACAAACGAGCAGGAAGCAAAAACAAGAAGCAACAAAAAAATATTTAAGAGTATAGAGTTCTTAACAAGTATGTACATTAAAATGACAGGGCTAGAACTGAAATCCCGAGGGATTAACCAATGTGCAACTCAAAGAGGTAAGCACCATATTTTTACCATTTAATTAGTTGACCATATACCACCTTTTAATATGTTGGACTCAACTTACGGTTGCTTTGATCAACAATTGCTCACATGTTTCATGCAAAGAGTAAACCTGACTGTATTTTACCAATTTATATACCAACCCATCCATGTAGACGGTACATGGAAAACGCTCAGTTAAAAGAGGACAGTTATACGATCAACGCCACCTTGTTTTACTCCTTTTGCCTTATCGTCTACTAATAAGGTACACTGAAACGTGCCATAAATATACATACTGAGCCCATGTACCTTTCTTAGGCACTCTGTTTCAAAATACTTTACCAACTTCTTTAAATACAAAGAGCTCTTCTTCATAGTTCTTTATCTATAGTCTGAGCCTCTATGTGCATCACAATAATTATTGATCATTTCCGTACATCATCAGTACAGTGTATATATCCAACAGTTTGTAAAGTTAAAGTTTCAGCAACTATCAAATATACATTGCGTTTTAGCTTCATCTAATATTCTAGATTTCCTTAGGACTTACCCCAAAAAAAACATTGTCCGTTATATTGTTTCCTTATGATCTAATGCAGGTAGTAGTGATCTACAAGGGGCCGGCATCAACCTTTTGCGCATGAAAATGCTTCCGATCCTATAGATGGTCGTACCCTACAAAACAGTTTAAAGGCTTGTTTGTCGTATAATATCCAGGCTATTCTGCGTCTATCTAGCGGTGCTTGGTAGCAAGACACAGACTCACCTACTCCCTCTACAGCATATTTACTGTGTAATATCCAGCCTGCTACTGTCTCCACGACGATTCCAAGAATGCAACCCTTTGCTTCTGAATGAAACTTATGTAGCTACCTATTTAAGTACTTAGAACAAGCAAATGTCGTCGCAGTACTAATATAATATGAATCAATGTACATGTGCTGCTACCGTCTTCTCTTTTTATGATTTAATTTGTCTCAAACCACCCTCTACGTGGTGCTTTGTCATTGCCATGTCTTCGAATTCGTGCCTGCATTTGCGCGCGATGGCGCGCGCCCTGCCACTAGTATTAGAAACCACAATTTTGACTCGTTGTCTGTCTATAAATATATCAATGAATTTCTAATAGAGTAAAATACATAAGAGGTTGTCAAATTTATTCAGTGGTGTCATCTAGATCCAATAACTGTTAATTTGCATATTTAACTCTCTAAACTTTTACTAAATGGTTCACTCAAGGTCCAAACCTCTCTAACTAGTTGATATGTTAACACCTACACACGTCGGTGTCACTGTTTTTTTTACAAGCCATCACTCACATCACTGTGGGTCACACACATCTAGTCAATGAAAAAAAATCCTTGCTCGCAAAAAAAATGAAAAAAAATCCAATAGGACCCAAATGTTGCCTGAGAACATAATCTCTCTTTTTGATGGTCATGCTGGTTTGCCATATTCGACAGGTCACATGTTAATTGGTATTTGGACTCAAGAGGGCATAATTAGTAAGTTTAGTGACTTATATGAAAATTAATGGTTTAGACGCTTAGGTGACAACGCCACACAAGTTCAGGGACGCTGGTGCACTTTATACTCTTTCTAATATACTATTACTTAAGTTTACTAAGAATCTAACAATGTTCTTAGACTAGTATTAACGAATTAAGTTGGTTGTTACTGCAATTTGAGAGTTTAATGATACGAACGCTTGGCATATATATTTGGGAAACCTAAGTGGCCGGCATGTGTTGCATTTTTCTCCTCGCTACTACATGTAAAGGTAGCTCTAGAAGAACCAACGCCACCAAAACCTTGACTAATAATTAAATGTCGAACAGGTACTGTCCTGTGTCCAAATTTCTCGTGGCAGCGAGCTCAGCGAACTTGAGAATCTGAAGAAGCTAAGGGAGCTTGGTGTACTTCTCCCCGGAAGGCAAGAAGACACCAATGATCTGCGCCAAGCCATTTCCAAGATGGGAGGACGCCTGCACTCCCTGTCAATTTGGATCAGTACACCCTGTGCCGACGACGTTTCTCTTGACAAGAAAGACGGCGATGTCACATTCTTGCGTCTGGAGAACCTTGAGAGCCTAAGCATCGCTGGCATGGATAAATCCGGATTGCCTAGCTGGGTCGACGAAGGCCTCAAAAGGCTTTCCAAGATAACATTGTACAATACTCTTCTGACGCCTGGGAAACTGGGAACCCTTAGCAAGCTCACCGGCTTGCTATGCCTCAGGCTCCATCACGGGTCATTCATGGAAGAGGAGCTTGCCTTCAGGGCTGACGGGTTCATTGCTATCAAGTTCCTCCTGCTCGAGAGTGCCGCCACCACCAAGCTCACCTTCGAAGAAAATGCAAGCCCTCAGCTTGAGAGGATCTCGTCTGGTCCATGGACGCCAAAGTCGCCGCCACAGCTTCTGCTCCTGGAATTGAGCACCTTGCGGGACTGAAGCAGGTGGTGCTCAAAGGCCTACGTGAAGATGATTCTTGCCCCTTGGTGGAAAAAGCCATCGCCAAACATCCAAAGCATCGAGCCATAGAGATGATCATTGGTGTCTGGAAGATCGTTGCTGTCACCTCCACTACATGATAGGATCACTTTCTCTCATGAAAAGCAAATTAATTACAGTGGAGTACATGTACATCTATATATAATTAATGAGCATTGACATGTGTCAGATCAAATTACAATTCGAGGTTTGCCCAAATCAACCAATAGTTGACCCAAGCTAACCACTACTCTCTTCCTTCGTTTCGAGTCATTTTGGCTTTGCTAGGCCTACAAGTAGCTTTTGTAGTGTACCTAAATATACATTATGTTTTAGATACATTGTAGAAACTATGTATCTAAGAAAGTCAAAACGGCGTATAATTTAGAACAGAGAAAGTACCAAAAAGTATTCCTAAATAGTTAGTTAAAAAAAAGACGGAAAAAGAACAGGAATAAAAAACGGACGGAAAGCTCCTGACGGTGTTAAAAAAAGACGGAAAAAGAACAGGGGAAACAAACAAGTCACGCGCACGTTCGACGTTCCGCATCGGTGATTCGGAATCCGACTATCCGAGTTCGGCTGGCATACGGTATTGCAGTTAGTTTCGCCTGCCTCTGTCCATAAAAGGCGACCATAGGCTCGGGTTCTCGTCCAACAACACAACCTTAGTCCACCGCCATCATATCCATGGCGTTCGAGGAGCTGCTGCACCTGCTGTCGAAGACCGAGGCGGTGGACGCGAAGCAGGACGAGGTGATGCGCCTGTTCATGCTAGCCACGGCCGAGATGCTCGCGTCGGGGGAGCTCACGCCGGGGGACCCGGAGTGGAAGGCCATCGCAGAGCGCGGGGAGGCGCTCGGGCTCGAGGTGCTCGCCAAGGCGGCGGGATCGGTGGAGACGTTCACGCGGATGGCGGCCAAGTTCGCGGCGATGCCCGGCGGGGAGGCGGTCGCGGAGGCGCATCGGAGGATGGCCGTCAGCGCGGTGGCGCTGGGCGCGCGCGCCGAGGAGTACGTCGCCTTCATGCGCGGCGTCGGCGCGCTGGCTGACTCGGACTCGGACTCGACAGGGCGGCCCGCCGTGAGGAGGTCCAGGAGGCCCAACGCCAGATACTTTGGTCCGGAGTGGAGCAACTGATGGATCCAGCCCAACAGCACTGTTAATAATTCAAGCTAGTCCATCGCCATCCATCCATCCGTAGGGGTCTAATCTGTGGCCTGCTACTGTCTCACAATTTCTTGCAACTTCCTCCTCTCGGGTTGTTCAGCCATGTAGGAGGTTTTTCTTCTAGTACCTATTAAGAGAAGAAATTGAAATTGTTCGGTTGCATTGGACAAGATATTGTATGTATTGTTGATGCAAAAGCAAGTTGGCACTTTTTTTATTGTATATTATTATATACGGTGGTGATGGACCATTCCATTTTTCGTTGTTATTCGATGCTACATTTTTATATCGATTATTAAGGCTCCGTTTGGTACGGCTCCGCTTCACTAGTAAAGCTATTTTTTTGGGTTTCAGCTCTATAAACAGCTCTATTAGTGGAGCTGGAGCCGTTTTAGTAAATTGTTTGGCAAAAGAGCTCCACATATAAAGTTTCTTAAAATATGCTCTCACAGAACGCCACGTAGGATGAGGTGAAGCCAGGAGAAGCCGCTATTTTTGGCTCCTTCTCACCCCAAAACTCTGTGAGAGCACGTTTTTAGGGGTTCATCGGTGGAGCCGTTTTATTTTACCCCGTTTGGCAAAAAAACAGCTCCAAACGGCTCCTGAAGCCGCTGGAGAAGCCCTGCCAAACAGGGCCTAAATATAACGTTGCAAACTGGTTTCTTCGGTGGAATCGCCTATTCGGGTTCAGACTCTTATTTTGGTTTAATATTCTTATATGATGATAGGTGTGACTTTGCTTACAGAAATACTCAGGTGCGGCCGTCCGTTCCATCGGACGAGGGAAAAAAGGGTCATTTCCCCATACGGTCGTGTGTTCCTCACCATTGTACCACGTCGCCCGTCCGCTGCTTGCCTTCTCCAGCGCAGGGGTGCCTCACCACGTCCTTCTCTAGCACGGGGGGCGCCTCACTATGGGAGGCCGCGGGCGTCTCCACCATGGGTGTCGCTCACTGGGGGGCACCGTACCCGCCCTATGGCCAGGGGGCAGCGCAACCGATCACCGGGGGGGTACACGGGCAGCGCAGCTGCCGGCCCGCTGCCATCCTCCTTCTCCACCGTGACCTAGCGTTAGATCCTGCTGTGCAGCGCTTCGCCCGCCCGCCTGATAGGTTTTGCTGAAAGTGCATGCATGTTGCAAGTGTATGTTTCAAGTGTTTCAAATGTTTCAAAGGTATGTTGCAAGTGTGTTCATATGGATATTGCAAAAGTAGATCGGGATGTTGCATACGTTGCAATGGCTATACACGTATGTTGCAAGTGTCTGTTCCAAATGTTTCATCTGTTTTCAGACGTATGTTGTAAATGTTTTTTCTAGATGTTGCATATATTTTCACACATCTGTTATAAGCGTTTTATCTGGATGTTGCATGTGTTTTGCAATGGCTTTTAAGTGTTTTTATGTATTTTTGCAAGTGTTTCAGACGTATGTTGTACGTGTTTCAATTGTTTCACACATATGTTGCAATTGCAAGTGTTTTATCTGGAGTTGCAAAAATAAATCTGGTGTTGCACATGTTGCTGCAGCCGCCTACTACAGCTGCCGGGGCGCCGTCGTACATGCGTGTGGGAAGCGGAGGGAGCACGAGTGGTTCCCGCGTGTGGTCTGGCGACGCAGGTGGCGTCTTAGTGGCACGGCCCCATGTGAGCACATGAAACGTAGCGTGGCGGAGCGTCCGGACACCCGGGTGCCTGCGCTACTGCTTTGCTTACGCCGACTCAGTCTTTCAAATCGAAGGTGCTCGCTGAAATATAGCAGTTGCTGGAGAAGAGTGAGACGGTATACGTGTGAAGCAGAGAGTTGATTTCTCATATGCGACTGTGAGCCGTAAGTCATCCATGTTGTTTTGAAATTTATGACAGGTGGATAGAATCATTTTTTTGATAATAGGTGGATAGAATCATAGGTAGGTAGTACGTACTTAAGTGGAGAAATATTAGGGGGTGTTTGGTTTGAGGAGTTAAAGTTTAACAAACACTGAAGCACTTTTGTCTTATTTGACAAAAAGTTTTCAATCTTGGACTAATTAAGCTTAATAGATTCGTCTCGTAAATTACTCCTAATCTGTGTCGACATGCATGCAATTAGTCTACATTTAGTACTCCATGCATTTAAGGAAACATGGATGTGATGGGAGTTAAACTTTAACAAAACGTAACCAAATAGGCCCTTACATCAAGATTCGTGCTGCAGAGAGAGAGGGGAAGAGAAATCAATGGTCAGTGCGGTCAGACGCCCAGGCCTTTCAGCTTGAAGCAGGTCAGGACTCGAGGTCCTCTTCCTCCCTCCGTTCTTCGTTTCAGACTTTCAGTTGCGGCCGAGGCGCTGGTCCAGAAACATCACCGCGAGCAGCTCCTCCCCCATCTCGCATGCGTGGCATTACTGCCTGACGCCCTGACGCCCTCCGCACACAAGCGAGTGCGAGGCGAAACCCTAGCCGGCAGCCGTGGCGGCGCAGCCAAATCGCGGACGAGGCAGACGACAAGCGGGCGGCAGCGCGGCAAAATCGAGAAAGGAGGTGGCGGCGTCACGGCCAGCTCTCCTGGCTCCTGCATGCTCGCGTGCGGCCAAATCGAGGGGGGTGGGCACCCGATGGCGCGGCCACGGGGCAAATTGAAGAAGGAAGTGGCCGCCTGGGCGGCGGCGCGGCTAGTATCTACTGTGCTGGATGCACGTACGTGGGCCATGGGGGCGGCGGGGCGCCCAGCCGCTCCTGCTTAGTGCAACAGCGGCCAGCGGACACACGACCAACTTGGGAACCCCTGTAGCCTGCACAGTCCTACAGTGAAGCAGGTGCTCCTTCCTTGTTTGTTTTTTTGAATGTCACCGGGGGATTACTCCCCCCCTGAATATATATTCAAAAAAGTGCCCCAAAACAGCTCATTTAAGATTTACAAAAGATTTAAGGAAGAAAAAACAACAATACAGGACACCCCAGCGCCAGGGTGAGAAGAGGCACATCCCCCGACAAACACTAGTGAGAGCAGAGACTGCTACACCAAGGCACAAGAGCTCTTCAACGATGCCTCCGGGGAGGTGAATGACGCCGTAACGTAATCATCGTTAGCCAAGCAGGAGCTTGGCGAGGCTTTCACCTGAGTCATGAGCCGAGGAGAAGCAGCTGCAAAGGTCCTTCAATGACGCCTTCAAAAAGGAGAATCTCGTCGCTGGCTCAGATAGATCTGAGCTGAGCTTTCGCCCAGAACCTTCGCCCCCGGATTGAGGTGGGAGCCGATAGCCGCCACACCACGCGGAGTCGTCGGACTCGCTCGCGATGATGGGAGGCTCGGACAGGCAAACGTCTACACTTAGACAAAGAAAGAAGGGGGTTGTCGGCCGCCTCCACTCCGCGCAGAGCCATTACCGGACTCGCCCGCGACAAAAGGGAGGCGCGCACCGACAAGCGTCCTTGCCTGGGCAGTGGGGGTTGTTGGCCGCCGTCACACCACACGGAGCCGCATCCGGACTCGCCCGCGATTGTGGGAGGCGCGCGTCCACAAACTTCCCTCGCGTGCCAGATGTTGCCACACCGCGTAGAGCCGCTCTCGGACTCGCCCGCGATGGCGGTAGGCGCGCATCAGCACGCATCCACGCCCGGGCAAGAGGTGCCGGTTGCCGCCACACTACGCGGAGCCGCTACTGGACTCGCCCGCAAGGTGGGAGGCACGCACCGACACCGCCTGCACGCTGTCACCCAGGATCCTGTCAAGCTCGATGTCGTCTCTCGCAGGGCAGCTCTAGTAGATGGTCGTGCAGGGCTCGGCCACTCGGGAGCACCTGCAATGTTGAGGTTGTGCCAAGGGGGGTTGCGGCAGCCGCCGCAACGCCAGCGCCCTGGGCCCTGGCCCACCACGACAGTGCTCCTCCGCTCGGGAGCACCGCAATGGGGCCAGGGGAGCCAACACCATCGCGGTGTCGCGTCGAGTAGCGGCACACCGCGCTGGGATCCCCGTCGACCACCGTCGTCATATAGGAGGCCGGTCGCCGCCGCGCCAGTGCCCAGGGGCCCTAAACCCCATGGCAGCGCTCCTCCACTCGGGAGCACCGCCACAGGGTCAGGGGTGGCACCAGCACGTTGCCGCGAACTGCAACCGCCGCCGTCGAGTAGAGGCCGACCGCCGCCGCGGCGGAACTGCATAGCCGGGCGCCTCCGGCGGGTCGAAGCACGGGAAACCCGCCGGGCTGGCTGCCGCGCAAGGGAAACGAGAGGGGAAGGCGCCTGCGCATGGAGACGGCAGATCCAGCCATGGGGAAGGCGGATCCACCCATACCGCCGCCGGACAGCTCCTCCGCAGCGGCTCGAATCTGCCCACAGGAACCATGGGAGAGAGAGGGAGCGCCCATGCTTGAAGGAGACCATAGATCAAGGCGTGGGGAAGCCATATCGACCCTCACCGGCGCCGGTTGCGCCGCCGGCCAACTGCCCCACAACGGCGTCGAGACAGCCCGCAGAAGCTCCATGGGAGGCCGGGAGGGAGGGAAAAACAACCCAGTCGACACCGTCCTTGCTGTCCGCCGGACCTCCGGCGACGAGCTCCGGCGGCGGCCGGGACGAGGAGGCGCGTGGCCGGGCCCTAGGCCGGCGGCGGAGAGGAAGCCGCCCGTGTCGCCCCCGAGGGAGAGCGACGCGGGGGCCGCTTGACTTTTCTTCAACAGCAGAGAATGTCCTTCCTTGTTTGTTTTCCTTCAGCTCTCTGCCTGAACTTCATGTGAAGTTATTGTTTGGCCAATGCCTTTGCTCACCTATATATAGTAGATCTCTATCATTATGCTAGTTGCTAGGATGTACAACGGTAAATTAGCTCAAATTTGAGTAGCTCATCCATACTAATGCTTTATGATCTTGTTTCGTGTGGGAGACATGCTGTGAGATCTAAGCTAGTGGAATATACAACTTCGACATTTTCTTTGTTTTGCTAGTCAAAACTAGATGTGTATCCTATTTCAGTTCTTATTGTACCAATGACATTGTCCTTGTTTATACTTGGCTTGGGTATATAGTCTAGGAGAATTGTAAGATGCAGTGTAAGTGATGATATAAACTGAGTGTGACAAAACAAGGTATTCCTGTTAACTGAACTAGTCCATCAATCATTTCACCAGAGCCACCGGGCCACGATTCTGAGCACACCTGATGCCATTTCACTTTGGATGAAAACACATATAGAGTAATTGGTAAATGTATCACAACTAGATAGAGATTATACAGTATTTAAATGGGTATTGTGTTAGGAAATAAACAGACAGAGAAAGTAAAGATAACCAGTTTTGATAAGTTGTACTGTACATGCTAATTGCAAAAATTATCCACACAAACTACCTTTGTACTTATGTAACATAATATTTTAAGCCATGCTAGAGCACATGGTTGATGAGCTATTAATATATAATATAACACAATGGTACATTAATAAGATGTCAAATGTGCGTACAAACATTGCACTTATTACACAAAACTATCTATGTAGCCTGATGGTTGATACAAACAATAAACATAGGCACTCAGTGCAAATCTGTGAGCATAGGCACAACCATTATGCTCAACCACAAACACAAGGCACTCAGTTCAAACATGTGCAGAACACAGACATGCGCGTAGGCGCAGCAGACAGAAACTAATAGACAAGCAGAACAAATGCAAATAGGAATTAATCGACACAAACCACACCATGGGATCAAAGGAGAGGCTTCTCCAGAATCAAGCCTGTTTCTAGCAGCAGAATAGTGAGAACCTTGCAGCGTCGTCGCCGTCCTCTTGTTCATCTCTTTTTGCTTAGTCTTCCTTTTCTGGTCCATTAAGTTTAAGACTAGGATTGTTTTTATGTTTTTCAATGGCCTTCCTCACCTCACCAGGGACTTGTGCACCTTTGAACTCGAGCTCCTTCAATCTGGGAAGTTCACCGATGCCGGAGAGACATGTGCTAGAGGACCAGACAATCTTCTCGAGCCTAGGAGCAGATCCGCTGGTGAAGACGATGTTGGTGATGGCTGAGCAGTTAAAAACAAGAAGGTTGAGCCATAAGAACTCATCTTTTCTAAGAGTAAATATAGTCTCATTCTGTCTTCCACCAAAAGACTTGTCCAAGAGCACCAGACAGCGTATATTTGGTTTCTTAGTGAGGATTTGTAGAGCGTCTGGCTCTATCTCTGTACCACGAAGAGTCAGCTTGGCTATTTTTGCGGCATTGTCAAATGATGATAGCAACCTGCCGCAGAAGCTGTTGTTCAGCTCAAGCTCTTCCAATTTTGGAAGCCGGTCAACTCCGGAAATAGAACCTGTGCTGGTGAAAGACAGAACCATCTTCTCAAGTTCACGGGCTGAACCATCCTCAAAAGTGATATTAGTCAAGTCCTTGCCCTCGACAAGAAGGTACTTAAGACATATGAATTCATCCTTCTTGAAGGTGAGCATGTTCTCGGTGCATGCAATGTGTTGGATCCTGACACACCGTAACACGGGCAGCTTTGCAAGGACTTTCAAATCATCTTGGCTCTGCAGGGTGTCACTTAGAGTTATCTTGGCAAGTTTGTTGTCATAACCTTTTACAAACAATGGAAGAATACGCCCCTTGTGCGTGGTTCCCCTGATGCTTAGACTCTGAAGAATCTTGGGACGGTTTTTAAGAGAGAGCCAATGTCACCAGGTAACTCATCTGCATTAGGAGTACCCGCCTTGCATGGTGTGGGTGTGGCTACGGGATCAGTAGTGATTGACAGAGAACGGAGGCACTCATGTAGGTCACTGACCGTCTGAAGCAAATTCCTGAGGTGACTATCCTTATCATCGATGACCACACCTAGCTTCCTCAACTGCCATAGCTTTCCAATATCTTTTAAATCATGACTTTGCTGAGCCTTGACATTAGACAGTACCTCCATGTTTACCATTTGGCCAATCCTATGAGGAATCCTGCCACTAGAGCCAAAATTGCTTGGATTATTCAGATCGATGCGACCAGCAAGCAGACACTTCAGCTTCAAGAGCAGGATATTTGCTGTTGCATGTGGAGGCACCTCAGTTTGTCGGATATCCAATACCTCTAGCTCACGGAGGTTGTTGATTTCCCTAGGTAGCTGGGTAATATCTGTTCTCCTTAGGCTCAGATATTTCAGCAGTAACATCTTTCTGCAGATGTCCTTGAGGTACCGCTGATTCTTCCCACCAAAGCACTGGCAACCTTCTAGATCTAGCACCTTGAGCAGGGATACTCGAGATGATTTAGAGAGCCCCTGGAAGAATTTATCAATCTTGTCAGAGCTGTGTAGCTGGAGATCGTTGAAGATGGAGAAGTGGCGAGCCAAGTGATTGGACAGCCGTGTCTCTAGGATGTGTTGTTTTCTGGCGATGGTGGTAATGATTCCATGGACTGTATCATCTACGACGCAGCTCTTTACATTTCCTGTGGCACCAATATCAGCAGGATAAACAAGGCACCGGTCAACAAGTGCGTCAAAACATCGGTTGGCCTGACTGACAGAACTGTGCCAATCTTCCTTGGAAGTTAAGTTAGCCCTTCTGCAACCCACTGCCCAATCAAGCTTGACCGCCTGATCTTGTGTCCCGGAGGGAAGATAGCTAGGTACAGCAAGCAGGACCTGTATTCTTTGGGCAGATCATTGTAAGAGAACTTGAACATCACCTTAGCGATGCTGTTGAATGATGCTGGCAAATCCTGCAGGGTGCTGTGCAGCTTGAGTAACTCCTCGGTGCTCCTCTTGGGGTTAGCATGCAACGCATGAGTGAAGATCTTCATGCAGAATTCATGTGGCTCACACTCGTCCAAGATATCATGAAAAATTCGGAGGTGGTGGTCGTCATAGTACTTGTCTTCATTCTTCTTCTGCAGCTGGCTAGTAAGCTCGAGAACTGTATCATGGTAGAGGCCAGCAAGAGAATAGTCTATAGGTTCCAGCTGTGGATAGCAATATTCTTTAGCAACTTGGGTGTCCTCCTTTGTGGTGGTGACGATCATTATATCGGAGCTGTTGTTTAACAGGCTCAGAGCATTTCTGGTATCCTCCTATGTGTTAGCAAATAATGCAAATCAAGATCGAACACGAGACACAAATTTTACGTGGAAAACCCTTGTGGGAAAAAACCACGGGCGCCAACCGGCGATCTTCACTATATGGAGAGAGTTTACAGTACGCAGGGAATACAATGAGTCGTCAGCTCTTCCCGTGCGGCTTACAAGATATATTTATAGGACGGACTGACTGCAGTCAAATACGGAAACAAATCCGCTAATAAACATGACCGAATCGTGGGCCCTCCAGGCGTCCCCACAAGACCAACGTTATAATTCGGATCATATTCCAACAAACTCCACCTTGAGACGAATTCCATCTTGTAGTGAATGAAGTATCATCAATCAACTCACTTCAATAATAAATAATCACCGGCGCCAAAAGTCACTAGGACTTAATTTGTAATGCCAACTAAGCTTGAGCATAGCCCAAACTTAGCTCCAGGAACTGGCTTTGTCAGCATATCAGCGGGATTATCATGAGTACTTATCTTGCATACTTTAACATCACCTTCAGCAATGACACCTCGAATAAAATGATATCTCACATCAATGTGTTTAGTCCTTTCATGAAACATCTGATCTTTAGTCAGACAAATAGCGCTTTGGCTATCACAATGTATAGTAATACAAGAAGTAACCCCGCAAAGTTCAGAGTATAAACCCCTCAACCAAATAGCTTCTTTACCAGCTTCAGAAATAGCCATATATTCAGCTTCTGTTGTAGACAGAGCAACAGTGGACTGCAAACATGCTTTCCAGCTAACAGCACAACCACCAATGGTGAAAACATAACCCGTGAGAGATCTCCTCTTATCCAAATCACCAGCAAAATCAGAATCAACATAACCAACAAGTCCATCTCTAGATTTTCCAAACTGCAAACAGGCATTAGAAGTACCTCGCAAATATCTGAAAATCCATTGAACAGCCCTCCAATGCTCCTTACCAGGATTAGCCATGAATCTACTGACAACACTCAATGCATGAGATAAATCAGGACGAGAACAAACCATGGCATACATAAGAGAACCAACTGCACTGGAATATGGAACTCTAGACATGTACTCAATCTCATGATCTGACTGTGGACATAAATCTGATGATAATCTGAAATGTGTAGCTAATGGAGTACTCACTGGTTTTGCATTATGCATATTAAAACGACGAAGAACCTTTTCAATATAACCTCGTTGACTGAGGTATAATTTACCAGATTTTCTATCTCTAGTAATTTCCATACCAAGAATTTTCTTAGCTGCACCTAAGTCCTTCATCTCAAATTCTTTACTCAATTGTGCCTTCAGTTTAGCTATTTCTGATTTTTCTTTAGCAACAATTAACATATCATCAACATAAAGAAGCAAATAAATAGCTGAGCCATTAACAATCTTCAAGTAAACACAGCTATCATAATCAGACCGCTTAAAGCCACGAGAGAGCATAAATGAGTCAAACCTCTTATACCATTGCCTAGGAGACTGCTTCAAACCATAAAGAGACTTCTTTAGTCTACACACAAGGTTTTCTTTTCCAGGAATAACAAAACCTTCAGGTTGGTTCATATAAATGTCTTCCTCCAACTCCCCATGTAAGAATGCAGTTTTAACATCAAGTTGCTCAAGTTCATAATCATGCATGGCAACAATACTAAGCAAAGTGCGAATAGAACTATGCTTAACAACTGGGGAAAAAACATCATTATAATCAATACCTGAAATCTGGCTATAGCCTTTAGCAACCAACCTCGCTTTATATCTTGCTGGTTCACTAGGAGAAATACCCTCCTTTCTTTTATAAATCCATTTGCAACGGACAGGCTTTTTATTCTTGGGCAATTTCACTAAATCCCATGTACCATTCTTTTCAAGTGACTCCATCTCATCTTGCATAGCGGTCATCCAATTGTTGCGATCAGTAGAAGTAATAGCCTCAGAATAATTAGAAGGTTCTGAATTACCTTCAATCTCTTCTGCAACACTCATAGCATAAGCAACATTGCATTCTTCAATATACCTTTTAACAGGCTTTGGCTGTCTTCTGGACCTATCAACAGCAATAGAACGTTGTGGAGACTGCACAACTGGAGAAGAATGCTCAGCAATAGAAGAATCATCAACAATTGGAGAAATTTCAGCAATCGGTGCATCTTGGACAATAGCATTATCAACATCTGGTGAATCAATTAAGTGCTCCACCTGCACACTTATTTTCTCTCCCTCAATAGGAGCATCAACAGAAGGATTATCAATAAACATAACAGTCTCATTAAAGATAACATTCCTGCTAAGCATAACCTTCTGAGTCTGGGGATTCCATAATTTATAACCTTTAACACCATGTTGATAACCAATAAAAATGCATTTAACAGCTCTAGGCTCCAATTTACCATTATCAACGTGAGCATAAGCAGTACAACCAAAAACTCTCAATTGTGAATAATCAGCTGGAGAACCATACCATACCTCAATTGGAGTTTTCTTATCAAGAGGAATAGAGGGTGAACGGTTAATAAGATAGCAAGCAGTGGAAGCGGCTTCAGCCCAAAAACGCCTATTCAAGCCAGCATTAGACAACATGCAACGGGCCTTGGAGATGATAGTTCTGTTCATTCGCTCAGCTACACCATTCTGTTGAGGCGTATAAGGAATAGTGTAGTGCCTAACAATGCCTTGAGACTTGCAATATGCATTAAACTCATTAGAACAGAATTCCATCCCATTATCAGTGCGAAGCTTTTTAACCTTCTTTTCAGTTTGATTTTCAATCATAATCTTCCACTCTTTAAATGCTGAAAATGCTTCTGATTTATGCTTCAAGAAATAAGACCATACCTTACGAGAATAATCATCAATGATTGTCAACATATAACGAGAACCACCAAAAGAAGGCTTACGAGACGGTCCCCATAAATCAGAATGCACATAATCAAGAATACCTTTACTTTTATGTGTAGAGATATTAAATGACACCCTCTTGTGTTTGCCAAACACACAATGCTCACAAAACTTCAACTTACTGATGCTATGTTCATTAAGAAGTCCTCTCTTGCACAATTCATGCAAGCCTTGCTCACTCATATGTCCAAGACGCTTATGCCAAAGATCAGTAGCATCAGAATTAGATGATGAATTGGAAATTACAGCGGCATCACCTGTAATTGTAGTACCACGAAGACGGTACAAATTTGGAGATTTTAATTCACCTTTCATCACAATGAGAGAACCTTTAGACACCTTTAATACTCCATCTCCACCGGAATACTTGTACCCTTTAGCATCAAGAGTACTGAGAGAAATAAGATTCTTGCTCATGCTAGGAATATGCCTCACGTCAGCCAATGTTCTGACAATGCCATCATGCATCTTAATCTGAATGGAACCAATGCCAACAATATCACGTGGACTGTTATCACCCAATCTAACAGAACCTCCACCTTGGAGAGAATCATAGGTGACAAACCAATCTCTATTAGTGCATATATGAAAAGAAGCAGCAGAATCAAGAATCCATTCATCATCACTATTAGCACATCCAGCAAAAGCAACAAGCGAATCACCATCAGAATAATCTGCCTTAGAAGTAGCAACAGAAGCATTACCTTCATCATTGGGTTTACCTTTCTCTCTATATGTGCCAGTTCTCTTCTCTTTATTCTTCAATTTCAAACAATCCTCGATAAAGTGATTATCCTTCTTGCAATACTTACAGAATTTATCACCTCTACCTCGAGAATTTGATCGGCCTTTGTAACGATTAGAACTTTTGCCTCTATTGCCATTATTTGATTTATTTTCTGTCCTCCCACGAACAGACAACGCTTCTCCTTTGGAAGCAGAACCTTCAGAAGACACCATCAATTTCATCTTTTCCTTGGCATGCAACGCCTCACAGACCTCATCAAGAGTTAGCGTATCATGGCTATATAATAAAGTATCTCTGAAGTTTGAAAAAGAACTAGGCAAAGAGCACAAAAGAATCAGACCCAAATCCTCATCATCATATTCTACCTCCATAGCCTGTAGATCAGAAACGATCTCCTTGAAGACCGTCAGATGGTTAATCACAGAACCACCCTCTTGCAACTTGTGCGAATACAACTTCATCTTCATATGCATCTTGCTTGTCAAATCCTTAGACATGCAAATTGACTCTAACTTGAGCCATAGAGCAGCTGCAGTTTTCTCCTGTAGACAATCTTGCAAAATATTATTTGAAAGATGAAGCTGAATTTGAGTCAAGGCCTTACGATCCTTTTTCTTTTCATCATCGGTCCAAGATTTAGAATCCTTGTTACCGAATTTATCAAGAGCATCATCAACATCAGCCTGCGTAAGAATAGCCCGCATCTTGACTTGCCATAGAGCGAACCTTGTATCACGATCCAGTTGAGGAATATCATATTTCACTGAAGACATGGTGAATAAATAATAGCAATAACCAGAAGAAAAAATATAATCCGCAGAAAATCTAGTACACGTTGTGTGCACAAAACAATTGATCCGCAGCCTGGTACACTTGCTGTGTACTATTAGCAAAAAATTGCCAAATAAATCTTCTGGTATAAATCACCGTGTACCCTTAGCAAATGATCTTGAAATCTGAAATTACACACCACGCACAGCAAGCTTTGCAGCCTTGATCGATGGTCCCAGCTCTGCCTTGAACAGCCGATCGGCACCTCTTGATCCCCGTGCACGTGATTTACCACTGACCAGGGATAGCAGTGGCAGATGGATTGATCTCTGATGGCTTCGATCCTCGTGTGCAGCAAGAACGCACAGCAAGTAACGGAGGAACAGCGGCGGCGTGAATTTTCCTCCCAGGAGAAACACAGCGGCAGCAGCCTTTTGTAGATCAGATTACCTCCACCGACTAGGACTCCATGACTGAAATCAACTCTGCCTCTGGCAGCAGCTACGCACGATATTTTTTTTTACTCCGGGAACGGCGGTGAAAATTGCCGCGACTAGTAGATTGGCTTTTGGCGGCGGCGCAACGAATAGGGGCAAAACCCTAAATTTTTTTTTTCTCAATCTCGTGTCTGGCTCTAGATACCAATTGTTAGCAAATAATGCAAATCAAGATCGAACACGAGACACAAATTTTACGTGGAAAACCCTTGCGGGAAAAAAACCACGGGCGCCAACCGGCGATCTTCACTATATGGAGAGAGTTTACAGTACGCAGGGAATACAAGGAGTCGTCAGCTCTTCCCGTGCGGCTTACAAGATGTATTTATAGGACGGACTGACTGCAGTCAAATACGGAAACAAATCCGCTAATAAACATGACCGAATCGTGGGCCCTCCAGACGTCCCCACAAGACCAACGTTATAATTCGGATCATATTCCAACACTATGTGGATGGGAAACATCCATCAGCTCGTCAACTTTGAGGATAAACAGGGTACATTCTTTTTTATTCAATTTCCAACGATGATCGTTCAAGTTTTTTTTAATCTCTTCCACGAGCCCTTTGATCTTGAGCTGCTCTTTGAACTCCTGCTTCATGTCGTCAATCATCTGATCGATTTTTTCAGAAGTTTCTGAGTTTTGATCCGGAACAGCAGATTCACCTGTCCCTTCACCCTTGTCATATTTTCCTTCCTGCAGCTCCCGTAAGATGTCTTTCTTTGCGTCGTGGATCATTTGTTTGATTTCATCTTCACCCAGTAATGTAGCCGTTGTGGACTTTGTGGCTTGCTTGCCCACTAACGATCTGTCTTGAGCCTGCAGGGACCTGCTACTGCTGCTCATGCTCTTGGGGAACAGATTCCACAGGATGTGTGCATATTGTGCCCCATCGAGGTGAATCCGTGTCGTATTCTCCTCCTGCTCCTCCTCGTCTTCTTCTTCTTCTTCATCTTCCTCCTCCTCCTCCATATTTTTGCCCACGGCTTCTTCTCCTTCTTCCAACCCCATATGTTTGGCTACTTCTTCCTTTTCAAGGGTCTTGTCCTTTTCCTCTGCTTCCATATGCTCCTTAAGCTTCTTGATAATCTGCGCTGGTATATGTATGTTTTTGTTCTTCCCTTGGTCTTGTTGAGACGCAGCAACAGCTGCATGGAGCAGCAGCTCAAGGAGTACGTCAATGTCTAGGTGGTCAAGCTCACCCTGCAGCTTGTAGCCCTTGGGTAGTCCGTCGCCACTCCCTAGTCGACCTTGAATATCACTTTTGATTTTGTCAAGCTTCTCATGAACCTTCATCTCTTTGATATTCTCCTTGATTTTAAGAAGAGAAAGAGACCTATTTTTTTCATGGTAAATTTGCAATTTTCTTATGTATACTTCCCAATTCCCTTCGCCTTCATCTGGGACTTGCTCCTGGGGTTGTGGTTGGGATTTGGCATGCTGTCGCCGATGAAGATGCTGTCGCCGCAGCTAACCGGCCAGCTGTCGGAGGCGATTGCCCCGACCCTGGCTTCACTGGGACCTCCACGCCGTACCTCAAGCGTCGCTCGCCGACATCACGCGCCCGGTCCTTGAGTTGGCGTAGCTGGACCGCGGCGCGGTGCTGCGCGAGCAGCTTGCGCAGGAACCAGTAAACCCACCAGAGGTAGCGCCGGAGTCTGCCCTTGGCGCGGTGGATGTCCGGGTTCCCGCTGTACAGGTAGATGTCGATGCAGTTGTGGCAGTCCTGGGCGAGCAGCCGCACCTGGGTCATCCAGGTGCGCACCTGCTCGTCGTGCTCCCCGCCGGGGGGCGTGCTCCGGGCTAGGTGCGCCAGGAAACTCTTCATGCTCTCCATCTCCTCCTTGATGAACTGCACGTCGTCCTTGACGCCGCCAAGCAGCAGCTGCTCGTTGCGGACGACGAGTAGCAATGAGCTCACGGCACCAGCCGCTAGCTCAGTCATGGTGTAAGTTGATGTGGCTCACTGGCTCCCTCCTTCCTCCTTCCCGTCGGCCGGCCTGCGACAGACTGATGGCTGGTCTCGCTCTCGCCGTCTCCCGGGGACAGGCTAGCTGGGGTACGGTGGCTATGTTTTGTGTGCTCTCTGCTGCGCCGCACTGATAGTGTGCCTTGGGCGACAGACGAGTACGGTTGTTGCTGGCTGCTGATTTCTAGTTGGAGTGTTGGACCGGGGGTGTGTTCACTTCGCGAAAAGCAGGTGAAAAGTTACTGTAGTATCTTTCGTTGTTATTTGGCAAAATTTGTCCAATCATGGACTAACTAGGCTCAAAAGATTCGTCCCGACATTTACAGACAAACTATGCAATTAGTTATCTTTTTTACCTACATTTAATGTTCCATGCATGCGTCAAAAGATTCGATGTGATGGGTGGAAAAGGAAATATTTTGGGTTGGCATGGGAAGTGAACAAGGCCTAGGTCTCACGGTCACAGGGTTTGGATCACTAGTCGAGCTGGGAGGTTTTCTCAAAAAAAAAAAAAAAAAGGCGAGCTGGGAGGTGGCGAAGGACCGAACAGGTAACTAGGGCATTTTTTGATACACTTATAATCAGATTATGGATCCCTAGCTGCAAGATCACCAATAATCGTACCAAACATCCTGTGGTTTCTACGATTACTAGATGGGTTGAATGAGAGCTAACAAAAATTTTTCTCAAAATCTTGATCTGTCTTATCAATTTTTTTCTCATAAACTTGACCTATCTTATCTTGCTAGATGTCCTAATACAGTCTCCATGTCAGTTCTCATCAGACACACTAAAAAAGATAAATGCTAGAAATTCAATAATTAGAAACATCAGGTTTAATTTGGCAGACTCTAACCATCATCTCTAATAATAAATTTTGAATCTATTCTATTTTATATATATAATACTCACTTCTACCATGAACACTAATTCTCACTGAATGTGCTAGAAACAAAATAGAACCTACAAAACACAATGATAGTCAAAAAAAAATCTAGCATCTAATTTGGTAGTCTCTAATCATCATCAGTAGTCTGTTAGGGGGGAGATCTTAGAGTGTTGTGTAAGTCTTTTTGTTCAGTTTTTTCTTTTCTATCGTCTAATAAAACTTGCGGTAAAGATTTTGCCGTCCTTTTCGAAAAAAAATAATATTTGTGGGATCTGTTATGTCTTTATAAAAATTCACTTCTGCCATGAAAATTATATGAAGGAATCCCCTGTGTTTGCATCTAAATTACCCACATCTACCATTATAAAAGATAATCAAAATAATACTAAATTTGTATCTAAATTAGCCATCTTTATCATTATGTAAGATAATTCAAAATAATCCTAAATTTGTATCTAAATTAGCCATCTTCGTCATTGTGGAAGATAATTCAGAATAACACCCTAAAGCATCTAAATTACCCACACATGACATGATGAAAGATAATTCAAAATGAACCTATACATTTTTATATAAATAAACTATCCACCTTTAGCATTATAAAAGATAATTTTAAATAAGCGCCCTAATATCTTTTATAAATTACCCAACTCTACTATCATTGAAAGATAATGCAAAATAACCTATAAACCTGCATTCAAATAAGCCAGATATCTCACTATGGAAGGAAATATAAAGTAACAGTGTAACATATTTTAATTTGTATCCAAATTATCTATCTTAACCATGATGGAGGGAGTAATAAGACAATCGGTCAAACAAGAAGTCTAAGAGTAAAAGAACGACACTTTTAATAGGACGTATGGAGGGAGTAATAAGCTTGGTGATGGGCTGGAATTTAGGGTTTGTTTGATTGGTGACCAGAATGTGTCACGCAAAACACTCAACAAACTGTGGCTGCCAAACTGTGGCTGCCAGAGAAAATTTGGTGAATAAAATTAAAGCCACTTATGGCAAAGTTTGACAAGAAAATAAGTCTATGACGTGTGGGACAAAGTGTTAAGAAAGTGTAACACGCCGTAATTGTGACAGCGAACCAAATAACTGCTAGAAAAACCATGACATGACTAACTTATGGCATGGCACGTTCCGATCAAGAACCCAACGTGCCCTTAAACTTGCTTGCCTTCCAATTCCATGGACCCGTGCTGTGGCCGTGAGCCGTTCAAGTCAAGTCGACGCTAGCTGAACCTTGTCGGCAGTGAGGGAAAAAAAAAGCAGGCGAGCTTGAACATTAACGCAAATTCAATTCCGTTTGGTGGTGCGCACTAAATGGCCAGCGCTGCCCGTGTACGGTGCATAGTAGAGGTACAGCAGACGCAATGATGCACCCGGACCCACAGAGTACTCCCTCCGTAAAAAAAACACGTGATACCGTGATTTAAACCTTGTTCAAAAAATATGTAAATCTAGGTTAGAGATAAGCTTTATGGTGGAGTCCATCAATAAAAAAAATACACACGCAATTGAAAAACCATGTTAACTCTGCATTTTCAGTGAAGATTCTACATGGTTCTTTTGAGGTGTATTGAGAAGGAGACAGCAGGAGCACATGTGTAATTTTACATATTCACCAGTGGCCTTGAAAAACGAGATTTACATGTTTTACGGGACGAAACGAGGGAGGAGTATGCTCATCTGGGTCGTCCTTTTAGTTGCTGACCGGAACCCGGAAAGATGATGGTCCTCACTCCATCATCACAATGGCTGGCTCTGGGCCTGGGCCTGGGCCTGGGCCTGAGAGGTCAAGTCAACAAGATGTTGCTGAAGCTTGTCGAGAGAGAGCCTAGGCTGCTCGCTCATTTGTGTCATGTTCCTGTCCTGTGCCACTGTGACGACACAGAGAACGTGAGATGGACGTACTAGCAGCCAGCAGCACGCCAGGCCATCACAACGTGTGAGCGCCCTCACCTCTACGGAGTATCTCGTGTGCTCCGTTCCCACGAGGCACCAGCCACCGGGATCGACGGAGGAGGACCGACTGCCTTATATTGCATTAATTATTAGTTATTGCTTGGTTTTGGTCGGTCCTTTGTCATTGTCAGGGCAGCTTCAATGTGAAGTCGTTATTATTCTGCAAGTTTATGAGGGTGTTCCAATATGAAATCGTTTTTACTCTGTAAGTTTATCAGGGTGTTAGAAGGTATGGGACCTACCACTCCACTAGAGTAGAGAGAAAACTCAGTATTCTCTTTGTTCCAAAACAAGGGTTGCTATAGTATTCGTGCTAATTAAACTTAAGTTTGATTGGATTCGTAGAAAATATTGGCAATATTTATATCTTTAAATAAATTTATTATTAAAATAGATTCAACGATCTATCTAATGATACTTATTATGTAATATAAATATTAATATTTTCTTGTATATATATTGTTAATGTTGAAAATGTTTGACTTCTCGAAACACAAGAACGACACTGATTTAGTACAGAGGGAGTAAAAATTCATTTCTCCCTCGGTGCTAGTCAGTTTTTACTTGGCTGAGATGCTCAGTTTTTGGGTGTGGGACATCCACAATGCACAATAGCTAATTGTTTATTCATCATGGTTTGACTCGTCTAGTATGCCATTTTAAGTTTGACACATACGGTTCGATCACTACAATATGCACGGTTCGCTTTTTCACCTCCTTGGTTCGATTCTCCGATACACTGGAGCTGCTCTCATGACGGTTAGGGATGGCAATTATAACTATAATATGTGAGAAATGTATATCATACACAAGAGAGGCAGCGCGCCCCCGAGAACTGAGTACAATAGAGGTGGGGCCGTGGGGCACTCAGGCCCTGTTATATTGTGATGGCCATGAGCTGTTGCTGATTTGTGCAACCATTTCACTGTCGACACAGCCACAAATCATAGGAACAGGACACACCTGGCTCATATGCAGCCAGAGAGGCGATGCGTGTCGCCGGACGCCATCGCCTGTTTTTTTTTCTCGAATACACATGAGAGTAGCGTATCATTTGTATTAAAAAGAAAGAAGTTTATGTTAGAAGAACATCCAGCATGGCCAGTGGCACATCAGGGCTACATTGATAACTAAAACAAACAGCAAGGGAAGGTGCTGTTAGCCTAGTGCTGTTCAGCTAAAGCTCTCAACCCCATCGCACCGGCTTCGATCCAGCGATTCGCCTCCATCTTGATGAGTTGTAGCGTCTCAGCGATCGTCGCCGTAGCATCCCGGAAACACCTTGCGTTCTGTTCCTTCCAAAACTGCCAAGAAACCAAGGCAAAAAGAGAGTCGATTCCCTTACGTCGGTTGCCATCGGCAAGCTTACATAGTTTCCTCCACCAGGTAATGGTAGTCTGAGCCCCTTGTGGCAGTTGTAAGCCGATGGCCTGTAGCACGAAGTGCCAAACCTCCCTTGTGAATGGGCAGCATGCGATTATGTGGTCGATTGTTTCCGGGGCTTAGTTACAAAGGTAGCAGCGATCACATGCTTCCAGGTCGTGCCTTGCCCGCCGATCGGCAGTCCAATGTCTGCGTTTCATTGCCAACCACAAGAATATCTTCACGCGAAGAGGAGCCCAGGCCTTCCAGATGAGATTGTGACCTTTGAACATGACTACCCCTGAATGCAGCATTGTGTAAGCCGATTTGGCAGAGTATACGCCATCTGGCGTCCAGCGCCAGAGCAGCTTGTCTTGCTGATCATTTAGGCTGAAGTGCTGGAGGATGTTCCACAGCTCAAAGTATTCAATCACCGCGGTCTATAACATGCCGCCACTGATGGAGCGCACCCATTGCCTGTTCTGCAATCCTTCCCTGACAGTTTGCCGATGCCTAGTCTGCGTCGGTACTAGCTGTAGAAGGCACGGTGCAATATCACTGATGGATTCCTCATTGATCCATTTGTCTTCCCAGAACAATGCAATGCCCTTCTCCAATCCGGTAGAATGTGGAAGCATTGAAGAATGCCTGTACCTCTGATGCTGTTTTTAGCAGCAACTCACTCCAGGCCCTGTCACTATCCGTCTTTTGTAACCATAGCCACCGAGCATGGAGGGCATAGCCTTGCAACTTGAGGTTGCTGACCCCCAGGCCGCCGAATTGGGTCGGTCTGCAGACCGCCGTCTACGCCACCATGCACTTCCCTCGGACAGAGGCGTCACTGCCCACCCAAAGAAATTTTCTGCAAATTGCATCAGGGTGTGTTCACTTCGCGAAAAGTAGCTGAAAAGTTACCGTAGCATTTTTCGTTGTTATTTGGTAAAATTTATCCAATCATGGACTAACTAAGCTTAAAAGATTCGTCCCGACATTTACAGACAAACTATGCAATTAGTTATCTTTTTTACCTACATTTAATGATTTATGCATGCGTCGAAAGATTCGTGATGGGTGAAAGAGAAAATATTTTGGGTTCGCATGGGAAGTAAACGAGGCCTCAATTTCCTTCCTGGCCCACTGAGGAAGATTGTCAGCCATCATCGCGTAGATAGGTACAACCTGACATCCTAGGATGTTGATGATCTCGGCCAGTTTTTCTTCCCCCCCCCCCCCCCATAGATAGGGGTGATTGAGCACTTGGCCATGTTGGTCTTTAGGCTGGAAGCTTTCCCGAAGATGGTCAAGATCTCCTTCACAGCCTTGCCTCCGGCACTGTCGCCCTGATGAAGAGCATGACATCATCCGCGTAGATACTGCACTGGTACTTGATTTGTGGTAGCTGCGTCCTCCTGATCACCCCGTCATTGCAGGCCTTGGCAAACATCTGGTGCAAGACATCCATTGCAATGATGAACAACAGGGGCGACAGCGAGTCTCCTTGGCGCACTCCCCTCAGGTGCGCGATCGGAGGTCCTTTGTTGCCGTTTAGAATTATCCTGGACGACGCCGTACTCAGCAGGGTAGCGATCCATCTACGCCAGGTAGCTCCGAATCCGCGAGCTTGCAGGATATTTAGTAGGAACGGCTAGGATAAAGTGTCAAAGGCCTTCGAAATATCCAGCTTTAGGAGCAGCATTGGAACCTTCCTTTTCCTTATCAACACGGTCGCATGCTGAATATATTTGAAGTTGTCATGTATGGTTTGGTTCCTGATGAACATGTTCTGGTTCTTGGATATGATGTCGTCCATTCTTGGTGCCAAGCGCAATGCCAGGATCTTGGATATTAGCTTGGCGAAGCTATGTATCATGGTGATCGGCTTGAAATCACTTGGAGCAGCCGCCCCGACCTTCTTGGTAGCAAGACGATGAGTGCGTTGTTGAGCCTTGACATGGAGCGGTTGTCTGCGTGGGCAAAGGCCTGTATAGCTGCCATGATTTCTGGCTTGATGATTGACCACGTTGATTCGTAGAACGCACCCATAAACCCCGTCCGGGCCCAGCGCTTTGTCACTTGGCAACGCCTATGAGCACCTTCGAAAGACTGTGCCGACACATCTCGAGATTGACGAAGTCACCATAGAAACATCGCTATCGATGGAAACGTCACCTACCACTAAAAGCACAACGCCGTTAAATCCTGGAATAAATCTAAGAAAATGCGAACACTCGTGCCAAGTCGAGGACTTGAACCCGGGTGGGCAAGTTCCACCACAAGGACCCTAACCAATTGAGCTAGACTCAGTTCGCCTCTGAGTCACCATTTTGTAAATATTTTTAAAGGTTTTCACTTGTGCTCACCTTGTCATTCCATCCTAATACATATGTAAAGGTAGATCTCACTAAGTGGCACTAAATAACCGCTTTTGAAACTCAATTAGCCTCTCTCAATAACATGGCTATCTATCCTATTAATTCAGCCATTTGCACATCTCTAAACATCTCATGACTGGTGAAAGACAAAGCCTATGCATATACCTTTGCCTTCACCTTATCTTTCACTCCTTTGCTTCCCATCTTCATTTTCACCTTCTTTTAGCTTTGCATCACATGGCTCAAGTCATATCCACCGTGGCCTTCATGTAGCTCAAGTCCTACATGTAGACTACAATCAACGTTTAGTTTACAAATGTTACCATTAATTACCAAAACCGAACGTGACTTTCAATGTGACCTAGCTAGGGGTAAACTATTTTACTTCCACCAATATGATATATTTATTGAACGCCGTTCAAATACTTTTGTGAGCCTTGCATAGTTCCATGGGCTACGTTGTTAGTTAGATATATTTAACCGCGCAAATGAATCTTTGATTTTAAATCTCTATGAGTAGAAGCCCCAAAAAAAGCAAAGACATCTAATATAATATTTAATCTCTACGATGAATGGACAAACTATCTTTTGCTCTTCTATTAAGGACCTTGATCTTATTAGATCTTTCCTTCATGCAACATGAAAATATTATCATAGCCACTTGTACTGGCGTATGTAAGGGCCTGTTTGGTTTCATTTACAGTCCCCAGACTAAAGTTTAGTCTAATCCCTACCTGTTTCGATCCGGGGACTAAAGATCATTGAAACTACTATACAAAGATCAAAATGCCCTTCTTCTCACTCTCTCTCTCTCCTTTGGTGCATTAATGAGGGACAAGGGTGTCTTTTGGCTAGTTTAGTTCTGTTTAGTCGCCGCAAGGACTAGAGGACTAAACTAGTTTTCTCTCTCTCCTTCTGTGCATTAATGAGGGACAGGGGGTGTCTTTTGGCTAATTTGGTCCCCTTTAGTCAAGTCACCCTGTTTAGCAATTTAGTGACTATAAAAGGGGCTAAAACCAGGTGAGATTAAACTTTAGTCACTGGAACCAAACCATCACTAAGCCGAGGTGTAAGGTGGGGCTATCAGCAACGGTACTGAGCATCTAGGAAAAGGACCCAGCAATAATAAGGGCATGTTTGGTTCATGGGATTAAAATTTAGCCCCTCCATTTTAGTTCCTTTTAGTCCTAAATTGCCAAATAGAGACTAAATGGTTTAGTCCTTTAGTGATGACTAAAGGGGACTAAAAGCCCAAAAAACAGCCTTTACCCCTCATTAATCCACCCCTCCTCTCTCTCTCGTCTTCCAGGGACGTTAATCCCTAGATCCAAACAAAATAGGGACTAAGACTGTCTCCAACAAGGTACCCATTGGGGTACCCAAACCTAAAATGGGTCTTCAATATGATACCTATAACCTCCAACGGAGTGCCTATTTGAAAGACCCATTTCGGGTGTCAGAAGATTCATAACCCAAATATAGGTATTCTTTCTCCAGAAAACTCATTTGCAGAAAAGGATCATCTCTTGGGTCTTGTTGTTGGAGAAGACTAAAAATAGGTATAGAACCCTTTAACTGTAGTACTACCTAAAAGACAAATGAGTCTTATATTTTGGGTTGCGGTTGTTGAGATAGTCTAGGGGACTAAACTTTAACCCAAGCACCAGAGAACCAATCAGACCCTAATGCAGTCGTCCGTCCCCAATGGCTCAGTGGCTGGTGCCTCATCGTGGGAACGGAGCATCGAGGTGGGGGCGCTCACACATCGTGGCGTGCAGCGTGCTGCTGGTTGCTACACCTACGTCCATCTCTCTGTCGTACGTCACAGACTCACAGTGGCACAGGACAGGAACATGACACACATGAGCGGGCTACTGGCTGCTAGTACGTCCATCTCTCTGTCGTACGTCACAGACTCACAGGACTGGAACATGACACACATGGGCCCAGTTTAGTTCCAAATTTTTTAGTAAAATAGGCACTGTAGTATTTTGTTGTTATTTGGTAAATAGTATTAAATCATAGTCTAATTAGGCTTAAAAGATTCGTCTCGTGGATTTCGTCTAAACTGTGTAATTAGTTTTATTTTTTATTTATATTTAATACTTCATACATGCGTCTAAAGATTCGATGTGACGAAAAATATGAAAAATTTTGCAAAATTCTTAGCGAACTAAACTGGCCATGAGCGGCCGGCAGCGCGCGTCGCCGGACAGGGTCAGCGACGTCTTGACTTGACCTGAGTCCCAGTCCCAGAGAGCCAGCCACATATATATGGCTGTGTTTACTTCCTAAAAAAAAATACTCTGCAAATAAAAGATTCTCCGTTACATCAAACTTACGATACATACATGAAGTACTAAATGTAGATGAAATCAAAAACTAATTGTACAGCTTGGTTGTACTTTGCGAGACGAACGTTTTGAACCTAATTAGTCAACGGTTGAATACTATTTACCAAATAAAACCAAAATATGCTACAATACTTTTTTTTACACCCTTTCGCGAAACTAAACACACCCATATGATGATGGAGTGATTGACTGATGACCATCTTTCCGGGTTCCGGCCCAGATGAGCACAAAGGACTGAGGAGGGTCCGAGTGCATCACTGCGTCTGTTTGCTGTATTGTACACACGCCTACACGGGCAGCGCCGGCCATTATTTAGTGCGCACCACCAAACGAAGAATTTGCGTTAATGTTCAAGCTCGTCTGTTTCTTCTTGACCTGTTCCGCACATGGCTGCCACACAACAAGGTGTGCTGTGCCTAAGGCGCTCACGGCACTGGTCCATGAAATTGGAAGGTTTTTGTTGACGTTGGATGTGGTCCGAATTACATATCAACAAGGGCATTGGACGTCCGGACCGTCATGGACCGAAGAACGCAGCGATGATATCACTCTTACGTGGTGAAGCACAGAGAGGTTTACAAGCAAACCACCAAAGGATAACCAACGTGCTTGCGTGACAAAGAATCGGTTAGTTTTCAGGTAAGCTAGCAAAAAAAAAACTGTCGAAGCTCCTACCCGGGAGGGACCCCGTCAGGGTAAGGACGTTGCCGGGTTGCCCTAGATCGGCCAGCGAGCCTAGGGCGCCATCCTTGGTCGTGGATGGACAGCATGGAGGTTGAAGGAGAAGAGAAAAGGAGTAAAACGAATAGATTGATTTGTTTGTTTGACGATTGGATTGATGGGAACTCAATCGACCATGATCCTCTCATATATATATATATATATATATATATATATATATATATATATATATATATATATATATATATATAGGGGGTGGTCTTATCCCAGTAGAAAACCTCTCCAAGGCTTATTTTCCAAGTTTCCCACGTCCAAAAACCGATCTAGAAACAAATCGGTTCGAGATCTGAAAGTCAGATTCGGAATAAACACCTACCGGTACTTCTGGTCAGGCTCCACCGATAGTACCGGTAGTTCATTTTCGCGCAAAACTGCGCCTTCCTCCGCTAGCCACTGGTAGTACCGGTCAAAGACCGGTAGTAATAGTAGTTCATATCTGCGCCAAACCTTCTCGGACCGGTAGTACCGGTGATCTCGGATAGGTAGTTCATACATTTTCTAGGTGGCATAACTATCTCATCCGGACTCCAAATTGGACGTTCTTTATATATTTTTTGACTATCTCGACGAGAGGAACACAATGGTGAAGTCCGTTACACATTTTGACAACTTCACAAAATGGATATTTTTTGTTGTCAACATATGCCCCCTGTTTTCAGGTTTATGATGCATGAAGCTGAAAACACTTGATTAAACAAACATGATTAAACCAAACAGCAACGATACCCATCTCATCGGCTGCATGGTGACTAAGGGCGATGTATACATTGGCTATTTTTGTTCTAAGGGCGATACATGTATCGGCCATTGTCTGGAGAGCGCTCTAGGCCTCTTGCCAAACACTTAGAAAGTACCTTTTCAAGCACCTCCTGTTAACTGCTCTTGGAAGACTATCACCTTACAATTTCTCCAAGAGATAAGAATTGTCAAATATCACTTTGATAACTCTAAAAATGACCTTCTCAACTTGGAGACATTTTGCCAAACTTGTTGCTCTTTGTCTCAAGCGGCGGAATGATTTTCACATTTAGCACCACTCCTCAATATGAAATATACCCATAGAGCTTTAAACAAAACTTTTAGGCCACCTCCTTGGATTATCCTCAATTCTCTTCTTCAATGAGCTTGATCACAGTCCGTAGACTTCTCCCATAACCATCTTTGCTTGATCAAATCCACAACATGGGAGTCCTCCAATCATCCAAACCGGCCGTGTCATTGCTGGAAATCAAGTTAGGCTAATTTGGTAATTCCTCGGTGAGCCGACCTGACGAGCCATAGGAGAGTCGACTTATCTAACTTGGAGGGTTGGCTTAGCCGACTTAGGTAGTCAGCTCAGCCAACAGGGGAAGTCAGCTGCTCCTGCACACAAAACAGCAAAGTTTTCTTGCATTGGCCTTTCTTTGATGTGAAAATTATGTCCACCGACGTCAAAAGCCAGATGCTTATTGAACTAACATGTTGACCTTTTCTGATTTTCATGCCTCGGAATATGCCGAATTTAGAATTCGGTAAAATAGGCAATAATATCAAAGCAAGCATCAAGACAACCTTTTATTGATCTTTCTAAACATTGAAACATACCAGCGACTTGTTGCACCACTAGTAGAGAATCACCATAGGTTTCAACATGTCATACTTCATGAATTGCAGTATGGCCAAGCCGAATAAGAAAAATTCACATTCGGCTTGAATTTTGGTGCAAATGTAATTTTAAACAGCTTGATGCCTCAAACAACATCATTGTGAGAAATAATAATCATGCCAACACCTTGGCCTTATTTGCAAGCTGATTAATCATATTATCACATCCATGAAGTAAATCAAAATACATATATCATGCCCCCCCGGGCCTGAAAGCCATCAAAGTAAATTCATGGGGGCTTTCTAATAGCACGATGGTCACAAAGCACTCATCGGCTATATTTTTTTATACTAAGGGCGATATCAAAATATCGGCCATATGAATTCATCCACAAGAACATGCATAACCGAAATAAATATTTTGACTCTGGATCATTGATGAGCAAAATAATTTGGCAACCCTCTATAACATAAAGATCCATAACAAGGATCAAAATAAGGAGTTAAGGGATAACCATGCATACCAGGGAATGAATTTCACGTAACCTTAGGCAGAGAGTATGAATGATTCCATGACCAATGATTTTGACGATTTGGTGCAAACCTCTAACTTGGCAATTGTTTCTTGAATCTTCATCTTTCCTTTGCCTTTCTTGCACCACTTGCTTGAGCATTATCCTTCTGAGCTTGAATACTTCTTTTAGGAACCCATGCGAAGCCCTTTTCTTTTAGCTTCTCTGCACTAAGCTTCTAGAACATCTTTTCTTGCCACTTTGGTAAATCAATTGAGCATATCGGTTTTATTTCTGTTTTAGACAGCAGCAAATCACTCTTGACTTTGGGCACTCTCACCTTCTTTTGTTCAGATTTAGCACTTATAATATCAATAGATGATTTCCCCACTTCTTTGCCATAAATAGCCAGATTTTTTAGCAATGTAATCGGATTTTCAATAGTTGAACTCAGATCTGAACTTTCCTTCTTTCGACCATCATACTTCATACGGTAAACTTGCTTTACCACTTTCTTCTTTGGTTGAACTCAGACCGATTTTGATCAAAATAGTCTTTACAAGATGATGATCTCTCTAAATGTCTAGGAGTTGCATATTCTATATATTGTGGCCTCTTGATCAAACCAGCCCTAAGATGAATAAGGATGAAAATATGCGGGATGTGATCCATATGACATAGGAATTGGCTGCTCAAAAGGAGAATATGTTGCTGCTATATGAGATCTATCTCCTTGCCAATTCCACTCTTGAAACTTGTGTTTTGGAGGTGATTTTGATTATTGCACTTTCTTTGGCCGATTGGTGACATTTGCTTCTGCTATCTTCTCATATTTAGCTAGAAGTTCCTTGAAGCTAAGTTTCGGCCTTCTATTCTTTAGCTTGTCATGGCCTTTACCTCCATCAGCTTTATGAGCATCCTTCTTCTCCCCATCTTGACAGACATGCTTCAGAGCAGGATCCTTAGCCGATTTCCCTTGCTCAATGGGATCAATCAGCTTTTGCTTTAGTTGGAGAGATTTCACCTGCCCCTCAGTGCCTTCTGAAACTATGATAACATTGTTGTCCTCTTGAGTATCTTCAATTTGTAATTCATGGACAACAACCTTGTCTTCACTTGAGGGCTCCACATCTCTCTCTTGGGCATTTGAGCCTTGAGCTTTGAGTGAATCGGCTATTGCAAGTCGATTCAAAACATGTTTGCCATCAAGGCCAATTGAATCCAATTGGTCCATCTGTTGAGCTTTAGAAAAATTTAATCGGCCTTTATCATTGGCCGATTGGATTACTCGATGAAACATATTGCAATTAGAAGTATTATGGTCATATGAGTTATGCCACTTGCAATATGTAACCTCTTCTAAGTTTCGAATAGATGGCAAAGCACTGTGATCGATGATTCTAATAAAATTATTCTTGAGCAAGATATCAAAGACATGATCATAAAAAGTAAAGTCAAAGGTGTATTTTGATTTCTTTAACCGATTCTTTTGTGGAGTCGGCTTTAAAGCTAGGCAAATGAAGGGATCGGATTTGTTATCAATCCATTCGGCCACACCTTTGCAATTGCTTATGGGAAGCTTTAGCTTTGATGAAGTATCACCATCGGCTTTGCCATATGGCACAATGTGTTGGCCGATAGAATCTAAATTTATTTTATCACTAACAAATAAATTGCTATTCTCAATCGGTCTATAACAAATATTAGTAAGGATATCTCTAATAGATGCTGAAATTGAAATAGTATGACCGGATTGGAATTTGAGCAAAATATTTATGTTTTCTACCTTGTTGACCATGTTGGAGAAGTGCATATCCTTGATTTGTATGATGTTGCTCTTCTTCTCCAGAAACCAATCAACAAGAGGGGTCAAATCACTCGAAGACACATCAACAGCTGCTAGAACTGGAAAAGTCGGCTTAGCCGACTAGAAGTCGGTTAGACTGACTTGGGCACTAGCAGGGGTAGTCGGCTTGGCCGACTGGGAAGCCGGCTTAGCCGACTCAGGGCAGGCATCAGAGGTAGTCGGTCTAGTCGACTGGGAAATCGGCCTAGTCGACTCGGAGTAGGCGGTAGGGGCAGTCGGCCTGGCCGACTGGGAAGTTGGTCTAGCCGACTTAGAGCAGGCAGGAGTCGGCTCAGCTGATTCTGAGCAGGCAGACAACCCTCCTTTGTTTATTGTAGGGGCTTGATCTCCATCAATGATGTAGTAATCACTAGATAAATGTACAACCCCTTTAGCTTCTGTAAAATCAAGTCTAGCTGATTTATGTCATTTTCCATACTTTTTTGTAACAAGAGTTGTTTTCGGAGATATGATTGATTCGGAAAGGATATTGTGTTGTTCAGCTTTTGTAGCCAAACCTTTGCTTATATCCGAATCAAATCTTTCTTTCATGCCCACTAGCAATCCAATTTTAGCTGATGACTCAATTGTGATCGGCCTTTTCTCATTAGTCTTTCCAAAATATTCATAGAATTTCTCCTCTAATTGAGACCATGAACCAACAGTGCACCGGGGCAAAGATGTAAACCATGCAAAGGCAATACCAGTAAGAAATAAAGGAAAATTTCGCACTCTCATATAGTCTTCTTTACCAGTAAAACCTAGCTGTGAGAGATATATACTAATATGTTCCATAGCGGTCTTATCATCTTCACCACTAAACAAAATAAAAATCAAGTATCCAGCAACCATAAGGAGTTTTCAAGTAATCAATGTGTAATGAGTACGGTCTATGATATTAGGGCACCTTCCATTTAGATGAGCCATATGGATTTCTTGTATGGGCTAAATCTTCATCGATTCAGCTTGATTTGAGAGCAATATATAAAGCCGAATCATAATTGTTTGCATGTGCACCCATTGCTGAATTTTCATTGATTCGGCTACAATTATTAGTAATAGGTTGAGCCGAATCATGAGTTTTAGTACTCGAATGCCTTGCTGAAATTTCACTAATTCGGCTTTGATCATGAGCGAAATACGAAGCCGAATTGTGTGCATTGATCTTTGCATATGGTGCTGAATTTCTATTGATTCAGCTATGGTTACTAGTAACACGTGAAACCGAATCATGAGTATTAGCACTTAAATACCTTGCTGAATTTTTATTAATTCGGCTCAAGTTGGAAGTAACATATGAAGTCGAATTATGAATATGAGCATTTGTATAAGGTGCTGAATTTTGAGAGCAATTGGTTAAATAACTAGCATTGTCATAGCCAATTCTCTCATTCATCGGCAGGTCATGTGGTGGAACCACATATTGTGAACTTATAGCAGATGAACAAGGATTTACATGTTCCATGTTGCTAGTAGCATCAAAACTCAAAGAATTCATAGTTGACATCGGCTCTTGACCATGATATCCATAATTATTATGTGTATGATGAGGAACATTATCAAAAGTATCAGCCGATGCAACATATCTAGTATCATTATAGCTAGCAACACCAACATGAGAGCTTATATGACTTGCAAAATAACCATTAGGATCATAATATGCATTTGCAAGTTGTACCTTAGGGTAATTGTAGTAGTTTTGTGATGAACCACCATGGTACTCCATGATTTAGAACTTGACCGCCTTGCTGAATTTTACAATGTCAAGCGTAACACGTTGCAAAATTGCAAGCAAGATCACAAGGGGTCAAAACCACATGCGATTGGCCTTTTGGGCCAGATGCAACGGTAATGGCGAGCTCAAGAAAATAGATCAGCGAGGAATAAGGCTAGGGTAAGAAGAATCGGCTACAAAGTAGAGCCAAAGCAAATTCTTCCCCAGCGGAGTCACCAAAAAGTGTGTTGACGTCGGATGTGGTCCGAAAAACACACCAGCAAGGGCATTGGACGCCCGGGCTGCCACGGACCGAAGAACTCAGCGATGATATCACTCTTACGTGGTGAAGCATGGAGAGGCACTACTAGAGAATAGGCCTTTCGTCGATGTCCAAAATTTATAATAGTCTCGACGAAATCTGCGCCTGGGACAAAAAGATATTTAGTCCCGGTTGGTAACCCAGACCGGGACTAAAAAGATGACTGGACCTTTAGTCCCGGTTTACCAAGGCATGTCAGTGCGAGAAACTTTTAGTCCCGGTTTGAGACACGAACCCGGACTAAAAGTGTAACTTTTAGTACCGGTTTAAGACACGAACCCGGACTAAAGGTACCTTTAGTCCCGGTTTGTGTCTCAAACTGGGACTAAAGGTGTCCCCAGAGTGAATTTAAAAGGAGAGCGTATCTTATCTAAGTCAGATGTGTGGTGGTAGTTGAGATGGCAACGCGCGCGTGCAAGAGCTGAAGTGGGAGGTCTTGGATTCGAATCTTCACAGATGCATTTTTTTTACCTAATAAACACCTTTAGTCCCGGTTGTAGGAACCGGGACTAAAAATCGAGACCTTTAGTCCCAATTCCGTAGTCCCGGTTTCAAAACCAGGACTAAAGGGGGTTAGGAACCGGGACTAAAGGTAGGTTCTCTACTAGTGAGGTTTACAAGCAAACCACTAAAGGATAACCAACGTGCTTGTGTGACGAAGAACCGGCTAGTTTTCAGGCAAACTAGCAAAGAAACCGTCAAAACTCTTGCATGGGAGGGACCCCGTCAGGGCAAGGACGTCGCCGAGTTGCCCTACGTCGGCCGGCGAGCCTAGGACGCCATCCTTGATCGTGGATCAAGGGATGAACAGCATGGAGGTTGAAGGAGAAGAGAAAAGGGGTAAAACGAATAGATTGATTTGTTTGTTTGACGATTGGATTGATGGGAACTCAATCGGCCATGATCCTCTCATATATATAGAGGGGTGGTCTTATCCTAGTAGAAAACCTCTCCAAGGCTTATTTTCTAAGTTTCCCACGTCCAAAAACCGATCTAGAAACAAATTGGTTCGAGATCTGAAAGTCAGATTCGGAGTAAACACCTACCGGTACTTCTGATCAGGCTCCACCGATAGTACCGGTCAAGGACCGGTAGTACCGGTAGTTCATTTTCGCGCAAAACTGCGCCTTCCTCCGCCAACCACCGGTAGTACCGGTCAAAGACCGGCAGTACCGGTAGTTCATATCTGCGTCAAACCTTCTCGGACCAGTAGTACCGGTGATCTTGGACCGGTAGTTCATACATTTTCTCAGAGGCATAACTCTCTCATCCAGACTCCAAATTGGACGTTCCATATATGTTTTTTGACCATCTCGACGAGAGGAACACAATAATGAATTTCGTTACACATTTTGACAACTTCACAAAATGGACATTTTTTTGTTGTCAACAGGTTCAGCGTCGACTTGACTTATTAGACCGGCTCATGGCACTAGTCCATGGAATTAGAAGGCTGCTGAGCTCGCCTTCAGGGCAGGACACAGCTGGGCAGACACACAGGTTCAAGTTCCAGCCCATCACCAAGTAGACCTGAGCATTTTGTGGACCTAGTCGGATTTGGGTCGGGCTAAAAAAACCTGGCTTATTTTGGGCTGAAAAAGTCCTATCTATAACTGTCCCATTGAGTAAGTTGTGCCTAATTTTTCGAGCCGGGCCAGGTCTAGGCTAGCCGCCTGTGCATTATACAGTCTACAATAGCTAAAAATATATTTCAGGCCAGGTTTGGGCCAAGAAATTTTTTTTCTGGACAGCGAGATCTGTGCCCAGGCCCTGTCCACTAATGTTTGTGGGCGGGCCAAAACCCGTCGAGCTCGGGCCGGGCTCAATTTGCTCAAGTCTATCACCAAGCTAAAAAAAGGTAGTCCTCGGCTGAGAGGATCTACCGTCTGTCTGGTCGACGTTTCTATCCCATGCAGCGCCAGTGATGAGGAATTATGGACATTAAGACAACTTGGGAACTCACACGGGAAAGATAAACATTCGAGTTTAATATCTTCACAAAGTGACCACACTCTTGTATTTTTGTTTACTTTTTCTATTTTATACCTAATAATAAAGAGGGAAAATTTCTCACCCCTCTTTTTTTTTTGTCCGTCCATTTTCTTGGTTCGTTTCCTCTAATTGATGGACAATGGAGAGTTTCTTCTGTCCGGACTTATATATATAACCCGTGCTCATACGATTTAGAATAACTTTTATTTAGCACGATACGAAGTCCGATTCCAAAACAAACTAAACGAATAAGGTCATTAATTAACAGACAAAAAGCAAATCAACAAATAAAATAGAAAAGCGCCTGTACGTACAGAGTTCCGGCCGCCAGAAAGGAAGTCCGACGGGAGCTCTTAGCTCATGTACGTACCTTTTGTGTTTTCCTTATTATTTTATTTCTTTTTGAATACACAGTAGATCGACAAGAGCTATGACTCATGCACAAGAGAAGCAAAATTGAGAATAAATTAACACAATCATATACTAATCAAACCATATGAACCTGCCGTCTTGGTGCTACCTCTTGGTAACACGGTCGCTGGAGTTGAGCCTCCGTCGTGCCGCTGGATCGAGCCACCGGCCTGATGCAATACGCGCACGAGCGGCTGCCCTGCCGCGCCACTTGTCCGCCCGAGCCGACCACGCCACGCCGTGCCGCCTGAACTGCCACCTCGTCCTTGCGCCGTATATATTAGGTATAGATAAAGATATTTAGGTCGTGCTTTGTGTCGCTCTGGCTTCGGCTCGGCGGCAGCGGAGCCACAACAAATAGCGATGGAAGAAGGACCGCTTCTGCGCGGCGGAGGAGGAGCCAAAACCCTTTTTGCATAAGGAGGCGAAGTTGTCCTTGGTGCCTCTCCGCCGCTCCGGCTCCGGCTTCGGATTTAGCAAAGGTGCAGCTCAGGCGGAGCCTAGCCAAACACGCCCTTATTATGTTATTATTATCTATTATTCCATGTATCCAAAATAAAATGCTAAGTTGTAATTAAAGTCAGCAAGGAGTTAGTTGTTTATAAAATTGAAGTTACTGTATATTTATGTCTAGATACTTTTGTGTTTTGCAACGAGAAAACTTTTAAATTTTATAAGGGGTAAAACATAAATATACATGTACTATTCACTCATCGTTTTTTCCAATTAATATATTTGATAGTTTTTCCTGTTGCAACGTACGAGCATGTTTGCTAGTCTAATAAAATTTACAACAAAGCTTTTGCCGTCCATTAATTTCGAGAGAAAGAAAGGCCAGAAATTTTACCAAAGGACTGCAAGATCACTCTAATGGCCTAGAGCTCCTTTTTTTTTTGTCAGCACTCAGGATTGAGAAAGATGGTTGCATCATCAGCTTAAACGGATGTTCTGAATTTGGCTGCACTGCAGCCAAGCCAATGGAATAGGGGTGAGCTGTTCCTTTCAACTGGGAATGAATGCAGGAGGAGACGATGGATAGGATGAACCAAACTCAGAGTTTCCTTGCTGCAAAGGATCGATGGCTAAGATGAAAAGCATTTGGAAAAAGGGAGTCTCCTTGCCACGTCAGTGTGAGAACCTTTCCTCTTGCGCCGAACCCCAGGGCTAGGGGATCTAGAGGCAAGGGTTAAAGCCTTAAACAAGTTGTACGCAGACACAGTTTAGGACTGATTATGAGATCAGCAGGGTAGCCGCCCGGTCACACAGGCTTCAACGTATATACCAGAGCCTGACAAGCAACAAACAAACGCTGAGGCTGTGTTCAGATCCGAAATGTTTAGGGGAAATATTCCTGTAGCACTTTTGTTGTTATTTGGTAAAATTTATCCAACCATGAATTAATTAGGCTCAAAAGATTCATCTCGACCTTTACAGACAAACTGTACACTTAGTTATTTTTTATCTATATTTAATGCTCTATGCATGCGTCCAAAGATTCGATGTGACGGGTAGCAGACGAAATATTTTGGAAAGTGAACCGGGCCTGAATAAAAGAAAACAGACGACGCTCCGGCGAGCCGTGGGCTGTGGCATGCACATGCACCAACCCACCTAATAATCTTGTGGGTATGGTTGTCTCCATTCTCAAACGCCTAACACCCCTGGGTACTACGCGACCCAGTGTATAAGTACTGCTTCCGTTTGTTCTTTTTACAGCGCAACTATGGGTTGCGCCCAAACTGGTCCACGTTTGATCAAGGTTTTAGTAAATGTTGTTCACATTTAAAGTAGGGTCAATAATAAAACCAAGTGTTTGACTATTAGCTAAGTTGTAAGAGTCAAATTATACAATAATAGTCTTTTATTTATCTATAAAAAACTTTTTTATTGTTATTTTTGCCCATGTCTCGCCTTATCTTTTCTAATTCTCCTCACGTTCACTTAATATATGGGCCTACCAATGCCTATGCATCCGTACCCAGCTTGTTGTTTATATGAGAGCTAAGCTCTGTCTCTCTATTCTTCTCTTCTCCACATAAGAATTTGTTTGGCTATAAGTCAATTATTGTACTTGCTCTTATGGGGTTTAAATTAATTTATTATGAAAACACATTTTAATTAAAATAATGATATTTATTTAGTATCATAAATATTGATAGTTTTTATCTATAATTGGTCAAACTTAAGGTACTAAAATGAGGCATTATGCTAGAATTGCATTTTTTTTTGGACGGAGGGAGTAGTAAACAGCTCAACACAAACAAAATGGAAGCCATAGACAAGGCGTTCTGTTCCACATTAACTCAACCACCTCAACCATCGTGTTACTTATGGGTCCAAAACTGATGAACAATCTGGTATTAACATGGAACAAAAAATATGTCCAATAAGAGTGCATCGTTCGTCAAGATATATTGAAAGAACAAAAAAAAGTCTGCCTTCGTTACACGTATACAGCATGTGTCAACCTTCAATTCGAACAATTTCTTCAAACGAAAACAATATCATGATCATGCATCTAACTCCTGACATGCTGCACAAGTCACCAGTGACTAATGGTGTTACCGTGCGTTTCCTATTTCCAGATGAGGGAGTCAGACAAAGAAAACGTGAGATACTAGCATGCTACAAAATCGCTCTCGAGTGCGACTGTAGGGTATAACCCTTTAGGTGCCTCTTCAAGCTCCTACAAACTGCGAGCATTCTGCCGAGTGTGCTTTCTCCACCTCCTCAACATATGAATGCAACCCCCAGCTCCTAACAGGCCATAGGACGCAAGACTCAGGATGGTTGAATTTGCGACGCGTTGATGGTTGGCGCCGTGCAGATGAAAGAAATGATCTCAGCATTGTGTGAACATTGGCACAAAAATGTTCGTTCACTCACAAGAGGACTTCAGATGGATACCTGTAACAGCAAAACGAAGATAGCGGCATTTGCCAGTGACAGTGAAAAGCTCATCATGCCCCCACGCAGCTCATTTGGCAGCTACCTAGAGTGATGCAAAGCTTTGTTACAGAAATTATGAGACTGTAATTTAAGCTTGATCGTACTTGCACCAGTAACTTACATTGTTCTCAATCTTGCTAGTGAAGGCAAAATAAAGCCCACATGCAAGGAAGATGCAGAACACTATCACCAGTGGTCCAATCTCCTGTTGGATGAATGTAACTTCTCATTACTAGACTTTGAATTCCAATTTCCAATTACATGTTGTTGTGTCGGAGATATGCACGGTATACCTGGAAAGCCAATGTAAGTCATTGTCAAGCTGTCCTCATTACGGAAGGGAGCTGTGGCTCCATAAAACCATGGAAAACCAGCACTTCCGAGCATTCTTGATGCCAAGAAACCGGGGTAAATTACTGATAGTTGAGCATACCTTTCTGTCAGCCTGTGTGAATCAACAGATCTATGAGAACGGTAGCATAATTTCAGCCTCACGTTTCTAAAATACTAATCATACAGAAGACCAGGCATAGCAGGTCTGCCACTGCGCCTCAGTTTTAGCTTGGGTTTCTCGGTTCCTCAGTTCGGTTGAACTCTAAACCCAAGCTAAAATTCTTGACTATTAGAACCGAAAACCAACGATCTTTCGAAAAAGAACCGAAAACCAACACTTCGGTTCACTTTGGTTCGGCTTGGTTTCGGCTCTCGGTGTAAACTTGCAGCGGCACTGACCATCCAGGATGAGGTAGCAGTAAACCAGTAGCCGTAGCTTTTAGCCGGCGTGACAAAGGACCAACCAAAACCAAGCAATATTCGTAATCCAGCCGTTCCCCGTGGCTGGTGCTTTGTGGGAAAATAGTACGATATAGGTGGGTGTGTGGGCACTCACGCACTGTTACGTTGTGATGGCCATGGGCCATGGGCTACTGGCTGCTGCGTCCATCTCTCTCTCCGTCGACAAATTCATAGAGGACAGGTGGCCCCTGGTGCCGCTTTATTCGGTGCGCACAACAAGAGCATGCACAGTGGTTAGAGCTAATTACTGGCTCTAAGTCAACTTCTTAAATAGACTAACTTTTAGTATATATCTTTTAACATTGGTAGCCGTACGTAACATTCTCACACAACCTTAATGTGTGTAAGAGCTTAGCTTTTAATTAATAGCTAACTTTTTTTCTCTCTTCTATTAAAATATAAGAAAAATGCTTAGGATTAACCTAAAATTCGATTGTGGGAGCTTCCCTAGGTGACGCTGCCCGCAGTGATGCCTCCGGACCCTCCTCTGTGCTCATGTCTATCCTTTGTTGCTGGAACCCGGAAAGATGGCCATCCCAATGGCTGCCCCTGGGCACTGCAGCGCCAGGGTCAAGTCAAGACGTCGCTGAACCTAAACGTTGCTGGCAAAGAGAGAATCAGGGGCAATGATGGCCGTTTAGTGCGCACCGAATAAAGCATCTTTGGATAACGACTATTATGAGCTGCTCAAAAAAAGATAACTATTATGTCCCTTTCAAAAAGACTTGCGCGTTTTTTATTTTATTAAAAGAATATAGAAGTTTTAATACAATAGGGTGGGTTCTTGTGATATTCAACAAATCTTTGGCCCTCCCAACCTTTATGTGCATTTTTTATTATGTACTCCCTCCATCTCAAATTATAAGTCACTCCAAGAATCTTGGAGAGTCAAAAGATCTTAAGTTTGATCAAATTTATATGATAAAATAATAATATTTTTAATACCAACTAATTATCATTAGATTCTTCATTAATTATATTTTCATAGTATACCTATTTGATGTTATAAATCTTTGTAATTTTCTTTATAATTTTGATCAAACTTGAAGATGCTTTGACTCTCCAAAATTCTTGTAACGACTTATAATTTTGAATAGAGGGAGTATCTAAGTACATAGAAAAATGATATATATTTATAAAAACCAAAACGTCTTATAATTTAAAATAGAGGGAGTATATATTTATAGCAGTTTTTTCTTTGTTGTCGTCTAATAAAATTAGCGCTAAATCTGTTGCTGTCCTTTTTTGTCAAAATATTAAAGATACATAGAGGTGTCATATAAAAGAAATTATAGATATAGATAAAAAGCATATAAATCAATAATTGATACGTTTATGATAGCTAGATAGACGCGATAGAGTATCTATTATGTCTATTGTGTTAGAAAATGAATGAGAAAACATGCAATTTAATAGAGGTAACTTTTAATAGTCAGAGATATTAAATAGTACTCCCTCTATCCAAAAAAGTACAATTCTTGTTTGCGAGAAGTCAAAACGTTTAAATTTGAATTTTATATAAAAATACTAACATTCATGATGTAAAATAAATACCATTAGACTAATAATGTAATATTTCCGTAGTAAACTTTATTTAAGACACAAATGTCAATACTATTCTTTATAAACTTAGTCAAACTTAAAATAGTTTTGACAGGCACAATCTCCATAGTTGCATTTTTTGTGGACGGAGGGAGCACGAATTATGAACTAGTTACTCCCTCCGTTTTTTATTACATGTATAAGTTTTGTCCTAAGTCAAATCTTTTTACTATTAATTTCAAAAGAAAATATAGATTCATTTCATAAAATTTATATTTTAGATTCACTATAATACATACTTTCATAATATATCATTAATGTGTTGTGAAATTTCAAGAATTTTCTAAAATGGTTGGTCAAAGATAGTAATATTTGACTTAGTATAAAGTTAATGTGATATGTAAAAAAATGAATGGAGTATTTAAGAAAGGGTTCCCCTGCTAGGGTGTGGCAGCCCTACCCCTTACCCACGACCACGAGCAACTAGAAATCAATAGCCGACGGTACCATAAGGCTTGTTTTAAATCCACAAGTGCTAACAGGTAGCTACTACCTCCGCTCCCTTTTATCTGGCGCACACCTATATTAAGATTTAAACTTTAAAAACTTTGACCAACAATTAGGTTAATAATTTTTAATTATAATAATACAAACATTACATGATTAGATTTATAATGAATTATATTATCTAATGATTATAAGTTTATAAGCATAAATAATATAATATAAAACAAATGAATGGTCAAAGTATAATATATGAGACCGTGTTATTCTAACTTGCGCCAAATAAAATAGAACGGATGGAGTAATAGTTAATATCTACCAACTATTAGCTAGCTAATTATTAACAGGGGCGTTTCGATTCACCGCTAATAGGTAGTTGGGCTAGCTCGTTCGAGATGCATACGCAGTGTTAGCACCTATTAACAGTGACCCCTCTATCGGCTAAGCCTAGTCTCAGTAAAAAGTTTTATGAGAGCTTCATTTGTATTTAATAGCCTGCTATATAAGCATTTTTTATGAAATGACAGTGTTTATATGAAGAGAGAAGAAATGAGTCTCATGGGAATGAAAACTCTCTTAGTACGATTACCAACTCTATATAAGTCATATAATTAAATATCTATAAAACTATAGAGCGAAACTATCAAAAGTGGAGCGTTCCATCCATGTTTCATTTTATTCAACATGATCTAGCGGTCACTGAAACAAGACCATAAAATTCTCCACTTAGAATTGCCTAATAAACTAATTTTTTGCTAACATAGTTAGCAGGTCTATTAGTGGTCCCGTTTGAGGCATCGTTTGGTGCACTCTGGCTCCTAGTGCACTGTTGCGCACTGTACTGTAGATCACTGTGCCGATTGAAAAAAAAAGTTCCGGCTCCGATAGATACCAGAGAGGGAGATAGAGGAGCTACAGTTTGAAGGCTCCTTCCGGCTCCACTACACAGTTTTGCATCAAGTCACACTATGCACAGCACATAAAACATCGCCACCATACGCCAGCAAGGCAGCTAGCTTGCCCCCGTGAGACCACCTATCAGCCGGGCGCCGGAAGGAGGGAGGAGGGAAGCAGGGAGCCGCCATCAACGATGACTGAGCTGGCGGCTGGTGCCGTGAGCTCACTGCTGGTCGTCGTCCGCAACGAGCTCACTGCTGCTTGGCGGCGTCCGCAATGAGCTGCGTGGGGGCATGACGATTTCTTCAACATTTTGCTGCGCGCCTTTTGACCTCTAACATGTCCAAAATATTTAAAAGTTACCAGCAGTGTCCAAACTGCGTCTTTTGACCTCTGACATGTCCAAAATATTTAAAAGTTACCGGTGGTGTCCAAAGTTATCTTAGGACATTTTTTAGGGCGTGTTCAGCTCCCAAAAGTTTTTGGATAAATTTTTTGTAGCACTTTCGTTGTTATTTGATAAAATTTGTCCAACCATGGATTAACTAGGCTCAAAATATTCGTCTCGATATTTACAGACAAACTGTGCAATTAGTTTTTTTACCTACATTTAATGCTCCATGTATACGTTCAAAGATTCGATGTGACGGATACTATGCAAAAAAAAAAAATTAGATCTTTTTATCTAAACATGGCCTTAGTACCAACAGCAGCATTGGCCAGTGACAGTGAAAAGCTCATCATGTCCCCACACAGCTCATTTGGCAGGTACCTAGAGTAAGGGCTTGTTTAGTTCCTAAATTTTCCCCCCAAATTTTACTATGCAAAAAGAAGATTCCCCATCACATCAACATGTCGGCAAATGCATGGAGTACTAAATGTAGATAAAATCAAAAACTAATTGCATAGTTTTGTTGTACTTTGCGAGACGAACATTTTGAGTCTAATTAATCAATTTTTGAACAAATTTTTGACCTAAAAAAACACGCTACAGTGTTCCGACAGGAACACTGTAGCGCGTAGTGCCGATTCGGTCGGCATCTAAACACGGCCTAATGCAAAGCTTTGTTACAGAAATTATGAGACTGTAATTTAAGCTTGATCGTACTTGCACCAGTAACTTATATTGTTCTCAATCTTGCTAGTGAAGGCAGAATAAAGCCCACACATGCATGGAAGATCCAGAGCACTGTCACCACTGTCCAGTGGTCCAATCTCCTGTTGGATGAATGTACTAGTAATTTTTTTTTCAAGACCTAGTTATTGACACAGACGCTCACATACACGAGCGCACACCCACCGTTATAAACATATGCACGCACACTCTATCCCTATGAGCACCTCTGAAAACCGAGTTGGACTGGCAAATCTTGAGATTGACGAAGTCACTACAGGCGCTTCGCTGTCGACGGGCACGTCGCTTACCACTGAAAGAATAGCGCCGTTAAATTCTGGAATAAATTCAGAAAAATACGAGCCATCATTTAGTGAGTTGAAGCTAGGTATCTCCGCTTCTGCACAAGGTAAACTAGTTTGTTGTTCTTACTTAATAATAGTACGTTAGTTAGTCATGAAGCTAGGTAGTTAGTGTATTATAGATTAAGATTGATTGATACTTTATATAGTTACTTAGTTATTTAGTTAGTTATATAGTTAGTTACTGAGATAGTTACTTGACATCGTTAGTTAGTAGTATTGTGCTGTTAGTAGTAGTTATTAGTTATGAATACTTAGTAGTTAGTAGTATTTTTGTATTTACTTTTTATGTAGATTGTAGTAAAGCAATTGTGCTTTGTTATATTTGGGAACTAGATGGACAACCTAGTGAGCATATATCATGGAGGAATTGTGGAACGAGATCGCTATGGATATGTTGAGTTTGTTGACATGCAAAGTGTGCCTGTGCTATTCAATGAGAAGCCATCATTTAGTGAGTTGACTGCAATGGCTTGCGAGGAGGTATATTGCTATGAAGATGATGGCATCATAGTTGAGGGTGTACTTCACCTAGGTTTTCCTCCCAACATGCTAAGGAAGATGATCCCAATAGGGTGTGCAGATCAGTAGGACAACTATGTGAGATCGGCTATGAAAAGCCAATTCCAAAGTTTAGACGTGGTTGTGCATCGTGTACTCGTTGATCCCATCCCTCTTGGGTTGTCCCCGCCAATGGGTGAGCAGGCATTTTTTGAACCTCCCGTCCTGGAACGTGAGGTGGATGCTGATGTTCCGCCTACCATTCCCGATGCGCAATCTACCCCCAATGATGTGGCACATCCTCCTCAGGAGATCCCTTTGACACAGAATCATCCGAGTAAGTGTCAACTAGGCAGTGTTTTATCTTTGTATCTTAAGTCTCTTCTTCTCATTCACTTTTCTTATCATCTCCTCTTATTTGTGGCTATGTTATAGGAGACGTTCCCGATAATGAGGGCGCTCCTCCTGCTGATGCCCAAGTCCAGATTGGCGATGAAATTCGTGCTTCCAATAGTGTTGAAATTATGAATGATTCAGAGCCATATGAGATCGCAAGGGCTGTTGATTCTGACGATGATCGTCCCGTTGGAGAGCTCACGGAGAGTGACGTTGAGATGTTGAAGCGTATTTTTCTCGGCCGCCGTGATCCTGTGGTTCATGAGTTCACTGATCTTACTCATTCAGATCAGGCGTGTGCCGAAGGACGTGAAGATGAGCTGCAGGAAGCTCCAGAGGCTGGTTCTAGTATGGAGATAGAGAAGGGGAGGGTTTTCAATGACCTCCCTGCATTGAAGAGGTGGTTGCAGGCGTTTGCAGTGATACGCAAGAGACCGTACAAGGTCCTGCATTCCCATGTGGAGCGGTGTTACACGGTTGTTTGTGATAAGGAACGCTGTCCATGGAGGGTTTGTGCAAGGAAGCAAAAGGTCTCCGGAAAGTAGAAGATCACAAGAGTTGTCGGGCCACACACTTGTTCTTCACATGACCTCAGCATGAAGCATCGACAGTCGACATCTACCCTCATTGCCAAGCGGTTGATGAAAGTATTACAGGGTGAGCCGAACATGAAGGTCAGGACAATTATTAAAATAGTTAATGAGGTGTATGGAGGATATGACATATCTTATGGCAAAGCCTGGAGGGCTAAGCAGCGGGCGTGGAAGATGATATATGGGGACTAGGAGGATGGCTACGAGTAGCTTCCAGTACTTCTCAATGCAATTAAAGCAGTGAATCCAGACATGCATTATGATTACATCCCTAGGCCAGACGCATGGAAGGATGGGAGACAGATATTCTTTCGTGCTTTCTGGTGCTTCCCTCAGTGTGTCGAGGCATTTAGGCACTGCCGTCCAGTCTTCTCCATTGATGGTACATTCTTGATTGGCAAATACCGTGGCACACTTCTCATAGCCATATCGTGTGACGCAAACAACAAGCTTGTTCCTTTGGTATTTTCTTTGGTTGAGAGGGAGAATAATGATAGCTGGGGATGGTTCTTGAGGCTAGTCTGGATACATGTGGTTGGGCCTGACAGGGAGGTCGGCGTCATGTCTGATAGGCACCAGGGCATACTTAATGCTGTGCGAGAGGAGATAGATGGGTATGCACCTTTGCACCATCGTTGGTGTACTCGGCACCTTGCTGAGAATCTACTCTGGAAGGATGGTGTGAAGGATAATTTTGATCTTTTCCAGGAGGCTGCTCGACAGCTTGAGGATAGGAATTTCCGGAGAAAGTTAGAGGAGGTCAGAACCGCATCTAATGCCGAAGATATACAATGGTTGACAAGTTTGATGAGAGATGTGGACAAATGGACAAGAGCTCACGACGCAAGTGGCTAGAGGTATGAGTTTCAGTGCAGCAACATGGTCGAGTCTTTTAATAAGCTACTGCTGGGGATTCGTGGTATGCCCGTGAACGCTATCGTTCAATTCACATTCTACAAGCTTGTTGCTTGGTTCAACGATCGGCACGCACATGCATTGCAGTTGCAGAGTGAAGGTAAGATTTGGGCTCCCACACCACATGCACATCTAGACAAGGCGAAGGAAAGGGCTCGCACACATGAGGTCACATGTTTTGACCATGACACAGGAAGATATGAGGTGAAGCATACCGGTGGTACTACATCTGATGGTGAGGTCCGAGAGTCGAGGATTCATGTGGTAGTCCTCCAAGATTTCTCATGTACTTGTGGGAAACCAAGGCAGTATCACTTTGTATGTTCTCACCTTGTAGCAGCTGCTAGGCATCGCAACTATGATATTGAGGCTAGGATACCTCACGAGTTCGGTGTCGACACGCTTGTCCAAACATGGAGACCCGGCTTCGTGCCTTTTCGGGACCCGAGAGAATGGCCTCCATACGACGGTCCAGCGTATGTTATAGATCCAGCTTACCGTTGGGACAAGCGGGGCTCTAGAAAGAGGATGAGGCACAGGATGGTTATGGATCAGATACCCGGTAGAACGTGACGTGGGATTGCGACGCCATTTCTTAATGACCCAGAGCAGTACGAGTGTGGCAAGTGCGGTAGACTTGGCCACAATTCCCACACTTGCCATTGGCAAATTAGTGAGGTGCGACTTGTAGTTGTTTCTATTATTTAATACCTATCATATTTAATGTACAATTCTTGCTTTATGTTTAAATGCATATTTATTGAATAACTAACTGACTATATTTTTTGTAGGATGGCGCAATTCCACCTTCTGGACCCGGTGTACGATGAGAGCCACCGAGGACGTCTCGTAGCGTCGGAGCAGGTAAGATTTCACACTCCAATATCACATACTTTGAATTATAAGTGCATATGTGTGTGTCAAGTAACATTTGTATTTCGTTAAAATGCAGAACCTTTTGCTCCTTCGTTCTAGAGTACATGGAGGGTTCTTGGAAATGCAGTACGATGACAGGTACACACCTTACCTATCGAGAGCTGGCCTAGACGTCATATCTTTCCAGGTTCGTCGTGGCATGCCTTTGTTCAACTTAGCGGTCATGACTTCGTTGGTTGACAGGTATTTTATGAACACATAGATTGTATTAATAATCATTTGTTCACGCGGTTATGTTTCTGAGGAGCATTATTGGTTTGGTAAAATAATAGGTGGCGACCTGAGACTCACAGCTTTCACATGGCGTTTGGAGAGATGACAGTCACGCTACAGGACTGTCAGAAGATGCTAGGTCTGAGGGTGAGGGGAAGGGCAGTGATAGGGCAGTGTAGGTCAGAGGGTTGGAGAGCTCGTGTGGAGGCCTTCCTTGGACGTCCGGTGGGTGAGCAAGGAGAGCGCACTTCTGGTGTTCTCCTCTCATGGCTTCAGGCTGAGTTTGCACAGTGTCCTCCAGGGGTAGATGAGCAGACAGTCCAGTACTACTGTAGGGCGTGGATCCTACACTTGTTTGGCTCTGTTCTCTTCCCCGACGGAATGGGGGACACTGCGTCGTGGATGTGGATCCACTGCCTCACAGACTGGGATCTGGCGGGTCAGTACAGCTGGGGCTCTGCAGTGTTGGCTTTCCTTTACCGTCAGCTTTGCGAGGCGTGTCGGCGGTCTTCACAGTCAGCCTCACTAGGTGGGTGTGCGTACCTACTCCAGCTGTGGATGTGGTCGCGGCTTCTAGTTGCTCATCCCGTGGTGCTGGCTCCTCGCGACTGGTTCCCAGTGCATAACGCACGTCTACAGCCGACGTGGGCGTACCTGTGAGACCAGGTGATAGTTCCTCACGCGAGGATAGAGCGGGCGTACAAAGAGTACACGGACGAGCTAGACAGGCTAATGGCCTCTAGTGTAAGTACAAATTATTATACATGTTGGTTCGAAAGAAATTATTTATTAAGCTATCTAACTTCTTGTTTGGACACATTGCAGGTGACTTGGGAGTCGTACGTGGACGAGGCCACACTTCCTTTTGCGGTGAGCAACGTGTGTGACAGTGACATTGAGCTCTACAGGGTGAGGTGCCCTCTTATCTGCTTCTATGCTGTCGAGTACCACCTTCCACATCGAGTTGCACGCCAGTTTGGAGCAAGGCAGCGTTGTCCACCATCTCCAATGTCGACCGGTGTTGACTTGCACAAGTAAGTGTTCTATTCTTTGTAGTTGGACATTTTTCCTGAATTTGCACGGATATAATTACCACTTCATATATGTCAAATAAGATGGATGAAATAATTATTGGTATGTTAGTATGTATATGGAATGCATATAGGTGTGGTTTGTATCAACAAACAAAGGAAACTCTGTCGAAATTTTTAAGTTTGGCATACAAGCATGTTATAGTCACACCATGATGACAAACTAGTATACGTGTTTTGCAGGCTCAATCGTAAGAAAAAACAGGAAAATCTTTGATTGGGCCCATCACCACAGAGACTACATCGAAGAGTGGGAGATGTTCGACGAGAACGTGGACGATAACGACGAGCCGCACACAAATAGAGAGTACATGCGGTACCAAGCTTGGTACCACCAAGCGACTCGTCCGAGGCTTAAGCTACAGTGGACACACGATGACTACGCTGACATTGAGTCGTCCAAGGATGAGGACACGGCGTACGACCACTCTACTCGTGTAGGTCGCCAGGTGGAAGCAGGACCGATCTTGGACAGAGTGGTATGTCATTTGCTCTACTTTTATATATCGATTTGCGTAAAAAATGAATTACAACTTACAACTTTGTTGTAGAGCAAGTCCCTCAGGATGTCGGTCAAAGAAATTGAACGCTTTCGTTCGAGGGTGAGGGACGACGACACACGTAGCTTCCTTGACGTAAGTATCTATAAATATGCAAATATTAGATTACTAACATGTTCAATACATTCAGTTGACATGATTTTGTGCACTAGAGACTGGCTCGTCATCTACGCCATACCGCTGCACGCTGTGGTTGCAGGACAGGCACGACGCAGGACGTGCACGTGCCTTCTGCACCCAGAGGTGGCGTAGGTTCGTCTAGCCACCAACCTATAGGGTCGCGAGGGGTTTGCAACGACGACGACGAGGACGACGACGACGACCACGAGGACGAGGACCAGGGCCACGAGGAGATTGGACCGTCTTAGCTAGACGATGCTCCCTGGACTCAACCTTCGCAGCAGGTCGGTACCAGGCGACGTCGACCACCTGACCCTTACACTCCAGGCACCCACGCTCTTGGACATAAGGGCAAGGGTAGGTCTAGGAGACAGTGAGGGACTGTAGCCAAATTGTGGACTATATGGACTGTATGGACTATTATTATGGATTGCTATTATGTATTGTATGAAGTACTATAGAGTTTATAGACTCCAGGCACTCACGATGTGAGGAAACTCATCTATATTGTTTAAGGTGATTGTCATATATAATTATTGATGACATATGTTACTGTGATATTTGTGTTTGGATTGAATCAAAAACAGGGAAAACTCTGCCAAAATTTCCTGCAACATGTCAAGTCATATCGTACATCGATAGCAAGTAGCCTTTTCAGTACACCGATAGCAAGTAGCATTTTCAGTGATTTATCATGTCACTGTCCTATCATACATCCACTTTTACAGATGAATTGATTGATCAAGGAATCTAGCCTTTACAGATGAGTTTTCAAATAGGTTTTTCAGGGATGGCATCTAGCCTTTTCAGGAGCATTAAAGCCACAATACAACGGCTCTCAACACCACTACTGGCTATATATACACCTTCCTCCATACAATGGTAGTCACTTGAAACCAGAAGTTGGTTATAAATGAGTAGTAATGTCTGGAGGGTCATCGAGAGGGAAGGGAACGGGGGGGACTAAGGGTACTCCAATTGTGTGGGAGGGGTCTCTGGGTCCGGAAGACTTTGATGAACCAGTATATCATTTTCCTATCGAGACCAAGAGAGATTTCACCAAAGAGTGTCCACTCCGAGGATATGATAACCGGAAAGAAGATTGGCCAAAATGTAGGCATGGTGAGGACTGCTTAGTGCAGATATTCGTGGAGAGTTTGGATGGAGGTCGCCGATTCTTCAAATGTCCGCGAGCAGAGGTAATTGGTTTTAAAATTTATTACTCAAATTTTTTTCTCCATTATTTTGCATCTCATAGGCGAAACTAACTGCATGTTCACTAAAATCTTTGAAATGCAGTGTTCAGAGTCCAAAGAAAATTGTGGCTTCACTAGGTGGGTCGATCCTAGACCAATCTATCTGCACGCACAGTATATCTACTACTTGCAAGACCGTATCTTCGAAATAGAAAGGGAAGTTAGCAACGGTTACAAAGACGATGAAGCAGATGATACCAGTAGTGGTGCCGTTTCACAGGACGGACCATGCCATGATCCATATTGCACCTGCCCTAACCACAAGAACAACGGGCCTCCGCCACCACCCCCGCCACCTCCACCATCAACAATGGGTGGGTACTATGGAGAAGGGGCTACACAGTTTGCTATGTGGCCGCACTACTAGATAGAACAAATCTATCGTGTACACATGTCATGTAATGTGCTTGTTGTTCGCTCTAATTACCTAAGGCATGTTAGGTTTAGTCCAGGACATATGTGCCCTAGTTTGGTACAAGTTCTAACATGCCATGTCCTATGTTATGTGTGTTGAATTATGAAATCCAGTACTTCCTTATGTTTTATGTGCACCTCGAGAACTAGTTTCAGTAACTCAGTAACATTAAACCTGATATATGACAACACTATGCAATGTCCAAAAACTTAAAGTGCATATGAAGTACATGACGGACGAAATAGATAACACAGAACATGCCCTAGGTACATGATTTACCTAAAGTACAATAGATTAAACACATTGCATACTAGATCGATCACATTGTTTATGATTAAACCATACAACTAGCATACTACTGAGTACAACGAGGCCACTTTCCCTTTTTCTGGGCATCAGGATTGTCCTCCATCGCTGCCTTCGCTCTGCGCACGTGCTCAAGCTTCTTCTCCCTATCCTCTCTACACGCAGCAACACGCCTCATTTCCTCCTCTTCCTTGTGCTCCTTTGTTGTTGCCTCCTCTCTGCGTCTCTTCTCTAATATCTCTAGGCGCTCCGCATCCCACTCCTTCAGGCCTTGTAGAAGCTGCATGTCAGCCTCCTTGATCTTAGTGTCGATCCATTGCTCAAAATCACATAGCGGTGGAGGGGTCTGCAGTAAATGCAATTTTTCAAATCCAATTAATATGCAAAACTTCATATGACACAAATTAATTAATAAACAAAAGCAATTTCTCACAATAAATGTACTACAGCGCTGACGCTCTGTAGGCTCCCATGCAAAATTGGAACACATCTAATATCTCTGCTTATATGTTGCCTCATCTTCAAAAATATCTATCTTGCAAGGATCGCCACAGAAGCACATGGGTATTGGCACACCGCTAGGGAGCGGCTTTGGGACGTACAAACTTTCGGTCATCCGTCCATAGCTACAATTCAACAAATTCTAGTCTAATATAACAAAACAAATAACAATAAAACTAAAAACTAAGGGTTTACTATATGATGAAAAAGATCTACGCATACCTTTGTTTTCTAGCTTTTCCATGCCTAGGCATCCTACGGTTGTAAAATACATACGAATTTTAAAAAGCACATGAACAAATAACATGTGAAGTTCATAGGTTAAGAATATGATTTCATTTTACCAAATCGATTCGAAATAAATAACGAAGGGTGAGAGAATACCTAGCTCTCGAAGATCGACGGATAAAATCCAACTTCTCACGGTCTAATAGGTCGAATGAAGAGGTTGGCCGAAGTGTACAAAGGAAAAACCCGAGGAGTGGGAGAAAGAAAACGAGAATGAGTCGGGGGAAGGGGATTGGCTAAAACGTGTGTTCATGGCGCCAATATGCATGGCGCCATGCATGGCGCCAAGATCCATGGCGCCATGCTCCCTGTCACGTCACCGCCACGGCGACAGGGTCATGGCGCCAGTGACCCTGGCGCCTGCCGTTATATCTTGGCGCCGACGACTATGGCGCCAAGAGAAGGGTCCATTTTTTGAAATCTTTCTGCCAGGGGCATATTTGAGAGAATCTTTCAAAAAAAGGGCTAAAAAACAAAAAAGACGGTCTTCCTCACTTTCGGCCCGATGGCCATTTTTCCTTGGCCCGCTCACGTTTTTTCCCTCTCCTCTCCGCGCTCTTCCTGGGCCGGCCCGCGTCGGAGGCCACAACCACTGTTGCCGCGCCCCGCTCTCTCCCGGTTCTTCCCTCTGCGACTAACCACCCGGGCCCGCTTGTCGGCACCTCCTCCAACCTCCCGCTGGACTCGGACACGCGCGGCCGGGGCGAAACCGCCGCTGCCGCACGTTCGCTCCTCCCATCGTGGGAGCGTCTCCCCGCGCCTGGCCCTTTTAAATGGAAGCCACACCTGACGCCGCTCCCTCTGCTGCCCTCTTTGCTCCAATCCCGCTCACGAGCGTCGCAACCACAGCACCACAAAATCGCCGGAGTCGCCGTCCGCTCCTCCGCATCGCCATCATCTTCGAGCCACTCCCGTCTCAGTTCTACCGCTCGGTGAGCTTCCCCATGGTCCCCTCTGCCTCCCCATGTTGTCGCTTTCTGGTTTGGTGGCTTCTAGGGCCGTTTTACGCGAGCTCCGGCGAGCTCCTCCGTGGCCGGCCATGGCGGGTGCCCCTCGGGTCTTTCTCCGGCTGCGCTAAAGACCTAAGCATGATCGCCTTGTTCCCCTCTCTCTCTCAGTGCCTTCAATTTGGTGAGTCATGGTCTCTAGGGCCAGTTTCATGAGCTCCGGCGAGCTCTCCCCACGGCCATCCATGGCGAGCCCATGCGAGGCCTTCACCGCCTGTGTAGATGCGCTCTATCGAGGTCGCCTCTCTCTCCTCTTTCTTCCTATGCCCGCGGAGTTGAAAATAGTGCACTGTAGCGCTCGATTGAGCAACACCGGCGAGCTCTTGTCGCCATCCATGGCGGAGCCGCCGTCTTCCCTCCCAACTCCGGCCAGTCGCCGACCAATCTCTTCCTTCTTACCTCTTTTCATTTAATCGTGGCCGTCCAAATCAAATACAAAGGCCACGAACAATCCATACCCCTTCGCGGGTTCTTTTTCTAAAAGATCCCCTCGGTTTCTGGCATATCTAACCCGCCGTCCTTGGCGTATTCCCGAAATACGCATTCCCATTTTAAAGACGTAGTTTCTTCGGTTTAAATGAAAAATATGTTTCTAGATTAATTACAGATTTGCCACTGCAGTAAAACACTTATAAAATCGTCGTTTTAGCTCCGATTTGACCCGTTCAACTTGCGTTAGTTTCGTAATTTCATGATCTACGCAATAGTGCTACTATTAGACCTGTTAGGAGCTTTTGAATTTCTCAATTAAGTCTAGTTTAATAGCTAGCTTTTGGAACCATAAATAGCTCATAACTTGTGAGTTGTAACTCCGTTTTTCATGCAATTTACGTCGTTGTGATCATAGCGAGACGTAGATGATTTTGGTAAACATTTTATACAGTTTTATTTATTGTTGGTGTACTGTTCTAATTGTAGTCATATTTTGCTTGTATGTCTGCTCTGGAATGTGTGTTGTACTTTGTGCCGTTCGAGTTTAGACGGTGAGGAGTACTTTGGGAATCCGGACACATACGAGGAGTAGCAGGACCAGCAGCAGTTTGTGAACCAAGGCAAGTGTAGCATGAGCCTACCTTGTTGTCCTATTCATTATATAATATACTCATTATGCATGTGTCTAATATTGATCAACTATAAGGACATCCTAGTCTTTGATGACTTGTACCTTGATCCCTATGAGTTTTATTTGCATATGGGTAGAATGCTAGTGCTCTAACTAAACATGATCTACACTATGACTGATGGAACCAATGGATAAACATGATGGTAACAGTGGAACTATCGGGTAAAGGTGCAGATGATGTTGATCATGTTGCCCTAAACTCTCCGTAAGGACTTATCTGTAGGGCAAAAGCTAGGACATACAGTGCAACCATGAGGGTTATATGGCTCTGACTTTAGCTCAGTAATAGAATCATTTCTAGCTTGTTAGAGGTTACCCGAAAGGGCGCAAGAGGGGCTTGCCACTTTGGGTATAGAACTACCTCTGTTCTGATGTGTATAGCCTGTGGGAATTGTGCCATCGAAAGGGGGTTCTCTATATCTGCCTGCCGAGGAAACCTCGCGGCCCTAACTTGTTAGAAGAGGCCTACGGAAGGCTTCATAGTGTACCCTGCCTACTCACCTTGGGAGTGTTAGAGGGTCGACGGACCCCGGGCATATGGGCAACACGACTCACGGGTAAAGGTGCACAACCTCTGTAGAGTGTTAAAACTGTTATAACAGCCGTGCTCACGGTCACGAGCGGCCTGGAAAACTCACAGAATAAATGGTTACTTGACATATGGATGACTTATGACGATGATGATGAGATTATACTGATGCTCAATTACTCTCCTTAATTCTAGTAGGTGATCATGTGGGTTAAACAGGAGCTTAAGCGTAACTTAGTAATAATTAATAAGGAAATGTTGATCTATTAAAAGTGCTAACTGCAGTTAACCGTGTCTATCCTTTTTGAGCCTCATGAATCCTCATACTATACTTGCGGAGTATGAGTGTACTCACACTTGTTATTATTTTATTTTTGGATAAAAATCCTGGATGGGTAACACATGATAGTTTCTACGAGGATTTCCCTGAAGAATTCTAGGTTTGGGTCAACCAGTCGGCCTTCCCTGTTGAACAAATACTTCGTTCGAGAGTGTTATTTACTTTTCCGCTTGTTATGTTAAGAACTACAATGTAATATCATGATGTATGTACATAGTGATGATACTTCTGTTAATTTATCGGCTTATGTGTGCGACTATTCCTGGGACGCACATAAGATTTATGCACTCTATATTGTCCTTTAATTGGAGTGTGACAAATTAGTATCAAAGTTGTGCCGACTGTAGGACGCAAACCTAGATAGAAATAGTCGTTTCTAGGATTTTGGTTTTATTTATTTACTTGCTACTATCTCAATCTTGGTATTTTATTAAAATTTTATGCTCTGTTCTTTATTCTATTGCATAAAATATTGACTCTGATAATATTTTATATCAAAACTATAGATGCCTCGCCTTAGTGCAGTTGCCTACGTCACCCAGTTCACTCTAGCAGCACCTGCTCCACCAGCACCACCAGCAGTACCACCAGTGGTGCTAGAGGTCGTCCACATCACCGACGACGTGGAGGAAGAACTCATGCAAGTGGAGGCATCTTCAGCTACTGCATCAGATGGACCCGCTTCGACCCCCGTGGCCGTACCCATCCCACCAGTGGATGCGCCAGTCCCCGCTGCTACACCTCCACTAGCTTTCCAGGCCGCTTCTGCACCAACACCAGTGCCCTCCCCAGCTGCTTCAGAGGAACCAGAAGAGATGGGGTGGACCACCAGAAACAAGTTTAAGGATGCCTCTGAGGATGCCCATTACCACAACCTCCTCACCACCATGCTGGCCGAGTACTGCCCAGATCTTGCTGCTTCGGTGAAGTACTACTGTGCAGAGCACAAGCATCTCGTAGAGGCGACATATTGGAAGACCAATGTGATCATCATCGCCTAGAACAACACCGACCAATCCTAAGATGTCATGACTACCCACAGCCACCGGTCCAGGCGTGCCAGCGCCTACGACAGCATAGAGGATGCTACGCAGGAGGCGTACCTGCACTACCATGGCCGCCGATTTGAGGACATGCAGGGTAATCGCTATAGGTTTCTTCCACCCTACGACCCGGGGGAAAAGACATGGACAGTGTTGGCTCCCTCAGCTTCTGATCCAACCATGAACACCACAGTGAGGCACCTCAGCGCCATGCAGGAGGCCAACGAAGCACTCAAGGAAGAGCTTCGTGCGGCGCAGAAGTCTGAGAAACGCCTTCAGAAACAGATAGATGAGATGGCTGTTCAGCTAGGACAGCCTACCATGTACAAGAAGAAGGCTAGGGTGTTCATCATGGTGGATCACGCTCCTTAGATGCTTGCAGCCCCGTCAAAATGAATGCGTTCTAGATCAAGAGTTATGTTAAGTTTATGTGTGTAATGTGAACCTTTAGTTGTCTTGTTGGTTGTGTTGATGAACTTGGTTTGATTTAGAGTTTGTGTGATTTCTGGAACAGTGTGGGCTTGTCCACATGTTCTTTTTATCAAAACCTTAAGTTAGTATTTGTTTAACTTAGTTGGGGTTTAAAATTTTGCTTCACTGTTGTACTGTTTTTCAGAGCAGTCTGCAATGTTTATCTCATATATCTAAATCTCTGCGTCCAAAAATTATGAAATTTTTGTGGAAGGAACTAGACTTGTGTATCTTTCATTTTCCTCTGGAATCACCTCATTATCAGTTTTGGTTTAAGAGATATGCCTGCTACAATCTGGCAAGTCTGTATAGTCTCTAACTTAAAATAGAAATTGTTTAACTCAGTTTTTGATGATGTTGCCGTCAGAATCTGTGAAACAGTTCTATATAAAAGTTGTAGCAGACTTCTTAAGCTTTCCAACGATGTATGTTACGCATCTTTTGGATCTCTAAAACTCGAGTTACACTTTAATTTCTGATCTACTGTTGTAGACACCCGTCCAGAAATTTTTAGCTATGTTATTTACCTTTTGTAAATTTTTGGAAGATCCCTAAAAGTTTGCACATTTGCTTGGAAGCAGATGGCCACCAGAGGAGGACGTGGCCGAGGCCGTGGACATGGTCGTGGACATGGTACTCTCATGGATCCACCTCCGCCACCGTCGGTGACGATTGAACAATTGATGGCAATGCAAGCACAGCTCATGCACACAGTGATGGACCGTTTTAGTGAGCAACCAGCAGGAGCACCCCCACCTGTGCAGGTCCGTGACAAGCGTGGTGAGTTTCTGAAAGGACGCCCACCTGTGTTCACACATGCCTCTGAGCCCATGGAGGCTGATGATTGGTTGAGAGCTGTAGAAAAACAGCTAAACATTACACAGTGCAACGACCTGGAGAAAGTCTTGTATGCCTCAGGCCAACTCCAAGGAGCTGCTCAGGATTAGTGGGAGTCATTCTAGTATGGACGTCCAAAGAATGCTCCAGAGATCACATGAAAGGAGTTTACGAAGAACTTTAAGTCCTATCACATCCCTAAGGGACTTATTGAACTGAAACAAGAAGAGTTCCGGGCTCTCAAACAAGGGTCCATGTCTGTGGCGGAGTACCGCGACAAGTTTGCCCAACTGTCACGATATGCCCCGGCTGAGGTGGCCAGGGATTCTGACAAACAGCGCTGTTTTCTGAAGGGACTGTATGATGGACTCCAACTGCAGCTGATGTCCAACAAGTATGCCGGTTTCCAAGAATTGGTGGATCGTGCCATTGTGATAGATAACAAGCGTAAGAAAATGGACCTCAGGAAGAGAAAGCTCCAGGGACAGGCGTTGGGTAGCAATACTCGCCCGCGAGCTTTCCCACAGCAAGGTTTTCCACAGAGAAACCAAGGGCCACCCAACCAATGGAACAAAGGCCAGTACCCCTAGAGGAACCCGAATCAGCAGCGTCCTCAGTACCCATAGCAGTTCGGCAATCAGAGTCAGCAACGCCCCTAGCAACATCAAGCTAGCAACCAGGCACCACGTCAGGGAGTGCCCAACAATGCCCCAATCAAGAGTGGCACTCCAGGCAACCCCAATACATGCTACAACTGTGGAGAGGTGGGACACTATTCGTACCAGTGCCCAAAGAAGCAGAACCGGCAGGCCCCGCAGAACCAGCAGAGTAACCAGAGGCCCAACACTCGACCTCCGTTCACCAGCAAGGTGAATCATGTGTCGTCTGAATCAACTCAGGAGGCGCCTGAGGTTATGCTGGGTACGTTTAGCGTCAACTCCATCTCCGCTACCGTACATTTCGATTCCGGTGCCTCGCATTCTTTCATATCACAAGCTTTTGTTAGAATGCATAGCATACCCCTGTGTGACATGAAGGATCCATGTTAGTAAATTCTCTGAGGGGTAGCATGCCAGCAAACTGTTGGAGCCCTTCTACTAGTATATTCCTAAGGGGGTAGCTTTTTGTCACACCCATTTTTAGGATGTATAAAAGACTCACGTGCGCCCCAGGAACCAGTCGCACACATAAGTTGACAAATTACAAAGTATCATCACAGTGCTTATTACATAACGAATAAGTATTTAAGACATAGTCTTGAACGATAGATAATAATAACTAATAATAATTCTTCAGCGGAAACTCCACACAGGGACACGGTTGACTGGTTGACACCAAGACTAGTACTCATTCCGATAATCTTCCTCATTATCTTCATCTGTTATGGTGGAAATAGCAAGAGTGAGTTCATGTCGAACTCCACAAATATAACACAGGGTTCATGAGGCTCAAAAAGGCTAGACACTGTTTAACTGCGTTTAGCTTTTTAATCATATATTAGCAATTGAGTAGCATCAAGATAAACCACTTCCCATTAAAGAACCAATGATCAATTGTAATAAGGATAATGAATAGCATTAACATGAGCATAATAATAATCAACAATAATTAAGCATGATATAACAGTTATGATCAACTATTCCATAAGAATCCCCAAGGCTGCTCGTATCCGTGAGCACGGCTAGTATACCAGTTTTTAACTCTGCGCAGAGGTGTACACTTTCACTGTAAGTCATGATTTCCAAATGAGTGGGGAGATCAAGCCCAAACACCCGAGAACCATATAAAGCCACTCAAAAGTTCGTCTAACAAGTTAGGGCCATTAGATTTCACTCGGCAGGCAGATGTAGAACCCCCCTTCCCTGTGGCACAACAACCGCAGCCTATACACACTAGGCCAGGGGCTCGGACTACACCCAACAGGGCAAGCCATTCTTACGCCATTTAAGGTAACCTCTAACAAGCTAGAAAAGGTCTCTTGAACAACTAAAGCCAGAGCCATATAGCCCTCACAGCTGTACTGTATATCCCGGTTATCACTTACAGATAAGTCCTTATGGAGAGAAACCAGAGCATCAAAATAATACACAAGCTCTAGCCCCCTTTTAACAATAATAAAATCATCTTAATAGTTGATTGCTTAATCCATTAATCAAATTACAAGATCATTGTTCTTAGTTTAAGCACTAGCAGTAGCTACCCATATGCATTCCCAAGGTTGACAAGGAATCAAGATAACAATCACTAAGTTATAATCTCTAAGGTTGTCAAGGTAAGCACATGCATATGTATGACAATTCAATGTATAGGTAACAAGGATAGTCCTGTGTTATACTTGCCTTGATCAAAGCTCTCCAAGTGATACTGCTGACTTGGCTCAAAGTAATACTCCGAATCGTCCAGATACTGCTCACCTTCTATATTCGATCATCAATCAACAACACACATGCATCCAATCAAACATACACGAAGCAAACAAAGAGATATAATTAGAACAGTACACCAACAGTAGCAAAATAGTAATAAAAGTTTATAAAACTCTTCTACACGTTTCTACGATCACACAGACGCAAAGATCACCAAATTCGGAGTTAAAACGTGAAAGTTATGAATTTTCTAAGATTTCCTATAGATAAATAAATACTTAATTATAACCTCGAAAAATAAATTATCAAAACTAACTGTACAACTACACTAACATGTAGAGCTCGCAAATACGAACCTAACGCAACTTGAACGGATCAAATCGGAGTTAAAACGAAGATTTTATGACCAAAACAATCCTAGTGGCAAAACTGTAAATACCTGAAAACGTATTTTTGACTTATCCGGAAGAGAATACGCTTTCAAAACACGAAAACGTATTTCAGACAATACGCTAAGGACCGCGGGTTCTAATCTGAAAAAGTCTAGGGGCTCTTTATAAATTTTACCCGCGAAGGGGTATCTTCTAATCTCAGCCCTTCATCTCGAATCCAACGGTTCGTGTTCATCATCGAGTCTACAGTGCCCCTCCGGTTACCTTCCTCACGTCCGGCCGGCGGCTCCCCATGGCCGGCGTGCTCCACCTCGCCGGCATCAAACGGTTTTCCCGTTTCCGGCCACCGTTTTCCCCGCAAACAACTCCAATCAGTCGAGAAGATCAACCCTAGCTCCTCTACGCGATTTATGCCCTCTACAATGTCCCGAGGAGAGAGCACGGCAAGGAGAGGGACGGCGGCGCCATTGCCGGCTTACCCGAGCTCACCAAATCCGCAATTCAAAGCGTCTCAATACCAAAGAAAAGCACAAGAAGCTAGAGGAGACGAGTGCGGACTCACCAACGCGACGAGTTTGACTTCCGATTCACCCGAAGGCACCCCACCCGAACGACCGCCGTCCTCAAACGAACTCAAACCCTAGAACTCGATTTTACGTGGTGGAACTCGTGATTTAGATGAAAAACGGAAAGAGGAGGGTCACGGCTTCACTTTTATAGCTCCACCGCGTCGTGTTCGGTTAGGAGATCCCGGTTAATTCGGCAAGGTTCGGTGGCGGCAACACTTGAGTCCGGCTCGGTCACGACGCGATGAAGAAGATGCGTCTGACATGCGGCCCCCACCCGTCAGCGACTGGGAAGGGAAAGCGCGGCTGGCGGGCTCGGCTGCTGGACTCAGCCGTACTGGGCCGCTGCGGTGCTGGGCCGGTCCACGCGGCAGGCGCGGGAGAGCAGGCCTTCCAACGGCTTTCGGGCCAAGAAGGTAAGGAGGTGAGTTGTTTTCTTTTTTTTTCTTCTTCTTTTATTTCTTTTCTTTTCTAATTTTCCAAACACATTTTCAAATCAAATTTTCCTAAACCAAATCAATTAAAATAAAACCAATATAACCACACCACAAAATAAAATAAATGCAACAGCATGAATGCATCACCAAATAGTTTTCAAAATTTTAATTCCCTTTTTTTTAAAATTATTTAAAATTTGTTACTCCTAAAATTTGGGTGTTACAAATTCTACCCCCCTTAAAAGAATCTCGTCCTCGAGATTGGACTGCTTACTCAAACAACTGCGGATATGATTTTCTCAATTCATCCTCTCTTTCCCAAGTTGCCTCTGCCTCTGAATATCGATTCCACTGCACCTTGCACATCTTAATAACCCGACTTCGAGTAACTCTCTCAGCAGTTTCTAAAATCTTGATCGGAAACTCTTCATATGTAAGATCTTCCTTAACAGTCAACTCTTCTAAAGGTATCTGCTCCTCAGGCACACGCAAACACTTCTTAAGTTGTGAAACATGGAACACATCATGTACTCCAGATAAATTCTCAGGCAACTCTAATTGATAAGCAACTTCCCCACGTCTAGTAATAACTTTAAATGGTCCAACATACCTTGGTGCTAGTTTACCTTTCATGTTAAACCTCTTCACACTTTTCATAGGTGACACCTTCAAATAAACATAATCACCTACCTCAAAAACTAAATCTCTTCTTCTATTGTCAGCATAACTCTTCTGACGAGACTGTGCTACTCTCAAATTCTCACGAATCACTCGCACTTGATCTTCTGCATTTCTAAGAACATCTGTACCAAACACCTGAGATTCACCTGTCTGATCCCAAAACAATGGAGTTCTACACTTACGTCCATACAAAGCTTCAAACGGTGCCATCTTAAGACTCTGTTGATAACTATTATTGTAAGAAAATTCTGCATAAGGCAAACTCTTATCCCAACTAGTTCCATATTGCAATGCACAAGCTCTCAACATATCCTCTAATACCTGGTTGGTCCTTTCAGTCTGTCCATCTGTCTGTGGATGATATGCTGTACTAAAATTCAATTTTGTTCCCAATGATTCATGCACAGCTTTCCAAAAATGCGACGTAAACTGCGATCCTCGATCAGATACAATCTTCTTTGGTACTCCATGCAAACAGACTATTCTCTCCATATACAACTCTGCCAATTTTGGTCCATGGTAAGTAGTCTTAACTGGTATAAAATGAGCAACTTTAGTTAACCGATCTACTATCACCCAAATAGAGTCATAACCTTTCTGAGTACGAGGTAACCCTACTATAAAATCCATACCAACTTCCTTCCACTTCCATTCAGGAATCTTCATTGGTTGTAACAATCCAGCAGGTCTCTGATGCTCTGCTTTCACTCTCTGACAAGTGTCACACAATGCCACATACTCAGCCACATCTCGCTTTAATCCAACCCACCAATATTTCTGTTTCAGATCCAAATACATCTTAGTACTACCAGGATGAATAGAATAAGCTGACTCATGAGCTTCGCGAAGAATTGCCTGTCTAACAGTTTGTTCCTCAGGTACACATAGCCTCTTTCCAAACCACAAAATTCCATTATCATCCATTCGAAAGCCTGGTGACTTACCAATCACTATATCTTCCGCTATCTTCTTTAGTTTCTCATCCTTCAACTGCCCCTTGTAAATTTCTTGCTCTAAGGTAGGCTCTATCACTAATTCCATTGTATTAGTAACAATTCCCAAATTCAAATATTCAAATTCAGCACATAACTCACTAGTCATAGACAACGTCCGTATCTCATTGGCATAACTTTTCCTACTAAGAGCATCAGCTACTACATTAGCCTTACCAGGATGATAGTGTATCTCAATATCATAATCCTTAATCAACTCTAACCATCTGCGTTGCCTCAAATTCAGATCTGACTGAGTGAAAATATACTTCAAACTCTTATGATCAGTGTATATATCACTCTTATGTCCAATCAAATAATGTCTCCAAATCTTTAAAGCATGAACTACAGCTGCTAATTCCAAATCATGTGTAGGATAATTCAACTCATGCTTTCTCAGCTGCCTAGATGCATAAGCCACAACTCTGCCTTCTTGCATAAGAACACATCCCAAACCTTGACGAGAAGCGTCACAATAAATAGAAAACTTCTTACTCAAATCTGGCAAAACCAAAACAGGCGCTGTAGTCAACCTCTTTTTCAACTCCTCAAAACTAGCTTGACATTTATCTGACCACACAAACTTGGCATTCTTCTCTAACAGAGATGTCATAGGTTTAGCAAGTTTAGAAAACCCTTCAATGAACCGTCTGTAATATCCAGCTAATCCCAAGAAACTACGAATCTCGCTAACATCAATAGGTGGTTTCCAATTTAACACATCCTTTACTTTACCTGGATCCACTGATATCCCTCCATTAGAAACAATATGACCAAGGAAAGAAACTTCCTTCAACCAAAACTCACATTTACTTCGCTTCGCATACAGTTTATGCTCTCTAAGTTTCTGCAATACCAACCTCAAATGTTCAGCATGCTCTACCTCTGTCTTGGAAAATACCAGTATATCATCAATAAACACTACCACAAACTTATCCAAATATTCCATGAACACCTTATTCATCATGTACATAAAGTATGCAGGTGCATTGGTCAATCCAAATGACATAACAGTATACTCATACAATCCATACCTTGTAGTAAAAGCTGTCTTTGGAATATCAGAAACACGAATCTTTAACTGATGATATCCAGAACGTAAATCAATCTTAGAGAACACACATGCACCTCTCAACTGATCAAACAAGTCATCAATCCTGGGCAAAGGATACTTATTCTTGATAGTTACCTCATTTAATGATCTATAATCAACACACATCCTCTGACCACCATCTTTCTTATCAACAAAAATAACTGGTGCTCCCCAAGGTGATGAACTAGGTCTAATAAAACCTTTATCTTGTAATTCTTTAATTTGTTTCTTAAGTTCTTCTAATTCATCTACTCCCATCCTATATGGTCGTTTGGCTATAGGTGCAGTTCCAGGAAGTAATTCAATAAGAAATTCAATGTCTCGGTCAGGTGGCATACCTGGCAATTCATCAGGGAAGACATCCGGAAATTCCTCAATCACTGAATTCTCCTTAATAGTATTTTCAAGCTGATTCATCACAGCGGTTGGTTGCTTCTGCACTGCTACATCCACATTGATTTTATCTCCATTAGGTGCATTCACAACTACCACTTTCTGTTGACACTGAATCTCTACCTGATTTTGCTTCATCCAGTCCATACCCAATATCACATCAATACCAGATGTCCTCAACACTATAGGGGTTATCTTAAACTCTACCCCTCTTAATACCATACTAATTGGAAGACAACGATTACTGGTTTGCATGGTACCTCCAGGTGAATTTACTAAGAGAGATTCTTTCATAGCTAGCATGGGTATACTATGCATTTTAACAAAAATGTTGGATATGAATGTATGAGATGCTCCAGAGTCAAAAAGAACAGTTGCGGGAGTGGAATGTACATTGAACGTACCAATCATAACTTCTGGTGCATCATGAGCTGTATCAGAAGACACGTGATTCACCCTTCCAGTACCAAATTGCTTCTGGTTGCTCTTCTGGCTCTGAGGAGTCTGCTGATTCTGCTTCTCAGGACAATGGTAAGATATGTGCCCCTCTTTACCACAGACAAAGCATCTAGTAGGCGTGCTGGGAGCACTATTCTTCATGGGAGTAACATTGGAATTCCCAGTGCGAGGAGTCTGTTGCCCGGTTTGCTGATACTGTTGACGTTGTGGATATGATGAACGCTGTTGTGACTGATTACCTTGCCAATTCTGGGACCACCTCTGATTCGGATTGCGATTCCATTGACTAACCGGTCCCTGAAACTTCTGATGAAAACCATGCTGAGAATTAGTGCACTGACGGTTGTTGCTTCCTGAGCTTTGTACCTTCATCTTCCTCTTCCTGTCCATCTCTCTGCGCTCATTATCAAGCACAATAACTTTATTTACCAGCTCTTGAAAACTAGCATAGTTATTCCCCTTCAACTGCAAGCGAAGATCATAATAAATTCCCTTCAAGAAAAGACGCTGTTTGTCTGCATCTTCCCTCACTTCATTAGGAGCATAGCGAGCCAACTGGGTAAATCTATCATGATATTCACTAACGCTCATTTGTCCCATCCTAAGGTTTCTGAATTCTTCCTGCTTCAGCTCAATTATACCTTCAGGAATATGACGAGCTCAAAAATCTCTAACAAACTCATTCCAAGTGATAGGAGGAGCATTGTCAGGGCGTGCAGCTTGATACGACTCCCACCAAGTCTGAGCTGTCCCCTGTAACTGACCAGATGCATATAACACCTTCTCCATATCATTGCATTGGGCTATATTCAGCTGTTTCTCCACTGCCCTCACCCAATCATCTGCCTCTAAAGGATCAGCAGCATGAGAAAACACTGGAGGGCGTCCCTTTAAAAATTCCCCACGCTTATCCCTCACTTGCACAGGCGGTGGTCCTCCTGCAGCGGGATTGTTCTGCATGTGCTGCATAAACATCTGCATCATCTGGTTCTGAGTTTGCATGAGTTCCTCCATAGTAATGGGTAGGTTAGCACCTCCACGACCTCTGCCACGACCTCTGCCTGACATCTGTTTCCAAAAACACAGAAATTGAATTTCAGTACGATCCGAGATGATGTATTCAATAGATAAACAAAATCTGATTTTTCTGGACGAGCTCCAATTTCAGCAACTCAGTAAAACTGTCATATCTCGAGCTACAGACGTCCAATTCAGATGATCTTTACATGGTTGGAAAGCTTACAAACTTATCTACAACTTTTATTCACAACACTTTTTCTGATTCTGTCAATAAATTGGCCAAAAACTGAACTTAACCGAAACTGTTTCCGAATTCCAGACTGTGCAGTAACTCCAACTTGGAACAGGTATATCTCTTAGCTCATAATAAATATTAAAGTGATTCTTATGGAATTGAAAAGATATAGAAGTCTAATTATTCCCAGTAAAGTTTCTTAAATTTCTCATGAACGGATTTTAAGTTATTTCTAAAACATCCCAGACTGATCCAAAAATCAGCAAAGAACAAAACTAAATTAACCTCATATTCAACTAATATATTTTGATCAAACTTAATATTCTTAACCATGGAACTTGTAGGCATGTCTACAAAACTCCAGCACACATTACAAAGATCCAAATCACACATTATCATAATAACAATCCATCAATCACATAATTGTTCACACCACAAACTGACTCTTAAAACAATCTAAACTTAAAATTAACTCGCAACTACTATCGTTCCTATTACATAGGGATTTTTCCTATTGCCTAATTAAACTTCTCATAAATCTTGGGACGACCTAACTCCGCCCTTAATTGGTCAATCTCCTTATAAGCTTGCTCCTTAAGTTCTTTTTCCTTCAGCAACTCATCCTTCAAATCCACCTCATGGAGAGCCAATTCTCGAGCTAATCCCACCGTAGCTTGTAAAGTCAAGGAGGAATCATCTGCAGGCGGCACGGTCCAAATACCCTTGTCATGTATGAAACAAGGAAAATGCCGGAGTGCACCCTTTAACGTCTTGTCCGAGCGTAGACCATGGTAGTAAACAAATGCATTGAAAGCGACATCCTCCATGCTTGTCTCCACGGTTGCCCGGCTCACTCTGGTAATGAACTTTGACTCCACCTTAGGCTCCTTAATGGTAGGATCCCTTTTCTTAACCCATAACTCTGTTTCCCAATAAGAATCCATCCATGGATGACTATACTCTGCACTACGATACTCCAACGTAGCTTCCCAGTCATAGTAGTAGTTGTCCAAGGTTCTTGTCAACATGTCATGGAAGAAAGCATCAGCTTTAGGAACCATGATATGAAACTTCGTAGTCCATCCCATAACTACATCCTCCATTGGTGTATCACCAATTCTTGATTCAGCATCAGATAGCTCTTGATCACCATCTTCATACAGCTCCTGAGGTTTGAAACGGGCAACGTACTGTGCAGCTGACAAACGGGGATGAGGAGGCATCTATAAAATTTAGACATAGATTAGATAGAATCAATGTATTTTCGCAATGGAATAAAGTAGAGGAAGCATAAAACTTTAGTAATTAACAAGGTGAAAAGAGGAAGCATGAATTTAAGTAAAATATGAAGGCTATTAACGACCATTCTAACTAGGCTTGCGTCCTACAGTCAACACGGCTCTGATACCAATCTGTCACACCCATTTTTAAGGACAAAAATAGGATGTATAAAAGACTCACGTGCGCCCCAGGAACCAGTCGCACACATAAGTTGACAAATTACAAAGTATCATCACAGTGCTTATTACATAACGAATAAGTATTTAAGACATAGTCTTGAACGATAGATAATAATAACTAATAATAATTCTTCAGCGGAAACTCCACACAGGGACACGGTTGACTGGTTGACACCAAGACTAGTACTCATTCCGATAATCTTCCTCATTATCTTCATCTGTTATGGTGGAAATAGCAAGAGTGAGTTCATGTCGAACTCCACAAATATAACACAGGGTTCATGAGGCTCAAAAAGGCTAGACACTGTTTAACTGCGTTTAGCTTTTTAATCATATATTAGCAATTGAGTAGCATCAAGATAAACCACTTCCCATTAAAGAACCAATGATCAATTGTAATAAGGATAATGAATAGCATTAACATGAGCATAATAATAATCAACAATAATTAAGCATGATATAACAGTTATGATCAACTATTCCATAAGAATCCCCAAGGCTGCTCGTATCCGTGAGCACGGCTAGTATACCAGTTTTTAACTCTGCGCAGAGGTGTACACTTTCACTGTAAGTCATGATTTCCAAATGAGTGGGGAGATCAAGCCCAAACACCCGAGAACCATATAAAGCCACTCAAAAGTTCGTCTAACAAGTTAGGGCCATTAGATTTCACTCGGCAGGCAGATGTAGAACCCCCCTTCCCTGTGGCACAACAACCGCAGCCTATACACACTAGGCCAGGGGCTCGGACTACACCCAACAGGGCAAGCCATTCTTACGCCATTTAAGGTAACCTCTAACAAGCTAGAAAAGGTCTCTTGAACAACTAAAGCCAGAGCCATATAGCCCTCACAGCTGTACTGTATATCCCGGTTATCACTTACAGATAAGTCCTTATGGAGAGAAACCAGAGCATCAAAATAATACACAAGCTCTAGCCCCCTTTTAACAATAATAAAATCATCTTAATAGTTGATTGCTTAATCCATTAATCAAATTACAAGATCATTGTTCTTAGTTTAAGCACTAGCAGTAGCTACCCATATGCATTCCCAAGGTTGACAAGGAATCAAGATAACAATCACTAAGTTATAATCTCTAAGGTTGTCAAGGTAAGCACATGCATATGTATGACAATTCAATGTATAGGTAACAAGGATAGTCCTGTGTTATACTTGCCTTGATCAAAGCTCTCCAAGTGATACTGCTGACTTGGCTCAAAGTAATACTCCGAATCGTCCAGATACTGCTCACCTTCTATATTCGATCATCAATCAACAACACACATGCATCCAATCAAACATACACGAAGCAAACAAAGAGATATAATTAGAACAGTACACCAACAGTAGCAAAATAGTAATAAAAGTTTATAAAACTCTTCTACACGTTTCTACGATCACACAGACGCAAAGATCACCAAATTCGGAGTTAAAACGTGAAAGTTATGAATTTTCTAAGATTTCCTATAGATAAATAAATACTTAATTATAACCTCGAAAAATAAATTATCAAAACTAACTGTACAACTACACTAACATGTAGAGCTCGCAAATACGAACCTAACGCAACTTGAACGGATCAAATCGGAGTTAAAACGAAGATTTTATGACCAAAACAATCCTAGTGGCAAAACTGTAAATACCTGAAAACGTATTTTTGACTTATCCGGAAGAGAATACGCTTTCAAAACACGAAAACGTATTTCAGACAATACGCTAAGGACCGCGGGTTCTAATCTGAAAAAGTCTAGGGGCTCTTTATAAATTTTACCCGCGAAGGGGTATCTTCTAATCTCAGCCCTTCATCTCGAATCCAACGGTTCGTGTTCATCATCGAGTCTACAGTGCCCCTCCGGTTACCTTCCTCACGTCCGGCCGGCGGCTCCCCATGGCCGGCGTGCTCCACCTCGCCGGCATCAAACGGTTTTCCCGTTTCCGGCCACCGTTTTCCCCGCAAACAACTCCAATCGGTCGAGAAGATCAACCCTAGCTCCTCTACGCGATTTATGCCCTCTACAATGTCCCGAGGAGAGAGCGCGGCAAGGAGAGGGACGGCGGCGCCATTGCCGGCTTACCCGAGCTCACCAAATCCGCAATTCAAAGCGTCTCAATACCAAAGAAAAGCACAAGAAGCTAGAGGAGACGAGTGCGGACTCACCAACGCGACGAGTTTGACTTCCGATTCACCCGAAGGCACCCCACCCGAACGACCGCCGTCCTCAAACGAACTCAAACCCTAGAACTCGATTTTACGTGGTGGAACTCGTGATTTAGATGAAAAACGGAAAGAGGAGGGTCACGGCTTCACTTTTATAGCTCCACCGCGTCGTGTTCGGTTAGGAGATCCCGGTTAATTCGGCAAGGTTCGGTGGCGGCAACACTTGAGTCCGGCTCGGTCACGACGCGATGAAGAAGATGCGTCTGACATGCGGCCCCCACCCGTCAGCGACTGGGAAGGGAAAGCGCGGCTGGCGGGCTCGGCTGCTGGACTCAGCCGTACTGGGCCGCTGCGGTGCTGGGCCGGTCCACGCGGCAGGCGCGGGAGAGCAGGCCTTCCAACGGCTTTCGGGCCGAGAAGGTAAGGAGGTGAGTTGTTTTCTTTTTTTTTCTTCTTCTTTTATTTCTTTTCTTTTCTAATTTTCCAAACACATTTTCAAATCAAATTTTCCTAAACCAAATCAATTAAAATAAAACCAATATAACCACACCACAAAATAAAATAAATGCAACAGCATGAATGCATCACCAAATAGTTTTCAAAATTTTAATTCCCTTTTTTTTTAAATTATTTAAAATTTGTTACTTCTAAAATTTGGGTGTTACACTTTTAAAGTAAATCCAATTGTTCTGAGAACCGCTGGGATTGACCTCATCCTGGGAATGGATTGGATTAAGCAGCATAGAGCAATGATACAATGTCAGGAGAAATCCATTGTTGTGACATCTCCAAGTGGTGATAGAATTTGTGTCGAAGTGGAAGTGCAAGCTCAACCAATCGCCACCATCAACCAGTTGAGCGATGTTGCCAACCAGGAGAATCAGGTGGTGGATGAATTCCCAGATGTGTTCCCCGATGAACTGCCAGGTATGCCACCCGATCACGACATCGAATTCCTTATCGAGCTTTTACCTGGAACTGCACCCATAGCTAAGAGACCATATAGAATGGGGGTAGATGAATTAGAAGAACTAAAGAAACAAATTAAGGAATTGCAAGAGAAAGGTTTTATTCGTACTAGTTCTTCACCTTGGGGAGCACCTGTTATATTTGTTGATAAAAAAGATGGCACACGAAGAATGTGTGTCGATTATAGGTCCCTTAATGAAGTCACAATCAAGAACAAGTACCCACTTCCTAGAATTGATGATTTATTTGATCAGCTGAAAGGTGCTTGTGTGTTCTCAAAAATTGTCCTCCGTTCTGGATATCACCAACTAAAAATTCATGCATCTGACATATCTAAGACAACATTTACTACCAGATATGGTCTTTATGAGTATACAGTGATGTCTTTTGGACTGACAAATGCACCTGTATACTTTATGTATTTGATGAATAAAGTATTCATGGAGTACTTGGATAAGTTTGTAGTAGTATTCATAGATGATATCCTAATATTCTTCAAAAATGAAGAGGAACATGCTGAACACTTAAGACTAGTCTTACAAAAACTCAGGGAACATAAATTGTATGCTAAAAGGAGCAAATGTGAGTTCTGGCTGAAAGAAGTATCTTTTCTAGGACATGTGGTCTCTAATGGTGGAATAGCCGTAGATCCCAGTAAAGTGCAGGATGTGTTAAATTGGAAAGTCCCAGCCAATGTTAGTGAAATCCATAGTTTTTTAGGATTGACTGGGTACTATAGGAGATTTATTGAAGGGTTCTCTAAGCTAGCTAAGCCTATGACATCCCTATTAGAGAAGAATGTCAAATTTGTATGGTCAGACAAATGTCAGGCTAACTTTGAGGAGCTTAAGAGAAGGTTGACAATAGCCCCAGTGTTGACCTTACCTGATTTAAGTAAGAGCTTCTCTATTTATTGTGATGCATCTCGCCTAGGCCTTGGATGTGTGCTTATGCAAGAAGGAAAGGTTGTGGCATACGTATCCAGGCAGTTGAGAAAGCATGAACTGAATTACCCAACACATGATTTGGAATTAGCCACAGTTGTCCATGCTCTAAAAATCTGGAGGCATTATTTGATCGGACATAAGTGTGACATCTATACTGACCACAAGAGTTTAAAATATATTTTTACTCGGTCAGAGTTGAACCTAAGGCAACGTTGTTGGCTGGAATTGATTAAAGATTATGATCTGGAAGTACATTATCATCCTGGAAAGATAAATGTTGTTGCTGATGCACTTAGCAGGAAGAGCTATGCCAACGGACTTCAGTTGATATTTATACCAGTAGAGTTGCGAGCTGAAATTGAACATCTCAATTTGGGTCTTGTCAATAATGTATTGGAATTGGCCATAGAGCCTACATTGGAGCAAGATATACGCAAAGGTCAGTTGGAGGATGAGAAACTAAAGGAGATTACAGAGCATGTAGTGGTTGGAAAGGCACCAGATTCAGGTTGGATGAGAATGGTACTCTATGGTTTAGAAAAAGAATATGTGTACCTGAAGTGAAAGCTATCCGTGATACGATTCTGCGAGAGGCACATGATTCTGCTTATTCTATACACCCTGGAAGCACCAAGATGTACTTAGACCTTAAAGAAAAGTATTGGTGGTATGGTTTGAAAAGAGATGTGGCTGAGTATGTGGCCATATGTGATACTTGTTAAAGGGTGAAAGCTGAACACCAAACACCTGTAGGATTGTTGCAACCAATGAAAATACCAGAGTAGAAATGGGAAGAAGTTGGTATGGACTTCATTACTGGATTACCCCGCACTCAACACGGATATGATTCGATCTGGGTAATAGTGGATCGACTTACTAAGGTAGCCCACTTCTTGCCAGTCAAAACCACTTATAGTGGCGCAAAGCTAGCGGAGTTATATATGGAGATAATAGTGTGCCTATATGGGGTTCCGAAGAAGATCGTGTCTGACCGAGGAACTCAGTTTACATCGCATTTTTGGCATAAGGTACATAGTGCTTTGGGAACAAAGTTAAATTTCAGTTCTGCATATCACCCCCAAACCGATGGACAGACCGAAAGGACCAATCAAATCTTGGAAGATATATTGAGAGCTTGTGCTTTATAGTATGGTACTAGTTGGGATAAGAGTTTGTCATATGCTGAGTTTTCATATAACAACAGTCACCAGAAATGTCTCAAAATGGCGTCATTCGAAGCTTTATACGGACGTAAGTGTAGAACACCTCTATTCTGGAATCAGACAGGTGAAACTCAAGTGTTTGGACCAGATGTCCTACGCAATGCAGAGGAACAAGTGAGAATAATTAGGGATAATTTGAGAGTAGCACAGTCCAGACAGAAAAGTTATGCTGATATCCGAAGAAGAGAGTTGAGTTTCAAAGTAGGTGACTATGTGTATTTGAAAGTGTCACCAATGAGAAATGTGAGAAGATTCAATAAAAAGGGCAAGTTAGCACCGAGATATGTGGGACCTTTCAAGATTCTGGAGAGACGTGGAGAAGTGGCCTATCAATTAGAACTGCCAGAAAGTTTGTCGGGTGTGCATGATATGTTCCATGTTTCTCAGTTGAAAAAATGTTTGCGGGTACCAGAAGAGCAGATTCCCTTGGAAGAGCTTACTGTTAAAGAAGATCTCACATATGAAGAGTATCCGGTAAAGATTCTTGAAACTACAGAAAGAGTTACTAGGAGCCGCACTATAAAGATGTGCAAAGAACAATGGAATCGATATTCAGAAGATGAGGCTACTTGGGAAAGGGAAGAAGATCTGAGAAAATCTTATCCGTAGCTTTTTGAGTAAGCAGCACCCAATCTTGAGGACGAGATTTCTTTTTAAGGGGGTAGAATTGTAACACCCTAAATTTTTCAGAATTACAAAATAGTTAAATATGATTTATTTGTGTAATTGAGTGTGCATTTAAATATAGGGAATAATATTTTTTGTGAAATTAAAATTAATCATAAGGTTAGCAACTTGTTTTTGCACTCATGCTATTGCATTATATTTTGTGTGATGGCTGGTTTTAAGGTTACGAGAGAGTGTTACGTGGGGCATCCATATTAGAAAAAACTATGTGCTAAAAGTTTTTTTGTGAAACATAACGGGGGAGAACTTCCCCACCAAATTTCAATTAACCATCCAGCTGACCGGAGGAAGTAGCAGAATTACAAGCAAGGAGATAGGCACGCCATTCATTGAGACTGTTTACATCATGATCGCACTTTAGTCATTTTCGCCAAGTTATAAAGTCGTCACAGACTCTAGATATGATTACACGGCTATGGGCGGCTTCGCTCTGGAAAATTTCGCCATTCCTGGCGTCCCACAGTCGCTAGAGGATAGCGAGCAAAATGAAAGGCCATAATTTGGTACTTAGGCCTAATGGGATGCCTGCAGTCCAGGTGTCTGTAAGGTCCAAATAGGCTAGAGGGGGGGTAAATAGCCTAATTAAAACTTCTACAAGAATTACTTAACCATGAGTTAGTACGAAAGGTGGCGAAGCAAAAGCACTAGCTCTAACTAATTAAGCAAGCCACCTACACAAGTCTAGTACAAGGCTATTCACTAAACACAACAACAACTACAAGCTAGAAACAAGAAGTAATACGAGAGAAGAGCTTTGATTGATTATACCGCCGTGTAGAGATGAGATGTACCAATCAATCAATCACACAAGAGAAATCCTCGGGAAGAGAATGACACAAGAATTTATCCCGAGGTTCACTTGCTTCCCGGCAAGCTACTCCCCGTTGTGGCGATACACCCACTTGTCGGTTCGCGAGCTAATCGACTATCAAGAGTCGAGCCCTCGGCGGGCGCCGCACAACCGCACACAAGATGGGGATCCTCCAAGCCATGAGCTCCACTAGAGTATCCAATTCACGAACTCCCGCGGGGAAGGATCAAGAACCCCTTACAACACTTGGTGAAGGCTCCAACAATCTCCAATTGCGAGCTCAATCACCTCCGCTGCTCCAAGCCGTCTACCGTGTCGGGAAACACGGAAGAGTAACAAGAAATCCGTAGCAACTCAAAGATCAAGTGCCTCTAGAATGCAACTCTCAAGCAATGCACTTGAATCTCACTCAATCTCACTCAAGATGTGCAACTATGCAAAGAGATGAGTGGAGGGGTTGTTCTCTAGCTCAAAGTATGTCTCTATATCTCAAAATGTGCAAGAGTTACCCTCAAACCCCGGCCAACGTCTATTTATAACGAAGGGGTACGCAACTAGCCGTTACAGACGACGCAACAAAAAACGCGCTGACCGGACGCTCCGGTCAGGGTGACCGGACGCGTCCGGTCACTACACGACAAACGTGAACAGTGCGTGTCAGAACTAACCGTTGCCCTGACCGGACGCGCTCAACCGAGTGACCGGACGCGACAGTGCCAGCGTCCGGTCGCGTTCCAGTAAGCTCCACCTGCGACCGGACGCGTCCGATCGCACGTGACCGGACGCGCCCCGCGTCCGATCGGCGCTACGCTGCGCTCGGCCTCTCTGGACGCTTGACCGGACGCTCCGGTTCCGTGAAGGACCGGACGCGCCGGTCGCGCGCTTTTCTTTTACGCCCAGTTGAACTGACCGGACGCGCTGGTCAGGCCAGACCAGCGTCCGGTCACAAACCCTAGCGCTCGCGCCACGATAAACTGACCGGACGCGTCCGGTCAAACCGTGACCGCGTCCGGTGCAGCGTCCGGTCAACGCAGTGACCTCCTTTCGCCTCCGTTTCTTTTCTGACTTTCGGCGCAGTAGAAAATAGGCGTTTCATTTCTCCAAATAGCGCCGAATCCCGCCTCGCAAGCTCGGCGGGAGGGAGAGAGGAACCCAAACCCCTCTCTACCGCTTGAACTCCACCGCCTTCGCAAATGTGCTAACACCACCAAGTGTACACCACCATGTGCATGTGTGTTAGCATTTCACAATCATTTTCCAAGGTGTTATGTTAGCTCTTTACTAGATCCTAATGCATATGCTCAAGACATTGATCTAGTGGCACTTGATTTCCGAGCTAACCGTGATTGCCCCTCTTGATAGTCGGCTATGTATCCTAAACCCGGTCAATCACTTCTCTACTCATCTTAGACCGGCAAAAGGAACACCCTATGGTTATACCTTTGCCTTGCGCTCTTAGATCCTTCTCTTTCACTTGATCATCATATCCTTCATTTTATGTGCATCTCCACCATGATCATCATTTCATGTCCATGCACCATCTCTTTGTGATCTTGTGGCCACCACTCCTTGCCACATACACCTTCATCACATGTGTTGCTTATGCCTAACTCAAAACACTTAACACATGGCATTAGCAACTTGGTGTCATTGATTACCAAAACCAAACTTGGGCTTTCAATCTCCCCCTTTTTGGTAATTGATGACAACCATCACAAAGATATGAAATGAAATCAATTTTCAATTTCGATAGTATTAGCTCCCCCTACATATGTGCTTCCATGAGTTTGGTTCAATTATGCACATATGTATGGATTTGAATTTTGGGAGAGTTACTACTATCAAATTGATGCTAAGGTATATAGAATGGACCTTTGAAGCGTGATACCAATCGGAGTTGCCTTTATATACCATCCTTAGCATCGAAGTAGCTAGACACCACTTGTAATACATCACTTGTAAAGATCACAAACACTAAAGTACTTCGTGAGATCAACATTAAAAGCAAAGGTGTCTAGATACCACATGTAAAGCTACTCTTAACAACACATCATTCAAGTTCTATATCTAGCATACACCATTCAATCATGAATATCAAAATTAAACTTTGCAATGCAACATTTCATCATGTTAATGCACATACAAATGCAATAAATAATCCATGAGCTTGCTCCCCCTACTTATGTGCTCAAATTTAATTTCTCTCCTCCTCACTATATCTTTTCTCTCCCCCTTACTATATCTTTCTCCCTCTTTGTGACTTTTTCTATCTTTGTGCTTTCTCTCTCCCTTTTTATATCTTTCTTGCTCTTTGCAATATCTTTGTGACTTTTCTCTCCCCCTTTGTCAACAATCACCAAAAAGGTGTCAATTTTAGTGAGAGATAAGTCAATCAATTATGAGGGAGTCCAGATTATGGTTCAATCTAGATTACTTGCCTAGAATATGTAATTCGGTTTGATCCAAGGACAAGCTTTTTCACACCTCATAAAGTATAAGGGTTATCTTGACCATGTTGAATTACACATCATGAGCTTATTTTCTAGATTCAACACTAGGTTTGCAAGCCCACAAACATGTCATATGCTACCACTAGATCAATCAAACATAGAAGCAATAGTGGTACCATATATACATCAAAATCATTTAATTTTCATGAATGAGCCTATTTGTCATGCAAATATGTCTATATGTTCTAAACATGTCCTTAGCAAAGTATGAATGATATGCCAAACAACTTTACCTTGCTATGTTGGAGGAGAGGCATGTCATATAAGAATGTGGGGGTGCACTCATTTCAAATTGGAGAAGTCAAGAATGTTCAATTCATTCTTCAACTTGTAAAATCTCTTTTCATCAAGTGGCTTTGTAAAGATGTCGGCTAGTTGATCTTCGGTGCCAATGCTTTCTTATGAAGTGATGCCTTATGTCAATGTGCTTGGTTCTTGAATGTTGTACCGGATTTTGAGTCATCTTGATAGCACTTTCATTGTCACACAACAATGGCACATTCTTGAAGTTTATTCCAAAGTCATTCAAGGTGGCTTTCATCCAAAGCAATTGTGCACAACAACTACCGGCACTAATGTATTCGGCCTCGGCGGTAGATAGTGCAACACTATTTTGTTTCTTTGATGACCATGAAACAAGAGACCTTCCAAGCAATTGACAAGTGCCACTTGTGCTCATTCTATCAATCTTGCATCCTCCATAGTCAGAGTCCGAATATCCAATCAACTCAAAATTAGACCCCTTTGGAAACCATAATCCAACATCATGAGTGCCCTTGAGATATCTCAATATTCTCTTGGTTGCTTTCAAGTGACTTTCTCTAGGTGAAGCTTGATATCTTGCACACTTGTATACACTAAACATCACATCCGGCCTAGAAGCGGTGACATAGAGCAAACTTCCAATCATAGACCGGTATTGCTTTTGATCTACCATGTTTCCACTATCATCAATACCCAATTGATCATTAGTGCCCATAGGTGTGCTCATTGGCTTAGCATCTTGCAATCCAAACCTCTTGATCATGTCCTTGATGTACTTGCTTTGACTTACAAAAGTGCCATTCTTCATTTGCTTGATTTGAAGTCCAAGAAAGTAACTAAGCTCTCCAATCATAGACATCTCAAACTCACTAGACATCATATTTCCAAACTCTTCACAAAAATCTTGATTTGTTGATCCAAAAATGATATCATCCACATAGATTTGCAACACAAACAAGTCATTTCCAAGCTTCTTGGTGAAGAGAGTGGTGTCAACCTTTCCCATCTTGGACCCTTTAGAGAGAAGAAAATCCCTCAATCTCTCATACCATGCTCTAGGTGCTTGCTTTAAACCATACAATGCCTTCTTTAGCTTGTAAACATGGTCGGGCTTCTTGTCATCTTCAAAACCGAGAGATTGCTCAACATAAACTTCTTCATTGATGTAGCCATTGAGAAATGCACTCTTGACATCCATTTGATAGAGCTTGATGTTGTGTGCACAAGCATATGCTAGTAAGATTCTAATTGCTTCCAATCTTGCAACCGGTGCATATGTCTCTCCATAGTCAAGACCCTCAACTTGAGTGTATCCTTGTGCTACTAATCTTGCTTTGTTCCTTACAACCATGCCATCTTGATCTTGCTTGTTTCTAAAGACCCACTTAGTACCAATCACATTGTAGTTCTTTGGCCTCTCAACAAGTTTCCAAACTTGATTTCTAGCAAAGTTGTTTAGTTCTTCATGCATGGCATTCACCCAATCGGAATACTTCAATGCATCTTCTATCTTCTTTGGTTCTTCTAATGAGACAAATGAGTAATGCTCACAAAAGGATGCTAATCTTGATCTAGTTTGAACACCACTTTGAATTCCACCAATGATTTGATCCAATGGATGATCCCTAGCAATGCTAGTAGGTTGGAGTATTGGGAGTTGATTGCTTCCACTTGTTTGACCTTGAACTTGAGCTTCATCATGAGAACCACTAGAGCTTGCTTGATTTGTATCAATTTGCACACTTTGGTTGATCACATGAATATCATCATCATCAACTTGCATCGGCCTTATATCACCAATGTCCATGTTCTTCATTGCATTTGACAATTGATCTCCTCTCACATCATCAAGGTTTTGAGCTTCATTTTGAGACCCTTGGGTTTCATCAAACTCAACATCATGAACTTCTTCCAAGGTGCCATTTGTGAGATTCCAAACTCTATATGATTTGCTTGTGGTAGAATAACCAAGTAAGAACCCTTCATCACATTTCTTTTCAAACTTGCTCAATCTAGTGCCTTTCTTGAGAATATAGCATTTGCAACCAAACACTCTAAAGTATGCAATGTTGGGCTTTCTTCCATTCAATAGTTCATATGGTGTCTTTCCAAGCTTCCTATGGCAATAGAGACGATTACTACAATAGCAAGCCGTGTTGATAGCTTCACTCCAAAATGAATGACTAACATTGTATTCACTAAGCATTGATCTAGCCATATCAATCAAGGTTCTATTTTTTCTTTCAACTACACCATTTGATTGAGGAGTGTACGTTGGTGAGAATTGATGCCCAATACCAAGATCATCACACAAATCTTCAATTCTTGTGTTCTTGAACTCACTACCATTGTCACTTCTAATCTTCTTGATGGTGATTTCAAACTCATTTTGCACTCTCTTGACAAAAGACTTGAATAGATCATAAACATCACTCTTGTCATAAAGAAAGAGCACCCAAGTGTATCTAGTGTAGTCATCCACAATCACAAAACCATACTTGTTGCCACCAATGCTAGTGTATGTTGTTGGCCCAAACAAGTCCATGTGCAATAGCTCAAATGCTTTTGATGTGCTCATTTCACTTTTACTAGGATGTGAATTTCCAACTTGTTTGCCGGCTTGACAAGCACTACATAGTTTATCCTTCTCAAAGGTGACATCCTTCAATCCTTTAACTAAGTCATGCCTCAAAAGTTTGTTCAATTGTTTCATTCCAACATGACCAAGCCTTCTATGCCATAACCAACCCATACTAGATTTACTAAGCAAGCATGATGTCAATTGTGTCTCACTATCATTGAAGTCAACCAAGTATAAGCTACCATGTCTAAATCCTTTGAATATCAAGTTTGATTCATCAACACTTATGACATCAACATCATCACTACCGAATATGCACTTGAAGCCAAGATCACAAAGTTGTGCCACCGATAAAAGATTGAAATCTAAGCTCTCAACTAGCAACACATTAGATATGCTCATGTCATTTGAGATAGCAATTTTACCAAGCCCCTTGACCTTGCCTTTCTTGTTGTTGCCGAAAGTGATAGCATCAAAACCACCATTTTGACTTCTATCAATAGATTTGAACATACAAGAATCCCCGGTCATATGTTGAGTGCACCCACTATCAAGCACCCAATGCCTTCCTTCGGCTTTGTAATTGACCTACAAGACAAGATCAATTCTTTTTAGGTACCCAAACTTGTTTGGGTCCTCCAAGGTTAGAGACTAAGCTCTTTGGTACCCAAATGGCTTTCTTCTTTGAGCCCATCCATGGTGTACCAATAAACTTAGCATGAACACCATTTGTACCCTTGGTAAGCATATAGAAAGAATTAAACTTGATTGAGGATACATTTGCATTGGATTTCTTGTTCATGCAATGTTGCTCTATGTGACCAACTTGCTTGCAACTTTTGCAATAGCTACCATTGTTCTTCACAAAACGAGTCTTGTGAGGAGCAAAAGCGGCCTTGCCTTTCTTGGGGTTATAGCCCAATCCCTCTTTGTAGAGAGAAGCTCTTTGGCTACCCAAGCACATAAGCAAGCGGTCCTCACCACCATAAGCCTTAGCTAATGTGTGATTGAGCTCTTTTACCTCCTTCTTGAGATTTTCATTCTCAACTATAAGTGTGGAGTCACAAGTGAAACCATCACTACTAGATGAGGATGATGTAGATGAGCTACATGAAGGGTTAGTAGGAGCAACAATAATAGGCTTATGAAAAGTTTCATCAATTATATCACATGATATGCCTATGTTACAAGTTTTAGCTTTCTCAACATTAGTTGGCATGTTTTCACATTTTTCAACTAGAGAGGAATGAGCTTCTTCAAGCTTAGTGTGAGACTTTTGAAGCTTCTTATGGTCTACCTTTAGACTCTCATAAGATGCCCTAAGCTCATCAAGTTCTTGCATAAGGTTTTTCTTTTCCTTAAGCAAGCCCTTGCACTCCTTTCTAGATTCTTTAAAATGTTGAGTGCAATCTTCTAGCATAGTGATTAGTTCATCTTTAGTGAATTCTTCTTCATCACTATCACTATCACTAGCATTATCATGATCACTCTCATCGTCGGATGATACCTTAGCGGCCTTAGCCATGAAGCACGATGGAGTGTCGAAGAGGGAGACCTTCTCTTGGATGGCAATGCTAGCATGTCCCTTCTTCTTGCTCTTGTAGTCATCCTCATCATCACTTGAGGAATCATCACTATCCCATGTAGCAACATGAGAATCATTCTTCTTCTTATAAGAGCTCTTTTTCTTTTCTTGCTTCTTCTTCTCTTTCTTGATAGCATCTTCATCATCACTATCATAAGGACACTTTGCAATGAGATGGTCCTTGCTATGGCATCTAAAGCATCTCATGGTATGCTCACTCTTCTTGGATGAGTTCTTCCTCCTTCTTGCACGATAGCCTTTCTTCTTCATGAATTTGCCAAATTGCTTGACAAAGAGAGCCATCTTCTCATCAATGTCATCACTATCACAAGAGCTTGAGTCTTCATCACTTGATGATTCAATCTTGGATTTACTCTTGGATGTGGTGGCTTTGAATGACACACTCTTCTTCTTTTCATCATCTTTCTTCTCATTTTCCTTCTTCTTCTTCTTGACCAACTCATCCTTCTCATCATCTTCTCTATATGAATCATCGGTCATCACTTCTTGAAATATTTGTTGAGGAGTTGAATCCTTCAATGTAGTCCTCACTAGCACGGTGATCAATGTATCAAATCTCTTGGGTAGACTTCTCAAGAACTTCATAGAGAATTGATTGTCCTTGACCTCCTCACCAAGTGCGTTGAGCTCATTGACAATGACTTGCAACCTATGAAACATCTCCGGTACACTCTCATCATCTTGCATCTTGAAGCTTGAAAATTTTTCTTGCAAGATATATGCTTTAGCGGTCTTTGTACCTTCGGTGCCCTCAAATGTTTCTTCTAGCTTGGCCCAAGCATCATGAGCAATCTCTATGTTCTTTACTTGCTCAAATGTCTTGTCATCTAGTGCCTCATGAAGAGCACTAATGGCAATGTCATTGCATTGGAGCTTCTTCTCCTCTACCGGTGTAGGTGCTTCCGGATTAGCAACCTCAAATTTTGTTTCGGTGACCTTCCACACTTCTCTATTGATTGACTTTAGGTGTGCGGTCATCTTAACCTTCCAATATGCATAATTTGTGCCATCAAAGTGAGGTGCCTTCTTGGTGTTGTTGATGTGCAAGCTTAATTGAGCCATTTCTTTTTCACCGTAGGTTGTTAAGCCTCAAATAAACGGTGCCTCGGCTCTTATACCACTTGTAAGGTCCAAATAGGCTAGAGGGGGGGTGAATAGCCTAATTAAAACTTCTACAAGAATTACTTAACCATGAGTTAGTACGAAAGGTGGCGAAGCAAAAGCACTAGCTCTAACTAATTAAGCAAGCCACCTACACAAGTCTAGTATAAGGCTATTCACTAAACACAACAACAACTACAAGCTAGAAACAAGAAATAATACGAGAGAAGAGCTTTGATTGATTATACCGCCGTGTAGAGATGAGATGTACCAATCAATCAATCACACAAGAGAAATCCTCGGGAAGAGAATGACACAAGAATTTATCCCGAGGTTCACTTACTTCCCGGCAAGCTACTCCCCGTTGTGGTGATACACCCACTTGTCGGTTCGCGAGCTAATCGACTATCAAGAGTCGAGCCCTCGGCGGGCGCCACACAACCGCACACAAGATGGGGATCCTCCAAGCCACGAGCTCCACTAGAGTATCCAATTCACGAACTCCCACGGGGAAGGATCAAGAACCCCTTACAACACTTGGTGAAGGCTCCAACAATCTCCAATTGCGAGCTCAATCACCTCCGCTGCTCCAAGCCGTCTACCGTGTCGGGAAACACGGAAGAGTAACAAGAAATCCGCAGCAACTCAAAGATCAAGTGCCTCTAGAATGCAACTCTCAAGCAATGCACTTGAATCTCACTCAATCTCACTCAAGATGTGCAACTATGCAAAGAGATGAGTGGAGGGGTTGTTCTCTAGCTCAAAGTATGTCTCTATATCTCAAAATGTGCAAGAGTTACCCTCAAACCCCGGCCAACGTCTATTTATAACGAAGGGGTACGCAGATAGCCGTTACAGACGACGCAACAAAAAACGCGCTGACCGGACGCTCCGGTCAGGGTGACCGGACGCGTCCGGTCAGGGTGACCGGACGCGTCCGGTCACTACACGACAAACGTGAACAGTGCGTGTCAGAACTAACTGTTGCCCTGACCGGACGCGCTCAACCGAGTGACCGGACGCGACAGTGCCAGCGTCCGGTCGCGTTCCAGTAAGCTCCACCTGCGACCGGACGCGCCCCACGTCCGATCGGCGCTACGCTGCGCTCGGCCTCTCTGGACGCTTGACCGGACGCTCCGGTTCCGTGAAGGACCGGACACGCCGGTCGCGCGCTTTTCTTTTACGCCCAGTTGAACTGACCGGACGCGCTGGTCAGGCCAGACCAGCGTCCGGTCACAAACCCTAGCGCTCGCGCCACGATAAACTGACCGGACGCGTCCGGTCAAACCGTGACCGCGTCCGGTGCAGCGTCCGGTCAACGCAGTGACCTCCTTTCGCCTCCGTTTCTTTTCTGACTTTCGGCGCAGTAGAAAATAGGCGTTTCATTTCTCCAAAAAGCGCCGAATCCCGCCTCGCAAGCTCGGCGGGAGGGAGAGAGGAACCCAAACCCCTCTCTACCGCTTGAACTCCACCGCCTTCGCAAATGTGCTAACACCACCAAGTGTACACCACCATGTGCATGTGTGTTAGCATTTCACAATCATTTTCCAAGGCGTTATGTTAGCTCTTTACTAGATCCTAATGCATATGCTCAAGACATTGATCTAGTGGCACTTGATTTCCGAGCTAACCGTGATTGCCCCTCTTGATAGTCGGCTATGTATCCTAAACCCGGTCAATCACTTCTCTACTCATCTTAGACCGGCAAAAGGAACACCCTATGGTTATACCTTTGTCTTGCGCTCTTAGATCCTTCTCTTTCACTTGATCATCATATCCTTCATTTTATGTGCATCTCCACCATGATCATCATTTCATGTCCATGCACCATCTCTTTGTGATCTTGTGGCCACCACTCCTTACCACATACACCTTCATCACATGTGTTGCTTATGCCTAACTCAAAACACTTAACACATGGCATTAGCAACTTGGTGTCATTGATTACCAAAACCAAACTTGGGCTTTCAGTGTCTTCATTCGAGAGGGAACTGACATTGGAAAGACCGAGTCTCCTCTAAACCTCAGAGCTGACGGGGCAACAGAAGAATGTGTGATGCCTGTCCTCTAGCGCGTTGGCGCACCGCTAGCAATCTCCATCTTCAAGAACATGTTTAGCGTGGAGGTTGGCCCTTGTGCTGAGTCTGTCTTCGAAGAACAACCAAGCCAACACCTTGACTTTGTTGGGCACACAGGTCCCCCAAATGCGCCACCCATGGGGGCCAGGGATGTCCTGCACATGGTCAAGAGCCTTATAGGCGTCTCTGGCAGAATATGGTTTGCCCGTCAATTTCATTAGCCTCATGTAACACCCTAAATTTTTCAGAATTACAAAATAGTTAAATATGATTTATTTGTGTAATTGAGTGTGCATTTAAATATAGGGAATAATAAATTTTGTGAAATTAAAATTAATCATAAGGTTAGCAACTTGTTTTTGCACTCCTGTTGTTGCTTTATATTGTGTGTGATGACTGGTTTTATTCAAATGCCAAAAGGATTTAAAAATCTCTTGAAATTGGATTTGGAAAATCAATTTGGGAAATTAATAAGGGATTCCTATTCATTTTCCCCCTCTCCCTCACTTTCGGCCCGATGGCCGTATTTCCTTGGCCCGCTCACGTTTTTTCCCTCTCCTCTCCGCGCTCTTCCTAGGCCGGCCCGCGTCGGAGGCCACAACTGCCGTTGCTGCGCCCCGCTCTCTCCCGGTTCTTCCCTCTGCGACTGACCACCTGGGCCCGCTTGTCGGCACCTCCTCCAACCTCCCGCTGGACTCGGACGCGCGCGGCCGGGGCGAAACCGCCGCTGCCTCACGTTCGCTCCTCCCATCGTGCGAGTGTCTCCCCGCGCCTGGTCCTTTTAAATGGAAGCCGCACCCGACGTCGCTCCCTCTGCTGCCCTCTTTGCTCCAATCCCGCTCGCGAGCGTCGCAACCGCAGCACCGCAAAATCACCGGAGTCGCCGTCCGCTCCTCCGCTTCGCCATCGTCTTTGAGCCACCCCCGTCCCAGTTCTACCGCTCGGTGAGCTTCCCCATGGTCCCCTCTGCCTCCCCATGCTGTCACTTTCTGGTTTGGTGGCTTCTAGGACCGTTTTACGCGAGCTCCGGTGAGCTCCTCCGTGGCCGGGCATGGCGCGTGCCCTCGGGTCTTTCTCCGGCTGCGCTAAAGACCTAAGCATGATCGCTTTGTTCCCCTCTCTCTCTCGGTGCCTTCAATTTGGTGAGTCATGGTCTCTAGGGCCAGTTTCGCGAGCTCCGGCGAGCTCTCCCCACGGCCATCCATGGCGAGCCCATGCGAGGCCTTCACCGCCTGTGTAGATGCGCTCTATCGAGGTCGCCTCTCTCTCCTCTTTCTTCCTATGCCCGCGGAGTTGAAAATAGTGCACTGTAGCGCTCGATTGAGCAACACCGGCGAGCTCTTGTCGCCATCCATGAAGGAGCCGCCGTCTTCCCTCCCAACTCTGGCCAGTCGCCGACCAATCTCTCCCTTCTTACCTCTTTTCATTTAATCGTGGCCGTCCAAATCAAATCCAAAGGCCACGAACAATCCATACCCCTTCGCGGGTTCTTTTTCTAAAAGAGCCCCTCGGTTTCTGGCATATCTAACCCGTCGTCCTTGGCGTATTCCCGAAATACGCATTCCCATTTTAAAGACGTAGTTTCTTCGGTTTAAATGAAAAATACGTTTCCAGATTAATTACAGATTTGCCACTGTAGTAAAACACTTATAAAATCATCGTTTTAGCTCCGATTTGACCCGTTCAACATGCGTTAGTTTCGTAATTTCATGATCTACGCAATAGTGCTACTGTTAGACCTATTAGGAGCTTTTAAATTTCTCGATTAAGTCTAGTTTAATAGCTACCTTTTGGAACCGTAAATAGCTCGTAACTTGTGCGTTGTAACTCCGTTTTTCGTGCAATTCGCGTCGTTGTGATCGTAGCGAGACGTAGATGATTTTGGTAAACATTTTATACAATTTTATTTATTGTTGGTGTACAGTTCTAATTGTAGTCATGTTTTGCTGGTATGTCTGCTCTGGAATGCGTGTTGTACTTTGTGTCGTTCTAGTTCAGACGGTGAGGAGTACTTTGGGAATCCGGTCACATACGAGGAGCAGCAGGACCAACAGCAATTCGTGAACTAAGGCAAGTATAGCATGGGCCTACCTTGTTGTCCTATTCATTATATAATATACTCATTATGCATGTGTCTAATATTGATCAACTATAAGGACATCCTAGTCTTTGATGACTTGTACCTTGATCCCTATGGGTTTTATTTGTATATGGGTAGAATGCTAGTGCTCTAACTAAATATGATCTACACTATGACTGATGGAACCAATGGATAAACATGATGGTAACAGTGGAACCATCGGGTAAAGGTGCAGATGATGTTGATCATGTTGCCCTAAACCCTCCGTAAGGACTTATTTGTAGGGCAAAAGCTAGGACATACAGTGCAACCGTGAGAGTTATATGGCTCTGACTTTAGCTCAGTAATATGATCTTTTCTAGCTTGTTAGAGGTTACCCGAAAGGGCGCAAGAGGGGCTTGCCACTTTGGGTATAGAACTGCCTCTGTTCTTATGTGTATAGCCTGCGGGAATTATGCCATCGAAAGGGGTTCTCTATATCTGCCTGCCAAGGAAACCTCACGGCCCTAACTTGTTAGAAGAGGCCTATGGAAGGCTTCATAGTGTACCATACCTACTCAACTTGGGAGTGTTTGGGGGTCGACGGGCCCTAGGCATATGGGCAACACGACTCACGGGTAAAGGTGCACAACCTCTGCAGAGTGTTAAAACTGTTATAACAGTCGTGCTCACGGTCACAAGCGGCCCGGAAAACTCACATAATAAATGGTTACTTGACATATGGATGACTTATGACGATGATGATGAGATTATACTGATGCTCAATTACTCTCCTTAATTCTAATAGGTGATCATGTAGGTTAAACATGAGCTTAAGCATAACTTAATAATAATTAATAAGGAAATGTTGATCTATTAAAAGTGCTAACTGCAGTTAACCGTGTCTATCCTTTTTGAGCCTCATGAATCCTCATACTATACTTGCGGAGTACGAGTGTACTCACACTTGTTATTATTTTATTTTTGGATAAAAATCCCGGATGGGTAACAGATGACAGTTTCTACGAGGATTTTCCTGAAGAATTCTAGGTTTGGGTCAACCAGTCGCCCTTCCCTGTGGAGCAGATACTTCGTTCGAGAGTGTTATTTACTTTTCCGCTTGTTATGTTAAGAACTACAATGTAATATCTTGATGTATATATATAGTGATGATACTTCTGTTAATTTGTCGGCTTGTGTGTGCGACTATTCCTGGGACACACATAAGATTTATGCACTTTATATTGTCCTTTAATTGGAGTGTGACACCTCACGTCTGGACTACCATCAAGTTGGAATTCCTGGAAGCAAGAGAGTAGGCTGTCTAGCTGAGCGCTAGCAGCAGTTGGCGCTAAAAGTTATTACCACGGGAGGAGTTGGCTTAAAGCTAATAATTGGCTCTAACTATTGCTGACAGTGGGTCACTTTTTCCCTCCCCACTGTTCATCTCCCCAGCTGTCTAGATTCCTGCCTAGGCCCCTCCTCTTCATCGCGGGCGAGTGGTGAGGAAGAAAGTGCGTCACACAATCGCTGGACGAATGACATCGCCAGAAGAATCAATGGCTACATCAATCGCCAGAAGAAGTTCGTGCTGGGTCTGAAGGTGATGTCGACTTGTCGAGGCAGTGGGCTAGTGGCCTAGTATGATTCCTGCAACTTTGTTCATCAAAAGACGAGGGGATAAGGGCCTTCACAGTGGAGGGATCCAAGCCGGCCGGTTCTGTCGATCTTGGACTCGACTTCATACATTGCGCTACCAGTACCATGTAAATTAAACCCGATTCCATGTACCGGTCCTTGGAATTGAAAAATCTCTTCTTCCTTTATACCATCATAATACTCAAGATTGCAGTTCATGACCTAAAATCCTTTTTTTAACAAAAAAAAATACATAAGGATAACATACACAAAGAGTTCTAACTTAACCTGAGAATAAAAATCTATATAATTTAATAAAATTAACTTTTTTAAAAAAATAGACTCACGATGTTAATATAGGGCAACTACAGGAGCTATCATAATTTAAACTAATTTTATAACTATAAATATATATATTAAAGATTCTCTGGGCAATATAAAAAAAATTATAGATATAGAATAAAAACATATAAATCAATAATTGATAAGTTTATGATAGCTAGATACACACACGATAGAGTATCTAATATGTCTATTGTGTTAGAAAATGAATAAAGAGAAAACATGCAATTTAATAGAGGTAACTTTTATTAGTCAAAGATATTAAATAGTACTCCATCCATCCACAAAAGAATGTAATTCTTTTTTTTCAGGAGAGTCAAACCGTTTAAATTTTATCTGAAGTTATATATAATTACTAACATTCATGATATAAAATAAATACCATTAGATTAATAATGTAATATATTTCCATAGTAAACTTTATTTAAGACACAAATGTTAATACTATTCTTTATAAACTTAGTCAAATTTAAAATAGTTTTGATAGGCACAATCCCCATAATTGCATTCTTTTGTGAACGAGGGAGTAATTAATACTTATGTCTTCTAATATTCTGGTCCGTGCGAGAGCACGGATTGATGAACTAGTTACTCCCTCCGTTTTTTATTAGATGTCGTATAAGTTTTGTCCTAAGTCAAATCTTTTTACTATTAATTTCAAAAAGAATTATATAGATTCATATAGTAAAATTTATGTTTTAGATTCACTATAAGACATACTTTCATAATATATTATTAATATGTTGTGAAATTACAAGGATTTTCTAAAATGGTTGGTCCAAGATAATAATATTTGACTTAGTATAAAGTTAATGTGACATGTAAAAAAACAAACGGAGTATTTAAGAAAGGCTCTTTTTGAATCCACAAGTGCTAATAGTTAGCTAATAGTTAATATCTACCAACTATTAGTTAGCTAATTATTAGCAGGGGCGTTTCGATTCACCGCTAATAGGTGGTTGGGGGTAGCCCGTTCGAAATGCATACGAAGTGTTAGCACCTATTAACAGTGGCCCCTCTATCGGCTAAGGCTAGTGTTAGTAAAAAGTTTCATAAGAGCTTCATTTGTATTTAATAGCCTACCATATAAGTATCTTTTATGAAATGATAGTGTTTATACGAAGAGAGAGAATAAGTGAGTTTCATAGGAATGAAACTCTCTTAGTACGATTACCAACCTTATGAGTCACATAATTAAATGTCTATGAAGCTATAGAACGAAACTATCAAGAGTAGAGAGTTCCATCCATGTTTCATTTTATTCTACATGATGTTACTGTCATTAAAAACAAGACCATGAAATTCTCCACTGAGAATGGCCTAATAAACTATTTCTTTTGCTAGCACAGTTAGCAGGTCCATTAGTGGTCCCGTTTGAGGCATCATTTGGGCCTTGTTTAGTTCCCGAAATTTTTTGTCTTCTACAGTAAAAGGTCATGTTTGACATATGTATGGAGTACTAAATCTAGACGAAAAAAACTAATTACATAGTTCTCGGAGAAATCGCGAGACGAATCTTTTAAGCCTAATTAGTCCATGAAAAGTCTTAAGTGCTACAGTAACCCACATGTGCTAATGATAGATTAATCAGTATCATTAGATTCTTCTCGTAGTTTCCTGACGGGTTTTGTAATTTGTTTTTTATTAGTATCCGAAAACTCCTTCCAACGTCCGTCTGACACATTCGATATGACATCAAAAAATTTTCTCCCCCACTAAATAATGCCTTGATGCAGCTCTCGCAAGCTCGGGCTCCAACTCTCAGTGCACTATTGCGCACTGTGTGTCACTGTAGATCACTGTGCCGATTGAGAAAAGGGTTTCGGCTTCGATAGATGAGCCAGGGGAGCTGCAGTCCGGAGGCTCCTCCTACATCTGCTACAGTATGCTACCGTTGACGGCCCCAAGTCCATGATAACATTGTCGTATGACGTCCAAGTCACACTATGCATAGCACACAAAACATCGCCACCATACCCCTGCTAGGCAGCTAGCCTGCCCCCGCGAGACCAACTATCAGGCGGGCGCCGCCCGGCCGACGGAAGGAGGGAGGAGGGAAGCAGGGAGCCGCCATCAACCATGACTGAGCTGGCGGCTGGCGCCGTGAGCTCACTGCTGGCCGTCGTCCGCAACGAGGCGCTGCTGCTTGGCGGCGTCCGGGACGACGTGCAGTTCATCAAGGAGGAGATGGAGAGCATGAAGAGTTTCCTGGCGCACCTAGCCCGGAGCACGCCCCCCGGTAGGGAGCACGACGAGCAGGTGCAAACCTGGATGAACCAGGTGCGGCTGCTTGCTCAGGACTGCCACAACTGCATCGACCTCTACCTGTACAGTGGGAACCCCGACATCCACCGTGCCAAGGGCAGATTCCGGCGCTACCTCTGGTGGGTTTACTGGTTCCTGCGCAAGCTGCTCGCGCAGCACCGTGCGGCGGTCCAGCTACGCCAGCTCAAGGACCGGGCGCGTGATGTCGGCGAGCGACGCTTGAGGTACGGCGTGGAGGTCCCAGTGAAGTCAGGGTCGGGGCAATCGCCTCCGATAGCTGGGCTAGCGGTGACGGCAACGTCATCGGCGGGGACTGCTCTGCCCGGTGGCTATGCTGCTGCTGCCGGAGTCGACAACGAAGAAGAAGAAGAAGACCAACTCGTGGGGGCAACGGCGACCGGCAGTCATTCTGGTCGAAGAGCCTTCGTTGAGCCTCGCACTCTGGACGACTACGTCATGGCAAAGCTATGGGAGTGGGGGAAAGGAGTTCCACCAAACGCCGGCAAAAGTTTGTCCATGGTCACTGTGGCACCGTCTACATATCAGGACCTCCTCGCCCTTGTACAAGAAATTTGGGTCTCGAAGGGCTACTTCTACCAACGCATGGTCTTGGTAGATATCCCGGCCGTGCACCGCGATTTTATGCCGCTACGAGCCAAGGAAATTCTCTTCTACATTCTGCGCGAGCTCAAGCATGCCAAACCCCAACACCAGAAGCAAGGCCCAGATCTTGACCCTTGGGAAGTTTACAAAAGAAAGTTGCAAATTTACAGTGAGAAAAAGAACGATCTTGCTCTTCTTAAAATCAAGGAGAATATCAAAGAGATGAAGGTTCATGAAAAGCTTGACAAAATCAAAAGGGATATTCAGGGTCGAATAGGGAAGGACGACGGACTACCCAAGGGTGACAAGCTGCAGGGTGAGCTTGACCAGCTAGACCTAGACGCACTCCTTCAGCTGCTGCTCCAGGAAGCTATTGCTGCGTCTCAACAAGACCAAGGGAAGAAGAACAGAGACATGCATATATTATCGGCGCTGATCGCCAAGAAGCTCAAGGAGCATATGGAAGCAAAGGAAAAGGACAAGGTGCTTGAAGAGGAAGAAGTGACCAAACGTATGGAGTTGGAAGGAGGAGAAGCCGCAGGCAAGAATACAGAGGATATGGTGGAGGGGAAAGGAGAAGTAACCAAAGGTACGGAGGAGGAGGCGACGGAGGAGGGAGGAGAAATAGCCGAGCATACGGTGGAGGGGGAAGGAGGAGGTGAAGAAATCAAAAGTCAGCATACGACATGGATTCACCTCGATGAGGCACAATATGCACACATCCTGCAAAATCAGTTCCCCAAGAGCAGCAGGCCCCTGCAGGCTCAAGACAGATCGTTTGTGGGCAAGCAAGCAACAAAGACCACAACGGCTATATTGGGCGAGGATAAAATCAAACAAATGATTCAGGACGCAAAGAAAGACATCTTACGGGAGCTACAGGAAGCTAAATATGACAAGAGTGAAGGGATAGGTGGTGAATCTGGTGTTCCCAATCAAAATCCAGAAACTGTTTCTAAAAAAATCAGTCAGATGATGGACAAAATGAAGCAGGATTTCAGAGAGCAGCTCAAGATCAAAGGGCTAGTGGACGAGATAAAAAACAACTTGAATTATCGCTCCGGCTCGAATAAATATGAATGTCCCCTGTTCATCCTCAAAGTTGACAAGCTGATGGATGTTTCCACATTGGAGGATACCAGAAATGCTCTGAGCCTCTTAAACTGCAGCGCCGGTATAATGATCGTATCCACTACGAAGGAGGACATCCAGATGGGTAAAGAATATTGCTATCCACCTCGGGAACCTATAGACTATTCTCTTGCTGGCCTCTACCATGATACAGTTCTCAAGCTTATTAGTAGTAGCCAGCAGCAGCAGCAGAATAATGCAGACAACTGCTACCACCCCAAAATTTTACATGATATATTGGATAAGTGTGAGCCACATGAATTCTGCATGAAGATCTTCACTCAAGCTTTGTATGCTAACCCCAAGAGGAGCAATGAGGAGTTACTGAAGCTGCACAGCATCGTGCAGGATTTGCCAACATCATTCAACAGCATCGCCAAGGTGATGTTCAAGTTCTCTTACAATGATCTGCCCAAAGAATACAAGTCATGCTTGCTGTACCTATCTATCTTCCCTCCGGAACACAAGATCAGGCGGTCAACCTTGATTGGACGGTGGGTTGTAGAAGGGCTAACTTCCAAGGAAGATTGGCACAGTTCCGTGCGTCAGGCCAACCGATGTTTTGACGCACTTGTTGAGCGGTGCCTTGTTTATCCAGCTGATATTGGTACCACAGGAAATGTAAAGAGCTGTGTCGTAGGTGAACCGGTTCATGGAATCATTACCACCATCGCCAGAAAACAACACATCCTGGAGACACGTTTGTCACATCACTTGGCTCGCTACTTCTCCGTCTTCAACGATCTCCAGCTTCGCAGCTCTGACGGGATTGATAAATTCTTCCAGAGGCTCTCTAGATCATCTCGAGTGTCCATGCTCAAGGTGCTAGATCTAGAAGGCTGTGAGTGCTTTACTGGTGGGAAGAACCATCGGTACCTCAAGGACATCTGCAGAAAGATGTTACTGCTGAAATATCTGAGCCTAAGGAGAACAGATATTACCCAGCTACCTAGGGAAATCAACAACCTTCGTGAGCTAGAGGTATTGGACATCCGACAAACTAAGGTGCCTCCACAGGCAACAGCAAGTATCCTGCTCCTGAAGCTGAAGCGTCTGCTTGCTAGTCACGTTGGTCTGAATTATCCAAGCATCCCTCACAAGATCTACAAAATGGTAAACATGGAGGTACTGTCTAATGTCAAGGCCCAGCACAGTCATGATTTACAAGATATTGGAAAGCTATGGCAGCTGAGGAAGCTAGGTGTGGTTATCGATGATAAGGATAGTCACCTCAAGAAGTTGCTTCAGACGATCAGTGACCTACATGAGTGCCTCCGTTCTCTGTCAATCACTACTATTCCCGTAGCCACACCCACACCACGCGAGGCATTGGGTACGATCAGTGACCTACATGAGTGCCTCCGTTCTCTGTCAACCAATACTATTCCCGTAGCTACACCCACACCATGCGAGGCATTGGGTACTACTCCTAATCCTGCTAGTGCAGATGAGTTACCTGCAGATGGCAATGGCAATGACATTGGCTCTCTCTTAAAAAACCATCCCAAGATTCTTCAGAGTTTAACCATCAGGGAAACCACGACCACGCACAAGGGGAGTCTTCTTTCATTGTTCATAAAAGGTAATAAAAACATACTGGCCAAGGTAACTCTAAGTGGCACCCAGCTGAGCCAAGATGATCTGAAAGCCCTTGCAAAGCTCCCCATGTTACGGTGTGTCAGGCTCCAACACATTGCATGCACCGAGAACATGCTCACCTTCAAGAAGGAAGAATTCATATGTCTTAAGTACCTTCTCGTTGAGGGTTCGGATTCGGACTTGACTAATATCACTTTTGAGAAAGGATCAGCCCGTGAGCTTGAGAAGATGGTTCTGTCTTTCACCAGCACAAGTTCTATCTCTGGAGTTCGCTGTCTTCCAAAGTTGCAAGAGCTTGAGTTGAACAACAGCTTCTGTGGCAGGTTGCTACCCTCGTTTTACAATGCCACACACATAGCCAAGCTGACTCTCCGTGATACAGAGCTGGAGCAAGACGCTCTACAGATCCTCGCCAAGAAACGAAATATACGCAGTCTGGTGCTCTTGGAAAGGTCTTTCAGTGGAGAACAGGACAGGACTATTATTTTTAAAAAAGATGAGTTCTTATGGCTAAACCTTCTTGAAGTTAACTGCTCATCCATCAGCAAGATCGTCTTCAAAAGCAGATCTGCTCCTAGGCTCGAGAAGATTGTCTGGTCCTCTTCCACATCTCTCTCTGGCATCGGCAAACTTCACAGATTGAAGGAACTCGAGTTCAAGGGTGCCCAAGCAGTCCCTGATGTGGTGATAGAGGCCATTGGCAAACATCAAAACAAGCCTAGTCTTAAACTTAATGGACAAGAAACTCAAGGCTAAGCAAAAGGAGATGAACACGAGGATGACGGACGAAGATGCTGCAACATTCTCTTTCTGCTGGAAGTATGTAACAGGTTTCACTCCGGAAGGGCCTCTGGCCTTCGATCCCAAAGGTGTGGTTTGCACATGTGCTGTTGTGGTGGACTGCCATCTGTTCTTCTGCACAGGAACAGGTGTTTATGTCCTGGCCGCATTACAATTTACAACTGAGTATGTCTGTTTACTTGTTCTGCACGATTGGTTATATTTATGCTTGGATTTGAATTTGTGTGGCTTTCCTCTGTATCGAACATCATATGTTTCATGTAATAAGCGTGATGTTTTGTGGATACATTTGACTTGTTATATTATATATCAATGTAATGTAAAGTGTGATATATATATTAGTATGCTTTGGTTGCCTTCTGCAACTTGTTAAAGATGAACTGGTTTGTGTCATGATATATTAAAGATGAACTGGTTTGTGTCATGATATAGTTACCTGTAATGTAGGCATCAGTTGATTCAAACCAGCTGAGTAGCTGTTGCATTGCACTAATGCGCCTAAGTACTTGAAGCAGAGCTTTATTATGCAGATTAAGCCGACACGTGTGGTCCACAATCTTTTGATGATTGCCGGGCAATCATTAGCCCGCTAGGTAAAATTGAAACTATTTTCAGCCGTAGGCTGGCAGTGGCGGACATTTGGCCAAGACCAGCTAAATTTTAGCGGTCAAAAACCGAAAGTGTAAAGGGTTGAAAATTGTAATTTTAGAATGTAACTGGAACCAAAACTCTACAAAAATTGAAATTGGGAAACAAGATGCAAACCAGGCTGCAGCTGCTCTGTTCCTCAGTTCCTGTCTTCCTGTTCGGCTGTTCCAAACTTCATGTTCGCGGTTCGCCTGCTCCTGCAGTCTACAGCCGAGCGGGGCCAGGGCGGCCACCGCTGGGGGCTGGGGCGCTGCCGCGCTGGCCAGCGGGGGGCCGGCGACCGACCGAGCCACCGAGGCCGCGCAGGCCGGAGCTGAGGAGGGCGGAGGTGGAGCGCAGAACGGAGAGAGTGAGCCAGCGAGGGGCGGAGCGCAGAGCGGAGACCGGAGGGAGGTAGAGAGCGACGCCCCTGGCGGCGGGGCGGGCCTCCGGAGGACGAGACGCAAGCGAGGCGGCGTGAGGGTCGGGCGAACGCGCTGCTCTGTTCCCAGCTGGGCAGACTCCTTGTTGGGCTGATGGGCCAAATAATGGAAAAGTTTGCTCCCTGGTTATTTGGGTCACGACTAGGGTCGTGGTCCTAGTTGCCCTAGTGTTGACCTGCTGGGTCCACCTATGTTGGCGTGCACTTAGACTTGGTAGCTCACATAGTTTCTTCCGATGAAAATTAGCCATCATGATGACACATCGTCTCCTAAATTGCATGCACGAGAATTGTGGAGGGTCCCATGGTGGTATTTTATTAAATTATTATGATTGTCATGATCATGATTCAAACTCCAGATCTCTAGCCATTGATGTCATATTGAGTTACATTTAACCCAAAAGCTTATGATCATAGAAATGGTTGCCAATCCACTTTATATTTCATTAGACACAAAATCTATCCTTTACTGCTAAATACAACTCAACTCCCATAGTAACCAAACTTATACAAATATTTGACACACATTCTAACAAATCCCACCTTGACGAATATTCTGACCTTGAAGCCATCAAGTGTGAACCTCTGTATTCACTAGATTTTAGTTGTTGCCTTTGTCGCTCAACAAGAGCTGCCCGAAGAAACATTATTATCCCCGCAATTCTTAACTCTATGACTCCATATGTAAGTTATTTTTCATAATGGCATAGGTGGGTAATTTTATATGTAAATTTGGAGTGTTATTTCGAATTATTGCTTTATAGTAGCATATGTGGATAATTAAATATAAATTTATGAGGTTACTTTATGTAGTTTTTAAAATGGCAGAAGTGAGTAACCTTTTAAAAACAAAATATATCCTATGACTATTAATGGTGGTTGAAAGGATCAAGATGCCCAAGAGGGGGGTGAATTGAGCTTTTCTAAAATTTATTGCAAGAATTAAAACCTTCTAAGCCACAATTCACCCCTAGTGCCAACAAGTGTTCCTAGTGATTCTACCGACAAAAGTTTTGTACCCTAAGTTCCAATCCTAGTCTAGCATGGCAATTCTAGGAATGTAAACCAAGCAACAAAAGCAATGCGAGAAAATAAATTGCTTGAATGTAAAGGGTTAGTAACACGGCGATGTTTTCCCGAGGTATCGGAGAGTTGCCACTCCTCACTAATCCTCGTTGGAGCACTCGCACAAGGGTGTAGCTCCCCCTTGATCCGCGTAAGGATCAAGTGCTCTCTACGGGCTGATTCTTTGACACTCCGTCGTGGTGAATCGCCCACAACCGCTCACAAGATGAGTTAGGTCATCCACAAGCTCCGCTGGATGATCACCAAACTCCCAATCACCACCAAACCGTCTAGGTGATGGTGATCACCAAGAGTAACAAGCAAGAACTCTCACTTGACCATAACAAGCCTAATGAGAAGGTGGATGCACACTTGCTACTCCCTAGTCACTAATGAGGGATCTCAAACTTGGATTCTCAAATCTCAACCCTCACTAGAGCTCTTGCACTTCCTTGCAATTGAAAGGTGTTTCTCAGCTGAACAAATGAGCAAGAGAGCTCAAATAGAGGTGTAGGAGATGTATTTATACTCCCCACAGTCAATTCCAACCGTTATGTGCCAACTCAGCATTTTACGTACTGACCGGACGCGCCGGTCGACGTGACCGGACGCGTCCGGTCGATGGCAACGGTCGAATTGAAAACCGAATACGCTGAGTGATCGGACGCACAATGAGTCCGATCAGGACTGACCGGACGCGTCCGGTCATGCAAGAACCTTACTGTACTTTGACCGGACGCGTGGTCGCGTCCGATCGGTGATGACCAGACGCGTCCGGTCAGCGAAGTACCTCTCTGGAACTGGACCGGACGCACTGTAGACGCGTCCGATCGATTTCCCAGTCGCGTCCGATCAGATCACTTACCCTCTCTGACTCTGGTTAACCCGATCACCGCGTCCGATCCAAGGGAGGACCGTGTCCGGTCGACCGAGTTGAAACAACGGTGACTGCCAGCACTGACCGGACGCGTCCGGTCAAGGATAAATGGTTCAAACAACTTCGAATCGCGATGCAACTTGAACCGAGTTTCTTCCAACTGAACTTTGGGCTTCACCTAAGCTACCTAGTGCTGAGTTTGATAAGTGTGCACCACACCTAAACAAAAGACTCACCTAGGTCAAGCTACTCGCTCATGCCCCCCTTTATAGTACAGCCAAAGGAGAAAAGCGAAGATCCTAACGACTATTCTGAACGTAACTCAACTCCTCGACGTCCGGAACTAACCGTCCTTAATCTTGACGTTAATCCTTTGAAAACCGAAACGATTTCCATCAAGGGGCATGAAAACCATAGTGCCCAAAACAATCACCATTCCCATGACATAACTTACCAAAGTTTCTGCAAAACACACGTTAGTCATGGTAATGTTATGTTGTCATCAATTGCCGAAACCAACTCTCGGGGCCTAGATGCTTTCAATCTCCCCCTTTTTGGTGATTGATGACAACACCTTGATTAAGCAGATTTAAGAGTTGAGGTTTTTAAACATGCTTGGTTCACATAAGCAAAAGGCAATAAGAACAAGGGGTTAGGGATTGCTTTTGTGCTCCAAGCCAACAGGGTGTACTCATAAGATGAAACAAGAAGAGTTAGTACACAAAAACATAGCTCATATGAAATCGGAGTAAGGCATGGAAGCAAAACCTTATGAGCTAGAACCAATCAAGTGACATGATATAATAGAGACAAGATAAGCAACATATAACTCAAGTACCTCATAAGCACACATGTCACAAAAAGCAAGAGCGGGATTATAAACATGAGAATATAAACATGATGCATGAATGTAGCACACAAAGAAAACAAAACTATCTCTCAAAACTCCCCCTGAATCTACTCTCTCTCCCCCTTTGGCATCAAGAGCCAAAAAGCTAAGGGTCTGAAGGAGGAACAGAAGCAGTCGAGTCGGGTGCCAAGGAGCGTGGAGTGATCAAGAACTGAGAAGTGTCCTCCTCTGACTCTGAGCTGTCATGCTAACCCTTTGTAGATAGACGTGGAAGTGAAGCGGTCTGGGTCTGTAAGTCAGGAGCAGGAGCTGATGAAGTAGTAGCTATGAGAGCCACAGTCTCTGTCACCTGAGCCTGAAGAGTACCAAGCGTGGAAGGATCAGTCAAGGCAACCGATGAAGAAACTGTCTCCGTAGTCCCGGTCCCTGTCACTAGAGGAGCCACTGTCTCTGAAGTTGATATCTCTGAAGTAGTCAGAACTATGGTATGGGAGGGTGTCGGCTGACCGGTCAACTCACTGTAGGACGCACTCAAGTCAGTAGAGAATGGAGTGCCAGTCAGAAGGTGAGACCTGAGCTGAACCGGTGGAGTGAATCCCGTCTGAATAGGAGTGTAGCCTAGGGACTGAAACGTCTGAGGCACCTGCTGCTGAAGTGAGGTAAACTGAAAGCTCGGCTATCCCTGACTCTGAAGTCCACTGGACTATAAAGCTAGAGTAAGGACTGACGGAGGTGGAGGGACCCCAACAGTAACAAGGTGTCATAGGAGCTCAAGGTACTGCTGCTGGGTAGCTTCCTGCTGCCTCTGTATCTCTAGCTGGTGCCTCTGAAACTCATCCTGACGAGCCTGAATCTGTGCAAATGCAGTGGCGTTGTCATGAGCCTGTCTCTGTAGCTGGATCTCCTATCTCTCCTGAGCCTGAGTCAGCCTCTCAAGAATAGCCACAATGGCTAGGTCTGAGCGTGAGGCTGAACCGGAACCACCGGCCTCATGGTCGTGAGAGTGAGGGGAGCGGTACCGAGGAAGTGGTTGATAGTCATCATCAGTGCTGTCAGTGGTGTCATCCTCATCTAGATCAGCTGGCTGAGCATCTAAGTCGGCAAGCTCTGCCTCTGTAAGTCCCTCAACAGTCTGGTCCTGCTCAGCTGCTGTCTCAGGTACCTCTGCTCTCTGACGCTGACCCTGTCTAGGTGCCTGCTCATGGGTGATAGAGGCCCACAACTGTCATATATCATACTCAAGGAAAGTTGTCGTGGTGTCAGAAATCTCCGCTCGAATCTCAGCAGGTAGATCGCAAGCAGACCGAATCAGAAAGCAAATCCAATGTGCGTAGGGTAGCTGACGGTGACCCTTGAAGCCCTCTGCCAAAGTATCCTCCATCTCACAGAGCATCAAATCCCAAATGTCAAACGGAGTCTGAGAGATGAGGTGATGGACTACCCAAAGCTGCATACGTGTCAAACCCTCTCGGTAGCCCAACCTCGGAAGCAATGTCCTCCTCACAATAGCATCAAGCACTCGAGCAATGGGAGTCATGCTAGCTGGTGTACATCTGGACCCCTCACCAAACGGCTCATGAAAGCATGGTCTGATCAAATCTATAGGTGGCACAGTGCCTCCGTATGGACGCCTTGGTGGTGAAGTCTGACCAAAGTACAATTGGTGGATCTTCGTCTCTGAAGCTGGGAGCCTAAGAATCTCCCATACCCTGGTGTTGTATAGCCTGCGGTCACGACCTCTGAATGCAAAGTGAATGAACTCATGAGCGGGGTCTATCCAAAGTGAAGAGTAGAACTCTCTGACCTAAGTACCGCAGTATGCTCCAGTCTGACCTAGAAGATCTGACAATCCCGGTAGGAAAGAAATATGGGGACGAAGCTGCTCACCAACAACTGCAACTAGTGCCTCAAGTCGACAAACTCGCTGCGGTCTGAAGGCAATCCCACTGTCAACATAGGCTCTGTAAAAATCCTCGTGCAGAGGTGTGTAGAAACCCTCTGAAGCTCTGGTGTCCCGCTGAGGTGGAAACCACCGACCAACCTCGACGAACTGGAGAGCCTGAACCTGTCGTGTTGTAGCTCCCCTCAGGTCAAAGTGCTCAACTGGGGGCTGACCACGAGCTCTGGGAGGTGGACGACCTCCACGTCGCTGACCCTCTGGCCTAGGAGTCACCTGAGCACGCGTGCGTCCTGAGTGATGACGTGGTGGAGTCTACACTGTCTGCTCCTGTGCCTCCACTATCTCCTCTGCAGGCTGCTCCTCTGTCTGCTCTATAGGCTGGTCTTCTGTCTCCTCGGTAGCCTCTGTACCGAGCTATCGTCCTTCAAGGTGAAAGCGACGCTCGCCAATGTGAATACCACTGCCTCTGCCTCCTCTCTCTGCTAGATTAGCAGCGTCTGCCACTGCCTGTGCTATCTCTGCCTCTGTGAGCGTCCTCTTTCTTTTCTTGGCGGCGATCTTCTTGCGCTTGCCACGGGAAACCTCTGTCAAACGTGGAGGACTTCCGTCCCCGTCACTCGGTGCTCCACCCACATTCTTACAGCGGGCCATGCTAAGAACAACTGACATTGAATAGATGATGAGCTGCCAATCAAGAAATCCCCTGAATCAACTCATGACTACAAGATGATGAACTGATTCTTGTGAGGCTTGGCCTCAATCTGTATCCGCAGGCTTGGCCTCGGATTCAATACTGACAAAAGTGCCAACTGCCACACACAAAGGCACCGACAAGACTCACTGCGAAGATGGAATAGATAGAGCTACTTTTAAGCAATATATTTTAACTAATAGATGAGCGATGTCCTTATGAGAGCAAGCATAAGAGATAAGAAAAGAATAGAGCATGATATGCTACCTCAGAAGAGCGAGACTCCAGTGAAAATGGTGAGAGACCTTGACACGCGGGGGTTCCATGGGAATGACGGACGAGCGCTTGCGGTGAATGAAGCCGTGTGGAGAATGACGACCAAAGGAAGTGCAGAGGAGCCCTCTCGGCCAAGGTGAAGGGCGGTGCGGAGGAGCGGCCTAGCCTTCGCTGTGGACGGCTGGAGAGGAGCGGTTGCTCACAGGCAATCGGAGGAGGAGCGATGGTGACGCGTGATTGCTAGGGTTAGGAGGAGCGGCCGCGGCGCGTAGGCATGTGGTGGAGAGGAGCGGCGCACGGGTGCAGATGGAGGAGAAAAAGCGGCGACGCACGAGAGGAAGAAGAAGAAAGAAAATTGCCGAAAGAACGATGAAAAGGACTCGGATCCACTTTTCACGGGGTGACCGGACGCGCTGATCGACTGACCGAACGCGCTGCAAAGGCGTCCGGTCAGAGTCCAGTAAGCTCCTGGCGTGACCGGACGCGTCTGGTTAGAGGTGACCGAACGCGGACAGAGTCCGGTCAGAGGTCCACCCGGGAACCCTTTACGCGCGACCGGACGCGCAGATGAAGTCCGGGACCGGATGCAGTGGTTGCAGAGTCACGTCCGGTCCAGCGTCTGGTCAAAGGTCCACAAGAACCGCCTTCACGCGACCGGACGTGATGGTGATGGCCGGAACCGGACGCAGTGGTTGAGCAGCGTCACATCCGGTCCAGCGTCCGGTTGCTGTATTTCGCCTTTTCTCTTTCCGATCTTTGACGCGACTTCTCCCAATCAAGTTCCAATACAAAGAGACCCAAATAAACACCAATTGGAACCTGATATGAGTGACCTCTCTCAAACCCTCAAGTTTTTCAAAATATTTCGCCTTAGGCTAGTATTATTTTTAAGAAAATATGCGATAAACACCCGAGGAGCAACGTATGGCCATGCAATAGAGTTTATAAACCCTTGGGAGCGTCAAATGCTCTATCTATCCATGGACGAACACAGAGGTTGCTCAAAGCCAAACCGAAAAGAAACGACAAAGCAACAACCATGCATATGCAATGCAAAGCAAGAAGGTAAAACTAGGTTGCTTGTCAAGTTTGATCCACGATTAGGCTTCTTCACTCCTCCAAAGGAGGGTTATCGTAATCGTGTTAGACAAGTCCTAGATGCATTACGGAAGTTTAAACATGACATATATTACAATGCAATGCAAGGGACAACACAAGCTCATTTTTTAAAGTTACTAGAATCAAGCACATTTAGCTCACTTATCAACCTACAAAAAGTAGCCTCATCCAAAGGTTTAGTGAAGATATCCGCTAATTGATTTTCACTTCTTACACCTTCTAGTGATATATCATTTTTAGCAACATGATCCCTTAGAAAGTGATGGCGGATATCAATGTGCTTGGTGCGTGAGTGTTGTACCGGATTATTGGCAATTTTAACGACACTTTTATTATCACATAAAAGTGGCACCTTTTCAAGAACAACACCATAGTCTAGAAGAGTTTGCTTCATATATAAGATTTGCGCACAACAAGCTCCCACGGCAATGTATTCCGCCTCGGCGGTGGACAAAGCCACACTATTTTGCTTTTTAGATGACCAAGATACAAGTGACCTCCCAAGCAAATGGTACCCTTCGGATGTGCTTTTTCTATCAATTTTGCAACCGGCATAATCCGAGTCAGAATAGCCAACTAGTTGGAATCTAGCTCCTTTGGGATACCAAAGACCAATGCTTGGGGTGTGCTTAAGATATCTTAAGATTCTTTTCACAGCACTTAGGTGAGGTTCTTTAGGACACGCTTGAAAGCGAGCACACATACACACACTAAACATGATATCGGGCCTAGATGCGGTAAGGTACAACAAGCTGCCAATCATAGAACGGTAGAGAGTTTGATCAATCGGTTTACCTCTCTCATCTAGGTCGAGATGTCTATTAGATGGCATTGGGGTCTTGATTGGCTTACAATCCTCCATCTTGAACCTCTTGAGAAGATCCTTGGTATACTTTTCTTGAGAGATAAAAATCTCCTCTTTCATTTGCTTGACTTAAAAACCAAGGAAGAATGTAAGTTCACCAATCATGGACATCTCGAACTCCTTCGATATCAATTCACCAAATTCCTTGCAATAATCTTCATTTGTTGATCCGAAGATAATATCATCAACATAGACTTGACAAATGAAGATCTTTCCATTAAGCTTTCTTGGTGAATAGTGTGGTGTCGACCTTCCCAATAGTAAAGCCCTTCTCAATGAGAAAGTCCCGGAGGCGCTCATACCACGCTCTAGGGGCTTGCTTGAGCCCATATAGCGCCTTGGACAACCTATAAACATGATTAGGATATCTAGGGTCTTCAAACCCGGGAGGTTGATCAACATAGACTAGTTCATTTATGAAGCCATTTAAAAACGCACTTTTAACATTCATTTGATATAATTTCATTTCATGATGCGATGCATATGCAAGAAGGATACGGATGGCTTCAAGTCTTGCAACGGGTGCAAAGGTCTCTCCAAAATCAAGGCCTTCAACTTGAGAGAACCCCTTTGCAACTAGTCTTGCCTTGTTTCTCATAACTACGCCTTGGCCATCTTGCTTGTTGTGGAACACCCACTTGGTTCCAATGACTCTTGCACCTTTTGGATGCTCCTCAAGAGTCCAAACTTGATTGCGGGTGAAGTTGTTCAATTCTTCGTGCATTGCATTCACCCAATCCGGATCTTGAAGAGCTTCTTCTACATTCTTAGGTTCAAGACAAGAGACAAAAGAGTGATGTTCAACAAAAGAAGCAAGCTTTTGAGATCGAGTCATTACACCCTTTGTAGGACTCCCTATGATGAGATCTTGTGGATGTGCTTGAAGTAGAGGTGAGTGTCTTCTATCAACCACTTGAGGAGGAGGTTGGGGAGCATCAACATCTTGAGCTTGTACCTCGGCTTGTTCATGAGAGACATGAGTGTCTTCATTTTCAACTCTCTCATTCTTGTCATCATCTTGAGGCACATATGATGAAGATGGTGGATTGACCATTTGTGCATCGTCTTCATCATCTTTAGGCTTGATGTCTCCCACCAGCATGTTCTTCATTGCCTCCCTCAATGGTTCATCACCTACATCATCACAATTCTCAATTGCTCCTTGGGAGCAATTAGATTCATCAAATTCCACATCATATGTTTCTTCAACCAAACCGGTGGCATGGTTAAATACTCTATATGCTTTGGACTTTGATGAGTAGCCAACAAGAAAACCAATATCACAACATCTTTGGAACTTCCCTAGGTGTTGTCGCTTCTTGTAGATGTAGCATTTGTAACCAAACACCCGAAATAATGAGACGTCTGGCTTCTTCCCATTTAGCAACTCATAGGGGGTCTTGCCAAGAAACTTTTGTAGGAAGAGGCGATTTGATGCATAGCATGCGGTGTTGATTGCCTCGGCCCACAATTTTTCCGGTGTGTTGTACTCATCTAGCATTGTTCTTGCAAGAGTAATCAATGTCCGGTTCTTTCTCTCAACTACACCATTTTGTTGAGGAGTGTTGGTTGATAAAACTTCATGCTTGATCCCAATCTCATCACAATAAGCTTCAATGTTTGTGTTGTCAAATTCTTTGCCATTATCACTTCTTATCTTCTTTATCTTGACTTTAAATTCATTTTGAGCTCTCTTTGCAAACTTCTTGAAACAATTGGGCACTTCGGATTTGTCATGAAGAAAGAATGTCTAAGTGTATCTTGAGTAGTCATCCACAATCATAAGACAATAAAGATTTCTACCCAAGCTCTTGTAAGTTGTAGGACAAAACAAATCCATGTGTAGAAGCTCTAACACTCTTGATGTTGACATGTAAGCTTTTGTTGGATGAGTATTTGCAACTTGTTTACCGGCTTGACATGCACTACAAGGTTTGTCCTTCTCAAACTTGACATCTTTCAAGCCTCTCACTAACTCTTTCTTTAATAATTTGTTGAGAGTATCCATTCCAACATGAGCAAGCCTCCTATGCCAAAGCCACCTAAGTGAAGTTTTGGTGAACAAGCATGTCATCAAGTTTGCATCTTCGGAGGTGAAATCAACAAGATAGAGATTGTTGTATCTAAAGCCTTTGAAAATCATTTGCTTGTCATCTATCTTTGATACTACCACTTCATTTGGAGTGAATAAGCATTGATAGCCAAGGTCATAAAGTTGCCCAACGGATAGTAGATTGAAGCTCAAGGAAGCAACATAGAGCACATTTGAAAGGGAGTGATCATTTGATATTGCAATCTTACCTATACCCTTGACTTTGCTCTTTGAATTGTCCCTAAATGTGATCTTCTCTTGACATTCCCCATTTTCTTCAAGTGAGGTGAACATACGAGGATCACCGGTCATATGTTGAGTGCAACCACTATCAATAACCCAATGAGTTCCACCGGTCATGTAGTTCACCTTTCGTTCACCCTTGGCCATGAGGCATTGGTGAGTAGTGGATGATGACGGTGACGATGGCGGTGAAGGTGGTGGTGAAGATGTTGATGAAGATAATGATGGCCCAATCACAAATGCGGCGACCTTCTCTTTCTCATCGTCGCTCTCATCACCGGAGGACTCACATGATGGCTCAATGTCGGTGAGCCAATCACCAACAATATAAGCTTTGCCTTCCTTCTTCTTTTTGTGATATTCTTTCTTTTTGCCATCCTTCTTGTATGGCTTGTTCTTCTTCTTTTCATCTTCTTCATCACTAGATTCATCTTTCTTGCCCTTGTTCTTGTTCTTGTATTTATCTTTTGAAGGCTTAGGGCATTAATGAGCTAGGTGACCAAGTTCACCACAATTGTAGCAATCCATTTCGGATATAGGCTTTCTTTTGCTACTTGTGAAGAACTTCTTCTTCTTGCCATCGAACTTGATGCCACTCTTGTTAAGCTTCTTTAGCATCTTGGTGGTCTTTCTCACCATGAGAGCAAGTGATGCATCATCAATGTCACTCTCACTTGAGCTCTCATGCACGATCATGGCTTGGTTCTTCTTCTTTTTCTTGTCATGGCTAGCTTTGAAGGTCAAGTCCTTCTTCTTAGAAGATGATGAGCCCTCTTCCGGAGTGATATGCATGTACATCTCATGAGCATTGATCTTTCCCAATACTTGTGTCGATGTTGCGGTGGAGAGATCACTTTAGTGAAGCACGGTGACAATGTGGCCATACTTCTCAACGGAAAGAACACTCAAGATCCTCCTTGCAACATCTGATGGACTCATTTGAGTGAGCCCAAGAGCATTGAGATCCTCTACAAGAACATTCAAGCGAGTGTACATGTCATTAGCACTTTCCTTGGAAAGCATCTCAAATGAATTAATTTTCTTCAAAGCGATATGATAGTGTTCCTCACGCTCACTCTTAGTTCCCTCATGGAGAGCACAAAGGTTTTCCTACAATTCATGAGCGTTTTTTTGCATTACGCACACGATTGAAGATATCCTTGCCAAGGCCTCGGTAGAGCGCATTTTTTGCCTTTGCATTCCACCGGTCGTACTTCTCCTCGTCACCAACGGGGTTAGCGGGATCCTTGATTTCCGGAAGCCGTTCGGTGACGGCTCTAAGACACCCGACATCTATGGCTTCGAGGTACGCCTCTATGCGGATTTTCCAATATGGAAAATCGTCTCCCTCAAAGATGGGAGGTGGTCCTTTCCCATTAGACATCTTGCTCTAGGCGGTAAAGCCTAATTTAGGAGCAACTCGGCTCTGATACCAATTGAAAGGATCAAGATGTCCAAGAGGGGGGTGAATTGGGCTTTTCTAAAGTTTATTGCGAGAATTAAAACCTTCTAAGCCATAATTCACCCCTAGTGCCAACAAGTGTTCCTAGTGATTCTACCGATAAAAGTTTTGCACCCTAAGTTCCAATCCTAGTCTAGCATGGCAATTCTAGGAATGTAAACAAAGCAACAAAAGCAATGCGAGAAAATAAATTGCTTGAATGTAAAGGGTTAGGAACACGGCGATGTTTTCCCGAGGTATCGAAGAGTCGCCACTCCCCACTAGTCCTCGTTGGAGCACCCGCGCAAGGGTGTAGCTCCCCCTTGATCCACGCAAGGATCAAGTGCTCTCTACGGGCTAATTCTTTGACACCTCGTCACGGTGAATCGCCTACAACCGCTCACAAGATGAGTTGGTTCATCCACAAGCTCCGCCGGATGATCACCAAACTTCCAATCACCACCAAGCCGTCTAGGTGATGGCGATCACCAAGAGTAACAAGCAAGAACTCTCACTTGACCACAACAAGCCTAATGAGAAGGTGGATGCACACTTGCTACTCCCTAGTCACTAATGAGGGATCTCAAACTTGGATTCTCAAATCTCAACCCTCACTAGAGCTCTTGCACTTCCTTGCAATTGAAAGGTGTTTCTTAGCTGAACAAATGAGCAAGAGAGCTCAAATAGAGGTGTAGGGGATGTATTTATACTCCCCACAGTCAATTCCAACCGTTATGTGCCAACTCAGCATTTTACGTACTGACCGGATGCGCCGGTCGACGTGACCGGACGCGTCCGGTCGATGGCAACGGTCGAATTGAAAACCGAATACGCTGAGTGACTGGACGCACAGCGAGTCCGATCAGGACTGACCGGACGCGTCCGGTCGTGCAAGAACCTTACTGTACTTTGACCGGACGCGTGGTCGCGTCCGATCGGTGATGACCGGACGCGTCCGGTCAGCGAAGTACCTCTCTGGAACTGGACCGGACGCACTGTAGACGCGTTCGATCGATTTCTCAGTCGCGTCCGATCAGATCACTTACCCTCTCTGACTCTGGTTAACCCGATCACCGCGTCTGGTCTAAGGGAGGACCGCGTCCGGTCGATCGAGTTGAAACAGCGGTGACTGCCAGCACTGACCGGACGCGTCCGGTCAAGGCAGAGACCGCGTCCGGTCAAGGATAAATGGCTCAAACAACTTCGAATCGCGACGCAACTTAAACCGAGTTTCTTCCAACTGAACTTTGGGCTTCACCTGAGCTACCTAGTACTAAGTTTGACAAGTGTGCACCACACCTAAACAAAAGACTCACCTAGGTCAAGCTACTCGCTCATGCCCCCCTTTACAGTACGGCCAAAGGAGAAAAGCGAAGATCCTAAGGACTATTCCGAACGTAACTCAACTCCTCGACGTCCGGAACTAACCGTCCTTAATCTTGACGTTAATCCTTTGAAAACCGAAACGATTTCCATCAAGGGGCATGAAAACCATAGTGCCCAAAACAATCACCATTCCCATGACATAACTTACCAAAGTTTCTGCAAAACACACGTTAGTCATGGTAATGTTGCGTTGCCATCAATTGTCGAAACCAACTCTCGGGGCCTAGATGCTTTCAGTGGTGATGATTAGAGATCACAGAACTAAATATGACATATTTTTTATTATTGTGATTTGTGAGAATTTATAAATTTTTATCTATTTTTAAGCGTGCCTCGTGAAGATTAATAGGGAGGCTTCTAATTAGTAATATATTAAGATGATATCCTTCCTACCATCTGCTCATGTTGCTACTTTTTAAAATTCCCAAACATGGGTCCCATATACTCAGAGGCAGAACCGGGGGGCTCGAAGGGGCCGCCCCCTAAGCACAGTAGATTTATTTAAATACCTATATAAATATTTGTATTTATAGCACAAAATATTAATTTCACTCATTTTTTATTAAAATATGATGATTTTGGTTAGAAATAGTGTATATTTTTTTGAAAATTTGTTGAAACATATAATTATGTATATTTTATCACACTAAAAAATACAATCACATTTGTCCGGCCCCCTTAATCAAAATCGCTGGTTCCGCCTCTTCATATACTCGTGTAGCATTCGTACTGATTCAGGGTACAATAGGCGTATTGATTTGGGTTATGGGATTTCCCTATCATTTACTAATGTTGCTAACTCATGCTGCTTTTAAGTTTTGGATATGCTTAGACGTTTCCCCTTTTTCCTGAGTTGTTTCATGTGTATTTATTTAGGTAAACCTTTTCTTTTCACCATAGCTTCAGCGTTCATACGTGCATGAAAACAATTCCGTGGTAAGCTCAACGGGAACAAAATCGAAGCGAGAAAAGGTGTTCAACATTTGCTTGAAACCACTCCAGTCATCATATATGTTGCTTTGGGGTCAAAACTGATGAACAATCTGGTATTTACATGGCACAAAAATATGTCCAATAAGAACTTGCATTGTCGGTCATGGTACATTGAAGGGGGAAAAAACTCTGATTACGTTACAGGTATATAGAATTTGTTAACCTTCAATCTCAACAATTTCTTCGAACATCCTGCACCTAACTCCTGATATGCTGCACAAATCATCAGTGACCAATGTTGTTTCCTGTTTCAGATGAGTGGAGTCGACAAAGAAAACGTGAGATACTAGCTTGCTACAAAATCGCTCTTAAGTTCAACTTGTATTGTAGCCTTAGGTGCCTCAAGCTCCTACAAACTACGGGCGTTCTGCCGAGTGTGCTTTCTCCACCTCCTCAACATATGAATGCAACCCCCAGCTCCTAACAGGCCATAGGACGCAAGACTCAGGATGGTTGAATTTGCAAAGCGTCGTTGGTGGGCGCCCTGCAGACGAAAGAAATGATCTCAGCATTGTGCGAACATTTGCACAAAAATGTAGGTTCACTCAAAAGAGGACTTCAGATGGATACCTGTAACAGGAAAACGAAGATGGCAGCATTTGCCAGTGACAGCGAAAAGCTCATCATGCCCCCACGCAACTCATTTGGTAGGTACCTACAGTGATGCAAGCATTGTAAACAGAAAGTACTAGACTGTAATTTAAGCTTGATCGTAGTATCGTATTTGCACCAGTAACCTACATTGTTCTCAATCTTGCTAGTGAAGGCAAAATAAAGCCCACACATGCATGGAAGATGCAGAACACTATCACCAGTGGTCCAATCTCCTGTTGGATGAATATAACTTCTCATTAGACTTTGAATGCCAATTTCCATCTACATGTTGTTGCGTTAGAGATATGCACGGTATACCTGGTAATCATAAGCCACAATAGACAAAGCTAGTCCAGCACCAATGTAAGCTATTGTCAAGCTGTCTTCATTCCGGAAGGGAGCTGTGGTTCCATAAAACCATGGAAAACCAGCACTTCCAAGCATTCTTGATGCCAAGAAACAGGGGTAAATTACTGATAGTTGAGCATACCTCCCGTCAGCCTGTGTCAATCAACAGATCTATGAGAAAAGTAGCAGAATTTCAGCCTCAAGTTTCTGAAACACTAATCATACGGAATAACAAGCAGAAAAGTAGCAGGAAGAACTGAGACTCATACCACTATGGTTGGTGCCCAGAGAAACCAAAAGGTTGAGACAGCAAAATGGATGCTTGCTTGAGCTAAGACCAGGATCAGTACTCTTCTGTCTGAAACACAATAATTGTGGTCAGAAATGGAAATGGAACATGCAAGCACTGAAAAGCTTAACCTGCAACAATCATGATTCACAAGTTTATACTGTGAGAGATGGAAAAACTGCTTCCTTTTATGCATTTTTCACATCAGAATTCAGAAAATCTCTTAAATTTGCCTAAAGCAATTCCTCATATGCTAAATATATTCCGACAAACTCAAAAATATCTAGCAGTGCGCCATGCAGTCGTGGTCATATTTTATTTTCAATTGTGTCTCATGTTAAAATATTCGTGGTCAATATTCAACAAAGTCAATGGCTATATCTTTAAAATGGTTACAAAACTGCACATGTTTTATAATGAAATCGTGAAGACTACTTCACATGAAATACAATGCCATCAAACATTGGTCAAGTTATATTTATGTATATAAATATGGCAAATTTGCTACTGGGCACTATTTATGGAATATAGAGCTTTATCAATAGAAATGAGAAAGTATGCACTGGATCAAACAAGATGACTCACCACTCACCTCTGAGGACATGGGCAAAAAACGATTTTTGATAGCTCCCAATGGCAGATGCATGCTGACTGGTACTCTGACTGGTACTTGATGCATTTCTGATATACAGAATCCCCACTACCGATAGTGTGGCTGCAAATGCATAGGGAAGCAAGAATCTACTGTTATCATCACTAACCAATGCATTTGTGATTTCTTGACTTCCAACCAGGGACACTGATTCAAAGAATGTCATCAGCCAGAAGGTATCAAACAGCAGATCTTGCTTCTGGTCTTGCTGAAAAGTCAGGATCAAGCACTTAAAGATTCATAAAACATAGAGAACACAATAATAGCACATGTATTTAAAAAAATACACAAACCTTCTCATGCTCCAGCACAAGCCACGTCTCAAAACAGAAAGAGAACATTGAAGACGCAAAAGCCAGAATGAAATTGTTGATCCATGAACAACGAAGCACACTGAAACTCTTCACAACACCTACTGCAAGCTGAAGTACCCAGTACAATATGCAAGCCCTCCGTGGTCCTCTATAATCGTCAGCGAAAAATTTGTAAGTTATAGCTACTACTGGAAGGATAAAAAAACATAGACCTATCACAACTGCATCACATAACAGTACCTGCTGCAAAGGATACCTGTAGCTTATGGAACAAAAAACTACACACACAAAGAGAAGAAAAAAACATGAATCATACCAAGGTGTAGATTATACTTTGCAATTCCTACCAGCCTAATATATCATCCAAACTTCGTCAAGAAGTTAATAACAGGAAATTTACACCACCGCTGGATTCAGAACACAGGTGCAGATCACAAAATGAAAATGGTAAGCCTACTCCAGTACAAGATCATGAAGAGATCTCTAGGATATGGTCATTCAATTGGCAACTGATCTAGTTCAAACTGAGATTTGTAAACAGAAAAGGCTACCATACCAAGTACTACCATTCATGAAGTGGCTTCAAGCCTTCAACCCAAAAACTGAGGCTCATTAACAGTTACTCCGTTCAAACACCGGAATCAGATCTCGGATCAAAGACTAATTTGAAATGCACTGCTACATGACACCAAACAATAGGGGGCGATTTTAACAGGCTATGCAAAATGTTGCACCACCTAAAATAAACTCGTACCCTAAACTCCAAATGAATACTCGTACTCACATAACTGACAAATTGAGCAAAAGCATTCATCCCCAAAACTTACATTTTGTCAGAGATGACGCCAGAAATGGCACCGGGGAACAGCGCAGCTGCAGTGGTAGAGGCAAGGCGCGCGGCCATCTGCTCCCTGCCAAGCCCACACCGCACGAACTCATCCTCCCCGAACACGGAATGGATCCCTTCAACCACTGCACAACAACAACCAACACCGCCCGATTAGGCGCGGCACGGTGGCTCGACAAAGGCAGGAGATCGGAGGGGCGCGCTAGCTACTCACCGGACGCGAGGGAGAAGAGGACGAGGAAGGCGCGGCGGAACCGGAGGAAGGGGGCGGTGCCCACGTCGAAGGGGGAAGACGACCCCGTGGCGTGTGCCGAAGTCCTCGCGGAGAAGTAAGGGAGGAGGAGCACCGCGGCGAGCGCGGCGGCGGAGAGGAGCGGGTAGGCGAGGGGGGTGAGCGCCCACTCCTCCCGCTCGATCACCACCCCCATCGCCGGACTCAGTTCGTCTCCTCGGGATCCGTGGCTGGGTCGCAGGAGTTGGAGGAACGGGGTGGGACCGGACGGCGAGGTAGTGGTGTCGCCGTCGCCGACGAGATCGACGGGGAAGGGAAGAGGAGGAAATGGGAGACGGACGACGATAAGTTGGGCTGTTGGGCCAAGGCCGAAGGACGTATCTGGGCCGGACCCAATTATTAACACATCTAGCTCCCCTAAATTTTGAAGTAAATTTCGGCCACCAAAACCGAAAACAGAATGTTTCCAGTTTCTTGGAATTTAGTTCATTGTTAAGGACGATTGTTACTTAAATTGAAACTAAACATTCCCATTCAAATGTATATCATTTTAGTTTTGTTGTAAGTTGAACTTATTTAATTTTGACCAAGTTTATACAAAAGTATATTACTCCATTCATTTCAAAATGTTGATCATTTTAGTTTTGTCCTCAATATTTTTTTTTTCTATTTTAAACATGTTTATGTAAAAATTCATCAACATCCATTTGGTAGCTTGTTGTTGGTTGGTTACATAACAAGTGGGAATCAATTGTAAATCATTAATTAAATTTAATTTTTATACGAAGAGGAATTTTTTTTGCAAATTCGACTCTAGTAAAACAGAAAAGAAAAAAACAAAAAAGTAACCTTTCAAGACCTAGACTAGAGGGTACTCAATGGGGTTCACATGTGGGATGTTTTTTTATTAGAGAATGTGGTTGACTATGCATGCCACTATTGGAGAAAAAAAATAAGCACCATGGCTTCAGGTTTATTGTAGTAAATACATAACCATTGTTGAAATAAACTAATGATTCATCACAATGCCTTCAAAGGTAACATGAAAACATTTGTTTAACTATAGGATTGATTGGGATACAAAAAAATTAATTAGACAAATTTTAAGGAGGTTGGTAAGAGATATTTGTGGAGGGAAAGAAGTATTGTGTCTAACATCACATCATTATATCGAACATGAAGGGCACAATAACTATTAGGACCACTCAAGTGGTTGTTGAGGAAGGAAAGAGGTAACCTACTATATCATCGTTTTAAATATGAAGTCTTTTAATTTGGTGCATGACTGAATTACTATCGGGTTAAACAATTATTTTGCTGAAAACTTTTACTCTATTATTAAAATGATTACTTGCTAGACCCATGGAATTCTTGTGCAGCCTTCAGAAGTGAAAGTAATTCAACTTTGATGAGATGTATGATGTTGACTTATCCTATTATCAGTATGTTGTCCTTAGGAACCAACTTGGCAATTTCATTACTTGTGTCAAAGTTAAAATTAATGTCTCACAAGTTCTAGCGAGCTTGGTATTCTTGCCGTCAAGATTGTTGAAATGGAATACAGACAACCACTACCAGCAACTGGAGATTTCGTGAGGGGGATAGTTTTTCGTGAGAGTGGCAAACATACTCTCATGAAAATAATTGTTTTCATGAGAGTGATGTAAATCCCGCCACGAAAACTTATTTTCATGAGAGTGCTCCACATACCGTCATGAAAATCAGCTATTTTTGTGAGAGTATTTAAATACCCCCATGAAAATGATTATCTTGCCACGAAATTATCTATTTTCATGAGTGATCATTTTCATAAGAGTCAAATTCCACCGCCACAAAATATTGCTAGTTTTCAGTAGAAAAATAATTGCTTAAATACTAGAAATTGAAGAACATGAACAAAAGTTTTCTCCTTTTAATCTGCAGCAAAATTTTATAACTAGTCTTTCTCCATGCTAACTCCAAATGTGGTGATTATTTTTCCTAAATGTTTCTAAAATCATGCTCTATCAATTCGTGGTGTTCTTGTTGCTTTTTTATTGTTGTTTGTTGGTCATTTTATTTCTCAAGCAAATGTAGAATGATTGTAAAAATTAAGTACTAAAATTAGAATTTTTTCAAACGATCTTGGATGGAGAAATGACCAAAGTAAAAGTTGTATATCTCAAGTTATAGAACTTTGTTGTTTACAACTTTTCCATTTGAAATCATTTACTGCTTCAAAATATTGTTTGAAATTCAATTTTTAAATTTAAGAACTCTGATTTCTCTTTTTAATCTATGGCTAAAACTTGTAACTAGTCTTTCTCCATTGTACTAGCTTTAAATTTGATGATTTTTTCCTAAAATTTTCTAAAATGATACTCTATCAATTTATTGTATTCTTACAGCTATTATTTTTGTTATCTTTTCATATGACTTTGTTCTATCAATTCAAAATTTAAATTTCAAAAAATGGCAAGTTCAAATAACATTTTGAAGTAGTAAATGACTTCATCTGAAAAAGTCATGAACATAAAAGTTGTAGAACTGATCAAGATCTACAACTTTTATTTTGATCATTTATTTATCCGACAAAGTGATAGTCAAACTATAAGAGAGATATGTAAAATTTGTGAACACTATAAAAGAGATATGTAAAATTTGTGAACAATATTACTATCACTTTGTCGGATGAATAAATGACCAAAATAAAAATCGTAGATCTTGAAGATTTGTATAACTTTTATGTTCATGACTTTTTTAACTGAAATCATTTACTCTTTAAAAATGTTGTTTCAAGTTGACATTTTTTGAAATTCAAATTTTGAATTGATAAAATAAAGTCACACGAAAAAATGACCAAAATAAAAGTTATAGATCTAAAAACGTTATAGAACTTTGTAGTTGACAACTTTTTACTAGAAATCATATACTACTCCAAAATTATAGAAATTCATAAAATTTCTAGAAAAAAAAGAAAAAAAGAAAAAGAGATCCACGATTTCCTATTCGGCCCACGATTTCTAGTTTGACCCACGATTTTCTGTCGTTGATCCACGATCGGATGGATGGGATTTGCGTAAAACTCAAACCCTAACTTCTCATCCCCCCACGCACCCCCGGCACCATGAGCCGCCACACGACCCTGCCGCACGGCCCCCTGCTGCGAGCATGTCTCCCCGCCCACGAGCGCGCTGCCCGCGTGCGACGACGTCCTCCCCATAGCCCCGCACCGCCCCTCTCGCCGTACCCATAGCCTTGCATTGCACCCCCTCGCCGCACCTGCAACCCCGCACCGCGCCTTCTCCCTACAGCCCCGCACCGCCGTGTTGTTTCTATTTCTGTTGCATGTGTGCGTGCGTGTGTTTCTATCTTTAGCGTAGAAGTGGTGAGCACGGCATTGTCCGCGTCGTGCGCGTTCATACAGTGGGTCGTGGAGCATGACTCGGCAATGGCGCCCACGTTCCGTGGCTGTGGGATGGCGCAGCAAAGTTCGGGGCGTGGGCGGACATGCAGGGGATCATGCCGAGCGTGTAATCGAGTCAATAAAAGGGAAGAAAATCAGAAAATGCAGTAGTTCGTGCGCTGCGCCAAAATCTCTGTCCACTGAGTTCATCGTGAGTTCATCCTGTGTTCTGTGCGTGTTCATCGAGACTGAGAGAGAGAGCGAGCGTTCTAGCGACGATTGAGCATTGGAGCGCCGTCAAGCACTTGCTGAGGTACATCGTCGGGACGAGATCCTTCGGGTGTGTCTATCGGCGAGGGGAGGGAGCCATGGAGCTGATCGGCTACAGCGACGCTGATCATGCCGGGGATTGCGACGACAGGAAGAGCACCTCGGGAGTGTTCTTCTTCCTGGGCCAGAGCCCTGTGAGCTGGCAGTCCCAGAAGCAGCGCGTGGTGGCGCTATCGACGTGCGAGGCGGAGTACATCGCCGGTGCCACCGCGGCGTGTCAGGGAGTCTGGCTGTCGTGCCTGCTCTATGATCTGGTGAACGCCAAGGTCGTCGCACCATTGATCTACATCGACAACAAGTCCGCGTTGGCGCTGGACAAGAACCCGGTACTGCACGATAGAAGTAAGCACATCGACGTCCGGTTTTATTTCATCCGCGACTGCATCAGTTCAGGTGTGATCGAGCCGGACTTCATCAAGACGGGTGACCAGCTGGCGGATTTGCTCACCAAGCCGCTTCCGCGCGAACGTCTGCAAGAGTTGCGTGGTTGGAGCGGTGTGATCAACACTGGTTCCGCGCAACAGAAGTAGGGGGGAGTGTGTTGTTTCTATTTCTGTTGCATGTGTGCGTGCATGTGTTTCTATCTTTAGCGTAGAAGTGGTGAGCATGGCGTTGTCCGCGTCGTGCGCGTTCATGCAGTGGGTCGCGGAGCATGACTCGGCAATGGCGCCCACGTTCCGTGGCTGTGGGATGGCGCAGCAAAGTTCGGGGCGTGGGCGGACATGCAAGGGATCATGCCGAGCGTGTAATCGAGTCAATAAAAGGGAAGAAAACCAGAAAATGCAGTAGTTCGTGCGCTGCGCCAAAATCTCTGTCCACTGAGTTCATCGTGAGTTCATCCTGTGTTCTGTGCGTGTTCATCGAGACTGAGAGAGAGAGCGAGCGTTCTAGCGACGATTGATCTTTCCCCGGTTTCAACACGCCGTACCAGGCCTATACCGCCACACTAGGCCCTCCCAGTGCCGCGATCCAGCGAGCCTCAAGGCGCGGGTAGCTGATGGCGTGGCACGAGCAACAAGCCAGCCTCGATGCGACGATGCCCTAGTGATGATGCAGTTGCCGGATCTTGTTGAGGAGGATGTGGGTCGTCTTCCACTGGGGCTGCGTCGATCTATGAATGGCGACGGCATCAAGGTATGAGTAGTCCAGATCTGCAGCGATCTCTCTCCCTCACTTGCATCCTCTCCGACCACCGCGCGTGCACCCTTCTCTCTGTCGCTGCCTCACTTGCTTCCTCTTCGAGCCGCTGGCTGCACGCAGCGCCATGGACGTGCCGTGCTCGCCACGCTAGGTTGCTGCGATTTCTAGGGCATAGCACTGATGCAGTGAGCTCCTACTTCTCATGGATGAATGCATGAATCGAACTCAGGTATATTGATTGGAGATCTAGGGTTAGGGTTGCTCGTCAAATCCATTTTAGTGTTCGGACGCTGTCATATCTGTGGTCTTCTTCTTGAATTTTTAGCTGTCATACGTAGTTTTGGGTATAATGATTACGGATCTAGGGTTAAGGTATGTTGACTAATGGAATATACATTAATCCTGCAGAATTGCTCTTGACTTTGTGGAATATCTATGTTATGCACTAGTACTTGGCTGTTATGTCTATGTTTATATATCCTGATGATTTTTGTAGCCTTCAATTGCATGGAGCTCACCTATTTCATAAATTCATTGTTTATTCAGATATGAACATTTGTTCAAAATGCTTCTAGGAGGTGCTTGTTACTATCTTGGTGACAACAAACTAATCAAAGTGCTGATGGATGCTAGTTTTCTAATTATATTTTTCTATTGCTAAGGTAACTTGAGTACCTGGCTAGAGAGTACCAAATCCAACTGCATCTCTTGGTTTGCTAATCAAAGCATCTTTCTTGGATGCAGTAATGATGGGAACAAAGTACTTCTGTCTCAGTCCAGCCACCAGCTCCTGTTGGAGTTTGTTCCAAATTCACTGCAAGATATAGGCCGGGCTTCTGACGGAGCGAAGCGGAGGCCCGTAAAAGCGAAGGCTGGGCCGGAGCGTAGCGGAGTCTGAAGCCAGCCCATCAGGCCGCGCCCGTGCACACACGGGGGGTGCGGGGGGCGGAGCCCCCGCGGTACGGTACATATATACCCTTGTTAGGGTTTCTTGGAGACTTAATTCTCTTGTAAGCCACCGCAGGCGTGTAACCCAAAACTCTTGAGATAGTGAGATTGTTGCTGGCTGGTGCCCGTGGTTTTTCCCCTTCGCATTGGAGGGGTTTTCCACGTTAAATCGTGTGTCTCCGCTGTGATTGATTTCGTTTTACTTCATATTCCATACGTCGTTGATAACAAGTGGTATTAGAGCTTCGGTTGCTGTATGGTTCATGACGACGTCGATGAAGTTCGATCTTCCGCTGCTGAACTACGACACGCGGTTCTCGCTATGGCAAGTCAAGATACGGGGAATTCTGGCGCAGACTCATGACTACGATGAGGCGCTGGATAAATTCGGCAAGAGTAAAGCCAATTGGACTCCTGAGGAGATCCGCAAGGATTAGAAGGCTCTCGCCCTAATTCAGTTACATCTTCATAATGATATTTTGCAGGAGTGTTTGAAAGAGAAAACTGCTGCAGAACTATGGCTAAAACTGGAATCGATCTGTATGTGCAAGGATCTAACCAGTAAGATGCAGATGAAGATGAAGCTGTTCACTCTGAAGATGAAGGAGGAGGATTCGGTGATGACCCACATCGCTGAATTCAAGAAGATCGTGGCCGACCTAGTGTCGATGGAGGTGAAGTATGATGATGAGGACTTAGGTCTTCTACTGTTATGTTCTTTGCCAAATTCATATGCAAATTTTCGTGACACCATACTTTTGAGCCATGATGAACTAACCCTAAAGGAAGTTTATGAGGCTCTCCAGTCTAAGGAGAAGATAAAAGTTATGGTGCAGCATGACGGAACGTCGTCCTCAAAGGGCGAAGCTTTGCATGTGAGAGGCAGAACTGATAACAGATCCTCATATGATAGCAATGATGGTAGAAAGAACTACGAGAGGAGAGGCCGTTCAAAGTCCAAGCCACATGGTAATAAAAAGTTCTGTGTTTATTGCAAACTAACAAATCATAATGTTGAGGATTGCAGAAAAGTACAGAATAAGGAGAAGAGAAAAAATAAGTCGGCTGGTAAGGTCTCTGTTGTTGCTGCTGCGTCTGATGATGATTCTGGAGATTGTCTGGTAGTGCTTGCTGGTTATGTTGCTGGTCATGATGAATGGATTCTAGATTCCGCATGTTCGTTTCATATTTGCACTAATAGAAATTAGTTTAGTTCATATAAGTCTGTGCAGAAAGGGGATGTTGTGTGGATGGGAGATGATAACCCATGTGACATCGTGGGGATTGGATCAGTTCAGATCAAGACTGATGATGGCATGACACGCACGCTGAAAACGTCAGGTATATACCAGGGATGTCTAGGAATCTTATCTCATTGAGCACGCTTGATGCAGAAGGTTACAAATATTCTGGTTCAGATGGTATTCTGAAGGTATCAAAAGGTTCTCTTGTCTGTTTGAAAGGTGATCTTAATTCTGCAAAGTTATATGTCCTTAGAGGGTGTACTTTATATGGTTCTGATTCCGCTGCTGCTGCTGTTACTAATGATGAACCTAGTAAAACTAACCTTTGGCACATGCGTTTGGGACATATGAGTCACCATGGTATGGCAGATTTGATGAAGAGAAACCTACTGAAAGGCTGCACTTCTAGTAAAATCAAGTTTTGTGAGCATTGCATTTTCGGCAAGCATAAGAGGGTACAGTTCAACACTTCTATTCACACCACCAAAGGTACTCTTGATTATGTTCATGCTGATTTATGGGGTCCTTCTAAGAAACCCTCACTAGGTGGTGCTCGTTACATGCTTACAATTATTGATGATTATTCTAGAAGGGTTTGGCCTTATTTTCTAAAACAGAAAGATGATACTTTTGCTGCGTTTAAGAACTGGAAAGTAATGATAGAAAGACAAACTGAAAGAAAAGTAAAATTGCTTCGTACTGATAATGGTGGAGAATTTTGTTCGTATGCCTTTAATGATTATTGCAGACAGGAAGGTATTGTTAGGCATCACACCATACCCCATACTCCACAACAGAATGGTGTGGCAGAACGGATGAACAGAACCATTATCTCCAAGGCCCGTTGCATGCTGTCTCATGCAAGGATGAGCAAGCGTTTTTGGGCTGAAGCTGCTAATACTGCCTGTTACTTGATAAATAGGTCACCTTCTATTCCACTAAATAAGAAAACTCCTATTGAGGTATGGTCTGGTACACCTGCTGATTATTCACAGTTAAAAGTTTTTGGATGCACTGCTTATGCTCATGTTGACAATGGAAAATTAGAGCCTAGAGCTGTTAAGTGTCTTTTTCTTGGTTATGGTTTGGGAATCAAAGGCTATAAATTGTGGAATCCTGAAACAGGGAAGACTTTTATGGGCAGGAGTGTTGTATTCAATGAATCTGTGATGTTTACTGACAGTTTGCCCTCAGATCATATTCCAGAAAAAGAGCTGCAGAGTATGCGCATACAGGTGGAGCATGTTGATGATGATATAGGTGTGCAGGTGGAGCCTGCTGATGAGCAGGATGACCATAATAATGATGTTGCTGATGATGATGCTCATGATGATGTTCAGCAAACTCCTCCTATTTTGCAGCTACAGGAGGAATTACCTATTGCTCAACGCAAGTCAACAAGGACAGTTGTACCTCCTAAATGTCTTATCGAAGAATGTAATTTGTCTTACTATGCTTTGAGTTGTGCTGAACAGGTGGAGAATGTTCATGAGCCAGCAACCTATAAAGAAGCTGTTCGTTGTGCTGATAGTGAGAATTAGATTTCTGCTATGCATGAGGAGATGCAGTCTCTTGAGAAGAACAGTACATGGGAGATTGTTCCTTTGCCTAAGAACAAGAAGACCATAAATTACAAGTGGATCTTCAAGAGAAAGGAGGGTTTATCTCCAAGCGAGCCTCCAAAGTATAAGGCAAGGTTAGTTGCAAAAGGCTATAGTCAAATTCCGGGTGTTGACTATAATGATGTGTTCTCTCCAGTGGTAAAACACAGTTCAATTCGTACATTCTTGAGTATTGTTGCTTCACATGATCTTGAGCTTGAGCAGTTAGATGTGAAGACTGCGTTTTTACATGGAGAGCTAGAGGAGGACATATACATGGACCAACCGGAAGGGTTCATAGTGCCTGGCAAGGAAAAATATGTGTGCAAGTTGAAGCGCTCCTTGTATGGTTTGAAACAGTCCTCTCGTCAGTGGAACAAGAGGTTTGATTTATTTATGTTGTCACACAGTTTTAAAAGATCTAGATATGATAGCTGTGTTTACATCAAGCATGTTAATGGATCACTTATATATTTGCTGTTATATGTTGATGATATGCTGATTGCTGCCAAGAGCAAGATTGAAATCACTAAGTTAAAGAAGTTGTTAAGTAGTGAGTTTGATTTGAAAGATCTTGGTAGTGCTAAGAAAATTCTTGGTATGGAAATTGGTAGAGACAGAAAATCTGGTTTGCTATTTCTTAGTCAACAAAATTATATCAAGAAAGTTCTTCAGCGTTTCAACATGCAAAATGCTAAGGCTGTTAGTACCCCTATTGCACCTCACTTTAAGTTGTCAGCTGCTCAGTGTCCTAGTACAGATGCAGAGATTGAGTACATGTCAAGGGTTCCTTATTCTAGTGCTGTTGGGTCTTTGATGTATGTCATGGTTTGCTCTCGTCCAGATTTGTCATATGCTATGAGTCTTGTTAGTAGATATATGTCTAATCCTGGCAAAGAACATTAGAGGACAGTTCAGTGGATTTTCAGGTACCTCAGAGGCACAACAGATAACTGTTTGAAGTTTGGAAGAACTGATAAGGGTCTCATTGGTTATGTGGATTCTGATTATGCTGCTGATCTAGACAGGCGAAGATCAATTACTGGTTATGTGTTTACTGTTGGCAGTTGTGCTGTGAGTTGGAGGGCTACGTTACAGTCTGTTGTTGCTTTGTCTACTACTGAAGCAGAGTATATGGCTATTTGTGAAGCGTGCAAAGAATTGATATGGTTGAAAGGTTTGTACGTTGAACTCAGTGGAATTAAATCTTGCATAAGTTTGCATTGTGACAGTCAAAGTGCAATTTACCTCACTAAATATCAGATGTTCCATGAGAGAACTAAGCATATAGATATCAAGTATCATTTTGTGCGAGATGTGATTGAAGAAGGTAAGCTGAAGGTATGCAAGATTAGTACTCATGATAATCCTGCTGATATGATGACAAAGCCTGTTCCTGTTGCTAAGTTTGAGTTATGCTCAAGCTTAGTTTGGTTTAATTGAATAGTCCAAGAGACTATTGTTGGCACCAGTGGTTTTCTATCTTTGTTGTTCAGGATGATGGGTTGATTTATGATACAAGATGAATTTGTCTCAAGGTGGAGTTTGTTGGAGTTGTTCCAAATTCACTGCAAGATATAGGCCGGGCTTCTGACGGAGCGAAGCGGAGGCCCGTAAAAGCCGAAGGCTGGGCCGGAGCGTAGCGGTACGGTACATATATACCCGCGGTACGGTACATATATACCCTTGTTAGGGTTTCTTGGAGACTTGATTCTCTTGTAAGCCGCCGCAGGTGTGTAACCCAAAACTCTTGAGATAGTGAGATTGTTGCTGGCTGGTGCCCGTGGTTTTTCCCCTTCGCATTGGAGGGGTTTTCCACGTTAAATCGTGTGTCTCCGTTGTGATTGATTTCGTTTTACTTCATATTCCATACGTCGTTGATAACAGCTCCAGTATGCATCCGATCTCTAGCTTAAGCTGAATTATTACTGCTGCTACCCTTAAATAGATATGTCATGTGTGACCTGCTGAATTACGACAAGTTAATTAAATCTTTTTGTCCAATCAAATGTCCTCAATTCTATGCATACTAGTGCTAGAAAACTATTATGCAAATTATAGTTTTTTTATACATTAACACAATTCATAATGCTTAGTTTTTATGTTGAATGCAGAAAAATGGTTTGCCACAGGATTATCAACTCTATAGAGTGATCAAAGATTTCTTGTTCAGGTTGGTCACTCTTGTTGATTTTTCTACCACACACTAGGAGCTACAACCATCAATTTTTATTAGTTAGCACACATTTTGACTAGTGCAATCCTAGAACAATCTACTTTGATTGTTTTTTGTCTTCCACTATAATGCGTTCTTTCTTTCATGACCCATGTGCTGTTTGGATGGTTGTTTGTATGCTTGCAGCTGGGCCAATAAAACTTAAATAGATGGCATTTGTTTTTTAGAATCTTTGCTAAAAACTAACTCATTTCATATTCATATTGATTTTTAGGTGGCTTTTGGAAGTGCTTGGTAGCACATCATATAGACAGCAAGCCAATTGAAGTACTTGTGGAATCACGGATACTAATGTTTGTTTATTTTAGACTCTCTAGAGATGAAATCTTAATTTTTAGTGTAATTGTTGGACACGTGGATGAAGTTGGAACATATTGGGACTGGAATTAGTTATATTGGAATTTATTCTATATATTTGTGTGCTAGATTGACAATGTGTGCAATTGGAATTTGCATTGAGATGCTCCCGTTGGGTAATTTTCATGGTGGTTTATACTCTCATGAAATAACTTGTTTTCGTGGTGGTATTCTCTCATGAAATACTATATTCTCTATGTGTTTGTGATACTCTTACGAAATCAATTTCACAAGGGTGACTCTCACGAAATCCATTTCACGACGGTGACTCTCATGAAATACCGAACTCCCATGAAATCAGTTCATGACGGTGACCTCTCACGAAATAGCACAAAATACCACCAAGAAAACACTGTTGCAAACATGGTGGCAACATTATTTTCACGAGGGTGGCCGTCACGGATTCCCGCCACGAAAAGAATCCGTGGCGGTGAACTCTCATGAAAATGGGATTTTCGTGTGTCTAGTATCATGAGAGTTGATGCGTGACGGTGTACCCTCACGCATTATTTTCGTGAGAGTAAAACCATATTTCGCGACGTGTTTTGAACTCTCACGAAATCTCTGGATTCTGGTAGTGAACAATAACAAGAGCAACAAAGCATGTCAGTCCCAAACAAGTTGGGGTAGACTAGAGTTGAAACCCACCAAGCGCCTCTAGTCACAGTTTAGGCACTTTAATAGCTGCTTCCAAGCACTCCTATTCAAACTTGAAGACACATAGTTTTTTTTTCTTTTTTTCCATTGCTTCTTCGCCTTATTGAGTTTGACTTAAGTTCACCCGTTGTTGCAACCACCATAGTAGAAAAGAGCCTACTTAGCTCTGAAAAGTATCAATACCGGGTTGAGAAATCAGATGAATGATGAATTGTTGTATCATAGGATAGGACTGTATGCTATTGAGTGAGGAGTATCTACAAGTATATATAACTAACAATAATGATGAAATTTTACGTCATTTCAAGAACATAAGACTCATGGAAAAGAGTACCTAAATTACCCACTACTCTAGTAGTCTAGCTTGGTGGTGTATATGTAATATATGTTACTGTATAATTAATTTTAGTTTTGTGTCCTTTATAGCCCTATTATTTTATATCTAGGTCCACATTCAAACTCCTACGGTTGAGTCTCCTAGTGAGTAGTAGGCGTATGCCGATTTTCTCATTTCTCTGACCCCCCCTCCTTTTCGTCCCTGCTCCGGCCCTCTTCCTCTACGCCTCCGGCATCTTGCCGGCAGGTAGAGGGAGGTGGGCCGGCCTCGCCTCCGCCTGTAAATTTTCTTTTTAGCTTGCAGCTAGTTGTCTGGATGGATGTGTGTCGCTCCCTTCCTTTATCTGTTCTTGCCGTGTTGTTCATGTTCTTCGTGTTCACCGGTCAGTACGAAAGCAAGGTGAGTTTTAATAAAATAAATACTACTAGTACTTTCTCTTCTTCTCCCGTGCAGTCCACCACCATCTGCTTCCATCCACCTCTTCCTGGATCAGCTCGGGTCCATCTCTAGTTTGGTTGTCGTCGTCGCTCATTCAGTCAATGGCGTTCGTTCGTCTGGCTCAGCTGTGGCCCTAACCATTCCTCCTCGCCCCCACTGCAATCCATCCTCTAGCTAGCAGCCTCGGGCAAATCGACATCTGCTTGTCCTTGCCATCACCGTCGCTACTTCTGCAGGAAGCTATCCCCCCGGGCTTTGGTGAAGTCGATCTAGAAGCCTCCGTCGACTGCTACATCTTCATCCTCGGTTCAGCGGAGAAGTTCATCAACGCTGGCTTCGTCAACCCTTTTCAACCATCGCATAGCGCGGTCAGTCCATCCCGGCTCCATGCGGTCGTGCTCGGCTCGCCTCTGGTGCATCCCCTCGGTGGCCTGCTCGACGGCGGCTTCAGCGAGGTCTTCTTCGTCGTCCTTCAAGTGACGCGTGGAGGTTTACGTGTCTGGTTTCTCTTAGGAGATTTCGCTGTAATTTGGTCCTTATTTGAGGGCCATTTTGTACTTCAACTGCTACCTTAATATATTATTATATGTTGTTGTCAAAAAAAAAGTTTATCTAGGTCAGGGCTGGACAAAAAAACTCGTTAAGCTGAATCGATGGCTCGGTATAAAAGTGTTTCAATTGGACTCATTTATCTTTTAAAATAAAAATGACTTGATTTGGAACGACTTTCAACTTCGCCTCGGCTCGTTAGGCTCGGCTCGTTAGGCTCGTCGTGAAGTTGGATCTTAAACAATACATGAAATAATAATGAATAAGATTATACCAATTTCTAAAAAAGCTCGAAAAAACTACGGTTGGCTCGATATCCGGTCCTAATCTAGGTCCAGGGTCTATAAATTGTTTACGAAGATGAATATGCGGGAGCCTCGAATGCACCCATCTTCGCTGATTGATTCTGTTTGGGCTCTTTTGGGGTATGTTTTTTGTTATGTCGCTCTGCTCTATGAAGCATGTAGAAATATATGTTTTTGCAATTTCTCTCTGTGTGTGTTTTTCGGCGGGAGATCTGCCGGGCATTTTTTGTCTTTTTTTTTTTTGCATTCTCTAGTTGTTCCTAAACTACCTAGTACTGCAGCAGTCTACCTCCATCCGTTCCAAATTATAAGTTGTTTTGACTGTTTTGATATATCAAATTTACTATGTCTTTAGACATAATGTATGTCAACATACATAGTAAATTCAATGTAGCAGAAAAATCAAAGCAACTTGTAATTTGGAACGGAAAGAGTAGGCAAAAATGCTGTCTAGCTTTCCACCGGTAAGAAACGGCTTTCTCCATTCTTTAGATGACAATCCAACGTCTTGATTAATTCTTTAATTTGTCCATATGCATGGTTTATATATGTATTTCGCTATATTCATCCTCGATGGAGAGACGGGCGGTATAGATGCGTGACCGACACACAGGATGTAGACATTCCGTAGCTGTATCGATCTACTAAGTATATATACTATTTAACATACATCGATCTATCCAATCCAAGAACTTAGATAAAAAATAATGTGGACCATCTCTCTCTCAGAGTCGTAGGCAGCGCACCGCCCACGGAACAAAAGTGCAAAAGTTTGCTATTGCCATCAGAATCGGAAGAAACGCGACGGAATACGTGGCCATCGAATTTTTAATAATGCACACAGGTCCAAAACGTGACAGAAGAAACGGGACGGGGCTGCCATCAGAATTTATTTTAATATATATACATCGGCAGAGGTCCAAGAGAGAAGAGACCAAGACGTACGTGACGAACCTCTACAGCTACCACCGCTGCTCACTGGGCTGACGTTCCGGCCGCCTGTGCAACCGTATCATCAGCTAAGAGAAAGTTGATACACACAGCACAGAAAAAAAAGTTGATGCATGTAGATCTAGAGCATGCATGTCAAATTTGGTTTCAACTCAGACAAACTTGTCTAGACCATGTATAAAATTCTAGACATCTCGTTTTAAAGAGCTAGGGTATATTGAGATTGTTGCACAGATACTAAAGTGGTGTTTCACAAGGCTCAAACCAAATGAATCCGTTAGGGGTGTAAGGTGGCCAGGTGGCCACCAGTTTACTATATGCCAGGTGAGTACGTAGTAAACCGAGCATATAGTAAATTGTATATCTATATCTAATATTAAAAAGGTAAAATTTCTCTCCACCTTTTTTTTTGTCCGGCCCTCCTTTAGCTAACTTTGTGAATATGGAAACCGTCTATAGCTCTTATTTTTATATGACAGTGCAAGACTGTTTAAGGTAATCTCGATAGCTATGAATCCTAATCAATTACTCTCTCTGTCCCCAAAAGAATGAACTTCTGGAACAATATCATGTTTTAATGTACCAAGTTTGAACAATTATAGATAAAAAAATATAAATATTTATAATATCAAATAAATATCATTAGATTAATTATGAAATGTATTTTCTTAATAAATTGATTTAGAGTTATAAATATGAATACTATTTATTAGAAACTTACTCAAACGTGAAACACTTTAACTGGCACGCATACCACAGTTTCGTTTATTCCCGGACAGAGGTAGTATATCTCTCCGATTCTAGGTAACCTGAATAAGAATCTTAATTCAAATAAAAAAATATAAGAATATGGACAGCTAGGAATCTTAATCCAATTAGATCTCTCTGATTTTGAGTAATCTGAATAGGAATCTTAATCCAAATAAAAAAAAATATATAATAGAAATCTAATAAAGTGGAAAGAAGGGGATAATTTCTGTGTTTCGTTCCTTTTGTGTTCTTTTTCATTATTTTTCTGGTTTATGTGTTTTTACTTGCTCCGAGTACGTTTTACTTTACGTTCACATTTGGACGTTTTTTATTTGGCTTCGAATATGTTCTGATTTTTTTCATGGCTATTTTCCAGAGTAGCTCCAATTTTTGTCATGGCCGTTTTCTACTCGGCTTCAAGTATGTTCAGATTTTTCTTCTCGTGGTTGTTTTTGACACTAGCTCACATTTTTTGAATTTGTTTTCATTGTTCTTCGTGGTTTTCTCCACTTGTTTTTTCGTATTCTAATAAATATAATAAGAGTAAAAAACAATAAATAAGAGACCACAACCATTTTAATCTTTCACTCCCTAATAAACAAAGATTTTTACCACCAAGCTAATTTAATTTATGACTTAAACTCATGACATGTGCTATAACTCACTCACATCGAACAATGATATAATATCTTATTACAACACGTATTGGATCCCGTTGCAACACACGGGCACATTTGTTAGTATAGAATATATATAAAAAATACGCCTTCACTGCATAATGCAAGTCCCAGGTGATGCAGCGGCTAGGTAGCTGCGGCTTTCACTCAGTATTCCCACGTCAAATGCACGTAGGCAACAAGTGGACGCGCTCTAGCGTACGTTGTTGGCCGCCTTCCTCCGCCGCCGCCGCCCACCACCCCGCGCAAACCCACCACCCCCACCCCCCACCCCCGCGCTCGCGCGCATGCCTGCCTATATTTATTAATAAGAGCTCAATGGGTCACACGTAGTGATCTGGTCCACGTGATGCTCCCGATGCAGACGATGCACCACCAGCACCCGAGCAGCAGCAGCAAGAAGGAGGCGCCGACGGCGCCGCTGCCACTGCCACTGCCGGTCGTCGTCAAGGACGGCGCGTCGTCGGTGGTGGTCAAGGTCGACCCCCGCCAAGGGGAGGACCCGGCGGTGGCATGCCGACGCGAGGCAGCTGCAGCGGTCGTCGCGGCCGAATCCGCCGCCGTCGACGTGTGCCTCGCCGCGGCCGCCATGGCCGGCGCGGTAGTGCTGGCGTGGTGGGCCGTCGCGTTCCACCCGTCCTACGCGCAGCTGTGGATGGTGCCGCTCGGCCTCGTCCTCGCCGGCACCCCGCCCGTCGTCTGCCTCGCGCTCCGCTTCAGCTCCGACTCGTCGCGCGTGCTGCCGCCGGGCAAAGGCTCATCCAGGTCCGCGGGTGCGCCGCAGCCGCCGTTGGCCGCCGTGGTCGTCGACAAGTAGCGCGTACGTGCGTGTGCTGTGCGCATATATATATCAAAAACATCTGATGTGTATATTCTTTAATTAGTTTCATTTGGGAAGGCGAGGGCGTGCCATGATGCATTTCTTGAATTTTCGACTGGAAATATATGATATATGTACAGAGATAGATGACGATGGAGATATTGATGTACTGATGTGTACGTATACTTTAATTTGGAGTAAAAAAAACATCTAATAAAGAATGTAATAAACAACAACAATTTTGTGATTGTTGATCATCATGATGGCACTCCTTCCTCGCGCCTTCTCCAAAACATTAGTTTCTTCTAAAAGATTGTCTCCACGGCGTGACAGGCCCGCCCCGTCAACCTCCTCCCCATCCTCGGTGACTAATCCCTCACTATGCCATACCACGCCAATTGAAAACTCGCCACCCACACAAACCTATATTCCTAATCTTTGCCGCACTTGATGTCGTCTTTAAAGGTGACATCATGTGTTAATCCACACACATCACAATTCATAGGACTCCAAAAATTGACTATTGGTGGGCTTCATGCATGCCATCGCCGGCATTTGCTCTTCACTTTAGTTACATGGATAAATTTTGTAAATTTTCTTAGTAGGTTGAGTGGATATTATTTACTGACTATGTTTTGTAAATTTCATTATATTACTAGCAAATGTGCCCGTGCATTATGACGGGAGAAAAAATAGTGTTAAACATTAATGAAAACGAGGAAATAAATGCTATGGCTCCGTTTGGAACAGATGTAGCTCCGAGATCTATATTGGATCCGTAATTTGTAGGCTATTAAAGTGATTTAAAATATTTTTATTGAATCTAAAACATAAATAAAAAAAGTCATGTAACTACACTTAACATGTTTGCAGCTCTACATCTTGGATTTCCTAGAGCTCTGCAGAAGAGGGCCTATATATCTATTTATGTTTTACTATATCTAGAAAACTTAAAGGCTATAATTTATTTTATGATGACCATGACATCATATTATAAGTTAATATTGGCAACAATATGACAACGTCTTGCTAAGTTTGTATCGAATTAGAATACAGTCTTGATATATTTTCCCATTGTAGGAGACTTGTATTACTTTATATATATATATAGTTTTACTATTTATTTGTTGATAGAGTTAAATATCGAGTTACATGACTTTTTTTTTATGATCATTAAAATATACAATTCTAATATCTGATTCAAGTCGTCACGATGGTGAGGTGTTGGTTGGTGTCTTGTCAAGGATTTATTTGTCTACCTGCTGATGATTACAATAGAGACCTCTCATGACTTTTGACATGGCACATCTTGCCAAGGATTGCACTGGTATAGGTATAAAACATGGAGATGTATTTATTTAGGTTAGATTAATTAGATAACACACTACTCAAGCTTTTAGTAGTAGTTTATATAGTTTGCTTATAGGACCATCGGTCAATTCAAGTTCTAACAAGAATAAATTTTTTCGTAATTAAAATTATAGCAAGAACTTAGTTTGGGAGCATTGTTTATTATAGAAGGGCTAAGCATTTAAATGAGCTCTTTTACAGTGGTTGGTAAGGCACTAACATGTATTTTTATATCTAAGTCTATGTTTTTTACCTTTCGATAGGTGTAAAATGTATTGTGCTAATTAATTTTATTTCAACTAAGGGTAATAAGGTAATTGTTGGTAGTAGCCTAGGATACCCCTTCGATGCTGAAAGGTCTTGATGGCTAGAGAGGGTGAATAGTCTTTTAAAATTTTCTACAAAGACAAGGTAAACAAGTTTATCAATATTACAAATAGCAAGATGCGAGTTTTGCTTAGCCTACGGGGTGTTTGCAAGCCACCTATCCAATTCACAATTCTAGTATTTGCACTCAACCGTACAAGTCAAACCGAGAAGGTAACTACAACTACAACTAGCAAGCTACACAAAGGAGCTACTAAAGCAAAGCAAACTAGCTAGCAAAGATAACTAAAAAAGTAATGAGGAGTTGAGTTAGGAGAGTTTCACCGAGGGGCGAAGTATTGAGCCAACCAATATGATCAACAATGAATACCAAGATAACCAAACACCAGGATCAATCAATCACAATATGAAAAGTGATGACACGAAGATTTATCCCGAGGTTCACGTGCTTGCCGGCACGCTAGTCTCCGTTGTGTCCCTCTTCACCACGTGGTTCGGTGGCTAATCGGTCTCACACCGAGCCTCTCAAAAGGCGTCACAAGAACCTACCAAATAGCAAAAGGTTGCAATGACACAAGCAATTTACTAACGTTGCCTTTAGCGCTTCGCCGAGGTAGGCACAAACCTCTCACAATCACCGGAGGTGGCAAAGAACAATCACCAACTCTTGCCAACGCCTCCAAGCTGCTCCAAGTCGTCTAGGTGGCGGCAACCACCAAGAGAAACAAGAATCCCGCAGCAAATCAACCACCAAGTGCCAACTAGATGCTATCTCACAATGCAAATGCACTTGGATCACTCAATCTCACTTCGAATATGCAAAGAAGCAAGAGAGATGAGTGGAAGGGGAGTTGCTTAGCTCAAAGTGCTCACAAGTATGTCAAATGTTTAAGAGAGAGAGCCTTGAGCCGGCCAACGAGTATTTATAGACGTACCCCTTCGAATAGAGCCGTTAGAAACTTAAACAGCCGAAATCGCGTTGACCGGACGCGCTGGTCGCATAACGGCTAAGTCACGAAGCACTGACCGGACGCGCTGGTCCAACTGACTGGACGCGCTGGTCGCTCAACGGCTAACTGCGAAGCAACGACCGGACGCGCTCATCGCGCAGACCGGACGCGCTGCGAACGACCGGACGCGCTGGTCCCGTGAATGACCGGACGCGCTGGTCGCCTGAGCAGCGCTCAACGAAACAACGGCCAGACGCGCTAAAGAAACATGATCGGACGCGACAGTGCCAGTGTCCGGTTAGAGTCCAGTAAGCTCCCTGAACGACCGGACGTGTCCGATCGACTGTGACCGGACGCGCTTCGCGTCCGATCATCAAACTGAAAACCGCACAGACACTGAACACTGACCGGACGCGTCCGGTCATGCAAAGACCGCGTCCGGTTCAGCGTCTGGTCATCTCTATGACCTCCGTTCGCTTCCGTTTCTTTTCCGGACTTCCGGCGTAGTGAAAAAAAGTCGTTTCAATTCCTCAAAAACGTCTGAATCCCGCCTCGCAAGCTCGGCGGGAGGGAGAGAGGATCCCAAACCCTCTCTACCGCTCAAACTCCACCGCCTTCACAAACGTGCTAACACCACCAAGTGATCTCGTCATGTGTGAGTGTGTTAGCATTTTCACAATCATTTTCAAGGCGTTATTAGTTCTATCCAAATGCATATGATTATGAAATGCACACCTAGAGGCACTTAGGAGTTCAATAGCCGCGTCATTCTCCTCTTTATAGTACGGCTATCTATCCTATAATGTAACCACACCCACTAGGTGTCTTGGTTACTAAAACACAACCCTTAAGCATATACCTTTGCCTTGATCACGTAGGGTTGCGTCCAAATCCAAGTGTGGCCATAATGATCACCATGTCTATCTTGCCACCAACCTTGGAATGTATTAATCCTCATATGTTACATACAACTTAGGCATAGGATTAGTATTTAGGCATTGTCACTAATTACCAACACCAAACATAGGACTTTCAGATGTGTATTTCTAAAGTATTTCTGGATTTTTACCTTTCGATGAATTCATGTGATTGTTGTTCACCAGTAGCTTTTGGTTCTGCAATTGGAGCATCAATATGTTCCTCTTGTGCAGCTGCAGCAGTAGCTGCAACATTACCTTCCTCTTGTGCAAGAATAGTCGCAGCTGCACAAGCCCACAACTATTAACGAAGAATATTGTCTTTGAATCATTGAATTATAATGAAATTGCCTGAGTACAGAAGAATAAGATGACCAACCTTTCTGCGAGTCGGCATCCATGGTCAAGCCGTGGTAGCAGCGCCGCGGCAACCACGACCTGGCCAGCGAGGCCGCGAGCCAGCAATGGAGACAGGGAGGCGAACTCGCCAAGTCGGGCAGTCGCCGCCGATTGACAATGGCCACGCACTCGCGTTCGTGCAGCCGAGCAGAAACCGAAAGACATAGAGTCGAAACCCGTTACAAATTGAAAAATGATTATCTTCTCTACCATTACTTAAGGACCGGAAACGGCGCCCAGAGGGGGTGAATGGGAGCCTCAAATTTCTTTCGAAACTTTCGACCGCTGTCCCAAAATCAACCCCCAAAAAGGCACACAGACAAGAGCTACAAAAACACGAGCCACCAAGAGTTAAGAGACCATAAAGACGTTCCTCAGATCCCTAGAAACCCAACGCAAAAGACGGAACTCGAATCGGAAACCGAACGGGCGAGAAACGGATCGCAACAGCACAGACTGCGAGCCGCGGACAGTCCACTACAGTACCAGAGACAGTCTGCTACAGTACCAGGGACAGTCCGCGAGTACGGACACCGTGCAGCAATGAAAGCATAGAAAAAATCTCAACTCCCGGACTATCTGCTACAGTACCGCGAACTGTCCGTGAATCGCGAAACAGCAGGAACAGATAGCTCTGAAAATCGCCTCCTCTCTTCGATCTTTCGATTTATGACCAAATCTTCACCAACTGCCACGAAACTTTGTGAGCATGATCATAAGGCAGTAGGAGAGCTACCTCTAAGAGGTCATCGCCCAATTTGAAGCCAATTAACGGGAAATCGAAGGAGAACGAAAAAACACCGGTTCTTGAGATCTAGACCAAGAAATCGCCCGATCTACTTGCTCGTGAGGAATTGATGGATTTCCTTCGGTGAAAAGATTCTACTCACATCATAGCACGAAGCAAGGCAATAAAAACGAACCAAAATGGTATAGAAACGACGAATCGAAGGAAGAACTAGAGGGGAGAAAACGAAGAACACGAAGAACACACCATGAACTCACAAATTGATTTCTCCGACGAACTCCGGAGGACACACGGAGGATTCGGGACCTCCTTCCCTCAAAGATTCATGGTTCTTACACTAATCGGTGGATTAGTGGACCTCTCTCTCACACAAGCACCCAGAGGAAGAAACCCTAAAGGAGAAAAATAAAATGGAGGAGGTGAGGGAGATGAGGGCTCCCTTATCCTATTTAACAGGGCTATTACACAATTCCAATTTTGCCCCTGATACAAATGAGCCAAACCATTTAGCCCAAGGGCGTAAAGGTCCAACCCGGTGTCATCTTCATCCGACGGCCACCGCGCCTCCTCACCGGTAGCTTCGCTTTGACGCGAACTCCCCGATGCCGCCACGTGCCATCCGTTCCTCCTCGAAACCTCCGCTCGGGTTTTGAGGCCCAAACCCATAAACCTGCCACCGATGGTTTTGAGGCCCAAACCACCAAACCGCTCGCGAGTAGCGTACTCCATACGCGTCCCCCACCGATGGTTTTGAGGATGAAACCACCAAACCCCCGATGTCGACGCGTGTCTGACCTCCCGCCAAGCATGACGCCTTTGCCTTCCTCCTTGACTCGGCCCACCGGCCTCCGCCAAGTGCCACGACGCCATCGTCTCCATCTTGACTTGGCTGACACCGTCTTCATCACCATGTACACTTGCACTCGTCAATGTCCCAAGTGTCAGCCACTGCGGCTAGTCACCCGGCCTCTGGTCCCTCGGTCCAAGCCTCACGTCCGCCCTTCACCACTCCCGGTCCGTCGGCACGACACGTCCTCCTTGACCTTCACCTCGCCGTTGACTACCGCCTCCGTGCTCCACACCTGCACACCACGAGCCAAGAGATATGCCGCACACATAGCTTTCGTCATAGTAGGGTTAGTCACCCACTTAACCTACTTCGTGGATCGCATTGATAATCACTCATCACAAAACGAACACACAAGGATACTTGTCAACCTTGTGTTCGCAATTACAACTACAAGGCCCAGATTTGGTCCAAAGACGGTTCGCACTGGCCCAGCTCTTCGAGAGTTTGGTCTACCTCGGCCAAAAACGAAAACATAGAACCATCCATGGCCGCTGGCCATCGCACAGGAAGAGCTGTGGTCCTGAAGGGAGGGGGCGCCTCTGCACCTGCAGCGCGTCGACGATGGGCGATGTGGATCCTGTCCGCACGCCTGGCGTCTAGGGAACAGCGCTGGACTGCGCGCATGGCGATGGGATCACCAGCGTTGCTTCGACGCCCGAAAGAACGGCAAGAAACGGACGTGAAAAAGGAGACTGGAGTCGAACTATCGGAAGGAAAAACGAACGTGGAAACTGATGGAGGGAAAGTAGGACACGTAAAATTATATATCGTGCACGCAAAAGAAAGAAACCATGAAAAGAAAAGGACACGGACATGAAAACGGAAAAAACGTAAACCGTAACCGAGTCGATGTCTTAGTTGTACGAAAATCTAAAATGGCTAGAAATTTTGCTTCTTTAGTATTCGGGAGGATAGATTATTATTTGCAAAAGACATATGAGATTCTCTGGAGGTGACATTATATGTCTTTGTTGAAATAAATAAACACCACATAAAACAAATAAACGCATCATCTAGCTATGCAATTTAATTATGCACACATTTCCCTCTTCAATAATTAATAGCTAGCTTATTAATTAATTTATAAATAGCTGCTGAGGATAAAAAAATTTCATCTGCGGCATATATCTAGTTGGTGACTGTGACGTTCTATATATTCCAGTTTCCAAAGGATGACACACAGAGAGAGAGAGGGCAGCAGCAGGTCGTTGTTGCATATGATGCTATGTGGAAATTACTTAGCTACTAGATAAAGGTGAAGAAGAATAGATAGATGGAACCTTCCTAATTTGAATTTGTTCCGAGCTTTATTACATGCATGATAGCCAACCATCTTTGAACGAACTGCATGCATATATATATGATTCTTGACGACTTATTCAGCGAGGCAGCAGAATGTTGAAGGGAAAAGCGCCGACCGCCGTGCCGCGACGTAGACATGCACTATATATCTACTTGTGCCGGTTTTCCACTTTGGAGTTTATTTGGACTACTGCTCCTTGTGAGGAGAAAAGCGAGATTTTCTTTATATAATGCTATGGTACTCCAGTTACCTATTGGGAGGTAATAGTTTAAAACAATCCGAGGCATTGTCTCCGTAAAAAAAAACAATCCGAGGCATTGATTTATTGGATTTTATGAAATAAAGAAAAAAAGAAATAATCTAAGAAAAAAAATCTCCCAAAATTCCATAATCATGGCTCTGCCCATTTGCATTGCACAAAGAGAGAAGCAATAAATTAAATACAATAACATATATGAGTATATTTTTTTAGAATTACATGGTACAACGTAGACGCCCACGGCATGCATGCACATAAAACTCTACCCCTATATATGAATATCTCCGAAGGACTGAGCCGGCAGATCTTGAAATTCACGATATATGATATGACTTATACTTGGCTAATATAATTATACATAACACAAGAGGTCGCGGTCTTACTGCAGGCTTAGATTTGCCTGTGACGCCAACCCACCCAAACCTAATTGCAATGTTTGGATCACAGCACCTTAGATTATGCTAATCCTATAAAAGAATAACCTCATATTATTATGGAACACGATGGATTCTAATAATTCTGTAATCCATCTCCAACCTACTAATAGGAGATTATAGGTCAACGAACAATAATCCAAAGTTTCCAAAGAAACCATACTATTATAATCCATAGTGTAGACTATTATAATCCCAATTCGTATCTCGGATTATAATAATCCAAAATGATAATTTTTTTTTGTCTTAGTCACTCCATCCGTTCTAAAATACAATGTATTTGCAGTTGTTCTCCATAAAAAAAAGTATTATTGTCTACAACATCAAAGAGATAATTTATGAAAGTGAATTTCATATATAATGTTGTACTCCCTCCATTTCAAATTATAAGGCATTCCAAGAATCTTGGAGAGAGTCAAAGCATCTTAAGTTTGACCAAAATTATAAAAAAAATTACAAAAAATTATAACATCAAATAGGTATACTATGAAAATATAATTAATGAAGAATCTAATGATACTTAATTAGTGTCATAAATATTATTATCTTATCATATAAATTTGGTCAAACTTAATATCCTTTGACTCTCCAAGATTCTTGGAATGCCTTATAATTTGGGATGGAGGGAGTATCTAATAAAGATGATCTGACATCATAAATATTATTGTTGCACCCCCAAAACTTGATCAAATTTAGCATATTGTTTTGACTTAAGAACCAAAAATACCTTATATTTCAGGACGGTTCGATGAGTACATATTAAGGATGACTAATCACATGCTTGGGACAATTAATTGGGCCAGGGATGGAAATAAGTTAAATGACAAAGTGAAGTATAGATGGTGAGAAGGGAAGGATGTAAAGAATGAAGGAAGCAAGCTGCCCGTGTGCGCGCGTACGTATAGGTGTTTAATAGCTTGAGTTTGTGTCTTGTGTTCATCTGTTTTAATTTGATGTGATGTGAGGAGGTGGATTAGGCAGACCCCGGCGATCTCATCACACATGTACTACAGCTAAGCCATGCGTCTCGGGAAGCATCATTTGGGCATGAAAAAACCCGTGCCGGTCTCATCTGGACGAGACGACACCGGACGAGCTACTCGCATGAATTTGCTTTGAGTCTTTGAACGACGGCGACGCTGCCACTACGTCTCTTCGTCCCGGCTAAACTCTCCCTCCCCGTCTCTCTCTCTCGTCGCAATCTAAGCTAGCTATCTGCCTAAGCTAGTTAATTAAGCACCGAGTCATGCATCGACTGTACGTGACAGCGCAGAAAGGGAAAATAAAGTTCGATTTGGGTCCGTCTCCAGCTAGCTAGCCCAAAGATCCGTGCATTATCCAAAAAGGTCGTGTAGAATCAAATAAAAGTCTTCAAACTGTTTGAATATATGCATTTAATTACAACAAGCAGTAGGCAAATTATTCAATCAAAACAAATACGTACCTTGACGTCCGTGCATGCACCTCTGTTACCGAAGGCGCGCATCCCGTCCGAACACGGGACAGCTGACATATCCTCTTTTTTCTATACGTGGACGTGGAGGGAACAGCAAAAATATAGACTCCGGAATTTCAAATCCAAATTCGTTTTGTCACCAAAAGGATGTCAAAAAAGAAAGGTGCAGTCCTCCCCCCAAAAAAAAAGTGCAGCAACAGCCCAGTTGTACCTAACGGGTTTTCAGCCCACTACATACAAATGGGATTGCCACGAAGATGGACCCAATGGCTATGAGTTAAAATACAGGTCCAGCCCACTCAATCATCGGGAAAAGGGCCGTACCCTCACGGGCTTGTGCCTTGGTCTCAATCCGGTCCTCACGTAGTCACGTGTTGCACTTGCACCCAGGCTCTCATTATTCGCGTTTGCTGTCTCTGGCTGCCTAGTACTCCTTAGTATCTTCAGGAGTATGACAAAACTCCAATCCAAAAACTAGTTATTGGGAAAGCAAAACGTGTTTTGGAATTTCGAAGGTCTTCTCTTCAGTAGAATGAGAAAATCCAATCCATAATGAGAAAAATAGTGGATTGGTGGAGGAGAGATCTCCCCTTTATTTGAGGGGTAGGTGGATATGATTTGAGGGACTGAGAATTTTTTTTTCTCATTGGGGTTAGGTTTAGAAAACTACCGGAGCTCCAAGACCTCTAAAATAACAATTTTTAATTGGGAGTTAGGAAATGGAACTGTTGGAGATGCTTTTAGTCCATTGAGCTTGAATTTTCACTTGATGACGTTCAGATTCAGTGGATGGATTACCAAAAAAAAAATTGCAACCCCCTAACCCGTGTCTGCCCAACGATGACCGGCGACGGTGATTCTAATCAAGCTGCAAAAAAACGAGATGCTCAATCTTGATCGGTCCGGCTTCCGGGATGTGCTGACATAAATGTCTGGTTCAGTCTTAGTGGCATGCATTTGCTTCCAAAAAAAACGTGTTGGTACGCTGCTTCGGCCGCCGGCGTTTGACTTGCCGTTGCGCTCGCTCATTAATCAGGTCAGGTGCGGTAGGACGTGCGATCCGATTGGCGAAGCCAAGGGAGGGTTGCATTGCACCGCGACGCCAACGCACTAGCAAGTCAGAGGGTAGTTGGCTGGTTCAGATCGACACGTACGTACGAGCAATGTTTTCCTAAACGCTAAACGGTAAACAGTCGGTCACCTACCGTTTAGCCATTATTCAAGCTAAACAGTCCATTAAACAGGCTAAATGAACAATTAAACAGGATAAACGGATGATTAAACGGAAACGGAGCACCACCGTGTAGCGTTTACACGGTGTTTAAACGAGTTAAACAACCGTTTAGACAAATAGTGCGTAGGAGAGCTGTTGCTCAATCAATTGTGGTTCTGTAATAACACTTGTAATAATGAAAGCTTGTGGCAGGCAACTTTGGACATTAAAGCACTTCTTCACACTTTTGGAGAGTTAACAGGTCTAAAGGTCAATTATGCAAAATCAGTTATGGTCTCCATCAACACAAGTCAAGATAAGCTCTGGCATCTGGCAAGAACCTTTGGCTGCAACTTGGGCACTTTGCCTTTCACTTACCTAGGATTGCCACTTAGTTTAACAAAATCCAAAGTGATTGACTTTTCACCACTTGTGAAAAATGGCGGAGCCAAAAATTATGGATAGGGGGGCTGGTCGAAGAGTTTCAACCATAAACTAACTAAGTGTAGCTTATTTGTTTGGATTTTTGCACCGTAGATAGGCTCATCCAAAGATAAAATACAAATTTATGTGATTTTGTTGTTCAGAAGTCATAAAAAAAATATATGACAAAATTTTTATTATATCTTTCTAATATAGATTATTAAATTATATATATTACATAAAAAGTTTGTTGTGATGTTGGGAGGGGGGCCATGGCCCTGCCAGCCCCCCTGGCGGATGCTTGTGAACAGATGTGAAAGGAGGTTGGCTGCAACCTCAGCTTTCTTGAACAGATGGCGGATGCTTTCTTGAACAGATGTGAAAGTTACAAATTCAATTTTTTCTGCTTTGCCAACCTTTGGGATGAGCACTTTCCTCTTACAACAGACAGTAATTGATCAGATTGATAAGTTCAGGAAAATTTGTCTTTAGAGAGGCGGTGATATCAATGCTAAGCAGAAGCCTAAAGCAGGCTGGCGTTCTGTGTGCAGAGCCAAAGAGGAGGGGAGGTTAGGAGTTATCAATATCAAGACCCAGAATGAGGCCTTGTTAACTAAACACCTTCATAATTTTTTTAACAAGGAGGATATTCCCTCGGTTTCACTGATTTGAGAAAAATATTATGATAATGGGAATCTCCCTGGGAATTTTAAGAGGGAGTCATTCTGGTGGAGAGATATTCTAAAATTACTGGACAAATTCAAGGGAATGGCAAGTGTTAATATTAATAATGGTAAATCATGCCTCCTTTGGGAGGATGTTTGGGGTAGTGAACCTCTATCAATAGGTTTCCAGAACTGTTCTCATTTGCAAAGAAAAAGAAAATCACTTTTGCTGAAGGGACGTCCCAAATCCCCATTCATAGTCTCTTTCATCTTCCTCTTTCTCACCAAGCTCATGAACATATGTTGGAGTTACAAGAAGAACTAGATGGCATTCAAGTCAACAACTCACCAGATATTTGGCACTACATCTAGAATTCCTATTTGTTTAAAGTTAAGAGAGCCTACAATCACTTGAGTGGTCACTTGATTATACATCCAGTTTATAAATGGTTGCGGTAGTCCTCATGTCAGAATAAACACAAGGTGTTCTTTTGGTTACTCTTCATGGATTGGCTAAGTACTAGAGAACTTTTAAGAATGAAGAATATTACATTACAAGACTACAATTGTATCCTATGTAATGGGACCACAGAAGAAACTTTGTTTCATTTGTTCCTGGACTGCCCTTTTTCCACTCGTTGGGCTTGGCTGCCGATTCAGATTGATTCTAGCCTGGAGTCTTTTCAAATTATTGAAAGTTTTAGAGACCAGCTGCAGGTCCCCTTCTTCATGGAAGTGATCATTCTAATGTGCTAGACGATCTGGAGAGCAAGGAATGACATGATCTTTAGACAGATGGGCCCTAATCTGAGTTCTTTAAAAGAGCATTTCAGTGAAGAACTGCAAACGCTGGCGTGGCAGCTAAAAAGAAGATTTTTACCCGATTTTAATTTATGGATTGCCAATCTATCCTAGCTAGACTCAGTTCTGTTCTAAGCCTGATTTTCTTTTTTCTCCTTTTTTGTATCTTAATTTCCTTCCTCTGGTCTGTTCCTGTGCTTCCTCTGTTTCTTGTTTGAACTAAATTTGTACTTCCTTTTTTTAATAAAAGTGTTGTAGGGATGCAAACCCCTTGAAATCTGTAATTTGGTTTTGGTGGATTGATGAAACCCTTAGTGCTAACCTAGTTTATCAAAGTGATCATGAGATAGGTAGCACTATTCCAAGTGGTGGAGCAATGGTGAAGATCATGATGATGGTGTGGTGACCGTGATGATCAAGTGCTCGGCTTGGAAAAGAAGAAAGAGAAAAACAAAAAGCTTAAGGCAAAGGTGAAACTTTATAGGAGCTTTTTGGTTTGCACTCAAGACAGCATAGAGGGGGTAAGTGATTTAGGATTGATAGCCATACTATTAAGAGGGATGAAACTCATATCGAAATGCGGTTATCAAACTGCTACTAGATGCTCTAACTCATTGCATATACATTAGGATCTAATGGAGTGCTAACACCCTTGAAAATGTTTATGAAAATATGCTAACACACGTGCACAAGGTGATACACTTGGTGGTTAGCACATATGAGCAAGGATGGTGAAGTTTGGGAAGTCGAGGAGCTCATTGGAGCTAATCGGACGCTGGACCTGTGCGTCAGGTCAGTTGCGGTCAGTGGTGTTTCAGTGACTCGGCCTCTGTCTGGTGCATGACCGGACGTTGAGGCAGAAGGTGACCTGACGCACAGTGTGTGCGTCCGGTCATGCTGACGAACACTAAAGCAAGGACGTTGGTGGCTGACTTGGCGGTGAGGAGGTGATCAGACTCGGTGCCACGTCTGGTCAGGATTGACCTAACGCGCCCTATCACGAAAAAACGTCTCGGGGAGCTTAGGAACCGACCTGATGTTGGGTCGCTGCGGGCACCTGCGTGTCCGATCGTTTGTTGGGCACGCGCGGCGGTGTACTGACCTAACACATCACTTGCGGGTCAGGTCATTTTGCCCTGTGTCCGATCATCATTAACTTCAGCGCGGGTATGGTTCCCGACCATTAGGATCTGACTGCAGGAATCCGAAGCTATGACACGTGATGCTCATCGGACGACCGGACACTGGAGGCGTGCATCCGGTCATCTCTGACTGGCGCATCTGGTCGTCCCGAGAAGTGTGCAGCAAGGAGCCCAACAACTCTATTCATAGAGGCTCTCTATTTAAGCCCCTTGGCTGGCTCAAGCTCACTATCTTGGTCATTTCAATGACATAGCAACCTTGTGAGCTTAGCCAAAGCCTTCCCACTCATCTCCATCATTGATTCATCATCTTTGTGAGGTTAGGAGTAAATCTAAGTGCATTGCTTGAGTGATTGCATCTAGAGGCACTTAGTGTTCGCGTTTCGCTGCGGGATTCGCTTGTTACTCTTGGTGATTGCCGCCACCTAGGTGGCTTGGTGCAGCGAGGATCGTCGACCGAAGGAAGGTGCTTGTCTCTGGTTCCGATCGTGGTGATTGTGAGGGGTTTTTGAGCCTTTCCCGTGGGAGATCATGAAAGACGTCTCTAGTAGATTGCACATGGCTTGTGGATCTCCATCTTATGTTGGTTGTGTGGCACCCAGTTGAGGGTTAGGCATGTGAGGCCTATTAGCGCGTGAACCTTCAAGTGGGTGAATCACCATAACGAGGACTAGCTTGCCGGCAAGCAAGTGAACCTCGATAAAAAATCATTGTGTCAACATTTGATTCCAAGGTGATTCGTCTTCATTGGCATTCTTTCTTTATGATTGATTGGCTCCATTGGTGATTGACACATTTCTCTACATGACAGTATAACACTTCATCCTTTTCGTGTATTTATATTTCTTAGTGTAGCTTTGTCTTTAGTGTAGCTAGTTTTGAGGGCAAGCAAGTGTCGGTCTAGTTTGGTTAGTGAGGCTCTTTAGTCTTTGAGAGCTCACTTAGTGTAGTGACATAGCCATTGTGTGCATAGAGATTATAGAAAATAGAATTGTGGTAGGTGGCTTACATTTTTAGTAGGCTAGTGCAACATTTGCTTCGCTGCATATTTGTCTAACCAGTTTGTTTAGTGTTGTTGTAGAAATTTTTATAGGCTATTCACCCCCTCTAGCCATTAGGACATTTCAAGTGGTATCAGAGCCATGGTCACCGTGATTTGAGGCTTAACGACCTTCGATGTCAAAATGGCTCAAATTAACAACACCAAGAAACCACCCAATTTGATGACACAAATTATACATATTGGAAGTCAAAGATGACCACACACATCAAGTCAATCAATAGAAATGTTTGGAAGGTGGTGGAGACCAAAATTGAGATAGAGGATTCGGAGAATCCCCCCCCCGTGGCCGAAGAAGTGCTTCTCCAAAACAATGACATCGCTCTTAGTGCTATTCATGATGCTATTGTTGAGAGGACATTTGAGCAAATCAAGAATATTGAGATGGCTCACGAGGCATGTAAGAAGTTGGAGGAATCATTTGAGGGCACCAAGGCAATAAAAGGGTGCAAAGGCATACATTCTCAAGAAAAAATTTGCAAGCTTCAAGATGAAGGATGATGAGAGTGTATCGTATATGTTTCATCGGATGGAGGTGGTTGTCAATGATTTCAAAGCACTTGGTGAGAAAGTGAAGGACAAGGACTTCTTTCATAAGTTCTTGAGATGCCTACCCGTAAGATTTGACATATTGGTCACCTTGCTAGTGAGGACTGGTTTGGACACAATGACACCAAACCAAATCTTGGGAGATATCATGACCGATGATGCCTATAGAGATGATGATAGGAAGGAAGAAAAGAACAAGGAGAAGAAAGATGAGAAGAAGGATGAGAAGAAGAAGAGTGTGGCATTTAAAGCCACATCATCATCAAAGGGCAAGGTCAAGCAAGACACGTCGAGTGAAGATGATGATTAAAGCTTTGATAATATAGATGATGAGAAGCTGGAGAACGTTGGGGCGTCACAAGCAGAGGCAATGACATGACGGCTTCACAGCTTGCAACAACTTGTGGTGGCTAGCATTAGGATCGAGTGGTATGGTAAAAAGCAAATGAAAACCTTTGTAAAATATTTTGAAAATTGAGTTATATATTGTGAAATGAATAATGCTTTTTGTGGATGGTTGGATGGTAACCCATGTAAGAGGTTATCTGCCAAGACTGGTAACATGTCCAACAAGGGCAGGTACAGACTCGGGGTTGGTGTGGCTGCAGCCCTAGGTGCAACCTAATTTCTTTAAGAATAAGTCTTTAGAGCAATCCATTAAACCCCCTTCGATGACCCAGCGGCAGATTTTGGATGTTTACTAGCAGATGGAGGGGGAGGTGACTGTCCACAAAAATCCCCCTAGGGGCTGATAGGCGACGTTCCCGTCGACAACGAGGTGTCTGTGGTGACTTCGTCAAGCTTGAGATGTGCCGGTACAATCTTTCGAAGGTGCTCATAGGGGTAGGGTTTGCATACGTGTGTTCATAGGGTAAGTGTGCGTGCGTGTTGGGCGTCTGCGTCTCTCCCTGTGTAATTCGCAAAAAAAAAAGAGCTAGCCTTAGTGTGGAAGGCCGTTGAGAATGCTCTATTTCCACTTGCGTCAATTTAAAAACAGCCTGACAAAACACATCTTTGGTTGCGGTAGCCTTATACCAACTGCTAGTTTAAATACATCTATAGTGACAGGCCTGTTACATCCACTGCCAATGCAAATTGTTTTAGAAAAAAAAAGGCACCCACCGGTATTATGCCGCGGCGGCGTCGCCGCCCGTGCCCTCCATGATCGCTGGCGAACAAATCGAATGCGATCACAAGCACGAACACGAATAGTCGAATGAGAAGTGGCCACGCTGGTCGCCTGCCCGTGTGTGCGAGGCCATGGCTGGCCACGCTGTCCGCCCGTGCGTCATGGTTGCGCCGCCACGCAGGAGAGAAGACAAACTTTGTCTATGCGACAGAGCTTAGACCTCCAGTAAAAGTAGACAAATATATCTACTTTTACTGGAGGTCTACACAAGCCCTGTCGCATAGACAAAGTTTTCATAAATTGATCGCCCTTTCCGGAAGCATGTTTGATCCACGTCGATTATATTACCAATCTGCTTTTTCAGCATGGAAGTAAGGATTTTTGTCAAGATTTTAATGGGGCACCTTTTGCAACGAAACTGGTCGGAAGGAGCCGCTTGGGAATGAGCACAATACAGAAATTTCACAGGAATCAAATTTGAATTTCACAAGAAAAACACATGATTTTTTTTTAAAAAAACATACATTCCTAAGGGGGCATTATCGGTTGCAAACCTAGACGTGTTTAAAGCAAGTAGAAAATAGCGTATCATATAGAGTGCTCTGTCCTGGTTCAGAACAAACTTATGTAACTTTATTAGTTACAAGTAACGTTATGTACATTCTGTATAAAAACTAATATGTGATACTTCCCTCACCAAACCAATTTCCGTGTGCAAAAACCTTCGATCTCAAGCCAACGGTCTCCTAGCAACGTACGGCCTACAAGCAAAAATAACAAAGAGATTCAGCGTCCAGCGCAGCACGAACAAGGCGCGATTAATGCAACTGATCCTTACCTACTACTACTACTACTACTACTATTATGTAATACCATACGATACGAAGTTTGAACTGGGTATGTAGTTTCTCCCATGTTTCTCTGACGAAACTGAATGTGCACTGGTCATGAACTCAACCTCGTCTACCTACGCCTGAAGTTTGGGACAGACCGGGGCAGACGGCGTCGACATGGAACCTGAAGAAACAGAAGGATCAGAATGTACTAGTATAGCCAAACCGTTTTGCAAGTGTGCAGCACTTAAATAAAGTTTGTTGTGTTCAATTTGGGAGCACTCACAGAGGTTAGGGTAGCAAGGTTGCTTTGACACTGGATCCTCTTCCAAGGGTGGTGGCACCTGACCGTATATCATCTCACAGCTCATGTCTTCAAAATCTGCAGATGGACCAATGTGCATGATATGATAAACAGTCGGCTAGACTGGTGTTTCTGAAAGATAAAAAGGCCAATTGGTTCTCTGAAGTCTGAAACTGTTCAGCCTGAACATCATGAGCATATTCAGTCATACACACAAACTACACAAAGGTTGTTTCTGCATTTTCAGGTAGTGACAACTCAATGGAAAAGGGGGCAAGGGAGAACTGAATGGAGGGGGAAAAAAGGGCATTTTCAGGTAGTGAGAACTGAGAACTGCATTTTTAGGTACTCACTTGGATTCATGGTGAGTGGGAGTCCAAACTCGTTGGTGAAGAAGTCCTGCGTGGGGATCTTGCACATGTTGACGCACATCCCGACGCAGCCGCTGTTCTCCAGGTACCTGCATTTCTTGATGAGCACCCCGCTGCGCTGCCTGACGCCGTCGACCTCCACCTCGATGACCTCGGAGGGGCCGACGAGCCAGCGGAAGAAAGGGACGGTGAGCGCGGCGTTGAACTCGCAGGCCCAGCGCGTGGGCGGGAACAGCTTCCGGAACTGCTCGGGCGCGCCTGGGGGGAGCATGGACAGCAGCACCTCGCGCACCGCCTCCTGCTGCTGCGCGCGGGTGCGCCCCACCATCACGCGCCGTGACACGTCCACGAAGCTCTCGTAGTCCCACTCCCACACCGCCTTCTTCTCCGGCTGTTTCGGCTGCGGTTGCTTCTTCTTGGTCGCGTACTTCTCCATCTTGCGCGCGAATAGCCCCATGAACGCGCGCTCCAGCGGGCCGTCGCGGTACTCCGTCTTCTCCCCCATGGGCGCCGTCGCCACGCACCGCACGGTGCTGCCGCCGGCGCGCCGCTTGTTCAGGCTGATTGCCGGCGCCCTCTGGCACGTCCCAGCGCGCGCGGCGAAGCAGAGCTCCATGGGTCGCGGCAGCGCGGCCATCAAGCTGATGGAGTTGCGACGCGCACTGGTTGTCACCGCACGGGCTACTCGGTGGGTGCTGGGATGGGACGACGGCGCCGGGCTCGGGCTGTGTTGCTGGTGCAGTGGCGCTGCCGCGAGAGACAGAAAGAGAGACCGAGATGCCCGCCCGCGTTTGTGAGGCTGCGAGGGCGACACCGTGGCGGCGGCGGCCGGTGGACGAGAGAGCCTCTGCAGGTGGCACGACGGCCACAGCAATCTGCGCGCGGTTTGGATATCGTGCCATCGACCGGCAGAGACGAATGGACTGGCGTGTGGTGTCCACGGCCACGGGTGCCTTCTCGGTCCAGCAAAAAAATGACGTCAGGCCCGTTGGCTCAAAGCGGCCCAAGAGAAGAGATCCTACAGGCCCGTGGGTATCGGCAGGCCATACTAATAGCCACGGCCATGACCCTGTACTCAGTGTGGGCCCAAGAGAAGAAGAGCAAAATTCCCATTGTCATGACCTGTCCTTAGTTTACCCACTCATCAGATAGTTTTTCTTTTTGTGCTAAAAAAAATCAGATAGTTTTTTTTGGAGCAACACTCATCAGATAGCTGGCTTAGCTTGTTAGTTTGATCTCCACCGGACTTGGCCCAACGGCCATGTCTGGGCCCTAATCTCGCGTCCTGATCGGGGACGCCCAGCCCAATGACGTGGCTGGTGGGCCCCCGTCGCACAGTGCTATAAATAGGAGGTGTGGGCCAGTGGTTAGGGTTACGAGGTTCATTTCACTGCCGCCACCCCACTGTCCTAACCTTAATCCGATCCCGAGGGTGCACTGCCAGCGACGGGAAGCATCACTAGCGTCTCCACGCCGCCACTGCAACCATCCTCTTCATCGACCACCGCTGCCTGTGTGCAGACTCCATCGACGAACGCGACGGACGCCTCCAGCAGATCCAAGCCCACTGGTCTGTGCCTCAACTCTCCATCTCCTTCTTTCTTTCTCTTCCTCTCTGGATTTGTGAACTGTCACTTGTTTACACCAAATAGAGAAGAACCTACCCACTCGATCTACACCTAGAACGATCCAACGAGCTAACATTGGTACCGGAGCATGGTTTTACCTAGCTGTGTAGATCGACATTGGGAAGAAATCGAATAGAAAGAAAAGAAAGAATCTGAACTTGATTCGGAAGAATAGTAAACCCTAACAAAACCCTAACCCTAAGAAGCTCGACGGGCGAAGGGGAGGGGCACTCACCTGGGGCTTCTCTCGCCATCACAGAAGCCGCCATCAGGCGGGAACCGCGCCGTCGCTCGCCGGCGCGTGGGAAGAACAAAAGAGCCACCGGCCGGGGAGGTCACGCCACCGCACGGCCACACCTCTAGATCGGGGTGAAGGACACCGCCACAAGGCCGCTCGATGATGGTGCGCTCAACCTCGGAGTGAGCGCGCGCGCCGGCGAGGGGCCCGGCAGTGGCGCCACCACCTTCTCTTTCCTCGGCCGCCGCTGCACCACTAGGTTTTCGGCCGGGCTTTGAGGGAAGAGGGAAAGTGAATAGAAGAGAAGTGAGGAGGAGGAATGAGGGCTGGATCTGCTGGCCACCGCTCCACCGCCGCCGACGGCAACCGGCCACCATGACCGGCACCGCTGCTCTCGGCACTGAGAAAGAAAGGAGAAGGATGAAAATGGCCTAGGGTTTGGGGAGCTGTCGGCCGGCTCCGGTGTTTGTTCACCTGAAGATGATGCTCGGCCGTCCGATCCTGATCTGCGGCTGAGAAACCTCCCGGCCTTATATGGGCTTGCGGAGAAGAAATGGGCCGCGATGGCGGTTTCCCGGCCCAGGCCCAGGTTGCGGCCTGGGCATGGGGGAGAGGGCGTGTGCGCCTGGGCCTGCACAGCTAATGGGCCGCTGTGTTTTGCTGTTTTATGGCTGGGCCGCGCTGCGCGCTGTACTGGGCCACCCTCGAACGAACGCGGGCCAGCGCGCGCGAGCTAATGGGCCCCAATGCGGTTGTGGGCTTTTAGGGAAGAATGAATAGTAAAGTTTATGAACTTTTTGTTTTATTATTTCAGAAGAAAGTTGTAATGAATTTTGACAAGTTTGAAGGTTACATCTCTACTCAAATTTAAACCAATGCGATAATTTGTCTAGAGAGTACCTGAGTATGAAAAATGCTTCTGAATAAGAATTATTTTAAGAATCTTGATTAATGTTTCCGCTGCAAAGAAAAGAATATTGTCTTCTCATTAAATCTGAACCAACGGGAGGATTTAATTTGAAGAGCAGTTACAGTTGTTCAGGAAATGATGAAAAGTTTATCCTCTAATTAAAATTGGAACCAACGAGAAAATTTTAATTAGAGGGATATTCACATTATGATTTGGGTGAATTTATGATATTGTTATTTTCTGACCAACGTTGATGATAACAATATCATAAGCTTATTTATGAGTTTGAGGTTGAAATTTAAATCTCTGATATATTATGCATCAAAGTGATCAATTTTTCAGAGAATAGATACAAATCAAGAAATGCTCATGAAATAGAAAGATGTATTTTCCACTACAATGATAATGATGATGATATTCTAATTAAATTCGAACCAACAGGAGAATTTAATTTGAAGAGAGTTAATGATAATTGAGTTGTTCCATATGTTAATTCCATTTATGCCAACGGTGATGTGGAATTAATGTACAAGAATATTGTATTCATGATGTTGCTAATTTTAGCAAAAGTTATTGATAGAAAAATTTATGAGTTTTATCTATGAGTTTTATGCATTTATTCTATTTCTGCCCAACGGTGATATAGAATTAATGTAGAAGAAAGTTGTTTTGTTCTATATCTGCCCAACGGTGATATAGAATAGAATATAAAGAAATCAGAGTTTAATGTTGATAACTATTGTTGAATAATTTTCAGACAAAGATCTTCTTGCTTTCGTTCTTGAAGGCAGAAAAGAAAGAGAAAAGAAAAGCACTGGGTTCTTGTGACTCAGATGATGAAAAGACTAAGCACAAATTGTGTATATGAAAGTAGACCATTGCATAAGAGACTATATCCTCTTTAAGAGTGGCTTGAAAAGAAATGTTTTTCAAAGATTTCAGGGATATTGATCCAAGAAAAGAAATAGAACAATAAAAGTTTAGTTTGAGAAATGTTTTTTATGTACTCTCTCTCTCTCTCTCTCTCTATATATATATATATATATATATATATATATATATATATATATATATATATATATATATATTATATAAATTAATTTCAGTTTTTATCATCATATGAATTGTAACGAGTGGCATGCATGCTTAATTTGACCAACGTCGGATTAAGCATGTGTGTTAAAGAATATCGAATTTATTCCTGAATTTGATGATTGAATATGAGCCAATTCTGGCATTTATGTCCCTCAAGAGAATTGTCTCGCATGGAGGCATAAATTTTTAAGAAAATACCCGTATTGCGAGATGAAGTTGGTATAGTACTTGTCCGGCATGGCAGGAGAAAGTGAGATGACGATGTGTATCCCGCATAGGGAGAGAAGTTTAGGGTAGCTTTTGTGCTATCCTGATATGAGTTTAAGAACAAAAGAAAGTTGAAAACGAACCTCATGATAAGAATGACATGCAAGCATGACTTGCAGAAGTACTGATGAAATGGACTCTGTTGAGTTCTTGAAGTGAAATGAGGAAAAAGAATACATACTTCCATACGAATTAAGAAATAATTTCATCTTCCATGATGTAATCATGTGGATGAAGTTAGTAATCAAAGTTTCCTCACTCACAAGAGTTATGAATATTTTGAAATTGTGGCAGAAAAGTTTGTGCCACATTTTGAGAGGGAGGATTGTGACATGAATTGAGAAAGATAGAAAGACAATTGAAAGAAACTCAGAAAGATAATTGAAAGAAATTCCCAATTGTATGTTTTGCATTTAGAGAAAAAGTGATCTAAAAAATATGAAGGTGATCGTTGAGGGAGTACAACGGTCATAATAAAGATACCCATAAGTACAGAAATAGCTAAATTCCTGAACCTTTTACAGTTCGACAAGAAGATAGCAATGAGACTAAGAAATATTAAGATGGTGCTTAAAGCACCAAATGAGATAGATTTTAACAAGATAAACCCAAAATAAGAAAGATTGAAAATACACTATCCTTATAGAAGATAGAGTAATCTGGGGGAGTATGGTATGAAAAGATCTACGACTTGAAGAGAAGTGGGACCAGTGCCTACTCCAATGACTCAAGATCGACGAATGCTCAACACTATGTTGATGTTATATGACTCATACAACACATGTTGTTAGCCCTTCAAGAAGATGAATAAGAAAACAAGGATCTAGTTCTACATGACCCTATAGAATCGATCGATGATGAAAGAGCAACATAACCCCATGTGAAAGAAGTGTCATTAGCTAAAGACCTGAAAGTCTCAAAGAATCAGATATTTTTGATGACTATAAATTATATATTAATGAAGAAATTCAAATGGAGGGTGATCCCACCTCATTTGAAGAAACCATGAGAGGCGTTAACACGTCTAAATGCCAAGAAGCTAAGGAAATTAAAATGAAATCGATGAATACCAACGAAGTTTGAGAAATAGAAGCAATTCCTAATGGAGCCAAAACAGTAGGCTGTAAAGGGTCTACAAGACGAAATGTGACTCCAAAGGAAACATAAGATATAAAGCACGACTTGAATCGAAAGATTTTACTCAAAGAGAATGAATAGATTACAATGAGTGCTAGTGGCACATCATGATCTGAGATAAAGGTAAAGATAACATTTTCCAATGGGATTTGTATGAAAATAATTACATGGCACAACCTAAAGGTTTTGTCGTGAAAAGAAAGAACGAACGAATGGGATGCCACCTGTAAAAAAATCTTTTATGAACTAGAGCAAGTCTCTAAACAATGGCATTTCCAGTTGAAAGATCAACTAGAAATTTTGGGTTAAAGAGAATGAGAGGACAATTGCATCTGTACAAAGTTATAGAATAGAAGATTCAATTCCTAATCCTGTATATGTGGATGACACCTTACTTGCTAGTAGTGATGTCAATCTACTATATGTGAAGAAGCTCTTGTCCTCGAGACTCAATAAGAATGTTTTCGGTGAAATGACTCTCGTTATAAGAATTGAAATTCACCGAGACAGATGAAAGGGGTATTGGGATTATCACAAAGGCATGCTTAGAAATGATTGTAAAGAAACAAAGTATGCATGCAAGTGAACCTACGCCTGTTCATATAGTCAAGGGTAATAATTTTAAGAATCTTAGTGTTACGAGAACCGACATAAGATAGATCAAATGAATATGGATCCATATGCTTCAGCTCTTGGAAGCTTAATGAGTGCACAAGTATGATATTACCCTAACATAGTTCATTTTATCTGGGATGTTTTGGCAGAAAGTCCAGTCCAGATATAGATCACTGGAATGGAGTTGAGAATGTCTTGCAATTGTGCAAAGATTTAATAAGCCTCATGATGACTGAGAAAGAATAAGTACTCTCAAATGGTTGTGGGTACAAGAATATTGAATTTTGACAAGATGTTTAGTGAAACCCACATAGTAGCTAACACTCGCAGTTGGAGTTTTATTGTGGAAAAGCTCTAAAGAAACAATTGTGGTG